>CM030359.1:401938999-403138999 GCA_017893485.1 Hemerocallis citrina | reverse complement strand
ATTCCAAAATATTGAAGACAGATCCATTTTCAACAACCAATTAGCATGGCCGGCCATGGCCCAGATAGGATGGGCGACCGCAATTCAGAAGGGGGGTTTAATAATTATAAAGGGCATAAAAATTAGTAATTCCAATGTGACGGTTTGGCCGAGTGGTCTAAGGCGCCAGATTTAGGCTCTGGTCCGAAAGGGCGTGGGTTCAAATCCCACAGCCGTCATCTTTTTTCTAACTATCCATTATATCCTTTTTACATTATTTCTTATACTAATTTTTTTAACTATCCTTTTACATATTATTACCATTATTTCTTATACTAATTTTCGTAATAATTGCCATTAATTTTACTTCTCAAATACTCCAATCCTTATTGTCTTACTAATTTACATAATCACCGTTAATTTTATTTCTCAAAATAATCCTGATTGTATATAAAATTTGAAATAAATTCGACAAACTTTAACCATTCAACATAGGGCCTAAAAATAAAGTAAATATAGACCCCTTATAAAATGTCAATTTTTTCGGTGCCATGATTAAAATATTAATAGTTAAAACACGTCGAAATCTTTTGGAAATTTCATCGCAAATACATTTAAAGATGTGGATCATATCCAAAAGTGTAAATTTTCATTTCAGAGAGCCGAGTATGAATCTTAAGATGTCTTCCAGACTAAGTTAGATAAGGTGGTACCCCAGCCCCCTTATTCTCTTATAAAAAAATTTGTGACATTAACCTTCTCAAATATAAATAATCACGATTAATTTACTTCTCAAAATAAAATAAAAATAGAAGTGATAAGGACTCGCAAAGAACAACATGTAAGTTGTCTACACTGATGATAAATACAAGGCATTTACAGATTTTGTTTCTCTTAACTTTCATGATCTTGTGCTTATTAGTTATTAGTATTATGGTATCAAAATTCTTGGCCGATACGAAGAAGCATTGGCTTAGTTGGACTGGAAATATGCAACGCTACTCCCAACATGTTCAATAGTACCGATAAATGACACCCATTATCCGATGGCAGTCATTGCCATCAATACTTTCACCGATACTGAGTTTATCAATACTTTCACCGATACTGAGTTTTGACACCATGATCAATATGTTTCATCCAAATGTAGTATAGATTTGGAACTGTCTCTTGATTGCACCCACAAGTAGAGGAGGAGATTGTACTTTTCTAGATCATGAATACAATTTTCAGATCCTCTTTCAATAAATTATGATGGTACAGCAAGTTGAAGCAATCTTTCAACCTTGGTAATATGGTGTTTTACGCCCAGCACGCCAATTGTATCATATAAGGGGCACATTTTTTAATATATTAAAAAATACAAGCGCATACAGGACACAATTTTTTTTCACCCCGGACCTTAAATATCTTAGGACCGGCCCTGCCAATCAGGAAACCTTTCACCACAATAATACTTTATTTTTAAATACTTCAAATATGGGGGGTGCACGAGGTTCTCAAAAACATGCAGCCCATTTTCAAACCAGATATTCGGTGTGAGAAATTATAAAAGGCGCTATATTTTGTTGTCAAACAGTTCATCTATGAGTTTATCTATCCATTCAAGTCTTCTCTCTAAACTCAAGACACTCCGATGCATAATCTGAGCTTTAAGCTGAACAAGCTTCGCACAAGCTCGAAGCAATATGTAGTAATCGGCAGGAGCCACGTACCGAAATTTCCCATCTATTTTCTGCCTTTTGTAGTGACGATAACCATCAACAACTTTTCGGATAGGTCTTGGGGGAAGGTATTCAAACCTATCCTCTTCCATTTCGAGCTTCATCTTCTCTACTGCAGCATTTGAAGATGCAGGAAAGTTCCACAAACTAAATGGTTCTTCCTTTAGGCGGTTTTCTACAGTAATATCTTCTTCCATTTGTGTCTTGCTTCTAAAGTTCTCTTCCTTCCCTTTGTTCAGATTCAATGTATTGTTGATAGATACATCAACTCTTACTTGCTTTTCATCTTTTGCACCAACATTCTGGGGAAAATACATGAACAAAATAAAGATTAACTATTTGATGATGAAAAAAGTAAGTTTGGACAATTGGACGAAGGGGGAATAAAGAAAGAAGCAAAGAAGAGAAATGAAGATAAGCTAGCTCAGACCCTTGTCTCAAACAAATTAAATTTTCATTCCAGATAATAATTAAAATAAATAAATAATAAGATACACAATTAACAGAATACTCTTAAGGTTGACCTGCTGCCAGAAAGAAAGTTCACTTTACATTCCTATATGCTTTGGCAACAATCTCTTCTAAGAGATTAAGAATCAATGATTACAGAGCAGGGACTGAAATTCTCTCCTATGACTAGATCAGTTATGTAGTTGGCTAGAACTTGTCAAAATGCAATGCACTGGTCTAAGAATTCATATGGGAACTTCAATCAAAGACTCGAGATATTTGCACGAGGCAATTGCTAGATTGCAGCTGCAGGATCAAATCAGCAGACTACAAAATTTCCAGTGGAAGGATCTAGTGGATTTAATAGTTGAACACCATAATACATCAATGGATAAAGAGTTATAATAGTAGAATACAGCTAGAAACCAGAGGCTCAAGTCAGGTGATGCTAATTCCTCATCCTATCAACTATTCATTATTCAATATAAACGAGTCATTTTTCGGCACTTCAGATGGTTAGTGGGATCGATGACCGCTGACATAACATATATGTTCAGGTTACTTATAAATTCTCGACTTGCCAACTAGAATCTTCCTCCTGATCAGTTTACATGGCTAGCTAAAAATTAAACTTTACAGTCGGTGAAGCAGGCCATCGCTCCATCTATTAATGCGGTTCTCTGCAGTTCTTTTACTTGACAGGAGGTGAAACAAACTAGGTTGGCTTTACCACGAGGGAAAGTTCCAGGCAATGGTGGGATAAGAGTTCATTCCAATCAAATACTCTAGGAAATATTAGGGATGGATGTTTGAAGGACTTTACGGGAAGTATAACACATAGGTTGTATTTCAAACAAACAGGGCCGCAGAGCAGTAGTACTAGTTCCAAAAAATAAATGAACCTAAACTTGCCAAAGATTATAGACCTAGAAGTTTGTGAAACACAACCTATAAGATACTAAAATTTTAGTGACAAGGTGAAAGGCTTTTATCACAGATATATTATACATCCATCATCTCATTATGGTTTTGTTCCCGGATGTGAGTATCACAGTCATGTCATCTAAAAAAGTCAAACAAAGCTCAAAATTCTTGTTCAATGCATGAAGCAATACAATAGATTGAGATGGGACTTTATACAAATGTAGAATATTACCTCCTGTTTCTCATATATGTCCCATAATCTTTCTATTAGCCTTTGCTCCTCGTGCGATTTTGTACTACCAGCAAAAATAAAATCCTTACAATGTTTGAGATAAGAGAGCAAATCCTTCGTATAATCAGCTGAAAGAAATATTTAAAAAAAACAATCAGGGTAATTAAAAAAAAATCAGCTTATGTTTGTCCTTCCAAAAATGACTGTTATAGATAAAGAGAAAACAGTCTTTTTTAATCAAAGAGATAGATGGATAAATAGAGAAAAAATAGTAAACTGGAATGAAATATCATATTCATCTTGTTCAGTACCATAAGAGCCTGATCTCCCATGGTTATTGGCCATTGCAATAACTAGAAATTGATTAATAAGAACAGAAACAAGAATAAGAAAACCTTCAACGAGATCCAATAATAATTCATTTCAACTTATTTCTACTTTGCTTAGATCAAGAACTCCATTAATCAACTATTGGGGAAAGAATGGATAAAAAAACCATGTATTAATAAGCCGGGGCATGTTGCTAAGTACTTAACATGCACAACTGATACATACAACTGTGCATGCAAACATATTTGCACATGCATGAGAAAGTTAATAAAAAGGCTAAGTAGTCTACCCATTCTTTAGAAGAAAATTTAACATTTCTGCAATAGTACATCTACATCCTTCACATTTATATAGGTATTCATATTTTAAGAGGGAAGAAATTGGATATCCATATTAGTGAAAAAAAATAATATGAATTAGAGAAAACACAGATTATTTTATCCTCTTACATTTCTAATGGCTGCATATTTAGGTATTGTTAAATGCTCCAAACAATACACCAGGTATTTCAAGTATTCAACTTAATGCTTGGATTATGGACTAGCCACTTGAAGAACTCTACCACCCCAAAAAAGACACTAGTACCTCTTTAACATATAGTATATGGCATCTTCTTAGCCAAAACATAAAAGTTTATATGGTATGAAATTTGGTACGATATACAGATAGAAAGATAAACCAATGCACTAACAAATTTCGGATAGTATTCCCAAGAAACTGGTATAGACAAAGTTATTACTTAGACCAAAATGTATGCCAAAATCAATTATGCAAAAACTAATGAGTTGCATTAATCACTATGCAACGTGTCCTAAATGTATAATTGAAGTGCTGCCAAATATTTATAATTGAAGTATTAGATAGATGACTACTTACCGTGAGTTGTATTGATCTCATCATATGCAACTCCAAGAATGCTCAGTAACTCCTTACAATTGTAATCAGAAGCATGAATTCTTAACAATTTCTTGGTGGACTTCGAACCCTCAGCATTAGAATGTTCTTTCGAATCATCGTTTTGGTACTTATTCTCTGACATGAAGCTCAAATTCTTTGAAACAGGAGAAATATGCATCCCTTGGTTTTTCGAATTATGATTGCTAACTTCAGACTGACTCATCTCCCAAATACCTTGTCCCTGAATATTATACAACAATCTCACTATTACAACTAGTATCGACATCACACAAGCACGAGTTGGAGATTGTTTAACTTTACTAGACAGCCACAAGCCTGCAGGCATGGCCCATTCATAAAGGCGGCATGCATGTGGAAGAATCTTCTCAACAGGCAGGTATAGTTCTTTTAGAAACCGATGTGCAATTGCATAGAAGTTCACTGATGGGAGGCGTAGACCTATAGTTTTGGCTATAGAAGCAGCTGCTGCCTCTAGCTTTTGGGGTTCTATAATTTGATTAGGTCTAAACATATATGCATAATTCAAAGGGCAGGTACTTGAAGGACTTTTAAGGCATCTATCCATGTCAGAAAATGCAAAGAGGTAAGGAAGTTTTCCCTCGGATGCCCATTTGAATATGTCTGTCGGTAGAATTGGTTCTCTTACTAAATGGCACACGAGAAAGGAAATAATCAGTGTAGAAGATAATGGCAGTGTCCTTTTCAAAGCCCTAAGCAATATAAATTTGACTTTCTGTCCGTATGAATTTTTGAGTTCTGAATCATATGTACATCTTGTAAGCTTGAACCTAGTGGGTTTTTCTGCAGCAAAAGAGATAGATAAATTGTTATACCAAACGATTATGAAAGATACATTCAAGGTGTTCCAACATGACAAGATAAACGAGATAATATTGCAATGAACTGGACAATAAAACCCAATACCAAGAATTAAATATTATTAAAACAAAAAGGACCAGATTGTTAAGTGAAATTCAAACAGATAGATAAAAATACACAATTTTAGCATTATAATATTAAGGCAAGATGTCTAAGTTCTGAATCTTCAATCACGACAAAAACATTTATGTGGTATCTCTCTAGGTTATTCCACTTCATCAGGTCAGTCAGATATGTTCAATATAAGCGGAAATTCATAAGTATACCACAGGTCAACACACTAATCAACTTAGCACAAAGCACACACCAAAACTTTCAAACTAACAGAGATGAGATCTGATGAAAACTAATAAGATTTTAACAATAAGTATAAGTGTTATATGAAGTACCCAGGGCCGGCCACCACCTTGAGGCAGGTGAGGCAGCCGCCTCATGCCCCCGCATTTTTTGCAATTTTAGGGACCCCAAATTTGAATTCCCCTATAAATATATGCATGTATTTTGCGCGTAAAAAAATTATATTGTAATTAGGGACTCCAAAAATAATTATTTGGGTTTTTCGGCTCGAGCCCCCGGGAAGTCAGGGCCGGCCCTGGAAGTACCTAAACATAAATTTTCAATCTTTACACTGAATCTCTTTTCCATTTCGCACAACAACTATCATTGTCAAGTGAGAAATGCAACCTAATAAAGCACTATACTACATGAAGTTCCATTCCTAAGTTCAAAGACATAACAGAACAATTCCATAGTATACATTTGCTTTCACTCTCCAAATAATTAATTGGTGATTAAGATGTTATTTCTAATTTACAGTTAGCAAATTATACCTTCTTGAATCATAGTCGCACGCCCTGCATTCTTCGCCACCGCCGCCACCTCCTCGTCGGACTCCCTCAACACCGTCTCCACCCACTCATCCCCCAACACCCTCTTCATCGCCACATACCTTAACCAAACTGTCGGCATTACCCCAACAATATACGGGCTCACCCTGCACTTTTCCACCAGCGCCTCGCACTGCCATTGTAGCACCAGCTGTAGCCCCTCTACGTACCTCATCCGTATCCCATCCCCCAGCTTTCCCACATCCGTACACACCCCTCTTGACCCGAAGTCCCTCGGCTCCTCCTCAGCTCGGTTAGGGTTTTGAGGGTTTTGGCATTGGGATTTGTAGTGGGGGTTGTAGATGCCGTCACTGCCGATGAAGGCCTCTTCGGGGACGGCGGTTTGGAACACGATTTTGGACTGGGCCCCGCAACCGAGGCAGTAGTAGAAGCCGTCGTCTCCGGCGGGGAAGTTGCGGATGCTGTCGCAGCCGTCGCAGTAGTGGTTGGGGGCTGCATCGGATGAGGAAGGGTACTCGTCGTCGTCGTCGTAGTCCATTGATGCTTTGAGATTGGGACTTCGGAATCTTCGGTAATTGAGTTGATTGATTTGAGGAGATACTGAGTTAGGTATTTGTTTTTCTTCTCTAAATCTTTTTCTTTGTATAGTGGATAAATCTAAAGCCCAGTAGTGCATCTAAATGGGCCGTTAAAGCCCACCCGTTTAGTGTAAATTGTAAATTATTATTACTATTTTTATCAAAATCAAAATAATATTTTCTATTTATAATCTGTAAGTTTCTAGTAGGTTTTATAATTTGTAACTTCTGTGCAGGTGTTTTTTTTTTCTTCTTTTTTATATATTTTCTTTTTGCAATTTGATATAGATTTATATATTAGAATTTTTTTTTGCTTAAATAAATGTAAAAAAATATATTGCCAGAAAACGAGTCTACTTTGATTGTGAATCATGTTTTTCTTTATCTTTTCTTCTATACAGAGTTTAGATAATTTTGCGAGAAAGAGAGAATAAGAATTTCAGAAATTTTTGGTGTGGATAAGTAAATATCTCTAATCTCTAATGGGAGGGTTGAGGTTGTATAATTGTAGAGAAACCAACTGTTTTTCAGTAATTGTTTTTCTTTCTCTTAACAACATCGTTGGACTGAGGAGAATAAGGCGTTATCATTTCATGTATAATCCCATGCTTAGCACAAGTATCAGCAAATGGCGATTCATACTCTCCACTTCGATCGCTTCTTAGCGCCTTAATTTTCTTGTTGAGTTGGTTCTCAACTTCATTTTTATAGAGAACAAATTTCTCTATAGCTTCATCCTTGCTTTTCAGCAAATTTACATAGTAGTATTTTGTGCTATCATCAATGAAGGTAATAAAATTTTTATCACCGCCTCTTGTTTGTATCATTTTCAAATCACAAATATCAGTGTGAATTAGATCAAGAGGTTCAGTGCTTCTTTCAACACTTTAAAACGATGATCTTATTAGTTTTGCCTCAACATAAGTTTCATACTTGTGTTTGGAATCAATTTGAAATGTTGGTATGTGTCAAGTTAATTAGTCTTCGCAAAGTATCATAATTAACATGTCCTAATTTACCATGCCATAAATTGGAAGACTCAAGCATATAAGTAGAAGAGCTAGCTTTATTGATATTCTTGACCATGGTCATTACATTGAGTTTAAACTTTCCACGACTCATGTATCCTCTACCAACACACATTCTACTTTTTGACAAAACAAATTTGTTTAACTCAAACACTAAACGAAATCTATGATTATTAAGCAACGAACCTGTTACCGCTAAATCTGGTGTGGGGGCAAACAAATAGAATTTATGGATTCTTAGGGAAACTGAATAGCAAACCTGGAACTTTTCCACCGGAGTTTGACCGTTGACTCCCGCCGTTCATCTGCAAAAAGTGCGAGACACCGAGGTTGATTCAGGCGACGCACCCTCCGACGCTCAAGTCAATAACCAGAAAAGATTATGAAAGAGCGTAAACTGGCAAAAGATTGATTACCTCTTAATGGTGGTGGATGGGGGGTATTTATAGCCGCCTTTGGGATCATTTTAGTAATGAAATCCCTAATTCCCTGTGAAAGGATAGAGTGAATCATGGTCGTTGATTCAATACAATCAGAAACCCTAATTCTATCCTGCTAGATCGGGTTTGTTGCGGGTTGGAACCCTCACCCAGTTGAGCTGGATCTGTTCATGGGTTGTGGGGCCTTTTAGAAAGAAGACCCTGAACCCATTTCAGACCCGTTTGTAAGTGAAATTACCATTTTGCCCCCAAGCATTAAGATTCGTGCCTGATTTGGACAGTTCCGGTTTAACTCTATTTTTAGCTATATCACGAGCCCTCCACTCCCGAAGACTGAGTTTGATCAGCCATTGAGTAGTAGTTTTACTGTTTCAATGTCTTTCGGAGTTGTATCGGAGTCCAAACGAGGAGCATTGAATCTTTGTATGAGGTATTATGGTGATTTTCGAAGATATTTGTGCACTCAAGGTTGTTCTTGAGCTCTCTTGGACTTCTGGTGATTTTTCTTAATTTTTATCTATTTTTCAGACCATTTATTTAATTTTGCGAAGTGGTGATTTGTTATTCGGGTGTCTTAGTTAACCATTCTAAGCAATAATTATTTACCCAGGGGCTAAAAATATTTCTCCGGATTTATAATTATTTTTTAGAATTTTTAATTAATTTTCCTGAATTTTAAATCATTTTTTCGCAATATTTAGGTAGATGACTCGACGTTATTTCCATCGTTTCATAGCTTAGATGCTTCGGCTTCGTCGCCGACCCCCTCCGAACACATGCTATGAAGGAGGTCGAGATCCATGGGGGTTCGGCACCTTCTGTCGAAGAGCGTAGATACCTCGGCCAGGCTGCAGGCGCGAAGAGAATGTTCGGCGAATCATTGCCGAAGTCCGGAGTGATTTTCTCCATGTAAGAGGGTCGGTGGCGAGAGCGCTCGGCAAGGTATGCCGAGGTCCAATTTTTTCATGTAATAGGGTCGCTGGCAAGAGCGCTTGGCGAGGTGTGCCGAGGTCCAATTTTTCCCCGTAATAGGGTCGGTGGCAAGAGCACTCGGCAAGGTGTGCCAAGGTCCAATTTTTTCCCGTAATAGGGTCATTGGCAGAGCGCTCGGCAAGGTGTGCCGAGGTCCAATTTTTCCCCGTAATAGGGTCGGTGGCAAGAGCGCTCGGCAAGGTGTGCCGAGATCCAATTTTTTCCCGTAATAGGGTCGGTGGCAAGAGCACTGGACAAGGTGTGCCGAGGTCCAACTTTTCCCCGTAATAGGGTCGGTGGCAAGAGCGCTCGGCAAGATATGCCGAGGTCCAATTTTTCCCCGTAATAGGGTCGGTGGCAAGAGCGCTTGGCGAGGAGTGCTGAGGTCCCAGAGCAAATTTTTTTGCTCGCTTGGGTGTCGGTGCCAAGAGCGCTCGGTCAGAGGCACCGGAGTCCCAGAGCAAGGTTTTTTGCTCGTTTGGGCATTGGAGCCAAGAGCGCTCGGCGAGGCGTGCCGAGGTCCAAGAGCAAGATTTTTGCTCGTTTGGGCATCGGTGCCAAGAGCGCTCGACAAGGCGTGCCGAGGTCCAAGAGCAAGATTTTTGCTCGTTTGGGCGTCGGTGCCAAGAGCGCTCGGCGAGGCATGCCGAGGTCCCAGAGCAAGATTTTTGCTTGTTTGGGCGTCGGTGCCAGGAGCGCTCGGCAAGGGATGCCGAGGTCCAGAGTTGTGATTTCTGGCATCTTAGGAAACGACAGGTCGAGCTGGTGACTGTTAAACTTCTGACAACTCTGACAGATGTGACAGCCATTAATGCGACAGTACAGCTTGGCGCGATAAATAATGTGACGGTTCAGCTCCTTTTGTCGCTTTGTGTAAATGGGCCTGGTTCTTTGGGCCCATTATCCTCGCTGCATGTGCCAAGCTCTATAAAACCCCACCCCCTCTTTCATTTTTCACTTCTCCAAATTTTTACTCAGGCGGTGAATTTCTACTAGCGAGAGCTCAGGGTGATCATCGATCGCTTTCCGGTGAAAATTCTGACCGTACCTGTCACTTTAAGGTAACTTATACTTAGTTTTTTTCCGAGCACAAAAAATATCTCTTTTCCCTGTCTCCGAGCCCTCCCCTCCTACTGGCGAAGCTCCATCTCCGAGTCAAAGAGATCGCAAAGATAAGGGCAAGAGAGTTTTTGGTCGAGACACGATTATAGAGGACCCGAAGCGCATGGGGCCATTCGACAGGTTGTCAGGACCGTTTACAGGGCTGCAAAGGGTTCGAGAACTTTCGGAGGAGCATGCCGAGCGCATCATTCATGAGAGGGGGCGGACCTTCGAGGAGAACGCGACAAGGGAGACCTCGGAGGCAGACGAGATGGTGTCCATCCTCAACTTGGAGGACCTGGCCGCGATCCGGGATTGTTTCCAAATCCCGGAGGAGTACGAACTGCTGCTGCCAGGTCCCGGGGTTAGGGCCAATTCGCCGCTACCAGCAACCATGTGTTTCTGGCCGGTCGATGCCTTCATCGCCGGGGCTCGGCTCCATCTCCACCCGTTTGCGATTCAAGTACTTAGGTGGTTTGGGGTCAGCCCCATCCAACTAATGCCGAACGCGTGGAGAGTCATCAATGGGTTCGTGCTCCACTGCCAAACAGCCGGAGTCGAGCCGGAATTGAGGGTGCTCCGGACGCTCTACCGGCTTCATCAGCAGAACCGGTCGGAGTTCCGGTATTATTTGGCCCCGAGACATGGAGGTCGGCTCGTCATTTGCTCCAATTCCATAAAGCACTGGCGTGATAAGTATTTCATAGTGCGGAGTGCGGAGGCATGGCCCATACCCTCCGGTTGGGTGGAGGAGGTGACGAAGCGAGTGAGGGAGTCGCCAGTGCTTCACCCTAAAGAAGAAAAGGCAGTTCGGGTCATTCTAGATCGGCCGAAGTACGATTGGCGAGATCTGACCGAGGACGTTCTCTTCAGGGTAGGGCTCTGCCACGTAGATCCCAGTACGCGGCTTTTTTTACGTCTTTTCTTTCTCTTCTTACTTTGCTTATTGTAACTTGTGTTTTCTAACCAACTTCTTGCCTGATGCAGAGGCCATGGACTATGAAGCGATACTAGCGCAGAGGGCCACCCTCGGAAGCAAGGCACCGAAGAAGCGCAAGAGGGTCGCCACAAAACTGCTGTCCGCGAAGACCCAGAAGGTTGCGAGCGCGGCCGGGGAGGTGGAGGCGCCAGCGGACGTGACCCCAACCCGAGCTCCGACAGTAGCCTCGGCGTCGGCCGAGGTAGGGGAGTTCCCGATTGTAGTGGCGCTCGGGATGGAGGTGCCTTCACTGACGGTGGGGGCCGAGGCGCTCCTTACGGAGGAGCACAAGAGGATTCATGTTCCGGACTGGCAGGTTCGGAAACTAGATGAGTTCCTCAGCGATTCCCTGGCGAGCATGTAGGTGGTAAAGCCCCTGGCGATGCCGAAGGACCGAGCCGCCATGGATGCCGACCAGGCGGGCAACGATGCCATCGAGATCGCGCGCTCGGCGGTATCGGTGAGTGTCGATTTTTTGCTTTTGAAGGTAGCTCGCATGTTTGATTTTCTAACTCCTTTTGTTTTTCGTTGCTCTGCTGTAGATAACCGTCCACTTTGGTCATCTTACGGAGAAGATGACGGAGTTGGAGAAGGACCTCAAGAAGGACGCCGACCGAGCTCGGGCCGAAAATGCTCGAATGGGCAACGAACTTGACAAGTTGAAGGTCGAGTTCGAGGGAAAGGCGATAAGGCTCGAGTACCTCAAGGACCTTGTCACAAGGCTCGAGGGCGACCTGCTCCGGCAGAAGGAGGAGTCGGCCAAGCAGCAGGCCGAGGCGGCGGAGGCCAAGGCTGCGGCGGTGAAGGAAACCGAAGTGGCCACCATGATGAAGGCGCAAGGCTTCCTCGCCGCAAACATGGCCAAGGCGTACGCCAAGGCCATCACTCAGGTGTCAGAGCACTATCCTGAAGTCGACTGCTCCGGGTGGCGGCTCTTCCCGGACCACGTCGAGGGCTTCGACCCCGAGTTGGAGGAGGAGGGAGGGGAAGCCGAAGATGGCCCCGAGGTCGAGGTCATCGGCGAGGTGCAGGGGTCAGTGGTGACTCCGCTGGCGATGATGGCTCCTTCGGGGGAGTCTGACCCTGCCCAGTCTCGACGCCCCGGGAAAGAGGTTGCCCCCTGACTTCTTCTTCTTTGTTTTGTTTTTTTTTTTTGTTTTTTGTCTTTTGAGCTGCCGACTGTATTGCCTAATTGCGGACTGGCCACCACATTTTTGTTATGAATGAAAATACAACTTTTGAGCTCGACCTTGTGTTTCTTTTGAGTTGTTTTGAAATTTGGCTAAGTGTTGAAACAAAAGATTTTAGTCTTAGCTAGGTGCATGTGGCCTTGTTCCGAAGTCTGATGTGAAGCAAATTTGTGAGTATTTACTAAGCGTTCTCGTTGTTTGCTTTGAACTTTTCAACTTGCCGAGGTGACTCATTCTGCCGAACCCGCTCACTCCGGGGAGGAGTTACGTTCCGAGGTCGGCTTAGGGGCAACGAGGTTGTGTTTAACCAGGAGCTGAGAGCACCTCTACGAAGTCGAGTTGGGGTTGCGCAGGGCCGAAAGTGAACGGAACCATCTGCAGCTGATCTTAGGCCGGAGAGAAATCGAGATTCGGCGGCTAGAGGGTAGGCTTGCCGAGATACCTCCCGTAGGCGAGGATGACGGCTCGTCGACAGCCTTCACCAATGGGCTGAGGCTTAAGTGTCTCCAACATTCTTTGTCAAAGATGACAACGGAGATGGAAGATATGCTCACTGAGGTTCACCACCTGCAAATTGTGGAGGCAGAGCTTCTGGCGAAAGAAGAGGAGTTGACGACGGCGGTGGGCAAGCTGATGGCCGAACGCGATGAATTGACGGCATAAGTCGACGCGTTGAAGAGGGCCACAGTGGACAGGGGCATCGAAGTCACTCACCGAATCATTGCTAGCCTACCTAGCATCCCGAGCTCCGCGGTGCCTCCTCGCTTCGAGGTGGAAGTAAAAGATGACTCTCTGAAGCAACAGATAGCCGAGCTGGAGGTGGAAGTGGCTCGCCTCAAGCTGCGTTCGGGACCGATCAACGTCAGGAGCACTTCGTGCACTCGTGAAGAGAGCGAACGAGGGATTTTGTTCTACGAGCTTGCGACCCGTTTGCCTGTTGCTCGGCAAAGTCCGGGTGATGCCCAAAGTGGTGTTACAATTTCATCGAGCGGAGCGTCTGTTGGCGCAACTGTTAGGAGCAGTGCCGAGATACGTCTCAGTTCGCCGGCTTAGGGACGACCTCGGCTATCTTTGAAGCGGAACATCCCTGCGCCTAAGAGGCATTGAAGATCTCTTGTTCTCCAAGTTTTGTATTTTGTCTAAGTGTTACGAGTGGGCTTTGTAGTTTTGGCTTTTCAACTTGTAACTTCATTGTAAAGAAGGGCACCGTCTTGTACTGTCTTCCCACACTTAATTGAAATGAGCCTTTTTTCTTTCTTGGACTTGTGCGTTTTTGTTAGACTTGTGTCATTGTATTACTCGTTACTATCTTTAGCATGCCGAGGTCCCAAAGCAAGGTATTTGCTCGTTTGGTCTTCGGTGCCAAGAGCGCTCGGCAAGGCTTGCCGAGGTCCCAGAGCAAGATTTTTGCTCGTTTGGGCGTCGGTGCCAAGAGCGTTCGGCAAGGCGTGCCGAGCACTACTTCGAGCCTCTTAACTCGTGAATTTCTAAGAGAAGTGAGTTTCTTGCAGTGGAGAGCAGCCTTTCGGAGGATTATTTTGACTTTAAACGAACCATAAGAACCAAAGGTTAGCTCCTCCAAGTACTCTTCTTCCATGTCTAGTCTAGTTGTAGGAACTTCGCGCGCGACGGCGGAGCGCGTTCCAACGGTGGTGGGAGCAATTTCCGAATGACGATTGGAGAATCTCTTTAAATGATCCATAAGAACCAAAGGTTAGCTCCTCCAAGTACTCTTCTCCCATGTCTAGTCTAGTTGTAGGAAAATCGCGCGCGACGGCGGAGCGCGTTCCAACGGTGGTGGGAGCAATTTCCGAATGACGATTGGAGAATTTCTTTAAATGATCCATAAGAACCAAAGGTTAGCTCCTCCAAGTACTCTTCTCTCATGTCTAGTCTAGTTGTAGGAACTTCGCGCGCGACGGCGGAGCGCGTTCCAATGGTTGTGGAAGCAATTTCGAATGGTGAACCACTTCTAGCTCATTTAAGAGCGGGCCTGCAAAGCGGAGTCGAGCCAAGTGTTGGACTCTGAACTCGTCGTTTGAGTATATTTCAACGGTTGTGGGAGCAATTCCGAATGGCGAACCACTTCTAGCTCGCTTAAGAGCGAGCTTGCGAAGCGGAGTCGAGCCAAGTGTTGGACTCCGAACTCGTCGTTTGAGTATATTTCAACGGTTGTGGGAGCAATTCCGAATGGCGAACCACTTCTAGCTCGCTTAAAAGCGAGCCTGCGAAGTGGAGTCGAGCCAAGTGTTGGACTCTGAACTCGTCGTTTGAGTATATTTCAACGGTTGTGGGAGCAATTCTGAATGGCGAAGCACTTCTAGCTCGCTTAAGAGCGAGCCTGCGAAGCGGAGTCAAGCCAAGTGTTGGATTCCGAACTCGTCGTTTGAGTATATTTCAACGGTTGTGGGAGCAATTCCGAATGGCAAACCACTTCTAGCTCGCTAAAAGGCGAGCCTGCGAAGCGGAGTCGAGCCAAGTGTTGGACTCCGAACTCGTCGTTTAAGTATATTTCAACGGTTGTGGGAGCAATTCCGAATGGCGAACCACTTCTAGCTCGTTTAAGAGCGAGCCTGTGAAGTAGAGTCGAGCCAAGTGTTGGACTCCGAACTCGTCGTTTGAGTTAAAAAAATTAAAAACAAAGAGACGCAAGTAATCACAAGAAAAATATGGGGAAAAAGAAGCTCTTTATTGATAACTACTAGCCGGCTGCTTCTAAGTTGCAAACCATTATTACATTGAGAAAATAAAGAAGCAAAATACAAGTGAAAGGAAAGGAATGGTTCGACATCTGAAGGTACTTAGGGAGGCATTCAGGCGCTCTCTTGGTACTTCAATAGATGGTCGGCATTCCAAGTCCTGGGAATCTCTCTGCCTTCAAGGTCTTCAAGACGGTATGTTCCGGGCCGAACTACCTTGACGATCTTGTAGGGTCCTTCCCAATTCAGAGCTAGCTTTCCCTTTTGGCTGGGGAAGGAGATAGCTAGTTTCTGAGGACTAAGTCCCCTTCCTTGAGATTGGTGGGATGGACCCTTTTGTTGTAAGCATGCTCAATTCTTCTTTGATAATTCTGCTGGCGAATTGAAGCTCTTTCACGGAGCTCATCAACCAAGTCCAAATTTGCCTGAAGTTCTCCGGCATTCTGCTCTTCTTCATAGGCCATAAGGAGAGGAGATGGTAGGCCGACTTCCAAGGGGATCACAGCTTCGGACCCATAGGTGAGATTGAAAGGCAACTCTCCTGTGGGGGTCCGTTTCATAGTGCGATAGTTCCACAGTACGTTGGGAAGCTGATCTGCCCATAAGCCTTTGACGGACTTATCTAACCTCTTCTTAATACCGGAGAGAATCTGTCGGTTGGCATTTTCCACTTGGCCATTTGATTGAGGATGGGAGACAGAAGAGAAGCATTGCTGAATGGCGATGTCTTCACACAGAGATCGGAATGCAGCCCTTGTAAATTGTGTTCCATTATTAGTTATCAGGACCCGAGGTACCCCAAACCTACAGATGACGTTCTTCCAGAAGAACTGAAGCACTTTGTTCTCAGTGATTGTAGCCAAAGGCTCGGCCTCTATCCACTTTGAGAAGTAGTCGATCGCCACGACTAGAAACTTGAGTTGACCCGAAGCCGGAGGAAAAGGACCTAATAAGTCCATCCCCCACATTGCGAAGGGGGTCGGGCTTAAGAGAGATGTGAGTTGTGCTTGGGGTAGGCGAAGAATGTTGGAATACTGCTGACACGAGCTGCATTGCCGGACATGTCGTTCGGCATCTTGTAGGAGGGTAGGCCAGAAGTACCCGTAGTTTAACACCTTCCTGGCGAGGGACCTTGATCCAGAATGTGCTCTGCCTATACCTTCGTAAAGCTCTTGCAAGGCATATGAAGCTTCTCCCAGGGAGAGGCACCTCAAGTACGGTCAGCCGTCTACTTGGGTGTAGGAGCATTTGTACAAGACTCCCTTAACAAGGGTATATCGCTCCGCTCTGATTCAGACTCTGCGAGCTTCCTTTGGGTCTTCGGGGAGGAGCCCATCCCTTAGAAATTCTATCATAGGTTTCATCCAGTTGTCTTGAAGGTGGACGGGCAGCGACTCCATCGAGTCGGGGGTTTCTTCTTCTATGCTCGATCTGAGGAGCATTTTAATCAGGACGGTCTGCTCGAGACCCTGAATGGAGGAGGAGGCTAGCTTGGAGAGGGCATCAGCTTGGGAATTTTCCTCTCTGGGGATTCGCTGAATTAGCGCCTCTTCGAATGAAGGCATGAGATCTTGGACCTTGGCTAGGTACTTAGCCATTCGGTCATCTCTTGCCTCGTACTCACCCAAGACTTGATTCACAACCAGCTGCGAGTCGCTAAATATCCGAAGGCGTTGTGCCCCTGCCTTGCGAGCCATACCGAGGCTGGATATAAGGGCTTCATACTTCGCTTCATTGTTGGAGGCTTTAAAGTTAATGCGGAGGGAGTATTGGAGAACGAAATCATCTGGGCCTACCAGAATGACCCCGGCTCCGCTTCCCTCGGTGCAAGAGGACCCGTCTACATATACTGTCCAAATAGGGGGACAGTTTGCTGCTTGGCTAACCTCTGGGATGGTGCTCTCAACAATGAATTCAGCTAAGGCTTGAGCCTTGATTGCGGTCTGAGGCTGGTATGATATGTCATGCTGGCTCAGCTCGATTGACCACTTCATCAAATGGCCTGACGTCTCGGGCTTGTGTAGGACTTGCTTAAGCGGCTGGTCGGTAAAAACGACCACCGAGTGGGATTAAAAATAAGGGCGGAGCTTCCTAGCTTCCATAACCAAGGCGTATGCCATCTTCTCCAATTTGGATAGCGAAGCTCGGCATCTCGAAGTACCTTGCTCACGAAGTAGATGGGCTTTTGAGCCTTCTCTTCTTTCCTCACCGGGACAGTACTGAGGGTTTGTTCGGAGGCAGCTAAGTAGAGGTAGAGTGTTTCTCCAGGGATAGGCTTGCTGAAGAGAGGGGGGTTGACTAGATAGGCCTTTAGTTGATCGAATGATTCTTGTTTCTGTTGATTCCATTCGAAGCCCTTGGCCCCCCTGAGGGCTTTAAAGAAAGGAAGACACTTCTCCCCTGACTTGGACAGGGAACGCCCTATGGCTGCGAGGCACCCCGTGAGCTTCTGAACCTCTTTCACATTTTTGGGGGAAGCCATGTCCAGTATGGCTTTGATTTTCTCGGGGTTGGCCTCGATTCCTCTTTGGCTGACCATGAAGCCTAGGAATTTCCCGGACAAGACCCCGAATGCACACTTGTTCGGGTTGAGCCTCATATCATGCTTTCTCAATACATCTAATGCCTCCTACAGATCTGCCACATGATCGGCCCCATGGATGTTCTTGACTAGCATATCATCAACATATACTTCCATGTTTCGGCCGATTTGGTTTTGAAAGACTTTGTTGACAAGGCGTTGGTAGGTCGCACCTGCATTCTTCAACCCGAATGGCATTACCCTGTAGCAGTAGAGCCCCTGATCTGTGACAAAGGATGTCTTCAGAATATCTGAGGGGAACATTCGGATTTGGTTATACTCGGAGAAGGCGTCCATGAAGCTGAGCAACTCATGACCCGAAGTGGCGTCAATTAAGGTGTCGATGCTTGGGAGAGGGAATGGATATTTAGGGCATGCCTTGTTCAGGTCCGTGAAGTCGATACAAATCCTCCAACCCCCGTTAGACTTCTTAACCATAACAACATTGGAGAGCCATTCGGGGTAGTTGACTTCTTGGATGAACCGTGCCTTAAGGAGCTTGTCCACTTCTTCCTTGATAGCATGTTGGTGCTCAGGGGCAAATTTGCGCCTTTTTTGTTGGACCGGTTTGGACCCCGGAGCAACACTCAAGTGGTAGACGAGGAGCTCTTCGGAGATTCCTGGCATGTCGACAGCTGACCATGCGAAGAGGTCGCGGTTCTTCCTAATGCGTTGGACTATGTCAGAACATAGGGCAGATGGGAGAGTCTTGCTGATGAGGAACTTGTAGTTTGGATCTTGCTCGGAGAAGAGCACTTCCTCCAATTCATCCACCAGTTTGGACGTTGGCTGGACATTCTCTTGGAGAATTCAAGAGTCTCGAGGGAGAGGACGGGTCCCCCGGTGGAGGTCATGTAACATTTGCGGGCCATCTCTTGAATACCCCTTACTTCCCCTACTGCCGCCCTGGTGGGGAACTTCATCTTGAGGTGATAAGTCGACGAGACGGCCTCTAGAGCAGCTAGGCCAGGTCGGCCTAGAATCACATTATAAGCAGTAGGGACATCGACGACCATGAAGTCCATCGGCTCCGTTCGGGTAGTAGGAATTTTGCCAGCAGTTACGTTGAGGGTGATTACCCCTTCGATAGTCACTGGCACTCCCGTGAACCCGTGGAGTGTGTAGCCGGTGAGCTTAAGCCTGTCCCGGAATAGCTTGAGTCCTTTGAAAGCAGCGAGGAAGAGGATGTTAACGGAGCTACCATTATCCACCAGTATCCTCTCCACTTTAAAATTAGCTATATGGAGGTTGATCACTAGGGCGTTGCAATGGGAGGTTCGGACACCCTCTAGGTCTTCATCTGAAAAAGTAACCGGGACCTCGAGGTCTTTGGGAGGGGGCATGCCATGTACTGAGTTGACTTCCCTTATGAAAGCCTTTCGAGATGAGTTGGAGGTGCCTCCCATGGGAGTTTCCTTGCGCCTTTTCGTTCCTTTTCGAACTCGGGAGTTTCCTTGCGCCTTTCAGGATGCTTGTTAGCCCCCCTGGAGGGAGGAGGAAGATCGACCCGGCCCTTTCTCACAAATTTAGACAGCTGGCCCCTTTGGATGAGGGCCTTGATTTCATTCTTCAGGACCCGACAATCATTGGTGTCATGGCCATGGTCCCGGTGACATCGGCACCACTTCTCTTTGTCCCTCTTCTTACCAGGGATATTCATCTTCAGGGCAGGAGGTATAACCCCTTCCTTCTCAACCTCCATAAGAATAGTGGAGATGTTGGCATTAAGAAGAGTGAATTTCTCGAATCTGGGAGGGGGGCAGCGCTGGCCCCTGTTGTCCTTCTGGAGTTTCTTGACTCCCTCTTCTTCGGGAGCTTTTCGCTTGGTCCCAGAGGAAGGCCCCTCAAAGGTGGGACGGTGCTCGGCTTCCTCAGCCCGAATAAACTTCTCGCTCCTGAGAAGGAGGTCGGAGAAGTTTTGCGGATGCTTCTTGGCTAGGGAGGACCGAAGGCTGGAGTTAAGGACATTTGACTGGAAAGCTGCGGCAGCGACCGACTGGTCGAGGGAAGCAATGGACCTAGCTTCCGCGGTGAACCTTTTCACATAGTTCCTGAGCTTCTCTCCCTTCTTTTGGCTGAGGTAGATTAGCGAAATACTGGTCTTCTCTGTGCGGCGCCTACTCACAATGTGGGTGACGAAGAGGGTCTCAAATTGTTCAAAGGAAAATATGGAGGATGGAGCAAGGCGAGAGTACCATTCCCGAGCTGGACCCTTGAGAGTAGCTGGGAAGGTTTTGCACAGTAGGGCATCGGAAGCAAGGTGGATCAACATGAGGGTCTTGAAGCTCTCGATATGGTCCACGGGGTCTGATTCCCCAGAGTAATTCTCGAACTGGGGGGGCTTGAAGCCTATTGGAATGGGCGTCTCCATGATTGTTCGGGAGAAGGGTGGTCGGCTCGGACGGAGGGTCCTTCCCCTCAGCTCCTCTTCCCTGTCCAGCTGGCCAAGGCGTCTCTCCATCTCGTGGAGATGACGATAGACAGCATTATCCCTATGACGGTAGCCATATGAGTCTCTGGACTCGTCTTCGTAAGAAGGGGAGCGCAGAGTTCAGCGATGGTAGCTAGAAAAAATGATGAGGACTGTGATGGTGGTTGCTCGGAGCTGGAGGAGGGGTTAGGGACCGATGGCGAGGACTTTGGACCGGAGGAGGAGTTGGGACCCTCTGAGCATTGTTGTTGTTCGGTCGGAGGTTGAGGGCTTGCAAGATGGTTGCCTGGAATTGTTGAACTCCGCACGGGTGATTGGTGCGGCATCATCCCTTGGGGGATGCCGACCAGCGGGAGAGTGAGGCCTTCCCCTATGGTGCCCAGGGGACTCTCTTCGTCTTCTGTGAAGCGGGGACATCCAGTAGTCTCGGCGATGAGGAGATCGCTCATTTGGACGTTCTTGGAGGGAGGCTCCCTCTCGGGCCCGCCTTTCATCCAAACGGCGGTGAAGGTCCTCTTCTTTTTGCCGATTGAGGATGGTATTGCGGAGGTCAAAAGGCTGGGGGTTGTTAGATGCCATCGAGTCGGTATAAGGGTTATGCACGGAGACATGGTCACGTTGGAAAGGTTGTTTCTGAGGATTGGGACGGGAGCCCCCCCGCACCGGCATTCTGAGGCCCGGTTTGACCCCGAGGGGGTAGAAGGTTCTGATGAGGAGGTTGGTCCTGCTACGGGGCCTGATCAGGTTGAGGAGGGGGTCCCGTTGGCTGGACGGTTTGGAGGGGGACCTCCTGTTGTGGTTGAGGAGGACTGGGTCCACGGTTGGACCCTCTGGATCTCATTTTTCGGGGAGGCATGGCTGGAGGTGATCTTAACCTCCTTCTAAGCATGTAATCCGGTCCGAGATTTGCATCCCCCCCCCCTGCGCGCGCGCGAGAGAGCCTCTCTTCTAGCTATCTTACAATGCTTAGAAAGAGGTTACTATATATCCTCTTCAATTTCCTTTAATTTTTCTGATGTGGGACTATGTTCTCGTAACCCATTTTCAAGAATGAAAACGTCTCACTTTGAGAGACAATTTCTCATTCACCCCTTAATCATTTTTAGAAAATCAATATATGATTTTGATCTATTCACGAAGGAGAACACAAATCAATAAAGATCTCTCAATAATTCATTGCGGATCGTACTCAAAAAATTGCTCAAAAACCGGTTCGTAAATGGTGTATAAAACACACATTTTCTAACATTTCCCACATGAATGAAAATTGACAACCACAGACACGATAGACTAACACGACAGACTTGGTGATAGAATTCGACAGTTGATTTCTGCATAGGATAGGTAGGTGTTACCCTTTGAACCTTCCCTTATGAAAATATGTTTACATTACTAACTAAATAGTAAACGAGATGTCCTTGAACTATTCTGTCATTTGTGTAAACGATGACATATCTCACACAGAAATCTTCCTAACGCATTTTCAGTTCTCACTGTTATGTTCGTTTTGGCCATGAACATATGCCTGGTTCTGCAAGAGTTTAACAAGAATATTGCCCTATATTATTCCCTTGGAAGCGGCCCTTCTTCCCTCTTACATAGGTGATTTCTTACTTAAGAGTAACCCGCATTACTCTGCTCGGATATCTGACTCATAAGAATCATTTAAATCCTAGCTTAACCTGTTACCTTACAGACATCACTGTTTCATCATGGGAATGAACATGGGAAAATCTCCGCAGTGATCCAATTTGGTCTTTACAATTTAGTTATCCCTTTGAACGTAGATCTTGGGATCTCCAGTTAGCTAGGTTGGGTGTCCATTGTATCGACTTATTCTTTCATGGGCTTTAGTCTCATTCCCCTCGATGATTTATCAACTAACTCTTTGTTTAACCATTTGGTTAGCGCGTCTGCAATGTTATCCTTTGACTTTACATAGTCCACAGAGATAACCCCAGTAGAGAGTAGTTGTCTAATGGTATTATATCTTCGATGAATTTGTCTAAATTTACTACGATACATATTGCTCTGTGTACTACAAATTGCAGATTGACTATCTGAATGTATGCAGATTAGAGGCACAGACTTCGTCCACCTTGGAATATCCTCGAGGAAGTGGCGTAACCATTCAGCCTCTTCCCCACATTTGTCCAGTGCGATAAATTCAGATTCCATCGTGGAATTAGTGGTCACTGTTTGTTTCGAGGATTTCCAAAAAACTGCTGCACCACCTAGTGTAAACACATGACCACTATTGGATTTTGAATTGTTACTAGATGTCCAGTTCGCATCACTGTATCCTTCAAGTACAACCGGGTATCTCGTATAGTGAAGCCCATAGTTACAAGTAAAACGCAAGTACATCAGTACTCTTGTAATTGCTTGCCAATGCTCGCTTCCAGAATTACTTGTATATCTACTTAGTTTACTCACTGCATAGGCTATGTCTGGTCTTGTACAACTCATTAAGTACATTAGACTGTCTATGATTCTAAAGTATTCTACTTGAGAAATACTCTCACATTTATTCTTAGATAAATGAAAAGTTAGATCTATTGGAGTTTTGGCAATTCCAGAATTATCTTTATCAAATTTTCTAAGAATATTTTCAACATTATATAACTGGCTTAAGATAAGCTCGTCTGATGTTTTTGTGATTTTAATTCCCAATATAACATCAGCTAGTCCCATGTCTTTCATGTCAAACCTTAAGTTCAACATGTTTTTAACAGATTTAATCATCTGATCACTGCTTCCAATAATAAGCATGTCATCTACATACAAACAAATAATGACATATCCATTTTCTGTGTCTTTGACATATACACATTTGTCACATTCATTAATCTTGAAGCCATTTGTCATCGTGACATTATCAAATTTATCATGCCACTGCTTTGGAACTTGTTTCAAGCCATATAATGACTTTACCAGTTTACACACTTTCTTTTCATGTCCTAGAGCTGAAAAGCCCTCAGGTTGTTCCATGTAGATTTCTTCATCTAAATCTCTATTATGAAAAGCTGTTTTTACATCTATTTGATGTACTACAAGATTGCGCAGAGCTGCTACTGCAAGTACCATCCTAATGGAATTTATTCTCATTACAGAAGAATATGTATCAAAGTAATCAAGACCTTACTTTTGTTTATAGTCTTTAATTACAAGTCTTGCCTTATATTTTTCAATTGATCCATCAGGTTTTATTTTTCTCTTGAAGATCCACTTGGAACCTAAAGGTTTACTACTTGGTGGAAGATCCACTAGTTCCCAAGTATGATTTTGCAAGATAGAATCAATTTCACTCTTGATGGCTTCTTTCCATAGAGGACCATCACTAGAGTTCACTGCTTTCTTGAAGGTTTGGGGTTCACCTTCGAGCATAAAAGTCAAGAAATCCGGACCAAAAGATTGTTCCATTCTTGTTCTTTTACTGCGTCGCGATTCCTCCTCAACTTCCTCATCTTGGTCTTCACTATCTTCACTGATAGTCTCATGTGTTTGTTTGGAGGAACTTGGTTCCTCCTTTGACTTACATGGAAATACATTTTCAAAGAACGATGCATTTCTAGACTCCATTATCGTGTTGTTTGATATATCAAGGATATCGGATTTGTACACCAAGAACCGATAGGCACTACTGTTAAGTGCATAGCCAATGAAAATACAATCAACCGTTTTTGGTCCTATTTTCAGTTTCTTAGGTAAAGGTATTGCCACCATGGCAATACATCTCCACATTCGCAAGTAATTGTAGGATGACTTTCTTCCTTTCCATAATTCCTATAGAGTTTTCTTTTCTTTCTTTTTGGGCACCTTATTCAAAAGGTAGTTAGCTGAAAGAATAGCTTCTCCTCATAAGTTTGGTGGCAAACCAGAACTTATTAATATTGAATCCATCATTTCTTTCAATGTACGATTCTTTCTCTCAGCAACACCGTTGGAGTGAGGAGAATAAGGCGCTGTCGTTTCATGTATAATTCCATGCTTAGCACAAGTGTCAGCAAATGGCGATTCATACTCTCCACCTCGATCGCTTCTTAGCGGCTTAATTTTCTTGTTGAGTTGGTTCTCAACTTCATTTTTATAGAGAACAAATTTCTCTATAGCTTCATCTTTGCTTTTAAGCAAATATACATAGCAGTATTTTGTGCTATCATCAATGAAGGTAATAAAATTTTTATTACCACCTCTTATTTGTATCATTTTCAAATCACAAATATTAGTGTGAATTAGATCAAGAGGTTCAGTATTTCTTTTAACACTTTTAAACGATGATCAACACAAGTTTCACACTTGTGTTTGGAATCAATTTGGAATGTTGGTATGTGATTCAAGTTGATTAGTCTTTGCAAAGTATCATAATTAACATGTGCTAGTCTACCATGCTATAAATTGGAAGACTCAAGCATATAAGTAGAAGAGCTAGCTTTATTGAAATTCTTGACCATGGTCATTACATTGAGTTTAAACATTCCACCACTCATGTATCCTCTACCAACATACATTTCACTTTTTGACAAAATAAATTTGTTTGACTCAAACACTAAACGAAATCCGTGATTATTAAGCAACGAACCAGATACCAGGTTCTTACGGATTTTAGGAACATATGCAACATTATTCAGAGTCAGTTCCTTTCCAGAAGTCATCTTCAAGATCACCTTACCTTGGCCCTTGATTTCTGAAGTAGCCGAGTTCCCCATAAACATCTTCTCCCTATTCTCTAATGGTTCGAAAGTGGAGAACATACTTCTGTTGGAGCACACATGTCGAGTAAGTCCAGTGTCAATCCACCATTCCTTCGGGTTTGAACCTAACATATTCACCTCTGAGATCACAGCTGAAAGGTTGATATCAGAAACATCTTGAGCAATGCCTTGAATCAAGTTTGCTTCTTTGTTCCTGTTCTTCTTGGGAAGTCTACATTCAGTAGACCTGTGACCCATCTTGTCGCAATTGAAGCACTTGCCTTGAAACTTTGGCTTCTTGGAGATTCCTCCCTTAGGCCCCAACTTGGGACCCTTGTTATTGTGCTTGTTGAAACGTTGTTTATGTTCCACTACATTTGCCTTGGCTGCATGACCGATAACTCCGACCTTTTCAGATCCTCTATTGTCTTCTTCAATACAAAGCATGATAATGAGATCTTCAATGCCCATTTCTTTTCGCTTATGCTTTAGGTAATTCTTAAAGTCTTTCCAACCTGGTGGTAATTTTTCAATTATACATGCTACTTGGAAACTTTCACTTAAGTTCATACTTTCAGCATGAATCTCATGCAAGATCAGTTATAGTTCTTGAACTTGACTGATCACTGTTTTAGAATCTACCATTTTATAGTCTAGGAAGCGGCCCACAATGAATTTCTTGGCGCCGACATCATCGATTTTATACTTATGGTCTAGTGATTCCCAAATTTCTTTAGCAGTTCTTTTGTCAATGTATACATTATACAAAGAATCGACTAATCCGTTCATTATGTAATTCCTACATAAGTAATCAGTATTTTTTCAAACATCCACAGCGGCAATAACTTGGTTATCTTGCTCATCTTTCTTAAGATTTGGAGCTTCTTCGTTCAAGAATCTTGCAAGATTCAGTGTGGTCAAATTGAACATCATATTCTGTTGCCACCTTTTGAAATTCTGCCCGTTGAAC
Source organism: Hemerocallis citrina (assembly GCA_017893485.1). Lineage (NCBI taxonomy): Eukaryota > Viridiplantae > Streptophyta > Magnoliopsida > Asparagales > Asphodelaceae > Hemerocallis > Hemerocallis citrina. The sequence continues at coordinate 403,113,052 of CM030359.1, read as the reverse complement.
TTCTCAGGTTTCTCCCCTTGGGAGACTGAGACATGTACAACAGTTGGCATTGGCACTCGTGCCGCAGCAGCAATCGGTACTTGCGTCGTATCAGCAGCCGGCACTTGGACCGTTTCAAACACAGCAACATTGTCCGATGCAGTAGTCATTTTGATTCTGAAAATTACACAACACGAGTGTAAGTTTTGCAGATTAAAGAAAAAGAAAAGAAGTGCCTCAAAATCGGAAATCAAGAAAATCAAAAACCTGTTTTAAGTTTGTTATCAAAAATTCTTTATAAACTTTCTTTTACAATAAATTTTTTGATTGAGAGGCACAAAAACAGAGAAGAAAAAAGGAGAGAAAGAAAAACCAAAAAGAAAAATAAAATAAATAAATAACAACTTACAAATAACCAATTTCAGATGTTACAAGGTAGAGTAGTCGAGGCATGTGTATCACACAGTGTCCTTAAAACAGATTTCGCCTCTTCCGGTTGTTGGATTGTGCGAAGGCATCTGTCTCCTAGGATGCAACAACCAGAGTGTTCATGTAGGCACAACGTAACACTCTCGAACCGAGTTGCAACGTCAGAATTCTATCACCGACTTACCAAACTTGAAGGAGCGAGAAACATAATAGAACTAAAATTTGGAGGAAGAAAGAAGATGACTGGTGCAGTGAAGAAATGAGAGGGGAGGCATCTATTTATAGGGTCAGGATTAAAACTGTAACGGCAAACAAGGCTATGAATGCCTTCAGTGTAACGGCAAACAATCAATTGAATGCCGACACTGTAACGGCAGACATCAATCATTGCCTTTGAGTGGCTTCAGTGTAACGGCAGACAAAACATTCAATACTGTATTGAAACGGCAGACAGAACCGTTTCTGTATTTATTTCAACCGTTTACAAAAGAAAAATCAAAACTTAGCAAAAAGTGGCTCTGCACGGGATGAGGTCATGTCGATCCGGCATTCGTGTCTGCAGGTCGTGCGAGCGCACACAAGTCGCATGTAATCCGGTCCGAGATTTGCACCCCCCCTTCGCGCGCGAGAGAGAGTCTCTCTTCTAGCTATCTTACAATGCTTAGAAGGAGGTTACTGTATATCCTCTTCTATTTCCTTTGATTTTTCTGTTGTGGGACTATGTTCCCGTAACCCATTTTCAAGAATGAAAATGTCTCACTTTGAGGGACAATTTCTCATTCACCCCTTAACCGTTTTTTAGTAAATCGATATATTATTTTGATCTACTTACGAAGGAGAACACAAATCAATCAAGATCTCTCAATAATTCATTGAGGATCTTACTCAAAAATTTGCTCATAAACCGGTTCGTAAATGGTGTATAAAACACCCATTTTCTAACACATTGTACGCATTTGTTGGGTTGCAATGCACGTGTTTGCTTGGTGACAAACTCTTCCATTTAAATAGTACTAGCATAATATACGCGCGATGCACGACTAAAAAAAGTAAAGTCATCAAATTAAATGAATATATATTGAATAAGAAAAAAACAGTTTATATTTGAATGTTTTAATTTGGACTACACGTGCGGTGCATAATTATATTTGTTGGATATAGTTAGGACGTGTATTATACATGTTTATATAGTTACAAAATTAGGATTTGTTTGTTACAAACCCTAACAAACAAACCCTGACTCTCCCATTAATATAGTAGGGCTAAATTTTAAAAAAACCACACTAAGTTTTGGGCCAGTTTAAAAAAAATGCACCAAGTAAAAGGACACAAAATTTCAAAAAACTCAACTGGGTTAGTTAGGGTTAGGGTCTAAAAAAACCACTTTCATCTTTCATTTGTGTAAATAACCAGATGTATAAACATAACTTAACTAAACAGATGTATAAATAACCCCCCCTCTCCCCCCTCGAACGAACCCAAACTCAAACTAACCCAGCGGAATTTTTTAAAATTTTGTGTCTTTTTTTAAAAATAAAAAAATATAGTGCGGTTTTTTTAAACGGATCCAAAACTTAGGGTGGATTTTTTAAATTTAGCCAAATAGTAGAGTTTAGAGATGTTTTTTGTTTCCTCGATATTTGAAAACTTCAGTTCAAAGATGTTAATATTAAGAGTGAATATAAATGGTAGTAAATGTTGATTTATTTATTTTTTTCCCGTGTGTCGTTTGTTTTGCGGCTTTTGCCTCAGTTTTATGGATTCATTTCTCTTCATGATGTCTATGTACAGTCACTGATCGGGTAACTGGCATACAATGTTCAAACTAGCAGAAAATGGTGTTCATCTATGCCTGCTTGACGTTCTCTTAGAGCATTTGTAGTAGTTTTTGTTTAAAATTGGGTATATGGCAATTTTGAAAATAGCAAATAGCGGTGACGCTACAGTCCGTCTACGCAAAAATTGAATTTTTTTGGACGAAACGAGAGATGATATGCCGGTTGAAGATCTGCGTAAAAAAATAAAATAAAATAATGTGAAGGATGACACATGATCTACCGTCTCGGAATTTTAAAAAATAAATTACAATAATGTGTCGTCCAACACGATTGAGATTTTTTTTTTTTTTTTCTTTCGTCAAACAGAAGATGATCTCCCGTCCAACCGTTTACAACAAAAAAAAAAAAACAGATCAGACGACAAAATCTTCCGTCCGACGTAAAAACGGTAAATCATCTTCCGATTGCCAAAATATAGAATAAGCTATATCCTCCCCCAAATTTGACAGCCTACTCTGTTCACAGCAAACCCAAAAAATGATTATTTGGCCAACGACTGCAGTTGATTTTCGGCCAAATTATCTATTTTTTGAATATTTGGCCAACGACTACAGATACACTTATTTGTTCGATAGAGATTATCATGACCTTCAACTAAATCTGCACTGTACAACTTTGAGATGCTCAAAAAGCTTCACATTTATAATATGCCTAAACAAACCAAGTCGATTAGGCAAGTATCATGTCCACTCCTAGCCACTTTGTTTGAATCCCACTTGCACAAAAAAACAAATAAAAAAAATTTGTGCTGAAATAATATATATTCGAGATAAAGTGTGGGTTCATATTACATTACAGTCTTATTAATTTTTTTTTTAATTTAAAGGTCATTTACCACTGTACAAAACACCATTTCCTTTTGCACGAATTTTTTTTGTACAGATCATATTTAAGGTTGCTCTTGCTCCTCATTTCATCGTTGTCATTAACATGACACAGTTAGATTTATCAAAACTATAGAAGAAAACAATTCCTTACAATCAATGCTACTATAACAAGATAGACAACATTATCAAGATCATGGACCGCCCAAGAAGTTGAAGATTTTCTGGCACAAAAACAAGAGGGAAGGCATTGATTTGAAGACTATGCATAGTGGAGCGAGGAAGAAAAGGAAAATTAGGAGAGAAAAAAAATAAATAAATAAAGAGGGAAAACAAGAAAACAAAAAGAGTACCGAAATATAAAAGCTAAATTTGAAAGAAAAAAAAAATCATTGAACTATCTCTTTATCCAGAAAATCTCACTAAACTTTTTTTTGTGCAAAAATCCACACTCAAGTATAGTTGTAAAAAACGCACTCTGACAGCATGAGCTTTTTGCTAAAGTTAAGTAAGGTTTTTTGAAAATAATGAAAAAGATACATGTAGCACTGTCACATTTACCCTATACCCGGACCTGGCATTGGACCGGAACCGACCCAATCTATACAGGTCCAGGTCCGGGTCCTAAAATAAGACTCGATGCACTTTCGGGTTTGGGTCCTAAAATAAGACCTGATGTACTTTCGGGTCCGGGTCCAGGTCCACTCAAAATAGAACCAATCCGGACCCGAACCCTGACCCAGACTCGTTAAAAAATACTCCCAAACATATAGAATTTGAATACTAAGGCTATAGGAATATACATTTAAAAGTAATTATTGAAGATAAATATGTAAATATAATATTAATTCATGTACTTAAGTACAAAAATTGTTAGAATCGTAGGGTATCAGGTGCAAAAATACTTAAGTGCAAATATTTATTTTCTACTACCGGATCCGACGGGTAATTTTTTTAAGTAGGACCCGGACCCAGACCCGGTTCTTGCAAGTACGGGTCTGGGTCCAATTTTTGGACCCGTGAGGTACCGGGTCCGGATCCGGGTAGTGGAGGATCCGACCCGATAGGATTCGATACCAGCTCTAGATGCATGATGTTTTCTGAACCAACTTGTAAAGATGCATGATGTTATCTAATACAAGTAGAAAAGTTAGATGTGGTTTTTTGAAAATATACTTTAGGGTGGGAGATTTGCAACCATACTTATGTGTGATTTTCTACTTAAAAAAAATTCAGTGAGATTTTCTTCATGAAGGGGTTTTTCAAATTTAGCCAAATATGAAATCTGAAATTCATAGACGAAAGCAGTAAATATAGCGTTTGGTTTGTTGTTTTGAAAACAGTTTTCTGAAAATGTTTTGTGAAAATTGTTTTCTGAAAACTGTTTTCTGAAAATGAGATTGTAAAACCTGTTTGAGTCAAAAAATAGTCTGAATGTTGTTTTCCTAAAACTAGACGGTAAAATGCTATTTGGTAATAATATATTTCGAAATCCCTTTTTTTCTTCCGTTTTTTTTCCAGTTTGGCAACATTTTTTTTTTCAGTTTTCTTGAAAAAGAGCTTATGCAGGGTGTATGTTTAATGAATTTGCATTAGTTTTCTTATGATTTTTTTAAATTTTTTTGCAGATACAACCCAAGTTCTACCAATATACGAACAAGCCTTCGACTCTGTAATATTTTATTTGAATTGTGTAAGAGTCGGCTAATACAGCAATTGGACACAATATGCAAATTTTCAATAAATGTACAAAATATCCATTACAAATTTGTGTTTTGTTACATTTATTTCACAATCTGGGATAGCCATCTAATGTGAATTCTACACTTAAACCTCTTACAAAGCAAAAAAAAAAAAAAAAAAAAATTAATTCCAATCCATCAGTGTTCATCATATGCCTTTAGCAGCACCAGAACTCATCATAGGAAGGTAATTGTACACTCTATCGACAGCGTACAAATTGAAACTGACAAAAAAATTACAAAGAAGCCCAAAGCAGCCATTACATAAGTCCATCAGCAGCCATCAAATCCTTCACAAGTATCAGAAGCCAACACAAGTATCAGAATCCATCAATACCAGCATGCAGCGAGAAGCAGTCATCACAAACAGCCAGAAACAACCAGCTACCATCAGCAGCATCAAAACTATCAGTAGGTGATAATCTCCCACCATGCTGGGCATCAATACTCATCACAGCATTGTATTAGTTTGTGTACAGTATAAACCATCCGAATGTAATAATCTCCCACCATGTTGTTAATAATATATAAACCATCAGTAGGTGATAATCTCCCACCATGATGGGCACCCATACTCAGCACAACATTGTATTAGATTGTGTACATTATAAACCATCAGTATGTGATAAAATTGCCACCATGTTGTTACTGATATATAAACCATCAGTAGGTGATAAGCTCCCACCATGATGGGCACCAATTCTCAGCACAGCACTGTATTAGATTGTGTACATTATAAACCATCAGTATGTGGTAATCTCCCACCATGATGGGCACCAATATATAAACCATCAGCAGGTGCTAAGCTCCCACCATGATGGGCACCCAATACTCAGCACAGCACTATATTAGATTGTGTAAATTACAAACCATCAGTATGTGATAATCTCCCACCATGATGGGCACCAATATATAAACCATCAGTAGGTGCTAAGTTCCCACCATGATGGGCACCCATACTCAGCACAACATTGTTAGATTGTGTACATCATAAATCATCAGTATGTGATAAAACTGCCACCATGTTGTTACTAATATATAAACCATCAGTAGGTGATAAGCTCCTACCATGATGGGCACCAATTCTCAGCACAGCACTGTATTAGATTGTGTACATTATAAACCATCAGTATGTGGTAATCTCCCACCATGATGGGCACCAATATATAAATCATCAGCAGGTGCTAAGCTCCCACCATGATGGGCACCCAATACTCAGCACAGCACTGTATTAGATTGTGTAAATTATAAACCATCAGTATGTGATAATCTCCCACCATGATGGGCACCAATATATAAACCATCAGTAGGTGCTAAGTTCCCACCATGATGGGCACCCAATACTCAGTACAGCACTGTATTAGATTGTGTACATTATAAACCATCAGTATGTGATAATCTCCCACTATGATTGTTACTAATATATAAACTATCAGTAGGTGATAATCTCCCACCATGATGGGCACCAATACTCAGCAGAGCACTATATTAGATTGTGTACATGCTAAACCATCAGTATGTGATAATCTCCCACCATGATTGTTACTAATATATAAAACATCAGTAGATGATAATCCCCCACCATGACGGGCACCAATACTCAGCACAGCACTGTATTAGATTGTGTACATTATAAACCATCAGTATGTGATAATATCCCACCATGATTGTTACTAATATATAAACCATCAGTACGTGATAATCTCCAACCATGATGGGCACCAATACTCAGCACAGCATTGTATTAGTTTGTGTACAGTATGAATATTAAACCCAGTTAAACTCACGCTGCTTTCTCATATCACAAAAGAAGTCATCACAAACTGATATAAAATGCAGGCCTTACTTTCGTTTAAAGCAAACAACAATAATTACTCCAAAGAGTATTAAAGGATCAGAATAAAGCATCATCACTTCCAAATTTTGAAAGTGGGTAGTATCCATTACAAAATTCATCATATCCATTGTTTGCCTTATTTGTCAAATTACAACATATTCTGATGGCTTCCTCAAATCTGTGATGAGTTCTTCTAGTTTTGAGGAAGGTATCAGTTTAACTGGGTTTAATTTTCATTACTGTACACAAACCAATACAATGTTGTGATGAGTATTGCTGCCCATCATGATGGGAGATTATTACCTACTGATGGTTTAAATATTAGTAACAATCATGGTGGGAGATTATCACATACTGATGGTTTATAATGTACACAATCCAATACAATGCTGTGCTGAGTATGGGTGCCCATCATGGTGGGAGATTATCACCTACTGATGGTTTATATATTATTAACAATCATGGTGATGTTGAAAGTTGTCAGATACTCCAAATATAAGATAACAAGTGTAGGTCCAGAACAACGAATCAACAAGGTTGTCATTATCCCAAATAAGAACTGCAGGATCAGAATATAATATCGTCATATCCATATTTTGAATTCTAGTAATCAATTACAAAAGCCTCACAAATAATGTTATATAGGATCAGAATATATCTTCATCATATCCATATTTTGAATTCTAGTAATCAATCACAAAAGCCTAAAAAATAATGTTATATAGGATCAGAATATATCTTCATCATATCCATATTTTGAATTCTAGTAATCAATCAGAAAGGTCTCACAAGTTATATTATATAGGATCAGAATATAACATCATCATATCCATATTTTGAATATTAGTAATCAATCACAAAAGTCTCCCAAATAATGTTATATAGGATCAGAATATATCATCATCACATCCCTAATTGGCCGTATCCTCAAAACATATTGTCATAGAACAATTGTTCAAGCAAATCATCATGATTAGTGTAGAGCTGCAAATTTTCAAATTGCCACACCAGCTACTACTAATGTCTTGTGCCCACCCTATCCATCACCCATAGTTGAATACATCATTCATTGAGTCAGTATAATGGGAATATAAGATCATTAGATTGTTGTCTTCTAACGTAAAAAATTAAAATAAATTCTGGATCAGAATATACCATATCCATCATTTCCAGAAACTCAGTGACACATGATGGTCCCCCAACCTGCATGCATACAAATATTTCATCATATATCGCCTGCTTAATACATTAATATATGTGATCATCAAATAGATGGGCTACAAATGAAAGGAAAGAACTTACAACCATATATTACAAGAACAGAAAGTAACCATGAACAAGTACATGCTAATGCTTACATCAATGTCTAGCATTCCACATTGCCATAGCTATTTGATCTCTTTTATTATTCATGCGATTCAACTGAGAAGATGACATATCCAAAAGCTGAGATGTGGAAGCATTCTCTTGATTGTGTAGGTGATTATTTTGTTCTTCTTCTATGTCTGAAAACAATGAATCATCGGCAGAATACCTATGTAGAATCCCGTATTTTTAAATATTATTTTAAATATTTGAAAATGAATTTAAACGATTTTTGAGGATTTAATAAATATTTTCTAAAAGATTTATCTTTTGTACACGTGCAAAACACGTGCAAATGACTTTTGAGAAGTTTAAAAGTTAAGTTTTCTTTATGAAAAATCATTATTTAATATTTGAGATTTAATTAGTATTTTTCCAGATTTTTCTGAAATTAATTGGATCTATTTGCAATTTTTGAGAAAAGGACCTTTTTGCAAAATTGACATTTTTTTGGGTTAAAGTGCAAAATATATTTTCTGGACGTTTTAAACAGTATTGGTTAAGATTTAGAAGTATATTTTTCTTTTAAATCCCAATTCAAATGAATTTTATTGAATTTCCAAGACTAGACCTATATACGTAAGTTGTATTTTGGAAAGGATTATTTTGCAAAAATGGGTGAAACCCTAAACCTATTCCCGGATATTTAAAAGGATTCTTTCAGCCGTCATTTACAAAAATATACAGAATTTTTGAGAATTGTTTTGGTGGAGCAAGAGGAAGATTTGGATCTAGCAAAAAGGAAGGCTTTTATTTGGATCTTTACAATTCTAAGGTGAGTGACTTTGTTTTGTTTTGTTTGTTTTGTGAGTGACATTGTGTGTTTTGTTTTGTTTTGTGAATGATATAAATTTGTCTTGTTGTTGATCTATGTATGCGAGTGGCAATATTGTTTAATTTGATATTGTGAATGATATAGATCTTGAAATTGTGGTATGATTCATGTGAATAATGATTGTTGTTTGTACCATGTTGTGAAATCTACGAATGATTAGTAGATCTTTGTTTATAAAATTGTATTGCTAAAGACAAGATTAAGATTTGAGAATGGTTAGAATTGGATGATGAACATCTGGACATTAGATTTATAAATCAGATTTTGATTTAGATTTGTGAAAGAAATTAGTCTTGAGAAACCCTAATGAAAGAACTAGTGATTTAGAGCATGAGAACTTGAGTTTTGACATATTTGATATTTTGAGTAATATATAACCATGGTGAAGTTTTGTTGAGATTTATCATTTTTCCTGAATACGAACTATTTTCATAAACATTGAATCATTAGAAAGCTCCAGTTTTGATTTTGTAATCAGACCTGAATTTTGAAAACTGTAGGCCGACAGTCGACTGGCCTACTGTACAGTCGACTGGTACGAGACTGATACTGTATCTTTAGTTTTTCTTGAAAAGCCGTTCTGGACAGTCGACCTAGCTCATAGGCAGTCGACTGGTTCGCTGAGGAAATTATTTTTGTAAAATTATTAGTCCTTTCTGGACAGTCGACCTAGGACTCCTTTCAGTCGACTTACATACTTAGAATATATTTTGAGAAATTATTGGAATTTACCTCTGGTAAGTCGACCGATCCCCTTATAAGTCGACTTATATGACTTAGTTTATTTTTGTAAAATTTTGGGTATTTGTCCTCTGGACAGTCGACTTACCACAGTATAAGTCGACTGGTACTGAAGGATCTTGGTAAACTTGAGTGTATTTCGAATGATTGGTTTTCAGATAATTCAGTCTATACTTGACATTCAGTTCAGTACTTGATTTAAGACATTCAGTTGAGCCACTTTTGTTTAGTGGGACTTTGGTTTAGACTTTTGAGTTTGAGTCTCTAGAGGTGTGTGACCCTAGTATACCGGTGTTGAGTTATTTTGTTGAGGCCCGTAGAGGCATTTCAGTTATTTAGTCTTGAATTTAGGCCGGTAGGGTACCCCACTCTAGGAGATTCGTTAAGTAATTAAATAACCCAAAAAAATAATAAGGACAGGCACTGGTGGTGATATGATGAACGGGAACATGAGTCAAGAACCTCAGTATGGCTTTCGGTGTGGGATTTAATCTCCGGAATTATCACAGTAGATTATTAGTGGTGTGGGATATGTCTCCGAAATTATCACAGTATATTACTTGTGGTGTGGGACAATCTCCGGAATTATCACGGTAACTACTTGTGGTGTGGGATTGATCTCCGGAATTATCGGAGTCGAGGCGACGCACATGGGGTATTCATGTGATGAGGGTCATTGTTTCGGTGTGGGATTTAATCTCCGGAATTATCGGAGTAACTTACCTTGGATTTGGGATTCATCTCCGGAATTATCTCAGGTAAATTACCTGCGGTGTGGGATGAATCTCCGGAATTATCCAAGTAATTACTTACGGTGTGGATTGATCTCCGAAATTATCGAGGCAAGGACTAGTACTCACAGTATATCTTTATCTCGTAGTAGTTATCGTGTTAGGAATAGTTGCATAGCGGGGATTGAACCCTATAATGTGAAGACGTTAAGGGCTTGCACCGAACCTATGTAGAATGGGATGCATAGACTTCGACAAGTATGCATTAGAGAGTTCGCATATAGAAATTGTGTTTTCTTGACTTGGTTTTATGCATGTGTTTTCCAGTTTCCCTACACTTGGCACTTAGACCAGATGCACTTGTTGTTTTCATTCTGTGATGTTTCCATGCTTTACATCTTTGTTATTCCTTACTCATTTATTATTGTGGTTAATACATGTTGTTGATGACTTTATATTTTACGATTAAATCATGTTGTTTGTTCTTTATGTCGCTCACACCATTTATGGCTGACCCCTTTAGTTTGGGGGTTAGGGATCATCTCTAGCCTCATGTGTTACAGGTTGTTGCTTAGAGTTTGGAGGCTTGGATGCTTGAGTTAGTTTTGAGATTTGCAGATGCAATAGATCTTCGTGTAAAATTTTAGTAAAAGAATTGTTGTAAAAAGAATGTTGTAATTCAAGGTGTTCGTAATTCCATTGTGTTTGAGAAAGATTGATGTAATAAGAAATTGGAATAAAATTATTTGTATTTTTGGGCTATGTGTACTGTTACATTGAAGTTGATACTGGGATTGTGCCACGTATTTTCTAAGTTATTTTATTAGAAATTCGGGGCGCTACAGATTGGTATCAGAGCATGCTTCAATGGTAATAATAGACATAGTATGAAAACCAACCTAGGTGTGGACACTAGAGCGTGAGTATCTAGGTGTGGACATTAGAAGTGTGAGTACCCTGGTGGACATCTGATGTGTGTGATTTGATTGTTTGGTCATGAAGACCTGTAATGAGATTTAGGCTATTTGTATGCTCAGATTTGAAAGAAATCTCTTTATCGCAAGTGCATTGATTATTTTTGCATAAAGCAAATATTTTCTCACTAGCTATTTTTGACATCTTTTGTTCGCTTTGTGTATTTGATATTTATTTATGTAAGGTATCACCCTTTCAACTTATATAATTTCTAATGATCTACTATATGTTTTGCTATCTTACCCACTGTATATAATTTCTGGAATATATGATTTTCGCCAAAGAAATTTTCATTTATTTATTTATTCCTAGTTATAAAATTTAATTATCTTCTGTTAGATTCTTTTAACTATTTGCTCTCTTGTATATTTTGTACACCTCAATTTTGTGCTCACTCTTGTATCCTATCACTCTTACTGTTTTATATTGGTTTAATTACTAAATAACTTTTGTGAAATCAACTTATTTTACTTTATTTCGGTTTCTTCTATTGTCAGCAACTGAATTTATTTCTTGTTTCTATATCCCCAACCGAGCTTATATTATTTCTATTCATGAGTGCAAATGTTTAACTTTTACTAATAGTCTTGTTTTCTTTTAAAACGGTTTCTTTGACTTTACTATTGGTTTCTACTTCTTATGCTCTTGTCCAAGTTATTATTTGACAACTTTTGCTGTAATTCAATAGTGCATCCTTTAGCATTTCACAAGCTCATTTTTGTTATTTTTGCGACTCTTACCAGTTTCTTTCTTGACGTCTTGTTTATCTTACTTCCATGTGCTTTTTCGTTACTTGTATACTTTGATATTACTTTTACATATTACATTAAAGTTTTAAATTACCACGTGTTAAGTTATTATTGCTACTTCTATTTTCTTTCATTATTGTTTTGCTATACTATAAATTTTGTCTTGCATATTTACTTTCATTTTATTATATATACTTGGATTTTTCAATACTATATTTTCCATTATTTTGTATTGTCTTATTTATTTTGGAGCATTTAAACTTGATTGCAATATTTTACTCATATAAATATGTTATGTTTTGCACATTTAGATCTTTATTATTAATTATGTTTTTGCGCCTTATATTCAATACCCTTATTATTACTTATAGTTGACCGCTTTTGTTATAATTTCTTTCCACTATTTAAAGGCGACTTATTAAATTTGTTGCTTCATACTTTTCGAATGTACTACGTGCACCCACTACTTATATTTTACTTAAATTTTATTATTATTACATTCTTTATTTCTACATGTACTTCCTACAAATTTCTATATATGTACCACATATTTCAACATACTTACTATGCATATCATTTTACATTTGTTTAGTTCCTACATTATTGTATATCTTATGATATATTCATTATGTAAATTTGCTATACTACATATGTATTTTCTCATTCACATTTGTATTTGTGCTTAGGCATATATTTCATTTCGTTTGAAACATGATGTTTTGGTTTGGGGTATGGTTATGGTTTTACCATAAGGTATGGATGTGAATGTGAAATGTGTGTGTGATGCTCTAACTTTACCCTCGTTTTGTAGTGATCAGTATGGTTGCATCCAGACCCAGGAACGAGGACAACAATGGCGATGGATCTGGTAGTTCTCAAGGGACTGGGATTGATCTTGAGGCGGCATTCGCCAAGGTGTATCAGACTCTGGATGCGCTGATGGCAGCTAATTTGGCGCAGATTCGGAACCAGAATCGGAACTATAGGATTGGACCAGTGTTTATTAACGCTGATCCTATCAAGCAGGACGAGTCTTTCAAGAGGAGAAGGCCAGCATCAGATCAGGATGGGAAGGAATTTCCAGTGAAGTAGGGCAAGTTCAGTGATCCAGTGCAGGAGGCACCTGCAACTCAGAAAGTGACTTGTTATTTCTGCAGGAAGGCAGGTCATTACAGGTCAGCGTGTCCGAAGTTGGCAAAACAGACTTGTTTTCATTGTGGTCAAGAAGGGCACATTCGACCAAACTGTCTGCAGCTGAAGAAAGATGGTGCCGGGAAGGGCAAGGATCTGAAGAGGGGCGAGAGTCTGCATTGACTAATGAGGATACTCAGGAATGTGACTCGTGTGTGCAAGGACTCGGAAATTTATTCTTTTGTATTAAATAAAACTTTTATTTGGAGAATAATTGAAGATTGAGTATTTTTCTTCATGTAACAAGATTTATTTGGAATAATGGAATAAAGACCAAAGTTTTATTGATACTGTTTTCTTGCATGCAATTGTGTCGCCCAATTCTTGTTAGTCTTAGTGTAGAGCTTAAGGTGTTTCCAGACAAGGTCTTGAGGTGGTTATCCTTAGTCATGTCCTTTCTAAGGAGGGAGTGACCACTGATTCTCGGAAGAATGAAGCAGATATGGAAGGACAGAGTTGGATGCATGAGTTCAGAGGTTGTTGCAGCATGGTTTCCGATGGCAAGTTATCAGAGTTGCACAGCGGAAGGTTGATTTTCTAAATTCTTTGCATGATTGTGTTCCTTCGGTATGTTGTATTTCTTTTGTTGGAATGCATTCTTTGGTATGATTGAATTTCCTTAAATTATGTTTCTATCCATAAGTTTTCATTCCGTCTTGATGTGTTGTTTAGACCCCATTAGCAGTAGTTCTGAGGACAGAACTCTTATAAGGAGGGAGTGATGTAGAACCCCGTATTTTCAAATATTATTTTAAATATTTGAAAATGAATTTAAACGATTTTTGAGGATTTAATAAATATTTTCTAAAAGATTTATCTTTTGTACACGTGCAAAACACGTGCAAATGACTTTTGAGAATTTTGAAAGTTAAGTTTTCTTTATGAAAAATCATTATTTAATATTTGAGATTTAATTAGTATTTTTCCAGATTTTTCTGAAATTAATTGGATCTATTTGCAATTTTTGAGAAAAGAAGGACCTTTTTGCAAAATTGACATTTTTTGGGGTTAAAGTGCAAAATATATTTTCTGGACGTTTTAAACAGTATTGGTTAAGATTTAGAAGTATATTTTTCTTTTAAATCCCAATTCAAATGAATTTTATTGAATTTCCAAGACTAGACCTATATACGTAAGTTGTATTTTGGAAAGGATTATTTTGCAAAAATGGGTGAAACCCTAAACCTATTCCCGGATATTTAAAAGGATTCTTTCAGCCTTCATTTACAAAAATATACAGAATTTTTGAGAATTGTTTTGGTGGAGCAAGAGGAAGATTTGGATCTAGCAAAAAGGAAGGCTTTTATTTGGATCTTTACAATTCTAAGGTGAGTGACTTTGTTTTGTTTTGTTTGTTTTGTGAGTGACATTGTGTGTTTTGTTTTGTTTTGTGAATGATATAAATTTGTCTTGTTGTTGATCTATGTATGCGAGTGGCAATATTGTTTAATTTGATATTGTGAATGATATAGATCTTGAAATTGTGGTATGATTCATGTGAATAATGATTGTTGTTTGTACCATGTTGTGAAATCTACGAATGATTAGTAGATCTTTGTTTATAAAATTGTATTGCTAAAGACAAGATTAAGATTTGAGAATGGTTAGAATTGGATGATGAACATCTGGACATTAGATTTATAAATCAGATTTTGATTTAGATTTGTGAAAGAAATTAGTCTTGAGAAACCCTAATGAAAGAACTAGTGATTTAGAGCATGAGAACTTGAGTTTTGACATATTTGATATTTTGAGTAATATATAACCATGGTGAAGTTTTGTTGAGATTTATCATTTTTCCTGAATACGAACTATTTTCATAAACATTGAATCATTAGAAAGCTCCAGTTTTGATTTTGTAATCAGACCTGAATTTTGAAAACTGTAGGCCGACAGTCGACTGGCCTACTGTACAGTCGACTGGTACGAGACTGATACTGTATCTTTAGTTTTTCTTGAAAAGCCGTTCTGGACAGTCGACCTAGCTCATAGGCAGTCGACTGGTTCGCTGAGGAAATTATTTTTGTAAAATTATTAGTCCTTTCTGGACAGTCGACCTAGGACTCCTTTCAGTCGACTTACATACTTAGAATATATTTTGAGAAATTATTGGAATTTACCTCTGGTAAGTCGACCGATCCCCTTATAAGTCGACTTATATGACTTAGTTTATTTTTGTAAAATTTTGGGTATTTGTCCTCTGGACAGTCGACTTACCACAGTATAAGTCGACTGGTACTGAAGGATCTTGGTAAACTTGAGTGTATTTCGAATGATTGGTTTTCAGATAATTCAGTCTATACTTGACATTCAGTTCAGTACTTGATTTAAGACATTCAGTTGAGCCACTTTTGTTTAGTGGGACTTTGGTTTAGACTTTTGAGTTTGAGTCTCTAGAGGTGTGTGACCCTAGTATACCGGTGTTGAGTTATTTTGTTGAGGCCCGTAGAGGCATTTCAGTTATTTAGTCTTGAATTTAGGCCGGTAGGGTACCCCACTCTAGGAGATTCGTTAAGTAATTAAATAACCCAAAAAAATAATAAGGACAGGCACTGGTGGTGATATGATGAACGGGAACATGAGTCAAGAACCTCAGTATGGCTTTCGGTGTGGGATTTAATCTCCGGAATTATCACAGTAGATTATTAGTGGTGTGGGATATGTCTCCGAAATTATCACAGTATATTACTTGTGGTGTGGGACAATCTCCGGAATTATCACGGTAACTACTTGTGGTGTGGGATTGATCTCCGGAATTATCGGAGTCGAGGCGACGAACATGGGGTATTCATGTGATGAGGGTCATTGTTTCGGTGTGGGATTTAATCTCCGGAATTATTGGAGTAACTTACCTTGGGTGTGGGATTCATCTCCGGAATTATCTCAGGTAAATTACCAGCGGTGTGGGATGTATCTCTGGAATTATCCAAGTAATTACTTACGGTGTGGGATTGATCTCCGGAATTATCGAGGCAAGGACTAGTACTCACAGTATATCTTTATCTCGTAGTAGTCATCGTGTTAAGAATAGTTGCATAGCGGGGATTGAACCCTATAATGTGAAGACGTTAAGGGCTTGCACCGAACCTATGCAGAATGGGATGCATAGACTTCGATAAGTATGCATTAGAGAGTTCGCATATAGAAATTGTGTTTTCTTGACTTGGTTTTATGCATGTGTTTTCCAGTTTCCCTACACTTGGCACTTAGACTAGATGCACTTGTTGTTTTCATTCTCTGATGTTTCCATGCTTTACATCTTTGTTATTCCTTACTCATTTATTATTGTGGTTAATACATGTTGTTGATGACTTTATGTTTTACGATTAAATCATGTTGTTTGTTCTTTATGTCACTCACACCATTTATGGCTGACCCCTTTAGTTTGGGGGTTAGGGATCATCTCTAGCCTCATGTGTTACAGGTTGTTGCTTAGAGTTTGGAGTCTTGGATGCTTGAGTTAGTTTTGAGATTTGCAGATGCAATAGATCTTCGTGTAAAATTTTAGTAAAAGAATTATTGTAAAAAAAATGTTGTAATTCAAGGTGTTCGTAATTCCACTGTGTTTGAGAAAGATTGATGTAATAAGAAATTGGAATAAAATTATTTGTGTTTTTGGGCTATGTGTACTGTTACATTGAAGTTGATGCTGGGATTGTGCCACGTATTTTCTAAGTTATTTTATTAGAAATTCGGGGCGCTACAACCTACGTATAAAATTATGAACTGCACAACATGCTGGTACCATCATAACTTGTCTTGTGTAGAAGTAATTGGGCATAGACTTGAATATGGCAAACCTTTTTTTGAATACACCAAAGGTTCGTTCTATTACATTTCGTAGCCTAGCATGCTGTTTGTTGAAAAGTTGCTTATATTGGGTGGGCGCATGGTTAGGACCTTGGAAATCCTGCAAATGATATGGCTCCCCGCGGTAGGGGGCTAAAAACTCTGGCATGTTTGTGTACCCACAATCTACTAAGTAGTACTTATCTTCGGACGGGATTGGCAACAATCCTTTTGTTAATGCACTATGTATTACGCGGGAGTCATTAGCGCTTCCTTCCCAACCCGCATAAACAAAAGTGAACATCATGTCAAAATCACAAATTGCCAGCACATTTTGACATATATCACATTTTCGACCACGACAACTGTTTTGTCGGCTAGCGGGTACGGTAGCAGGTATTAAGGTACCATCGGCAGCACTAATAACTCCCTACATTATTGAGGAAGAAAGCTACTACTTTATTGAACACATTTAAATCATTAGAATAAACGGTTTTAAACATGAAATGCACAAATTACCTTAAACCATGGATAGAAATCTGGGGAACCCCTGATCTTATCATGTACATGTTCGGGTCTGGGTGTTTAATAAGAAATTTTGATGCTCTTACCAAACCTTTCAACACCTCAGTGAAATGTCTTTCAATTGTTTCCAACGAATGATCAAACCGACCACAGGCAAGCCTCATTCTATTACTATGAGCGACAATGAACAAAAAAATGACAACACTTTCATGATGAGATATACGCCTTCTTTGTATTTGCTCGGGCGTTTCCTGAAGGTAGTTGCCATTTATTATAAATTGACACAAAGCCAAAAAATAGTCCTTGTTCATGCGAAACACCCAAAAGAATTTGGCATCTGGACCGTCTAAGAGTTCTTGTAGGTATTCACGACCTGATAGTTTGGACGTGGAATTAGGACTTTTATTATTATAAAACTGTTCCATCTCTTGAAGAAAGAACAAGTCCTCAAGATCGGATTCATCAGAACTTGACGACGTGTTACTTGAAGAGTCCATCAGTATGGTAGCAAGTGCAATAGTACAGAACACTGTAACAATTAGAATACATTTGCATAAAGAATACTTCTAATTTTAAATACTCTACGAACATAATGGATGTCATATAAATAATAACAGCAACCCATAGAATTGAAACATAAGCAGTCATCACAAACAACAAGAATGTAGGAAAACGAGTGCAGATGAAATTAAAACCGATATATTAGCAAAGCGAACTCATTGTGCCATTACATATAATCACCCAACTACTAAAACAGAAATATGTCAATAAACTGCTACATTTAAATAATACATAATGAATTTTTATCGAAATTAATAAATTAGAATTATTTTTTCGCAAGTCTGCGTAACCACCCTACTCTCCACTCCGGATTCATTAGAACAAAGGTTCTACGCCAATTTGGGTCATGAATTATGTTCTCTAGTGCCACATCGATCATATCATCATCAAGCCCATCCAAGCCATTTAGTATTAACATGGCATTGTCAATGGATGACTGATCGTCTGGGACGGAGCGATCAAGATTGCTGGCCTTCTTCTTATAATATTCTGCTTTAGCAATGGATTTTTCAGCATTGGCATCAACAGCAACATCCATTCCTGAGCTTTTCGTTGCTCGGCCACTAGACCCACTAGAGCGTCTCTTATGAGACCCCGATCCCGTAAACATTGGTTCGTAATCATCATCATCATCCAAATTTACATGTGGTGCATTGGGGGGAGTGGGGTGGGCGAACTCAAACATGACCCTTTGTTCCTCATCGAGGTCATACACCCTTTGAGATGAAGCCCTAGAAAGTAAACCCTCGGCGGTAGAATCAGCAAAAATTTTGGTCAATACATCATAGTTGGCCAAACCCTTCGTTTTGAATTCGGAAGCTTTAGGGTGTGCTTATTTATAAGTTATTGTGTTGTTAGTTTACAACTATAAAAGTCAATAAAAAGTATATTACGATCATAATCCCACAGTAGCATAAAAAAAAATCATATTTGAACCTTGACATATTCCTGCCAAACAACGGGATCGCAAGTCACTGTCTGATTCTCTTCATCCCAACCCATACCGCTTTGATTCTTCAAATCGTGAAAAGCTTTCCACTGCATCTTAAGTCGTCCATATTTTTCTTTCATTTGTTTAAGCGTGTATGCACGATTACATTGTTGGTTCAAAGAAGCCATCAATTGAGACCATTGTCTTGCATCAAATTTCGCACTTTTCAAACTATTCCGATCAACCTCGGCCTCCATCATCTCAATAAATGTACGCACATTAATTGCTGGCCAAAGCCCAAGATCACTCTCCATCTCAATCTCCTTTCCCTTAACGATCAATATTAAATAACAGTCATCAATTGGTAAACATTAACAGTGAACTGTATTAATTTAAGGTTACTATAGAAATTGTAGATGATGTGTACTATCCATAAACAAATCAGTACTCAAGATCAGTACTCAAGATCTCCAAATCAGTACTCAAGATCTCCATAAACAAATCAGTACTCAAGATCTCCAAATCACAGCAAACCCAGAAAAAAAAAACATTTTTGGACCCTCAATTCGTCAGTACGTCCATTAAATTAACCCTAAAAAAGGGATTTTTTATGAAGCAAATGTGGAAATATATACCATAACAGAATCAAAAAAATTGGGCATAGATTTGAAACATAGCCTGGATTGCTGGTTTTCAAACCTGAAGAAGTTGTCTCCGACCGATTCCCTCGACCGGCGTCGGATTCTAGAACTACGAATTCGAAGAGATCTTTTTGCAAAAGCAGATCTGGTCTCACAGACCATGAATCGAGCTTATGCGGGGTGAGAAGGGGCCCGAAAAGAGACACGCTATCGTGCGGGGTGAGAAGGGGTGAAAGAGGGCGTTAGGGTTTTCAGATCTGACGAGGGCGTTAGGGATTTCAGATCTAACGTTGCCAGTTAGCGATGAAAGAGGAAGTCTGAAAACTTCGATAGAGGAAGGGTGGCGAAGAGGGTGAAGAGAGAGGTGACGAGTATGGGTGACGAGAGAGGAGGAGAAGATGGTGAATAGGGTTTTTTATTTTCGACAGTGAGAAGGGGAATGGAAGAAGGGGGAACGGCCAAAAGGGAAAAACGACTGAAAAGAAATTTTCTCAAAAGATGCCGTTTTGAAAACGTAACCAAACGCATTTTGACAAAAAAAAATTGTGAAATATTTCCCAAAAATGTAACCAAACAGAGTGTCCCGTCCTATAAAATCATTCAATCAATCAATCATCATCATTCTTACACTCTTCCATAAATAAATAAATAATCAACAAAATCTAATCAAACAAAGTCTTTAAGGTGAGCACTTGGTTCGTCAGTAAGATAAATAAATATCCGCTGGCTGGGAAAGTTGCAAAAGTCACATAATATGTAGTGAATTACATCAATAATATCAAGCATTACATACACATGGCAAGAAAAACCCTGCCACCTAATGGGTGGTCAATTATTAGAAATTAAAGGAAAGTGGTATGAGCTGGTCGTTACTGTGAATCTAATTAAGCTCTATACGAAGAAGAAGGTATAAACTTCGAAGATTTACTTATAGGGGTTGTATATATAGGTATATTCTCACTATATGAATAATATTATGTATAATATTATTTTTTGGGTAACACGTGTGTTAAACGTACTAATTGTATGGATATCGGAACGCGGGTTAAGTGGGTTGAGAACTCAGTACCCAAACCAGTATTTATCCTATAAATACTAGCTTGTGATAGTAGTCTAGATATTCCAATTTTGATACCCAGGGTAAATATTTCAAGCACCTTAGTTTAGGATATTAACCCTAATTTATATTGTTATTATCTCTCATAATCTCTAAAAATTTTGAGATATTGGGTTAAATTAATTATGAGATTAAGAGAGATAGACCCAATTGATCGATGGACTCAGCCGCCAGCATCGTCGCACGCCATCGGCGCACCCACCGCGCCAGCGCACGCCACCGAGGCACCGTCGCGCGTCAGCGCCGCCGCACGATCCAGCCTCCCTCTCCTTTTATGTCTGAGTTAAGGAAGAAGAAGGTGAGTGATTTTCAAAGTGTTCTTCGATGGGTTTTGCTTTGGCCGTCAGATCCGTCCGCCACCGCCTATGGGTGAAGCCTCCGCTGGCTTCACCGACGTCGCCACAACAGTCGCCGCCTTCGCTAGAGGTCATCGACGCACCCACTGCGAGCCAATGGCCGACCCTACCTTCTCCTCTTCCGTCTTCGTCCCGAGCACGCACACGCTGAAAGATCGCTCAGATCATATCAGAGGAGATCTAATTTTTTCATGGCTCAGATCGGTGTTTGGTGTATGGGCTAGGAGCAGATCCACGCTGTGTGCAAAGAGGAGTCAGGTGTTTGACTGTGGTGTTTTGGGCACTCGCTGTTTCGTGTTTGGGGCAGAAGTGGGGATCTGGTACAGTGCCGCGGATCTGATCTGCTTCTTTTCGTGATTGGATCTTGACTTGGGTGTTTGGTGTTTGTGGCCGAGTACGTGATCAGCTATTGTGTGCTACTGAATTAGATCTAACCCTCCAACTTTCTTTGATTCTTATCAAAATACGGTACACTCTAAACTTTAAGATTTGTGCTGATTCTTTGATGCTATTTTCTGTTTTAATTGTTTATTATACAGTTTTACAGAAAAATCCTTCCTTTCACTGAAATTACTCTAGTAGTAATTATTCAGAATAAACCCTCTAGAATTGGAATTTACAGTTTATTCTTTAAGAAATGAAAAACTTAATTGGGCATACAAGATTCCGAAACTAGATACGTTTGATAGTTCTGAATTTAACAGTTGAAAGAGAAAGCACAATATGAGATGTGGATGCAATTGGCGAAAGCAATATGAATGTTGTTTGGACTAGATCCAAATATGTTTGGACTGGATCAGATCTAAATTAAAGATAAGTTATTCACCAAATTTAAATTGTTATTTAATTATTTGTTTGAATTTTGTTGCTAAGTGCTAAAGTTCAAAACCGTATTAAGAATTGTTTAATTAAACATAAATTTGAATAACTGCTTTGGCTACGTGCTATGGATCAAATATTTATTTTGATAAATTGAAGGCTTTGACTATAAAATTGAATCTCCAATTAAATTGTTATGAATTAGATAGTGCTAATAATTTGTTTAATTTGCTAAACTTTAACAATTTGATAAATGTAGGAACTTCAAAGTTACTTACAAATTGTGTGTATTGGAGACGATGGATTTGCATCATGGTATGATAAGTCTGCACTATGCAGGTTTCTCCGTCGAATTTGGAAAACACTTCTAACTTGAAGTGTCAGTATGATCTAATCTAATCTTTATTAGTATTTTCATATGATGAATGTATTAACGTTTTGTATTTTTGATCGCATGATTGAGATTTTTAGATCATAGTTATTTATCGCCTTGAAAACTAGCTTATTTAGGGTTGTTAAGTGTTTTATCATACTATGTGTATAGATATTTTGACAAATCCATTGTTTACAGTTTGTGTGAGATTATGTATTTACTTCTTTAATAATTTTATTTTTAAAAAAAATGTATAAGATGTATAACAAATATCTGTAACTCAGGAGAGAGCATCTCTTAATGTACGATATGACTCCATTAGTTATGTTTTGTTCTTTCTCGTTCATTGTAATGTGTGTGCAAATTTGAATTATAACATGGTAGTCATTATCTCATTTAGCGTTATGAAGAACGAATAAAAGAAAGAACTCTTCGCACAATGTATTTGAGCAAGTGGACATTGTTAGAATCACTAGAGAAAGCAAATAGTTTTGTGAAATTTGGAAGAGTAATTTTGTATTAAGTCTTATTATGTGCATTCAATCGCATGTATAAGTTGAGCTTAACAAATGAGACAATTAATAATAATAGTTCTAATTGTGTATAGTTTCTGAACAAAACATAATTGGCTAGGATTTGCGAACTATATATTAAATTGTTTGTTCTTGTTAAAATTTGTAACTCTACTAAATGACACTCCATTAAATATGACAAATGTGAAGTTTGAATTCAGATTCTGATCACTAGAAAATCATTTTGTATGGTGTCTAGGAGTTCACAACTTTTTGAATCAATACATTCTGATATTTGTGATCTCAGTAGCTTTGTGACTATGTGAGATAATTATTGGTCAGAAGTATTTAATCGCTTTTGTAGGTGATTAATATATGTGTCATATATATGAAGAATGAAGTACTTGTTATTCTTAATGAATTAAAAATCTAGTTAAATGCTAAAAATCAAGGGTTCAGATTTGATATAGGTAGTGAATATGTTTCAATGATTTTAGAGAAGTTTGCATATGGCATATTCTCTACTACACTTTACTTACAACAGTCAAACAGTACTGATAAAAGTTAGAATCAAACACTTAGTGAAATATTGAATTCTATATTATTGACCGTTGTTTGACTTGTGTAACTATGAGTGATATTGTATTGTTAATCATATCTCTAATGTATTACTACACTCTAAATTAAATACACCTTGTAGATCATGACATGAAGACACAAATAATTTTGTTAAAGTGAAAATATGTGTTGTGATACATTTGTTAGAATACATGACCCTAAAAAGCCTAAAGTATGACCTATAAAAAATATTTGTGTGTGTTTAGAAAGTACAGAATGTAGTTCTGTGGACAGATGTTGGATCTATCTAATTTGTCTAAACTTGCAAAGTTCTTTGAGGATGTGTTCATCAAAGATAAATATGAAATGATCTAGTCCTACAGACATGGTCAATGATTCACAGTTAGAATCAAGAACCAGTCTTACTGACACTTAAAACTCCAATGAAAAATGAGCCAAGAAGAGTCCTTAGTAGACAATAAGATGAATTTGTGTCATACAATAATACTTTAAATTAGTTGATCTGCCGAAATGGGCTAAAACTATAGTAAGTAAGTGGGGTTTTGTAGAAGAAACTTAATTTTGGATTGTTCAGTAGCAATTTTAATGCATTCTAGTAGCTAACGGTTTGACTGAGAAAAATGAGGTAGATTTATTTGATGTGTACTCACATGTTTGTCATATTATTACAATAAGTATTATTCTTACCTTTACATCTACAAAATTTACAATTTAGTAATATCATTGTATATATGTTCTTAAAACATGTATAGCGGACGAATAAATAATTTGACAAATTTCTTAACGTACCTAGTATATTAACCAAGTAATTCAGATCAGTGCCTTTAACTTTGTGGTGTGTCAAATATAGTGGCTATTATTTACTTGTTCTGTTGACATGCTTGTTCTTGGAAGTGACCTCTCTATTACAAATGAAGTTAAAATTGTGCTATCTAAAGAATTCAACATGAAAAACCTAGGTATTGTGGACACCATAGGTATAAAGGTGAGTTTCGGTTGGCAAGGGATAACTCTTAGTCAAACTCATCAAATCAATAATGTGTTTCAAAAGTGGGGATATAGTGATTGAAAGTGTGTTTTGAAACACTTTATGATTATGATAAAAGGTTGACACCTAATGATGGTGCAACTATGAGACGGTAGATCATTCTAAAAGAATTAAAAGTCTCAAGTATATAAAGATTTGCATTAGAATTGACATAGCCTTTGAGGTAGGTATGATCTGCAGATTCAATAATAATCTCATACACATTTGAGTGTCCTTAAGAGGCTAATGAGATACCTGAGTGGTACTCAAGAGTTTGCTTTGTGCTACTCAAAGTATAGTGAAAGTCAACAACTAGTGAATATGTGTTCACACTAGGAGGAGCAGAAAATTATGGAGATTAAAAGGCAAACAAGCATTGCGTTCTCATCCAAGAAATCAGACATCTATGTGTTATCCTCTGCAGGGAAAGAGACTGAGTGGATTGAATGACTTATTGCTAATCATCAATTGAGAAGTTTAACGTAAATTCTCTAATTCTGTTATGCGACTATCAAGATATAATGCACTGTAGCTCATAACTCACTCTATAATAGTAAGAGGAGTATATTAAGGCTGAAAGAAGCCTAGTTGAACTTTCTCATAGATAAAGTGCAATTGCGACAAGTATGGCTAATGCTTTTGCTAAGAGACTTGAAAGTGATCTAATTATCAAAACTATGGGGGAAATGGAGTTAAAAGCTATTGAGTCAAAACTTTAACATCCTAATTGTTTTAAAATTTAGAATCCAACTGGAGCCATAGAGAAGTTCAAACTTAAGCATCAATTTTAGGCAGTTGACATGTTTTAGATAATTTTGATGATTCCACATAAATTCCACAAATATATAATGTCATTCTAATTTTGATGGTATTATATATCTAGAAAATTTACTTAGAATAATCATATTATTCCAATCCGAAACATGAAAACTTGTCGAAGTATTTCCGATGTTTAGACTGTCGTTATATCATTCCAATTTTGATGATATATCTCTTTTATGGATTCTTGTTTCATTCCAATTTTGATGATTCAGAATTAGCCATAATTGATTTGACTGTTCTATCATTCCAATATGAAACATAGTATATTTCTTGTGTAGAAACTATAATAGTTCTTGTTCTTTATTTAGTTAAAGAAACTTAATTATGATGCTTGCATTACATTTTTGTTAAGCTAATTATGAATTGTACTAGGTTCTTTTGTGGAACTAGATACTTTGTGAAATTCGTTGGAATTCTTAGAGATGTGTCTCTTGATATTCTTGTTTTCAATAAGCTAGCAAAGATGGAAGAGTTGAATCTGTCAATATAGATTTCAAAATAATGATTTGCTCAAAATGGAGGAGTAAACATAAAGCAGTGTACAAGAATAGAGTTTCACTTTATTTCTTTCGAGAATAAATTAGTCACTTGCTTGGTAAAACTTCTATTGAGTTTAAGACTCTTGTGTTCATTGAGCTTAAAACTCTTGTTTTGTTCTTGAAGTTTATTTGCTTTGTTTGATTTTGAAATTATGACTGATTTCTCCATTTGATTTAGTCATTGTGAACTATTCTGTTGTAATATGGTTTGAGAACTATTTAATTATTTTGGTTTAGTATTTTTTAAACTATTCGGATTTATGATTGATTTAGTCCTTATGAACTGTACATTGAGTGATGCATTTCTTCTATTTAAAGACTGCTATCAACCAGTCAACTTCATGTTGAACTGATGAGATAATCCAGTACGTTTATATATTGAGAATATTGGCGGAGATTGTTGGATATATAGGTATATTCTCACTATATGAATAATATTATGTGTAATATTATTCTATGGGTAACACGTGTGTTACACGTACTTATTGTATGGATATAGAACACGGGTTGAGTGGGTTGATAACCCAATACCCAAACCAGTATTTATCCTATAAATACTGGTTTGTGATAGTAGTCTAGGTATTCCAATTTTGATACCTAGGGTAAATATCTCAAGCACCTTAGTCTAGGATATTAACCCTAATTTCTGTTGTTATTATCTCTCATAGTCTCTAACAATAGGAAGGAACGAATTACTGCTATGAAATTGGTGCTAGTTGTCGAAAAAATTTACCAATATCTATTATAGTTATAGAGCAATTCGTATTACATTTTGTGCCTAATCTGCTTGAGGTTGTGTTTGGCTGGTGTGGATTGTGACTATTAATAAGTGCTCTGACAATAAGGGTTATCAAAAGAAACTGTTTCAAAAAACAAAAACAAAAAAGTGTTTCACGTAACATTATTTTCTTCTGGAGGATAATTAGCACTTTTCCAAATGCTAACCAGACTTCTTAAGGCGTAGGAAAACTGGAAAGCCCAAATTTGGAAATGTTTTTCGTGTGTGTGTGTATATATATAATCAACTTTAAGAAAGTGGTGAGGCAGTTGACCTGGGTCAGATTGTTGTGTGACCCTTCTTACTTTAGTTGACCCATTTAATCTAATTAATTATTCAACCATGTTAGGAGTCCAAGTCTTACTAAGATGCTTAATTAAATTCATCTCATGAATTTAAATCATAATTTCGATCCATTCTAAGTGTGTGACCTTGTTGGTTCCCATTACGTTGATAGTAATACTAAAATCATATTCTAGTGTTACAAATAGTGAGCGGTATCTAACAATACATCATTGCTACTCAAGTAACGGAATTGTCAGTGATTTGACACAATTAATACAAATCACCAAGAAAATAGAAAATCACACCAAACACACAAGGCACACAATTTTTTCCTCATTTAAGCAAGCCCGAATCCGGGGGAGAAAAAACCGAGATGATATTCAACTAGAGAAGATACAAGAGTTACAACTCTCACCACGACTAGTTGTTTACAATTGAAAAACCTCTCAAACTCTCTCTCTCTCTCTCTCTCTCTCTCTCACTTTCCTTTCAATGGAGGCCAATTGCAATAACTAGTAATTTACACGTGTAATGCACATCTTAATAAACATAATTTTTTAAAAGTAAAAATTTCAACGTAGTCTAGCCTCGAACCTGAGACAACTTTTTATATTAGTTATGCACAAGCAATGCACGTAAGTTGGTAAATTTACAAACGACAACTCCAACTCTCGCATTATAATAGTTACTAGTAATTTACATGTACGATGCACGTCTCTTTATATATATATATATATATATATATATATATATATATATATATATATATATATTAAAATTCCAACGTTGACTGGCATCGAACCTAAGACTTTATTTATATTAGTTATGCATGTGCATTGCATGTCTTTGTTGGGTTACAATGCACGTGTTTGTTTGGTTACAAATGGAGTTTGTATGGTAACAAACTCTCCCATTAAAATAGTAGAGATATATAGAGATCTAGAGAAACCATAGTTTGATATCTTGATACAATAATCATATTTTCTGAAGAAGAAGTAACAAGATAGAAGCCATAAGATCTAACTTGGAGAAGAAGTCGAGCTTTAAACGAATTCCCAAGACCCGTACCCGAACGCAAGTCGCGACGCGATCGACTGCCCAAAGTATTTGATTCCAGTCAAACCAAAGGGGGTGTCAGTCGACTGCGCAACTGATTGCCCTGTCGATCGCACACTCTCTGCCATGCTACTACTTCTCATCTTCCATCCAATCGTCGCTTCGACCTCATTTGCTTCGTCGTCTTCTTATCAAACTTAGTATACAATATATAAATCCAATAAGAATCAATATAATATTATAACAAATGAGTATAGAACAACTTGAAGTTGCTAGTTATTTTCATGTGGAGCCAAGTATTCAAGAAAATATTATAGCCATTGCTAATTGCAAATGCCCATATACAAACATAACGAGTGAAGCATTTATTTAGGCTTGTAAACTGTTGTTTATTGTTCCTCAATTTAAAATTTTAAATATGTGAAAGTTTCAAAAACGAAGTTCCAAAATGAGTTTTGGTTCTTCTTTAAGAATCAACTATGCGTAATGGTAAAATTCTAAAGATTCCAACCTTTCCAAGACAAAGGCACAGATCGACTCTTTGCCGCTCTCCACCAGAGAGGTTTGCAATTTCTTGGTCCATAAATTGCTCAATTTTTAAAGGCTTGACAACATCCGATACAGACTGAGGATGCTTAAGTGAATCCCTAATTCTTTGATGCAGTAAGTCTAAATTAAGGTGTCCCCTAGGTCTCGGAGCATCCATGAAACATGGAACTTGGGTATCTCAATATATGTGCCTTCTTGGTGTCGAAGAATTAGGGATAAGTTCACTCCCCTCAACATTGAAATATCGACTGTCTTTATGGAGATAGAAGGGGATGGACTGCTAAGGCCTCCCCCAAAGATGGGTTCGGCTAGAAAGAGGTGTCGATTCCATGGTGACCATGGTCATGACACGACAGAGTGCAAAGCCCTCAAAGAAGAAATTGAGGCCCTAATCCACCCTGGTCATCTATATAAGTACACCCAGAAGGATAAGCTCGAGCCTATGCTTGTCTGGGAGGCTAATAAACGAACAGAGAAGCATTCTGAGCCTGAAGACTCCGGGCCTCCTGCCATCCTCCATTCTATCCATGAGGGTCCAATGGGAGGCGAATCCAATTACTTAAGGAAGGTGTTCATCCGGAAGGTTAATTTCGTGCAAAATGCCCCCTGGCCAAAAGTTAGGGGGTTTAGGCAACATTTTCCGACATGGATCTAAAAGGCATCCGGGTCCCTTATTGCGACGCACTAGTAATCAACATCTTTATGGCAAATCACGAAGTGCGCCACATACTAGTGGAAAATGGAAGTTCGGTCAACCGCCTCTTCTTGCAAGCATTAAAGGGTCTCATGCTCTCCAAGGGCTGCCTAAAACCCGTCGGGTACACCGTCCATGGTTCTTCAGAGTCCTTGTCCAAATTGAAGGCAAAATAACCTTCAATGTAACAGTGGTCAAGACCCAACCGCTCAGACTGGAGCTATGGATTTCATGGTGGTAGACATGAAAGCTGCATACAACATTATCCTCGGCCGCCCCGGCCTCGTTGCCCTTCACGCCAATGCCTCGGATTTTCATCCTCAACATGGCTTCCCATCAAATATCAATGAATACAAAGACTTACGGGACGTCTCGCTACCATCAGCCGATTCCTTTCCAGGTCCAGAGAAAAGTATCTCCCTTTACTTAAAGCTTTCTGAGGAGTTAAAGGATTCAAATGGGAGGAAAAGCAACATGAGGCCTTCGGGCAGCTCAAAGCATACCTACCCAATCCCCCTCTCCTGAGCAAGCCTAAACCTAGGGAAGTCCTCTCCCTCTACTTCGCCATCTCAGTTCAGACAGTCGACGCCATCCTGGTAAGAGAAAAGGACATGACCCAAAAGCTTATATACTAGATGAGCAAGGTCATCCATGACGTCGAGCTTCGTTCTTCAAAAATGGAGAAAATGGCATACGCTTGATCATAGCCGCCTCCAAGGTCTGCCCATACTTCCAGGTGCACTCCATTGAAGTACTCACCAACCAACTTCTCAAACAAACACTCCACAAGTCGGAGAGCTCCAGACAACTCATAAAGTGGTTGATTAAGTCGAGCCAGCACGACATTATCTACCGACCAAAGATGGCCATCAAAGCGCAGGCCTTTGCCGAATTCATTATATAAAGAACCATCCCTGACCCCTCTGAAGAAGTCGAAGATCCCCCAGTCTGGAGCGTCTATGTTGATAGATCTTCTTGCATCAAAGGGAGAATGGTTGGGGTCATACTTCACGATCTAGAAGAGTTCATCATTAGGTACTCTCTCCACCTTAACTTCCAAGCCTCTAATAATGAGTTCGAAGATGTGGCACTAATTGCATGCCAACACTTGGCTCGCGAGGAAGGGGCAGAATAATCCAAACTTTCAGCGACTCCCAACGTGTGGTGAATCATGTCTGAGGAGACTACGAAGCTAGGGATGAACACATGGCCAAGCACTTAGTTGGTGTGGAAAAATCTCCTAACCGCCTTCCATGATGTCGAAGTCGTCCGCATCCCCCGTGAGGAGAATGGGCAAGCAAATGCCAATTCCAAACTGGCCACCTCCTCCTTCAAATGCCTCAATCCCATGGTACTCATAAAAGTCCTACTAATTTCGAGCATCAAAGAAGAAGCTCTGTAGCTCATGTTCATCGACAAGGGAATCCTTCCACATATCCAAAAAAGGCGAGGAAGGTCCGGGTGCGAGGTGAAAGATACACACTAGTTGAGGGGATCCTTTACAAGTGTTCTTATACCCTCGTAGATGGCAGACCGTACTTGCGATGTCCCCCCTCCCCCCGTGAAGAAGCCAAGTACGCTATAAGAGAGGTACACAAAGAAATTGGCGGAAGTCACTATGGCGCAAGGTCCCTTGCATGAAAAGTCCTCAATCATGGGTATTATTGGTCGACTCCCCTCCACAGCGCTGAATGGTACGTTCACAGATGCGCCCTGTGCCAAAAGTTATCCCTGATGAATAGGAGAATCCACGTAGGGATGGCATTCGGGCCACTCAGACCGGTCCGGGCCGGGTTTGACCAGTCCCGAGCCTACCCGAACCGGGCCGGGCCGGGCTCAAGGTTGGAAACCTTGGCCCGGACCTAGCCCACGGCCCCAAGTGCCGGTTCGCAGGCCGGGCCCGTGTTTAGGGGGATTTTTTTTGTGTGTGTAAAATATTAAAGATGAAGTATATGGATTTTTAATTTCATAACAATTGCTAAGAATAAAATTTCATAAATAATTGAAGTACATGAATAAATGAAGTACATGATTTAATAAATTTGAAATTCTTAAATAAAATGAAGTACATGAATAAAATTTCATACAAATTAGATTAAATTACAAATCAAGGGAATTACTTGAATTTAAAGATCGAGATGCTTCTACTTAGATTGAAGAGAAGGCATTGGACTATTGTCGTACACTTCAACTTAACCTAAATATAGAATCTCATCACCCTAAATTTCCCAATTAATTACAATATATTGAACATCATTTTAATGTAAATTGACTAAATGTAATCGTTCATTCATCGCTACTTGTTGATCCAGCTCCAGCTTGTGCTTCAAGTAAGTCTTGGGTCATCTCTTCCGCTTTCTTCCAATCTTCGGTGCATACTAGCATCTCCAAATTTTTGGATGTCAATCGGTTCCTGCTCGGACTCATTATCCTGCCACCAAGAGAAAAAGTACTTTCCGATGCAACAGTTGACACCGCTGTTGTTAGCAGATCTTTAGCCATACGAGAAAGAATATTAAAAATTGCTTCATTACTCTTCCAAAATTGTAACACATCTTCTACAACTTCAACTGCACTTTGTGCATTATACCAATTCAACTTATTTGGTGAATTGGTTCTTGGTTTTTTTAATTTAATAAGATTTAAAACACCAATACTAGCATGACTCTTTCCTTTTGCTAATATGGAGGAAGAAGAAGAAGAAGAAACAACATTTTGTGTTTGTGTTTGTATTTGATTAGTGTTAGATGAATAAATCCTATCATAAGAATCATATAACCTAGTCAAAATATTCTAGAATTTACGAGTAAAAGTAACATGATCAAAATATAGTATTGCATCGTATGGGGCATAAGTGTAAAGAATTTCAATTAAATTTTTTGTACCATCTAATTTAATTACAGGATTCATTACACTAGCTACACAATATAACATAGGAATTGGATGAAAATATTTCAAAAATTTAACATATGCCGCATTAACCAAATCTCTAATAAAAGGGTCATTTTGTAAATCTTTAATTGTTGTCATCATAGTCACAATTTCAAGTAAAATACTACTAGATGTAGATGTTTATGTTTTTGAAAATTGCAAAGTTGCATCATTAAAAGGTTGTAAAAAATTATACAAACTATCGGAAAAAAACCAAAAATCATCATCTAACATACAATTTTGCATACCCATTGCGACACAAAAATCTCTAAGATTAAAACGATATTGAAGAACAACACCTAATAATTCAAAGATAGAATTCCAATGATGTCATACATCTTTAAGAAAACTTCTACATACAATGCCCCTAAGTTTACACCAATCATGAAAAGCTTGATAAATTGGACCACTCAATATAATATAATGAACACAATCTCTCATTCCTTCTAGTTTATCATTTCCATATTTTAGTGCATCTTGCACACAAAGATTTAAAATGTGACAAGCACACCTAACATGAAAAATTTCGGGTTCTATAGGATCTAAAGTAATTTTTAAACTCTCAATTGCCTTAGTATTATTGGAGGCGTTATCAAAACCAATAGCAAACACTTTATCATAAATACAAAAAATTATTATATACTTTCATAATGTGTTTGGCTATAATTTCACCCTTATGTGGGTACCTAACATATCCAAAAGAAATTATTCTCTTTTGAAGTACCCAATCCGAATCTATCCAATGACATGTTACACACATCATTGGAACGTCGTTTACTCCTACCCACCCATCTGATGTCAATGAAACTCTAGTGTTTAGTGATTTTAGTGTTGCTATCAAAAAATCCTTAGTCTCATTGTAAATTAATTTACAATTACTCTTAACAACATTTCTAGCAATATTTTTATAATAGGGGTTGAA
Source organism: Hemerocallis citrina (assembly GCA_017893485.1). Lineage (NCBI taxonomy): Eukaryota > Viridiplantae > Streptophyta > Magnoliopsida > Asparagales > Asphodelaceae > Hemerocallis > Hemerocallis citrina. The sequence goes on along the minus strand of CM030359.1, from coordinate 403,080,010 downwards.
GGAGGTTTGTACAAAAGTCTCTACATATTTTTTTCACCAAACGAATATGGCAATTCACCCCGAATTACTAATTTAGCCATTTTCCTACGAACGAGATCGTGATCATAGCTTTGACTATCTACTTGACCGGTTTTAGGATGTATTTTTTGTTGTGTGAGATTATCTTTCAAAAATTATGATTGACATTTGTTTAAGTGACGTTGAAGTGTACCCGTGCTCGATCCTATTTTAAACTTATATGTTGTTTGACACTTCTTACATATTTTAAGTCCTACACTCTTATCATTTTGTGAAGGGACAAAATTGAAATAATTATGTACTTCGGAAGTAGTCCTCTTGTTTTCCTTGAGGTTAGAGAAGGACCTTGTTCCGATGGTTGTGGTTCTACATGATCTTCTATTTCTATAGGATTTGAGTGTATTTCATTCAAATTGGGAAAACTATCATAATTCATGAATGTTTCTTCACTATCTATATATGGGTTTGGAATGGAAGGAATGTGATGACTAGTAGATTCTTGACTTCTATATCTACCACCACCGCATGATCGATTAGAGGCCATTTAACTATAAAAAACTAGTGTATGTAAAAATTAGAGAGAAAACAACAACTAAATATATGACAACTAATAATTAAAAACAACAACAATCTATCTCAATTAAAAAATAACAACAATATCAAGAACTAGTGAGTGAGTAGCGTATGTTTCTTTTACCACTTTACCAAAATTAAAAATAAAATCTAAAAAAATGAGAGGAAGAAGATCAAGAAAACCCAAATTATATGAGAATAATGAATAATCAACTATGTTAATTCTACAAATTAAAATTATACGAAAATACCGTAAGAAAGTTGAGACTTGAGAGCTAGGAGTAGAAGTAGTATTGATTGTTGTTGTTGAATGTTGTTGAGTTGATCACTTGATTATTGTTGATTTTTCTTCCTTCAAAATGTAGAAAGATTTGATCTTGATCACTTGAGAGAGTGTTGATCACCTAATTGTTGTTGTTGATTAGAGAAATAGTAGAGAGAATGAGAGATTTGAGTGAATTAGTGAAGAGAAATGAAAGAAATGGTATGGTATTTATAGAATATGCCATTTTTTTGATTTCCTAAAGTACCCCCCAAAACTAGCCAGTATAAATCCATTGGGGGGGCATTTTTGTAATTTTTATTTTTTTTTTAATTTTCTGGAAAAAAAAATCTAGCCAGTCATCAGAGCTCCTCACTGTCCGGGGGGGCGGTTCAGCCGGTCCCGGGTCTCGAGTGGGCCGGGCCTAACCAGGCCAACTTGGCAAAAATTTGGGACCTGCCAAGATCGGGGGTTAAGGGGGGCGGGTTGCGATTAAGCCCGGGTAGGAGGGGGCCGGGCCGGGCCCGGGCGGGCCCGGACCTGATGCCATCCCTATCTCCACGCCAAACTCTGCTCCATGTCAAGCACAATCCCCTTTGCCATGTGGGGGTTAATCTTCTGGGGCTCTTCCCTCCTGCAACCGAACACAGAAGCTTTCTTGTGGTAGCTATCAATTACTTTACAAAGTGGATTGAAGCAGAGACGCTGGCCACCATCACCAAGTACAAGGTTCAACAATTCTTTTGGAAAAACATAGTTTGTCGGTTCGGGATCCCCGCATACTTGTCACCGATAATAGAACCCAATTGTTGCCAAGAAGTTCCGCACCTTTTGAACTTACTTAGGAATAGAACAGCGGTTCTCCTCCATCTTTATCCCCAGACCAACGACCAAGCCGAAAATGTTAATGGACAGATTCTTGATGGCCTTAAGAAGAGGTTAGACGAAGATCCTAAAAAATTATGGGTTAAAGAGCTCCCAAGTGTACTTTGATCCCATCGAACTATGAAAAGAACCCCGACAGGAGAATCCCGTTTTAACATCACTTTTAGATTCAAAGCTCTGATTCTTTTAGAAGTTGGATCACCTTCTCCTCACCATCTCACCTTCAACGAAGAAGGAAAATTCTGAAGATCTTCGAGGAAACCTCGACCTCATAAAGGAAGTTGATGGCAACATGGCTTGTTCGGCCCGGTCGGGCCTTGAACCGGACCGGTTCGTTTATTGGTTGGTCGGGCCCAGGCCGAACCGGGTAAAATACCAGGTTTGGTCATGTTCCCGATTTTGGCCACCCCGGTCCAATCGAACCGGACCAGGAATAGACCCAGGCCTGAACCATAACGGTTCGAGCGCGTGTCATAACTCTTGAGAAATTTCTCATTCCTTTGCTTCAAGTCAAGTAGAGAGGTGTTAGTCTTCTTCCTCTTGCGACTGGTGATGAAATGCATGAGGAAGAGTTTCTCAAGATAATCGAAGCAGAAGATGGATCTGGAGAGAGAGGAGATAACCACTCCCGTACTGATCCCTTAAGGGTTGTTGGGAATGTCTTGCAGATGAGGGGTCAGATGCTTGATGGATCATCATGAGGGTTTAAAACTCTCAAGGTGGTCTACCGGGTCGGACTTGCTATTGTATGACTCAAAAACTAAAATTTTGAAGTTGGTTGTGACATGAGCTTCGAGGATTGTTCTGGAGAAGGGGGGTCGGATGGGGCGGTATCACGTCTCCCCTCTTCCTATTTTATTAGTGCTAGGTGGTCCTCCATCTTATGAAGGTGCTGGAGGACGACATTGTCGTGTTCTTCAGACCTACTGGACCCGTAGAACTCCTCAAGCCACGAAAAAGTAAGGTGTTGAAGGCTGGTTTATCGAGTCCTTCCAGGGACGATCTGAAGGGTTTGAAGGACCTCGTCTTTGAAGTTTCAGAACTCTGCCCTGGTGACGGTGCTTCTTCCTCCCTATCCCTCCTAGAGGCTGATTGACTTGTTGGAGTCGGATTCATTCTCCTGTGAGGGGGAGGATTAATTCTCTGTCCCTTGAGAGATTGATAGCTTCTTCGTCCGTAGGAGATGGGATTCTTCTAGACCTTTGTCTTCGAGGAGAGGTGCTCATTTTGCTTTCCTAGCGTGCTGGACGGGGTGTTAGGTTTTGAGGGCAATCACATATTAAATACACAGCGGAAATATCGAAATCTAGCCATGGATCCATGCGAAAACCATAAATCATGTTTAGGAGTTATACCTTAAAGATGGATCTGGAGTCTCCGAAACATGTCAATCATAGTGCTGCAAAGGTTGGGTGCCTATACTGTATCACACGAAAGGATCAAATTAAGCTCTCCCTCACGCCGCGGTGCTAGCGGTGGGAATGGGATGTTCCTCACGATCTCTCTCTCACACAATTTCTATGATGGCTAGGGTTTTCTCCTGTGTCGTTTCCACATAAATATATCGTGTGTATAAATAAATATAAATAAATATATATATATATGTGTGTGTGTGTGTGTGTGTAGAAAATCAACTCTAAGAGAGTGGTGAGGTGGTTGGATTCACAATCTGACATGGGTCAGATTCGTGAGTAACCCTTCTAACTTTAGTTGGCCCATTTAATCTAATTAATTACTCAATCATGTCAGGAGTCCAAGTCTTACTCAGATTCCCATTAAATTCATCTCATGAATTTAAATTCTAATTTTTATCCATTCTAAGTGTGTGACCCTGTAGGTTCCCATTACGTTGATAGTAATACTAAAATTATATTCTAGTGTTACAAATAGTGAGCAGTATCTAGTAATACATCATTGCTACTCAAGTAATGGAAATGTTAGTGATTTGACATAACTTATTCGTGAACAATGTTACCATGCAATATAGTCCTTTTGTCCAGATATCTTAATTGACCATAAGGCATAGAGCATGTCATCCTTAAATAGTTCTGTAACGCCCCGCCCCAATACTCAGACAATTTTAATATTTTTAGAATACAAATTAGATACTATGTAGTACAACTGCCCACCATAGGCTGCCTCTCAAAAGGTGGTTAACCAATTAGGTGACTCCTGATCATAAGCAATTTTATTTATACTCAATTAATTTTTGTATACTCCCGATATGGGACTAATTAATCATATCTCTCCTATTTATTTACTCAAATCCCGTGACAATATATGCCACGTCACATTTCTAATCTCACTGATATTCCTTACCGAAATCAATCCGGGTGGGGCCCTCTTGGGAGATGACGTCATCTCCCACCAATTCAACCAGCACGTTAGGTGCTTCAATTCATACCGTGGGCCCCTCCCATCCACACAATTCCATACTTTATATCCTATAGAAGAATCTATAGGTCACCCCCAATTTTTTATCATATATTTATATATATTATATTGCTTCGAAATTACGGGGTATTTCAAGTTCAATCTTTCGTTTCTTGATGTTTGAGTAGACTTACTAAAACAAATAAGCTCAATATCTCATATTGACTCATTTGAGCACAGTCATACATTTTGCAGTCTCGCTCAATCAAGGAGCCCATAGTTATCGCTCATGTTATGTAGGAGGGACAAATCCTATCTAAGTCACTCACACCCCTCCGCATAATTTGTAGTATATCCAATAGTTAGCTTTATAATCATCTTATTACAGATAACGTTTGACGGCATTAAAACATATAACTTCTTATGTAGGAACCGTAGTGACTTCATGTCAAAGGACTACGTACACCATGGTCACTGTGAGAACCACTTATGACACTCATGTAATGATCCATGAACCGTTCTCATGGTAGGTCAGTTCAGTAAATTATTACTCTAATATGTACCCATGTGAAATTTGATATCTCATATCCATGACCTATGAGATATGGTCATCAGTTTACGCACATACTAATCTCTATGTATTATTGTTATCTCAATTCATAATAATACTTGACTACGAACATTTAAGAATAGTGTTCTGATTACAACCAATAGGATCTCACAATCAAGTCATGCACTTGATATCACATGATATTGAACCTACTATTTTAAGGACTTTATTATGTTCATTTAATCACAATAAACAACACAATAAATAAAATACATCATATATGAAATAAATGTCATAATGCAATGTAAACTATTAATGTCAACACAACTGGCCTCTATGGCATACACCAACATGGAGGACCTCATCCTGGACACGCCTTTCATTCAAGCGGTCTCGGAGGTCAGACTCATACTGTCGGGAGAGTATGATCTGGCGAAGGTCTTGCTGTGCTTGGGGTGCCACTGAGGGCAATGTAGAGGGTGTTGAAGTGTAGACCGAACCCCTGCTCTCTCCCTCACGCCGGCTACGATGCAGACTTCTTTGGGAGCCCCCAGGTGCAACCTATTTGGAGGGAGGCTAAGTAGGCCATTGAAGGGGCTGTTCCTACTGAGGAGGTTGATCCGGATGAGGGGGTTGATCCTGCTGAGTAAAAAGGAGGTCCTTTACATGAGGAGGAGGTGGAGGAAGATGGTTGACTCGTCGGCTTAAGGCCACTGCCTTCCATTTCCCTTTTGGAGGCATGACTGACAAAGTTAGTTATTTACAGGCAAATTTTGGTCAGATTTCTTTTCTGTTTTTCACAGACGGCGCTAATATGTTGTTGCTATTTTCTGTGGGAGCGAACATACATTGCGAATTCTTTTACGGAAACAATAAAAGATCTGACATTTTTGTTTTCACAGATGTTGATCACTACAAACTTATATTGGATTTGAAATCTGATTCGTGTGAACGCTTGTATGTGAACCGAACAAATCGCTCAGATTGACCTGCAAAATAGTCTGAAACATCGGGGTTGTCCCTGGCGACAGACCCTCCGACGCCCATAATCATAAAACTTAGAAGATATACAGATTTTTTAGAGTAAAATTTGCAATTACCTTGTTTCCGAATAGGTCATGGGGGTCTTTATAGTCACATAGCGAGCCAGTTTCAAGATATTTATTTATCTATACTTCCCGGTGTTTTGATAAGACTGGCCATTCTCTTCTTCATGAAGAGATAGAGTCGGTTACTTTTCTCTTAATAAAGAGATAGAGTTAGTTGACTTTATTATTCATGAAGAGATAGAGTTATGACTCTTCTCTTGGTAAAGAGATATGACTTTTTAAACCAAGATGGAGATATAGAAATATAAGTAGTTACTATCTTTGGGATAGAGAGTTTAAACGATATTTCAAATAATTATGAACTCCTTCATGTTGGGCCGTTGTGGCAACCCAAAATGGCAAGCATGTTTTGGGTTATTGGGTTTAAAAGATGTCCAATTTTCTTTTACGGGCCCGTTTCAAGTAAAATTGATCGTTTAACCCCTGAGAGCTTATGATTCATACCCGATTTGAATGGTCCCGATTTGGTTCTATTTTTACCCATATCAGTATAAAAGCTGTTGTATATCTGCAAGTCAAATAAATCTCCATGACACAACACATCCTTTTGTTACAGATGTTTAAACTTGAGAATTAAAGAAACTTTTTTTTCTTCATATGAAATAAACGCTTGGCCCATGTTCAAAACTTGAGGTGTTATGATTAAAAGAAGCACCTGATTTTATTTTTTTTAGAGTTATTTGAGTTGCTTATGTAACACCCCGCAAAATTGAATTATAACAATTTTGCCTCACGCGTGTATTAAACAAGTGTTTGTACATTGCAAATAAATATTTATGTTTTTGTATCTTTTTTCGTTCTTTAAATTTATTTTTGATCTCTTATTTGAACCCAACTCAAATATTTTTGTATCCATTCTAAATTTCCCGATTTTTAATTGGAGTTTAAATTTAAGTTTTAACTCTAATTAAATCCTTAATCCTAACTCCTAATCCTAATTAAATCATCTAATCCTAATTCGTCAACCCTCATTCCCAACTACTTTTTACAGCATTAATAACCCACCTCCTCCTATACCTCTAAAAGTCCACTACTCTACTGCCTCCACATCCTCCTACCATCATCCCTAGTCATCTTTTTCCATCTCTTTTCTCCCTCCCTATATGAGTCTATACCCTATGGCTAAATCCTCACATGCGTATGCAGCACTCCCTCACCTCCTATATATACTCCTACACTCATGCATACAACTCACTCCTGCCTATTCTATCACTCAGTCACTCTCTTTCTCTTACATATTATATTCATAATATATAATATATATACACACACAGTAAATCCCCCCCCCCCTTCATCTTCTTCTTTCTTCTTCATCTTCTTCGACAAAACCCAACGACCACCATCGCTACCTCACACCACCACCATAGTGCCACCATCACCCTCCTCGACCACCCTCACGAGCTCCCTTTTCATCGCCAACCTCCCCCACCTTCGACAGCCATCTCCCCTTCTCCCGAAACTCCTCCACCATTACCGCCACCTCCGAACTTCATCGCGCATCACCATCGTCGTCCACTCATCGTTACCACTACACCTCTGCATCCTCGCCATCGTCGTCAACCTTTGATCCCCTCCACCATCAACCAGCTCCTCGCCACCTTGTCACTGCCACCATCTCCTTCTCGCCGCCTGCAGCTCCTCTCCATCGTCGTCACCGCAAACTCCGCTGCCATTTGCATTAATTTCCCCTCGCAGCTCCAACCTCGACGACTCGAGCCTTCGCTAAGCACTCCTCCTCGCCATCGCTGCATTTGCCAAATCCATTGCCACCACAAGCCTCCACCGCACCCCTCGAAACTCCACCACTACCTCTGAGCTCCGTCGCCGAGCTCAGCTCCACTCCAATCGCCCCCGTCGCTCACCATCGATCACCATCGCCGTCGAGTCACCTCCTGAGCTCCACCACAGCCCCGTCGCTCGCTACCTCCAAGCTCCATCTCCATTTCGGCAGCACCTCTCGCCAACCACCTTCGCCAAAACCACCTCCTCGTCGACCACTCCCCTGCCTCCTCACCACCTAAGCTGTCTCCCCCTTCGTCACCACTACAACCTCCACCCTCACCTCATCGCCACCACCACCACCTCCGAACTCCACTAAAGCTCCTCACTGCCATCACCACCACCGAGCTCCAACCACCTCGCCTTGCCGATGACCATTGCCGCCAACTCATCAGAGCTCCTCACTGTCTCTCTCTCACCGTATGTCTCTCTCTCACTCTATCTCTCTAGTTCTCTCTCTCTATCTGTTTTTCTCTCTCTCCCCCTGTCAGTCTTTCTCTCTCTCTCTAGCTCTTTGTCTCTCTTTCTCTCTAAGTCTGTCTCTAACTCTCTATTTTTCTCTCTCTACCTCTGCCTCTCTCTCTCTCCCCCCTTCAGTATCTCTCTCTCTCTAAGATTTTTTTCTCTCTCAATCTGTCTAAAGCCATTGCCGTTGTTCGTGTTGCTGTCGTCTTCAAATTGATCGTAGAATCGATCAAATCCAGAAACGATAAAAAGTAGGTAACAATTTTAACCAACTTTTTTTATTGAAGAATGTGTGCATGCTAGATAATTTTGAAAACAAATAAGTGGGTAACAACTTTAACCAACTATTTTTATTGAAGAATGTGTGCATGCTAGATAATTTTGGAAATAAATAAGTGGGTAACAACTTTAACCAACTCTGTTTATATTATAGGGTATATGCATGCTAGATAATAAATTGAGTAATAATGCATAGATTGTGTATGAATTTTGTTTGATTATGGGTGTTAATTGTTGTTAATTAACAGTTGGGATTATGATATAATTATCTTAGAAACATTATTATAATTCTGTCCGGAATTTGATCTCACTTCAGAAAATCGTTTCTTTTTAAATATATGGGTTATGAGACTGGAACTTTTGTATTGTGTATCACGTATGTGTATACAACATCCCCTCAAAATTTCATAATTTTTGGATGTTGTTTGGTATTTTAAAAAATTCTGAATATATTACTGGTTTAGAAATGAAATAGAATTTATTTCATAAATTCTGGCTGAATATCATACTTATTTTCTAAGAAATCCAATTTCCAAGAAGTATGGGATTTTATGTGATTTTTAAAAGTAACGAGAGCTGCGATTTCTGGATTCTGAAACTATTGTCGTACAAATGGTTTTAGACAGATTTAATTGGGTTGCTGTCCAAAGACAGTTGAATATTTAAATGATGGATTCTATATGGGATTGAGAATGATTGTGACTTAGTGATGCCCGAGTCCGGCAAGAATTTGAGAACTCTGATGGAGGAGTGGAATAAGGTCAATATGAACAAGATTCCAGTTTTTATGTGAAATGTAAAGTTCGGAATAGGGATCGTTAAATAAATACTTTTACATTAGAAGAAGATATGACAAAAACAATGACGAACATGTCCGGTAAAGAACTTGTGGTTCCTAGAGGTTCGAGAACTGAGGTTACGCTCGGTAAATCCACGGAATGTGGGCTAGGGATATTCCTGCCCGGTTCGAGAAAAGGCCGGTAAAGAGCTTGCGGTTCCTAGGAATGTTCGGGATGGCGGATACGCCCGGAAAATCCACATGTGTTGGGCTAGGGGTATGCCTGCTAAGTCCGTAGTTACGGCCTTACGGGAGATCGACTTGCTAGGGTTCGTGGCTGAGGATAAGCCCGGTAAATCCACGATGTGTGGGCTAGGGGTATGCCGGTAAGGTCCAATATCCTGGAGGTGCGACTCACACGTGATTACGTATTGGAGTACAATCATTGGGTTTAGGCATTGCATAAACGAGGGAATGAACCATGAAATGAGAAGAAACGCTAGGAGCTTGCATTCGGAAACTATGTTGTATGGGTGGCATATCATTCCAAACAAGCGTGCATTAAAAGTGCATATTTGGTTTGTTCATGTTTTCATGATAAATATATGTTTAATATTTTAATCAATTGTTTATACACACACTCACATGACATCGTATATTTAACTATTTCCTATTTATATTTATTGATTCTAGTTTTATTTCTATTATGCTATGTATGTTGTATGTTATTTTTAGAGTTAGTTAAAGTTGTTGTGATTCTTACCGTCAGCCTCACATGCTGACGAACCCACAGATTGTGTTGTGCAGGTAAGAGTACCTGGAGTTTAGGCATAGAGTTGTGACATCCTGTACCCATCATCTTATCAATCCAATAAGTTTGGATTTATATTAAGATTTCCACATTTTCCTATATTGTATTATGTTTATGTACTCAATTGAAGGAAAAAATTTCTGCGTGTGCTACGATTTTCCTGTGTATGGAAATCAGGGCGTTACAGCTTATGAGTCCATGCCTATTAATATCATGTATATAAGTGGCGATTTCGGAGAAGTGTTAGAGATTTTTTGACAGTTAATATGTAAATACGAACGGATTGCTATAGAAAAAAATTAGAAGAAAAATTTCTTTGAAAAAAAATTGTATTCATATATAGTATTAAAGTACTAGGTTTGCCCATTGACACGTGCCTATGGTACGTCTTCGGAACGGTGCACCTGGTTTGATTATATAAAACAGTTTTGGAGGTCCAGCAAATTAATTGAAGTGGCAAATATTTTATATGAGGAAGCAGTACATCTACCTTTAAGCTCAACCATCGCCTTCTTGATCATTAGCTTGAACTTACTTGTAATGCATATAGTTTGTTAAAAACACTGCATAGAGTTTTTTTTTAACTTCAGCATCACTTTTAGATGCTTGTAATCATTATGCAAGAACATTATCATATAGGTTTTATAGAGCTTACTATAATCCCATAACCACTATGAGCATGTCTAAATACAATGGTAACGCAAGTGCAGGTGTGAAGGTATCTACAATACCAATAATGTAAACATTTTTTTGTCTGAGACTCAGTTTGCAATTAAAATAATCCTTATTATTATTTCAACCAAAATGAAATACATGAAGTTCTCAAAACTCTAATCCAAGCTAATCATTTCTTTTATCTCCACTTTGTCTCCCCATTGCACCTTTATAAAAAAAATTGGATAAATAATAAATTTACTTTAGCTTTCTTTCTTGAGTAGAGGGTTTGCACCCTTCACTGGTAAACTCCAGTCATCCCAATTCTATATATCCAAACATACAGTAAAAATTCTTATATGTTAAATTATCCATGGTTTCTAATAACCAGTGAAGGAAACACTTCACGATAGTATTTTCTCTTGTAGTAAAGAAATTAATGTTGCATATTTGACAAGTTATTTTAGGTTGCTAGCCAGCTTACTTGTCCTGCTATGGTTTGCAAGCCCAAATTGAGGCTACCAAATAATCCATCTCTCACTTGCGTACACCTTAAATCAAAACCAATAAAAAACTCATCAAATAAATCACTAAATTAAAATCTATTAAACCCAAAAATAAAACAATCATACCTCTCTGAACTTAGATCCCATGCACACACAAAATTCAAGTCAGCAAAAAATTGAGTAATCCCCTGCACACACAAAATTAAAAATTAGAATAAGAATTCGGTTAATGAGATTAAATTAGAGTTTTCGCATCGCATATAGATGCTTTCGATTCGGTAGAGGGGAGTCGCTGATACGGAGTCGCTTGATATTCGCGCTCGATTTGGTGGAGGGGAGTCACCGATACGGAATCAACAGTGGATCAGATATCGGCGACGACCTCTTGATTGGGGTTCGACATTGGATTTGGATTTTTCTTTGAGATTTTCAAATTTTCAATTTTCCAATTTTTTTTTTAAAAATAAATTTTAATTTTAATTTTAATTTTAATTTTTTTTTAAATTTAATTTTTTTTTAAAAAAAAATTTCAAAAAATTTTAATTTTTTTAAAATTTTTTTTAATTTTTTAATTTTTAAAAATTTTTACATATTTTTAAAATATTTTAAATTTTTTTTATAAGTTTTAGATATTTTTGATATTTTTGAATTATTTTTAAAGTTATTAAATTTTCAATTTATTTAGTTTTTAAGTTTTTAGGTTTTTTTATTTTTTATTTTTTTTATTTTTTTGAATAGGAAAGAGAGAGAGAGAGAAAGATGATTAAATAAATAAAGAATTTGTTTTGAGTGGGGGGAATTGAATTTGAGTTTTGGGCGAGAAATGTATTTTGTGATGTTAGATCTGGGCCTTTAATATTGGGGGGATTGAAGAAGAGCCACTTGATAGCTTTCTTTGTGTTTTATTATATAGACTAGATTTGCCCGTAGGCACGTGGCTACGACACGTCTTCGAAACGATACATCATATGAACAGCCTTGTAAACAGTAAAACAACAATTATGTAGCTCAAGTTTGAATAGTATGACAATAATTAGTTGTAAATAAAAGTCCATATTTCCATTAGTATATGTTGAAAAATAATTATAAATGAGGGTATAAAATCCAACTTCTTAGAACTTTGTGGGTGGAAAATGATGAAATTTAACTATTAAATATATATTTGTTATTTTCAATGTAACATGAACAATAAAAAAACATTAAAAATCTGAAAATTTACAAACCTGAAAATCTAAATTTCTGAGTAAATTGATAGAGAATGAGAGTGAGAGAGAGAGAGAGAGATAAAATTAAATAAATAAATGAGTTGTTTTGGGGGGGGGGGGGGTTGAATTTGTGTTTTGGGGGAAAAATGTATTTTGTGAGGTTAGATCTGGGCCTTTGATTTTTGGGGGGTTGAAGGAGAGCCACTTGATAGCTTTCTTTTTGTTTTATTATACTAGTAAATACACGTGCAATGCACATCTGAACATTATTTTTTTATATTCTCTTTATCTATACTATAATGGGAGAAGCACGTACGGAACACGTGAAATAATAGACTGACATTCACTTTTTTGAGAGATAGGGAGATGAAGAGAGTAGGGTTTTTGGTTTTTTTGAGAGATAGAGAGAGGGTAATAAATTTGAACGTGTACTGTACGTATTTCATTGGTTTATATTGTAGTGTTTAATTTAACGTGCGTTGCACGAGTTTGGATATGGACAAATTACACTAAGGCCTTCTCCCAATATAGTAGTAGCGATAAACTAGATTTGCCCGTGGCCACGTGCCTGCGACACGTCTTCAGAACGATACATCATATGAAAGCCTTGTAAACAGTAAATCAATAATTATGTAGCTGAAATTTGAATAATATGACAATAATTAGTTGTAAATAAAAGTCCATGTTTCCATTAGTATATGGTGAAAAATAATTGTAAATTGGGGTATAAAAGTCCATGTTTCTATATATATATCTACTACTACTATAATGGGAGAAGGCTTTAGTGTAATTTGTCCATCTACCAACCCGTACAACGCACGTGCATAACTATTGTAAATGAGGTTTTAGATCAAATCCAGACTACGTCTGAATTTTTACTTTTAAAAAAACTATATTTATTAAGACGTGCATCGCACGTGTAAACTACTAGTATATATATATATAGAGAGAGAGAGAGAGGGGGGGGGGGGGGGGGGGGGGGGGGGGGGGTTAAATAAATAAATGAGTTATTTTGGGGGGGAATTTGAATTTGAGTTTTGGGGAGAAACTTTTAGAGGGAAAAATGTGTTTTGTAAGATTAGATCCGAACCTTTGATTTTGGGGGATTGAAGCAGAACCACTTGATAGCTTTCTTTATGTTTTATTATATAGATTTTTCAATAAATAAGACAACCTTCTTTAGAATACTAATCGATATGCTATTTTTTTGTAGAAACCAGTTGAGTATAGTGGTAGCTATTCGAGATGCAGATGTGCTTCTTGCATTGCACTCAAAGGTGTTTTTGAAAAACCATAATAGATGCCCCTGCCAAAAGACATCAATTGAACATGGGAGAAGCCAGCAATGACTAAATTAAGAATCAAGCACAGAACAGACAGTGAGACCTCATTTGATTGAAACCTTCATGAGTCAAATTGGAGGATCTATATGATTCTTCCAAATCTAATGAGATAAGAGCAAAATATGAAATATAAATTGAAATTATCTTCTTTTACTTGAAAGATCAAAACCAAATATAGTTCTTTACAACAAGGATAAAATAGGAAATGCAAAAAAATACTCCATATCTAAAATTAATCTCTAATATTATAGTGGGAGAGTTGGGATTGTCATTTGTAGACAACAGGTAATTTGTATGCATTCAACCATCTAATTTCAATCATTCATTTTTAAGTGAGAGTTATATTAATCATTCGCTAGTATAATGCACGTGCGATGCACGTCTATAAAAAAGTTTAGTTATTAAATTAAATAAATTTGTATATTTTGATTTGATGTGCATAACACGGGGATGTTTAGTGGATGTAGTTTGCACGTATATTACATGGGTTTACTCAGTTACAAAATTATGGTTTGTTTGTTTACAACTCCAACTCTCCCATTAAAATAGTATAAAATAGTAGAGATTTACTCAATTATTGTTAGTTACCATAATAGCTTCAAAGTTCGAATTTATTTACAATATAATTATTTACAAAAGTGACAATCATATAAAATAAAAGTTTGTATCACTAGAAATAATTTGTAAATAATATGTAATAATTAAGGAGATTTGAGGTTCAAGACCAAATTAAGTCTTAGTATTACTTTATAAAAATAATATATTTTGATGTGCATCGCTAATGCAAATCACTAGTTAGACTTAATGGTACTGGGCTTGTTAGTATTTTCTGGAAGTTAGTGGGATTGAAAGTAAGGCGGGTCCTGATTCCTGAAGTAAAGTAATGTCTCCAAGGAAAAAGATTTCTCACAGAAGTCCCGAACAATTATTGAAATTTTATATTTGTCCCCTATAAATCAATATTTCCATATAGTCCCTCGTTCTGCTCTAACCGGGATAAAAAAATGATCAATTTGTAGCCCAATTACAATATTATAAAAATTCTAATCTATTGAATCTACGTTGGAGAATGAATCTCAAGTAAATTTGTATAGAAAAGAATATAATGTAATGATAGAGAAACTATTTTGAAAGTTGAGACCCTTTAACATAAGATTTTATCGTTAAAGTAGGGTTAGTGGAAAATATCAACTTGATTGAGGGACTAATTTGGAAATATCAAATTGAAGGGAGCTAATATGAAATTTCATTATTTGTTGGAGATCTGTGTGAATAAAAAGAAAAAAAAAAGAAAAGAAAAGGACAACATGCATTACATGTGTCAATAGATTTGTCAAAATACTGTACTTGATAAAGAACGCAGTACCAAAACCTCTCTACAACACTAGCAACAACACCAAAGTTTTTTTCCTAGCTAGTTGAGATCGGCTACATGAATATTGGTTTTCCATTATGCTCGTTTTAGCGTAATATCTTCTGTAAGGTTACAAGCTATTATATCGTTTCTCATCGTTTCCACCCAAGTTAGTTTAGGTCTTCCTCTACCCCTAACTCTAACCTCAATACTTATCAAATCACTCTTTCTAACGGGGGCACTACTTATCAAATCACAGCAAGGGTGGTTCAATGGCCCCCTGAGGTGTCTGCTTCGGCGGGCGTCTCTCTTCTAGAAAACTTTTTTGTGGCGCCAAGGGGCCTCGAATCGGTGGCGACTCTGCCGTTTGGATCCTTTTTCGGGTCAGACGACTCTCATACGGATGTCTGGCCCGAGAAAGATCGGGACGGGAGGGGCATCCATCATGTCCTGGCCCTGGGGGTGAAGAGCCTCGGATATGCGGATCGATCTTTATTCTTAGTAGGGTTCTAGGTGATGGTGGCTTTCCTCCCACCCTCGAACAATTCGGGGTTTCGGTCGACGAGGCCTTAAGTCCCGATCTGTTCGAGGGTGAGAGAGGAGCCGACCGAGCTCTGGAACCTGGGGCGCAGACGGTGGTGGCTTTCCTGCCACCCGGGAACGATTTGGGGTTTTCGGCTGCCGAGGCTGTAAGCCCCAAGTTGTTCGCGGGTGAGAGGGGAGCCTACCGAGTCCTGTAGCCTTAAATCTTTTATAAAAAAAATTTTCGCCGAGCACTTCATCCGGCCCGACCCCTGTGTCTGGTTGCCAGCCTGGCACTGGATGACGTCAGAAGCCCATGTTTCGAGGACGTGGCACGGCTTTCTAGGTGGCCGCTACACGCCAATCGGTGAACAGTAATTGCAGAAATCGAGGAGTCGTTTCTCCCCTCTATAAATGTTCCCCCCTTTCCTCCTATCGTCCACTTCTCATTTCGCCTCTTTCTCTTTCTAACAGATTTCCCAACATCTCAGTCTTCGTTCCTACCCTTCGCTGTACCAAGTTCGTTCTTCCGAGGCGACCCCCGGTTTGTTGGTAAGTTTGTTTTTAGTTTAGGCACAGATGGATAGGGCTCAGTCGGGCTCGTTGGCATCGACGTCTGGGGGGGGGGCGCAAATCCCGCCTCCAGACTGACTTCGCGGGAGGAGTCGGATCTCGAGGGGGAGTCTGTTGGTGAGGAACAGCCAGTGTATGACATGAAGCCGCTACGGTCTCGGAGGCTTTTTGTTGTGGAGAGTAGTGATTCTGAGGAGGAGGGGGGCGGTAGTTCTGCCGAAGTTCAGATTCTACGGATGGTTTCTGGAGAGGAAGGGGAGCCGAAGGGGCTCAGATAGGAGGTCAGGGCGTGGGCTCGAGCTCCATGCCGATAGGTCTGGGGCGATTATCTACCCCCTCCCCTGAACGGACCAAGAAGAAGAAGAGGGCTCCGAAGAAGAGGGGGTCGAGGATTGGGGGCTCGAGTCAGGCGCCTGTTGACTTGACGACAGGGTCACCCATACGGTCTAAGCCGTTCCGTCGGTACCCCGACGATCTTTCTGATAAGGAGGAGTGTGGGGTTCAACCGTCTTCGCCGAGCCGGAAGAAGGTGATAATGGACGCATTTCCGACCGTTCTGGAGGCAGGTAACTTAGAGGCTTTGCGGTTGGCATACCATATAGGGTCCGGCTATGAGCTCATGTTGCCGAGCTCCACTCTTCGACCGACCGACCCTCTGCCGGATCGGTATTGCGTCTTCCCCATGGATGCCTTTATCTCCGGCTTTAGGTTGCCCGTTCACCCGTTCGTCCGAGAGGTGCTGAACTGGGCGTCCTTGGCGCCGATGCAGTACGGGCCCAATTCCTGGAAGCAGATCATCTGCTTCGTGTTGTTGTGCGGGGAGCAGAGGGTACCTCTTCGGTTGAACGTCTTCCGAGCGATGATGATGATTGGCTCGTCGGCTGAGGGTATCTATTACATTTCGCCCCGAGGCAAGTCGAAGTTTGTTCATGGTCACCCGGACTCCATCAAGGAGTGGAAGAAGAAGTATCTAGTGATCCGGAGTGAGGAACCTTGGGATATTCCCACTCGGTGGAATCACTATAAGCCGAGCTATAAAATGCCGAGGTCGAGGGACCTGACTGCCGAGGAGTGGGGCTTTGTTGAGCGTCTCCGTTTGTCATATAGCGTCGACTGGGCGAAGGTGACCGAGGGCCACTTGACGAATGCCGGACTGAGCCCGGCCGATCCATGTATGTAGTTGTTTCTTTCTTTTTGGCTTTGTTGTTCTTCCGTGCTCATTGTCCTTACTGGACTTTTTCACAGGTTTGGATCCTGAGTCGATCAAGGCGAGGAGGCGCGAAATGAAGAAGGAGGAGGCCGAGAAGAAGGCGAAGACGAGGGGGTCGTCCCAGGGGGTTTTCGAGGCCTCTGTTCAGCCGAGGGCAAAAAGGACTCGCTCGGAGACGGTCAAGGACGCGGCGGTTCAGGGCGATCCGGACCAGGGTAAGGTAACCGATCTTGATAAGGGGAAGGACCCTCTGGCGGATCCGGAGATAGAGGAGAGGCTCCGGCGACCGTGGGTGCCGGATTGGTCGATTCGCGAGGGAGACAGTTTGACCCGAGGGCGGCAAGCCGTCGAGGTGGCGAGTAAGTTGGCGACCCCCCGGGATCGCTCGGAGATGAAGGCCGAGTCCCTGGACGCGGTGTATACACGCCTCGCACAGGCCAATGTGCTGGTAAGTTTGTCAGTCTCTCTTGTTCCGCAATTACGTTGTAAAGGAGGCTTCCTTAGTTGTGCTTGGTGATTACAGGCGACCGTGCAGGGGGCCTACGTGAAGGGCCTTTACGAGGCTGCTTTGAAGCGGGAGCGTGATAGGGCGGACAAGGCCGAGCAGGAGACGAAGGTGATGAAGACAGAACTCGAAGGCTCTCAGAAGAGGGAGCAAGAGATGAAGGCGGCATTTGACAAGGAGAGGGGGGAATGGGCGGAGAAGATGGCGGCCCAGGAGAAGGAGTTTGCCAAGGAGCTGAAAGAGTTGACAAAGACGAGTCAGCTTATGGTGATCAATGCCCAAGACGAGTGTTATGCGAAGGCACTCAGCCACGTGACGCACTTCCACCCGGCCCTTGATCTGTCGAACTTCGAGTATGACATGGAGGTCGACGGGACACCGAAGATTCTCGGCGAAGAAGGAGCTGCTCCCGACCCGCCTGTCGATCCCCTCGTGGACCCGCCTACCGATGCAGAGGTGGGAAAACAGACTGTGTAGTTTTTCGTCTTTCTATTTTCTCCCCTCGATTGTATTTGCCTTCTGCGGACTGGCCACCGCATTTTTTGTAAGAAGTGATTCAATTTTCCGAAATAAAAATGATTTTTGACCGGCCAAGTGTTTTGACTTCGGGTGTTTCCTGGCTCTCCTTGCCTATGCGTTTTGAGTTGGCCGGTTTTCTTGTAGGCTGCGGATCTTCTTCCCGAGGCGGACCCCCGCCGCTCCGACGTGGCGTGGCTCCAGAGCAAAGTTGAGTCCCTGGTGGCCACGTTGGTTCGCTACCGAAAGGGGGCTGGTGATGCTGACGCGGCTTTTAATTATTACCGGAATAAGTCCGAGGCCTTGAGTCCGGAGGTGAGCCGGCTGAGGAGGGCGATGGTGGAACGGGACCTAGGAGGCGTCGGTCTTGGACATACCATGTCGAACGCCTCGGTGCAGAGGCCCCCTTCCGAGAGGTTACTTCGTGATGTCATAGTGGAGAAGGAGATGGAGATACAACGCTACAAGACGATGCTTGGCGTCTCGTCCTCTTCTTCCGTGGGTCGGCGAGCGGATGGAGTTCCTTCCGCGCTGCTCCTGCTGGAGCGCATGCGACCGGGGGATGCTCAGAGCT
This sequence comes from Hemerocallis citrina, assembly GCA_017893485.1. Classification (NCBI taxonomy): domain Eukaryota; kingdom Viridiplantae; phylum Streptophyta; class Magnoliopsida; order Asparagales; family Asphodelaceae; genus Hemerocallis; species Hemerocallis citrina. The sequence goes on along the minus strand of CM030359.1, from coordinate 403,061,166 downwards.
CCGTGGCTGGTGCGTCGACCGCGGCTGAGCCGGTGGACGGAGATGACAATGAGAGGGCTCCTAGCCGTTCGGTCGGAGTGGTCCCGCCCTTTGTTGGACCCCCGGGGCCCTAAGATGGTAGCTTCCTTCGGCTTGAGATGAGTGGAGCGGTCCTGTAACGGTCATTACTTGTTTTCTCATACTCAACTAAAGGTATGAATAAAGAATTCTTTTTTCCCTTTCGCTTTACTTAGGAATGCGGTAAGCGTCGGCGGAGGCGCGGTTCGGCTTCTTCGATTTATGAGGGATCAACGCGGGGCCTTGGGAAGGGCCCCTGGCCCGAAGCTGGGTTGGGCCTACCGAGGTACTGAGGACGGTACCGGAGTGAGGGTTTGGGGACCGCTCCCGATGTTTGGCGTTTAAGTTGGATCTGCCGAATCATTTGGAGTTTTGACAAAAAAGAAAAACAAGGGATTCCTTTCATACCAGATGGGGGGGGGGGTCGTCGAAGCCGCCCTTTACATATGAGAGTTTACAAAGGGTTTTTCATACATTAGCCAAGTTAGGCCTTATGTTCGCTTCTCTAGGAACTTCGTTAGGGGCTCGGCGTTTGGTTAAGAATCTTCGGATGGGAGTGGCCCAGGGCTGGTATCATCTTGAAGCCAAGTATCGAAGACCAGAAGCCGGAGGTGATGGACTTCCATGAGTACTGTCTGATCGAGACCTTCGAAGGAGGAAGGTGCGAGTTTGGACGGTGCGTCTGCTTGAGCGTTCTGTGCCCGGGGGACTCTGCTAACTGTGGCGCAGCTGAAGGATGCCGGGAGTCGTTGGACTGTTGTCGAGCCTCCAATCATGCACCCATCGCAGGCCTCGTATTCCCTGGTGATCTGGTTGACCATGAGCTGGGATTTGCTGAAGAGATCCCAGATACGTCGGAGGGCTTTTAAGCGAAGATATCTTCGTTGCGGCGGACGCGGGCGGTGCTGCGAGCGGCTTATTCGGAACTACTTTGATTCCTCCTTGGCGTCGAACAGGGCCTCTTCTGGTTCGTCGAAAGGCTCGGGAGCTGGGCCATCTTTCTCGGGTGCGAGTTCAGTGGCGTCGAGAGGGAACACACCCTCTCCGACGGCAGTCATATAGCACGACTGCGCGTCTTTGTGGCTACCTCGGGCGATGCCTACCCCTTGGTGGGTGGGGAATTTGAGTTTTAGATGGTAGGCCGAAGGCACCGCTTGGAGAGAGGTCAGTCCAGGTCGGCCGAGAACGGCGTTGTAAGCTGTCTTGAAGTTGACAATCATGAAGTCCATGAATTCGGTCCTCTCAACAGGAGCCGACCCTGCGGTGACCTCGAGGGTAACAATCCCTTCTATTGCGACAGGGGCGCCGAAGAATCCATGCAACGGGTATCTGGCGGGCTTGAGCTTTCCACCGGGTAATTTGAGGCTCTCGAAGGTTTTGAGGAAAAGAATATTAACTGAGCTACCGTTGTCAACGAGGATTCGGCGTACCTCGCAGTTAGCCACGTGGAGGCTGATGACGAGGGCATCGCAGTGGGGTAGGTGAACGTCTTCGAGGTCTTCTTCTGAGAAGCTGACTGGCCCCGGCTGTGGCTTGGACGAGGGGTTGTTTTGGACAGCATTCGCCTCTTGGAGGAGGGCTTCTCGGGCTGTATTTGACCCTCCCCCTATCGCCCCTCCGTGGACATAGTGCAAGATGAATGGCGTGTCCGTGGTTCCCTTGGACCCGAGATCCTGTTCACGGGGGTGGGTCGTCGTATGGTTCGAGGGCGAGAGTCTCCGTCTCCTGTCGTCTTGCCGATCCCGGCGGCCTTCTCGGGTGAACCGTCGGAGGAACCCTTGTGAGACGAGTTCCTCAATTTCGTCTTTCAGGGCTCGGCATTGATTGGTATCGTGCCCATGGTCTCTGTGGAAGCGACAGTAGAAGCGCTGGTCTTGATTCCTGTTGCTATTAGGTCGGGGAGGTAGTCGGACGATGCCTTCGTCTTCGACTTCCAAGAGGATGGCGGATAGGTTGTGGGTCAAGGGAGTGTATCTCTCGAAGCGGGGGACCGGCGGGACCTTCTTCATGGCCCCCGCGTCCCTCGGAGCTTTCTTTGATGGTTCGACCTCTCCGACCTTCCTCTTTCCCTTGTCGATGGCCTCCCGGGTATCTTCGGGATTAAGGGCCTCTTCTGCCCTGATGTATTTTTCGACCCTGTTGAGGAGATCGGGAAAGTCGACGGGGGGCCTCTTCGCCAGCGAAGCTTTCAGCTGTCCATGACGAACGTTGTGCCGAAAGGCCGCGGAGGCGACGCCTGGATCAAGAGAGGAGACCGACCTCGCCTCCGTGGTAAATCTTCGGACGAACACTCTGAGGGATTCTCCCTCTATCTGCTTGAGCCCCAGTAAAGAAGCGCTAGTTCTCTCCGCCTTCCGGCTGGTGACGAAGTGGGCGAGAAAATTGCCCTCTAGTTGGTCGAAGGAGTAAATGGAGCCGGGAGCGAGTTTTGAGAACCATTCACGAGCCGCACCTCGAAGGGTGGCCGGGAAGGCTCGGCACAGCAGGGGATCTGAGGCGCTGTGAATCATCATGAGGGTTTTGAAGCCCTCTACGTGATCAGCAGGATCTCCCTCGCCGTCGTAGGTCTCGAACTGAGGAAGTCGGAAGTCCCGGAGTATTTCTGCCTGGAGGATGGGGGCGGAGAAGGGAGGTCGGATAGGTCTGTACCCCTGAGCCGCTCTTTGGCCGTCGTCCCCAATGTAATCGAGGCGATCTTCCATTCCTTGGAGGCGCCTTACGAGTATGTCATTGCCTTCTGGCTGGATTGTTGATGGTCGGGACACGCTGGCCTCGGAGTCCGACCTGGTTTGGGAACGGAGTGTTTCTCCCCCGGGGGCCCGTCGGAGGGCCCCGAGAATTTCTCTTCGGAAGTCCTGGAACTCCTCCTGAGTGACGGGGCCTCCCTCGACCCTGTTTGGCTGGCCAGAGGGTCGCCTTCCGCTACGGCTGAGTGCGGGCCTCCGTCTCTCGGGTGGTGGTCGTGGATGGTTCGGGGCCGGGTTGGAAGCGGCCCTACCCCTGCTGCGGGTGATTTGACGGTTAACGATTATTCCTCGTAGGTCGGGCTGGACTGTACGGGTGGCGCTTTGCCGGGATCCCTGACGGGAATCCCCGTGCCTTGATGCGCGTGGCCCGGCATTGGTATTTGGTGGGGGTGTGTCCCGTCGGTTGACGGTGGACGCGGCCTCCTGGCCCCTGGAGGCCATAGGAGTTCGGCTATCGAGGTCGCTCGATGGTCGGGCTCGGATCGGATTCTGAAGCAATGTTCCCACAGACGGCGCCAACCTGATGCGGTTTATTTCTGGGAGACGTGTGGATGCACCAGGTGTGAGTTCGGACTCGATTTGTATTTGAAGGAGAATGCTGCTCGTCTGCCGACCCTTGACTGACCGGGTGGAATTCGTGGCGACCTCGGGGCAGTTCGGAGATCTGGGCTCGGATCAGAGGATTCGGATCCGAGGTCTTGTGTACTTGCAGACGGTCCTGAAACACCGGGGTTTGTCCCGGTGGCGGACCCTCCGACGATCTAGTCAGTCTCTGTGAGAGAGTAGCAATAACTAGGTGAATTTAAGTGGCAAAAGATTGATTACCTGAAAAGGTGGCTGAGGGTCTAGTATTTATAGAGAATTCCAACCGGGTTTGGATCCGCTTGGGGGCCGGGTCTGATCCCGAAAGCCCATGGGCCTGTCGTGGCAGAAGGCCCAGGGGGTTTAGGGCTGACGTGGTGATACCAGGAGTGGTATAGGGCTGACGTGGCAAAACCCTGAGCGGTATAGAGCTGACATGGCTGATCGTGGGTCTTCTGTGCTTCTGGGAGAATTGGAGGGCCTAGGCTGCGCCAGGTCAACCCCCTGCTTCGCCAGAGAGGGGGGGGGGATGGCTCATGGGACTGTCATGGGTCGGAGACCGAGGACAACTGAGGCTCGTCGGATACGAGGAGGCCGGCTCCGGGGGGGTGCACTTGAGGTTCGGCGCCGACCCCGTAATGGTTCGAAGCCGAGCTAGATTGCTATTTTTACCTTTCTTGAGTGAGCGTTGTATTGGGCCCTGGTTGGGCTCGCAGGCCATTTTTACACTACCACATCACACAAAACACCACTAACACTTCTCCACTTAAGCCACTGTCACGCCCCGCTTTCCACTATATGGAAATACAGGCACGCAACTGAGGTCCAGCGAATGATATACGTCATCCATAAGCTGTACAATTATAAGTTCAACAAGATATTTATAACACATTCACGCAAGCAAATATAATGATCACATGAGCTGAAAATAGAATAACCATCATTTGGGTAATACATCAACATCAGGTCAAGATGCTCGTGAATAAAAAGTGCGAGAATTAAAATATTACAATAAACAATTCGCTATAACAACTAGATAAACTAGCGACTGAAAGAAAAACAACATGAAGTAGTAATAATGCAGCAACGATCGTCTAGAAGGTCTGTTCGTTGGGTACATCAGTACCTGTATAATTATTAACTCAAAGAAAAATAAAAAAATTACCAATTAGAGCAAGCTTCAGGGAGCAAGTAGCAACAAGGAGTAAAAGGGGCAATATAACATTATACAACATAGAAGAAACAAGAAGTAGCAGTGCAAATACAATATGGAATGAAGCAAGAAACTGGGACAATATGATCATGTAAGTAATAACTGTAAACTAGTGTATTCAAGTTTTCAAAGTATAATCAATTGATAACATAGGCTCAGTTAATCGATAATCATGTAATCAAGAATCAAGAGTATGTAATGAAGAGTCATGTAATCAAGAATCATGCTTAGTGAAAATCTCTAGTTTATCTCTTTTATTAACTTATCTAATGCACGCAATCCACTGTGTCCCATACCACAAGTTCGAGTGCATATCAATGAATTTTTCCCAAACTGTCCCTCTTTTTGAAAGTTTTTCCCAAACTGCCCTACTTATTTTTAAAATTTCCAAAACGCCCTACTCTCTTTCTGAAAAAGCGAGTGTAAGAAAAACCTCATCGCTTTTCTGAAAAAGCGAGTGTGAGGAAGGATCGAGTAGTAGACCTCCAAATACTCGATGCGACGGACTACGTACTTCTTTTGGTCCACCTCCTCGCGGTGGACGTGGTCGTGATCGTGGTGGTACCGAGCATACTAATGTAAGTGAATAATTTTTTTATTCAATTAGTTTGATTATCATACAATAAAATGTAATACCAGTCTATTGATTTAAATGTTATTGTTGTGTAGGTCTCAACTAATCCAGATGAGGCGGGCCTTTCTTCATCAGCCCCTTCTTCATCATCTTATGTTCCTCTTGGAGGTCCAGGTTTCCTTGACCCTACACTGCTTACTCTTCAATCGCATCACCGTTCGAAGGCCGTGTGGGAAGGCGAATCTAAGAAGTGTACATTTAGAGGGGATCATCCACTTCATGTGCACCCATGGATTCACGAGATTGTACGGGGTTGTAGGTTATATGGTAATGGTTTGATGAGCTCCATCAAATGTGATTGGCCTCTACTTTTCGCACTTCGTGAGAGATGGCAGCCTGAAACCCATACCTTCCACCTACTAGTTGAGGAGATGGCCGCAACACTACAGGACATCTCCGTACTCACCGGTCTTCCTGTAACACCCATGTCCATAGCTCAGAAAATTTATACAATTTAGAATAAAAATTAGATACTATGTAGTACAACTGCCCACCACAGACTGCCTCTCAAAAGGTGGTTAACCGAATTGGTGACTCTTGATCATAGGCAATAGTATTTATATATTATTTATTTATGTTCAACTCCCGATATGGGATTATTTTCAATATCTTTTATCCTCTACCGTGAGTACACAGCAGGTGGGACCCCCCTATGTGAAGCCACGTCACCATAGGTTGACGAAGTCAGCAGCTTTCCAAGCTTACTGTTTACACATCGTGGGCCCCCCCATCATCTCCTATTACACATTTAGTTACATATAATGCCATTATGCATCATTATACCAAACAGCCACCATATATATATATATATATATATATATATATATATACAGAGAGAGCAATGTAAGCCTCATATTTGTATGAGGAAATTTTCCTCATACAAAGTGATTATACTCAGTTGGTGGGGCCCTTATGGAAGATCCAGTCCGTCCATCATTTTTATCATGCTAATAGATGTATGTGTAGAAAAAATCAAGTGGTTTGGAGGTCATTCACCCATGCATCATGTGGGTCCAATTTGTGGTTCGATTTGTATTACTGTTGAAATCGTTCATTTTTCAACCACATAATGTATGGGTGAATGACCTCCAAACCACTTGATTTTTTCTACATATACATCCATTAGTATGATAAACATGATGGACGGAGTGGATCTTCCATAAGGGCTCCACCAAGTGAGTATAATCACTTTGCATGAGGAAAATTTCCTCATACTCTATATGAGGCTCACTTTTCTCATGTATATATATATATATAATCTTTGAAAATGACGGGGTGGTACACCCCCCCTTTTCAAAAATTAGCGTCCTCGCTGAGCACGGGGCATGCACAATCTGGTGCAGGATCTCCTTTCTAGCCGATGTGGAATGGAGTACCCTAATTCCGCTAGCTGCACCGTACCCCGATTCTGCGGGTTGTCCATTATTTCTGGCCGCAAACTCGCTCCCTTTCAGGCATACCCGTACATCTGCTAGCTCCATCTCAGGCATACATCTCGCCCACTCTTACCCACACTCGGTGTCGAAAGTCGGTGCTGATACCATTTGTAACGTCCTTGTCTCTAGCTCAGACAATTTATACATTTAGAATACAAATTAGATACTATGTAGTACAGCTGCCCACCACAGGTTGCCTCTCAAAAGGTGGTTAACCGAATTGGTGACTCTTGATCATAGGCAATAGTATTTATATATTATTTATTTATGTTAAACTCCCGATATGGGATTATTTTCAATCTCTTTTGTCCTCTACCGTGAGTACACAGCAGGTGGGACCCCTCTATGTGAAGCCACGTCACCATAGGTTGACGAAGTCAACAACTTTCCAAGCTTGCTGTTTACATATCGTGGGCCCCCCCATCATCTCCTGTTACACATTTATTTACATATAATGCCATTATGCATCATTATACTAAACAGCCACCATATTTATCAACATATATATATATATATATATATATATATATATATATATATATATATATATATATATATATATATATATATATATATATATATATATATATATATATATATATATATATATATATATATATATATATTATACTTTTTGAAAATTACTGGGTGTTATACTTCCAGTCGATGGGCAGGCAGTGACCAGTACAATGAACTTTGAGTCGGTATATCTTGTGGAACAATACCTTGGGGTTGAAGTCGAAATGGGGGCAGTAAATGGAAAGTTCATTCGCTTGAAGTGGTTGAAGGAGATTCAAGAATAAATTGAATAAAAATTCCACTGAGGTCGAGGTTGAGTGTTATTGTAGGGCGTACATCTTGACACTATTTGGGGCGTGATGTTCCCGAATTCGACTGGTCATTCGGTGTCGTTGATGTACCTGCCATTGATTTCCGATCTGCGAATCGAACAATACAGTTGGGGTAGTGCCTTGTCGTTTGTGTAACTGCAGTCTTGGTTCGGTGCAGATGAAATGACCAATGATCTTACTTCATGTTTAGAGTTGGGAGCGTATTCATGTTGGTCGGTCCGTAGTGCGTAGGTAATCACCCAATTGGATCCATCTCCCCGAGGACCAACACTTGTTACCTCCGCTCGGTGTTTACTGGTCCAGTAATCTCACATGGACGGCCAACCCCAACAGATGCCTGACGTACTTTCGAGATGAATTGGATAGGTTGGCAGATGATTGCGTCGTGTGGAAGCCCTATACAGTGGCACGCATGGGTCGACTACCGCCTATTTGCGTGTATAGGTGCGAGCTGTGGATGAAAAAGGCATCTCTAATCAACTTGGGCACAGTCGAATTCTATATCACTAATAGAGTGCTACGTCAGTCTGGTCTGCCTCAAAGTATTCCAGTTGCTGAACCATACAATTCTGAGATGCATTCTCTTACTGGAATGGGTCGACAACCCGGTCATAATTGGGCCGCATGCTTAGTTTCTTATGTTTAGAGATGGAATGCGCACGGGTTCAATGAAATCATTTGTGACATTCCTCCGTTCGATGCATCGGTGCATGCGACTTACATGACTTGGTATGAGAGGATGACTAGACATTATATCTCTCACACAGTGCAGACTCCTGCTGGTGTGGTAGTCCCGATTCGTCGACCAGCAGCCGAACCAGCAGATGAACATTTAATGAAATTGTCTATGTTCCAACCGAAGGCATTAGCTCTTCGAAAAATCATAAGTTATTAAGTTTTGTTGTATTCTTTTAATGTTTTTCTAAAATTTTGGTTTATATATATATATGCACTGTATTTAATATTTCAACTTCTCATGTTTTAGATGGCCCAGACTTGGATTCAGGCGAAAAAATGTATTGCGGTGTTGAGGAGTAATGTCACGGAACTGATGAAGGACTCCGCACCTGAGATCATTACGTCGTGTCGTGCACAAGCTGATGTTGTGGGCGAAGGAGAAACTTTAGATGCTATAATAACTAATCCTGCACATCGAACCAGTCAGCGTGGTGTACGTAGGAAGAAAGTTGTCCATAGAACCCCACCTCGTCCGAGAAACGACTTCGAAGAAGAAGATGAAGGGGATGAGATTGAAGAAAATATTGAAGGGACACAACAACATGAAGATGATCCGATTTCCTTGTCCGGTGTCACCCAGACCACTCCACAGCGTGGTAAAAGGCAAAGGAGACCCCCCACTTTCTTTACACCCGATCCGTGAAGGTATTTTGGTATTAATTTTTCAATGTTTTGTAATGTATCTTTCAATGTTGTGGGCTAATATGTATAAATTTTGATCATGTACGTCATTACGTCGTGAAGTGGATTTGTGAATTTTTATAATTTTGGAATGTAAAAAGTAATGTAATTTCGTATGGGGTGTGTGAGTGTGATTGTTTCATTATTTCAATATTTTGAATGTTTGTGTTTGTGTTATGATTGATTGTGATTGTTTCGAGTTTAGTTTCGAATGAAAAGAGTTGAGAAATGGCGAAGTTTATTGTAGTGAATCGGTTGAAATGGTTGAAGTGTATTGTAGACAAAATTATATACAGGGCAGACTGCATATGCAATTTGAAGTGGAATATTTTTTGCCGAAACTCGCTTTCTCATAAAGCGAGTTTGGTATTAACCTCCTCGCTTTCCGAGAAAGCGAGTCTTGCGTCTGTACAAGTTGTTTCTTAACAGACCCAACCATCTTGCTTTCTGAGAAAACGACTGATGAGTAGAGAGATTTCCAGAGCCAAGTTGATCTCTGGAAATTTCTCTACTCAACAATCGCTTTCTCAGAAAGCAAGGTGGTTTAGCCTACACTCGCTTTCTGAAAAAAGCGAGTGTAGGTGAAATCTCATCGCTTTTTGAGAAAGCGACTGTTGAGTAGATAGATTTCCAGAGCCAAACTGTTGAGACACCAAGTGTAGGCAAGTGAAAACTAAAGCCTCGCACTCGCTTTCTGAAAAAGCGATGAGATTTTTTCCACACTCGCTTTTTTAGAAAGCGAGCATGGTGTTTTGGGAATTTTTAAAAAAAGTAGGGCAATTTGGGAAAAACTTTCAAAAATAGGGACAGTTTGGAAAAAAAAATCCATATCAATCATGTGACATTTAGACCTGAGTAGTGAATTCTATAGGAATATGTACTCGGATCTTCCAGTGATAGTATCAAGATATGTAATCAAGAATCAAGAATCGAGAATCGCTATTTCGGGAAACACGTGCCCCCTTCCGAGTATACTCCTGTATATTGTCCATTACTAAGTCGTACCCTTATAATCCTGGCTTGTTATTTCTTTATAATTAATTATGAACATGCAGTTGGTACGAATAGTGGAACGGTGAAATCAAGACAGTTAATTAAGAATCAAGGAAAATATCAAGAGCGGTAACCATGGGTATGAGATGTAAAACGGGTACATGTATCGAGAGTAGTTATTATAGAATTATCAAGTTGTATAAAATGCATTATATGAGAAAATCTATTAATCTGTTATATCGATGCAAGTTATTATTACAAGAACAACAATATATATAGTTCAGTCCATTAAATATGAAAAATAACGGGTTTATATGCAAAAACGTCGAGATGAATTTCTAGACAACAGCACATATCTGCGTTCAAATTCACTTTCCCGTTGCTACAGAAAATAAAATCTGATTCCGTCAGAGATTCTAGAAAGTAGACCCTCATCCGGTTCCAACGCATATTCACACGATACATTCGAAAGACAGTAGTTATCTGTAAAAATTTATTCTTCGCTAGTTTCATTGTTTCGTGCACATCCTGGAAATTTAGGAGTTACAGTACTAAAACATCAATAACTTATAATCTATACATCGGATTGAAAAACCGTAAGATGTTATGGATTCTAGACTCGATGGGCTATGATTTTTATGTATAAAGTTCTTGGATCCAGTATCGGGAACATGGTCTGGAATTTACAGTATGACAGTACTAAAATTGTGATGTCTCACAATCTATAAATCGGATTGTAAAACCATAAGATGTTATGGATTCTAAACTCGATGAAAAACGATTTTCATGTATAAAATTCTTCGATCCAGTATTAGGAACTTGGTCTAATTCTCAGTACAAGAGACAGGGCAGTGGTTTCGTGCAGGTTCTGGAATTTACAATATGATAGTACTAAAATCGTGATATCTCATAATATATAAATAGGATTGTGAAACCATAAGATGTTATGGATTCTATACTCGATGGACTACAATTTTCATGTATAAAGTTCTTCGATCCAGTATTGGGAACATGGTCTAATTCTCAGTACAAGAGGCAAGGCAATGGTTTCGTGCAGGTTCTGTAGTTTACGATATGACAGTCCTAAAATCGTAATATCTCACAATCTATAAATCGGATTGAGAAACCGTAAGATGTTCTGGATTCTACACTCGATGGACTACGATTTTCATGTATAAAGTTCAAACGTTGGGAACTGGGTCAAATTTTCTGTCCAAATTCGCGGAAACAACAGGGCAGAATTTCGATTATTCGATAAAACAATACAAAGTGTGTTAATGATTCACTCTTGAGTCGATATATTATGGAACAAGTGACTAGAACAGAATTTGACAATAAAACATGATGATAACAAGACTACTTGCCACGAGTCTAAGAAAATGCTTGTATGGGAACAAAAAAAGTGTACAAGATATTTGCCTTATAATGTGACGATTATGATCGTGGTGTTAACCACGGAAAGAAGAAGTGATTTCGGCAATGGACGAAGGAACAACAGAAAGTGACGGCAACAAGCAAGCACAACGATGGTAGTAATAACAGCAACAAGGAGAAGACGGCGATGAGCGACAACAACAATGAGGAGATGGCGTGGGATGCGGAGATGGAGTGAGTTCGGGTTGTTCTTAGGGGTTCACGAGGCCATAGAAGCGGAGTCGTCGGCTCAAAGGTGGAGGATAAAGTGGAGCTCGGAGGAGAGTGGTGGTGCGGCGACCGTAGTGTAACACCCCGAATTCCAAAATACAACTGAATTCGAGTTCCACAGGATCTTTACACTTCTTTCGTACAATTTTACAAGGAAATAAAAACTTATCTTTTATCAGAGTTACATTACACTTGTACATTATCACAGCCGAAGCAATATTACAATAAATTACATGAAACAACATTAAAATCAATCCTGTGTAGCATGTATACTTCAATTGTCAAGCATCTTACCCTGGGCGTGTCAGTTCATTCAACTGACGAAATATTATACACGGCCATCCTCTCTATGCTGAAAACAGTATAACGATTCTCATTTCTTAACAAACCACAAACTTTTCACAAACAAATCTAAAGGGACTATCCTATTAATGTCGTGTGGTGAATGTGCACTTAGTCCTTAATGCAATTATTTATATTATATGACACTAATGCGGACTTGTTCAGAGTCTATGCAGCCCATACTACATAGGTCCGAGGGCAAGCCCTTAATCGTTCTTCATCTTGTAAGGTTCGATCCCTCGCCATGACTTAATCTACTACTGTAACTACGGTAAGTATCCTAGATGTTTTCTGACCTACGAACTCATGTCTAGGCACCCTGGAGGGAATCCCAACGCACTGACACATGACTCATCATGCAGGCATCCTGTGGTAATTCAGCTCCTACCATAGACATGACACCACCCGCAGTCGTCAAACATCCCACGAGCATCGCCACCGGGATGGTACTCTGGAGCAGTATCCACGCCCTATCATGACTGATCATGGGATATCCTGTGAATACTCTCACGCCACCAATCCAATGGCCATCATACTCAATGTTTTCTCTTACTTTCATCACATCTTCACTATGTATATAATCCTTAGTTTAATTGAATCATGAATAAAATCAATCTCTAAGAATGCAGCACTTCCACTATACTGGTCTTAATCATTTAATTTCACATGACCCAACCTTGGTCTTCTCATTTCACAATTCTTACTTTGCCGGTATAAGGCTTGGCTATACCCTAATTCTCAATTTCAACTCACAATTACAACATCGAGCTTTCGTACTCGTAATATCTTTTCATGGTTAATCATAATTCATATTTCATAAGCATAGCATTCATGTTCATAAAACCTTTCATAATTCATCAGGATATTTCGATTCACTTCACATACAATTTCATGCAAAGACAAATAAAGTTCACTTTTCTAATTTGTCTGATTCAATCTTCATTCTTTCCATGATCAAAACTCTTTTTCAAGTTCTTTTCAAACAGCATATTCATTTTTTATTCTGAGGCAATTTAAAATTCTGAGAAGTCAAAATAGTTTGGACAGTCGACTCTTGGAGCATAGTCGGTCGACTGTTAGCAAAATATTAAAAGACTCAAGAAAAATGGTCGGGACAGTCGACTGTTAACTTGGCCAGTCGGCTGTTCTGCAAAGATTTAAAACTCGAAAATAAAAGATCAGGGCAGTCGACTGTTACATTATGATCGGTCGACTGTTCAGCAAAGAGTAACAGCTCAAAAAATAAATACTCAGAGCAGTCGACTGTTTTAGCCTAACGGTCGACTGACGCTGCTAGGTTTTTCAAATTCCCAAAATATTTTTTTTTTGTTCTTTCTCTTCTCTTTTGAAAACAAAAAAATTCCAGAATTAAAATACATTCAATTCTACAGTAACCAGTATTTTTAAAGTTATTTTCCCCTCTTTTAAAACATGTATTTAGCCCTAGATTGCATATTATGAACACTATTTCGACATTTGAAAAACTATTATATAATTGGTCATAAATAAAGATGATTTCTCCCAAAAAATTCGCTACTATGATGTTTGCTTATTCATTGATAACTAGGATATTTTGAGAGCACAAAATAAACTTTTTAAGTGAGTAAAGACTTCCATTTTCACTAATTAATCTACACACGATGCAGTCGATTATTTGTATGCAAAAGAACATTCTTTTTCATTTATTCAAATCCTTCACATGATAAATATATAGCAATGGGGAATTTCCCACAATTGCAATTTAAACATAATCAACATGCATTCTAATGTTTATAACAATGAGAAACATACACTTTTACTCCTAGTTAATCACTCTAGTAATCAATCAACACACATTTGCTAATTAACAATTCTCTTCTAGTTAGGCAAGCATGCATTTCATTTCAACTAGTAACTTATAATAACAATTCAATTTCATTTCCTAGCTTGATTTCTACTCTAGAAGTCATGAGAAACACCCAACTTTTGAAGAAAACCCAATTAAGAAAAATCCCCTAGAGCCACCTAGATTGCGAACGAGTGCCTTCTCCTCCTAGATTGCAATGCACGAACTCCTTCTCCTTGCTCCTTGCCAAAAACCGAGAGCTCCTTCTTGTAGTGATAGCCGACCTCCAATGGGGAACACAACACACAACTCACACACTAATATGTATATATCTCCTATATAATGGTTTCTGTTCTTTCAATAGATTACTAAAGTAGAATACAATTATGAAAGAGGGGTATTTATACTAATTTTAGAATAGATTGGAGGGCTAGGATTCAATGGATGGTTATAGAATGGAGGGCTAGGATAGGAGTAGAAGTTATAGCAACCACCCACACACAAATAAACTACCCATGCACACAACCCACTCTGCATGTCTCCATACACCATCCGGCCACCAATATAGTGTGCATTGCACACTACGTGCTTCGCACGTGCCACCTAGTACCCCTATGTAAAAGTTTGTACAATTTAATTAATCAAATGTTCACTATTTGTCTCTTCATGACAAGTGTGACCATTTAATTGATTTATTAAATTGGCGGGCTTCACAATTAGTGGGCTTAGGCTTGTGGGCCAAGACAATAAATTAATAATTAATTAAGGTGGGCTAAAATAAATAATTAGTGTTTTGGGCTTTTAGAAAAAATAAAGGAAAATAATCGCTCATACAAAAATGAGGTCTTATATAAAATAAATAAATAATATACACATGAAACTTGCACGTGCACAACACGTAAAAAATCAATATTTTTATTAGAATGAAAGTTTAAGGTATTACATGTAGTGCGGCGAAGGTGGCGACAGGGAGCTCGGGTGCTGGCTTGGGTTCTCGGGTTTGAAGAAGGTAGAGGAAGAAGGAGAGGTAGAGATGAGGGGTGAGGTGTTATGTGTATGTATATATATATGAGAGAGAGAAAGATATGAGGGATGTTGGAATGGCTGCATGCATATGTGTGTATATATATATAAATAAGGAGGGAGAGAGAATGCATACATGTGTATATTATATATATATATATATATATATATATATATATATATATATATATATATATATATATAGGGGTGGAGGCAGTAGTGTAGAAGTAGAAAAATGAGAGAAGTTTGGTGTAGAATTAGGCATGTTTGGCTGTGAGTGAGTGATTAGTGGGAGTGGGTTAGGACTTAGGGGTTAGGCAAATGTGAGAAATAATAGAGTGGGAGTTGTTTGTTGAAAACAACAAGAAGGTGAAAAGAAAGATGAGAAAATTGATTAGGGATAATAGGGGTTAGAATTTGTATTTAAATTTCGATCAAATAATCACAAAAATATAGAATTGATCAGAAAAATATTCTGCTATAAATAAAGAGTCCAGAGAGAATAAAATAAAATAAAAATAAAATTGACCTCAAAATTGGAGTACAAAAATTCGTGTAATAAAATACGTACAACTGGAACAGGAGGTTACAGCCACCCTGCTTGGATCCTATGTATAACATCTTCGCAAATCTCCTCATCTCTTTATATAATCGAGCCTAAATATCGGAAACGATATCTCTTAGGGATCTCTTGACCACCAAGCTTCACTACTTCCTCATTTATATTCCGAATATCACTAAAATTACACTCCATATACTTTGTTTTTGTAACGCCCCGAATTCCAATAAGACCGAATTCGAGATTCCACAGGATCTTTACACTTCACTTCGTACAATTTTATAAGGAAATTTAAACTTTTCAACATACATCAGAGTTCTTTACATTTTTATACACGGCGGAAAATCAAATAAATTACAACAATGAAAATAATACACAACTTGTACAACTTTATCAATGTAATTAATCATCAACATCATAACATCTTTACTTCTTCATGAAAATGTCCATTATCTCCATAATAAGCCGTGGACATGTCAGTCACTTACAACTGACGAAAATGTTATACTCGGTCATCCTCTCTATGCCGTACATATAACGTTCTCAATACTTTAACAAACCACAAATTTGAATGAATAATAAAGTGTCAAAAGTGATTATTCTAAACATGTAAGTTTATGTGATGCCTTAATGCCTAATGCACATTTTTATACTAAGATGACACTAATGCATACTTGTTCGGATTCTATGCATCCCATACTACATAGGTCCGAGGGCAAGCACCTACATACTCCACAATAAAGGGTTCGATCCCTCGCCATGACAACTACCCAGTAATAAGAACGAGGTTTAGACATTCCATGAGTACGGATCCCAGTCTCGGAGTACACCGCCTGACTGTTATACAGACTCCTCGTCGTGCGAATTTCCCGCAAGTACCCATCTAGCCCCGGTATATGTATATACACTAGAGTACAACAAACCATCCGGGACTATGCATAGTCCCGGATTTAAAATAAAACATCGTCTCCATCGAAGCAACCTCAGTCCCGGAGTACACGCCCGACTGAGTCTATAGTCCCGGAGTACACCGCCTGACTATATAGAGTGCCCCACTTACGTTTGCCCAAGTTTGACTACATCTTCACTTAAGTGCCTAGTTCTTAAGTTCAAGACATGAATAAATTATCATACCTATGGTTAGTCTTACCCTACCGGACTTAATCAATAAAATACGAGATAGCTCCATGACCATATCTCAAAATAGCTCAACTCTTTTCAATTCAATAATGTCGGTATCCGAGGTCTCACTAACTCTAAATCACAACTTTTTCATGTCCAAGAATCCATGGGTACCTGATGCGGTTTATTTCTGGGAGACGTGTGGATGCACCAGGTGTGAGTTCGGACTCGATTTGTATTTGAAGGAGAATGTTGCTCGTCTGCCGACCCTTGACTGACCGGGTGGAATTCGTGGCGACCTCGGGGAGGTTCGGAGATCTGGGCTCGGATCAGAGGATTCGGATCCGAGGTCTTGTGTACCTGCAGACGGTCCTGAAACACCGGGGTTTGTCCCAGTGGCGGACCCTCCGACGATCTAGTCAGTCTCTGTGAGAGAGTAGCAATAACTAGGTGAATTTAAGTGGCAAAAGATTGATTACCTGAAAAGGTGGGTGAGGGTCTAGTATTTATAGAGAATCCCAACCGGGTTTGGATCCGCTTGGGGGCCGGGTCTGATCCCGAAAGCACATGGGCCTGTCGTGGCAGAAGGCCCAGGGGGTTTAGGGCTGACGTGGTGATACCAGGAGTGGTATAGGGCTGACGTGGCAAAACCCTGAGCGGTATAGAGCTGACATGGCTGATCGTGGATCTTCTGTGCTTCTGGAAGAATTGGAGGGCCTAGGCTGCGCCAGGTCAACCCCCTGCTTCGCCAGAGAGGGGGGGGGACGGCTCATGGGACTGTCATGGGTCGGAGACCGAGGACAACTGAGGCTCGTCGGATACGAGGAGGCCGGCTCCGGGGGGGTGCACTTGAGGTTCGGCGCCGACCCCGTAATGGTTCGAAGCCGAGCTAGATTGCTATTTTTACCTTTCTTGAGTGAGCATTGTATTGGGCCCTGGTTGGGCTCGCAGGCCATTTTTACACTACCACACAAGCCCCCCACTCCTGCGGGGGTGCGGGAGCTAGCCGGGGAGGAGTGTTCATGGTCGTGGAAATGGGATGGCAAATCGTTGAATCAGGGCGATGCGAGACGTTGTTTCTTCCTGAGAAGGAGGCCCTGGTGCACGACCGAACCTCGAGATGACGAGGGTTTATGTGTCGGCAAGGGTGATGGCGAGCCGTTGCTTCTTCCTGAGAAGAGTACCCTGGTGCCAGACCGAACCTCGTGATGAGGAGAGATTATGGGTCGGTAAGGGTGATGGCGAGCCGGTGATTCTTCCTGAGAAGAAGGCCCTGGTGCTCGACCGAACCTCGAGATGACGAGGGATTATGTGTCGGCAAGGGTGATGGCAAGCCGTTGTTTCTTCCTGAGAAGAGTACCCTGGTGCTCGACCGCACCTCGAGAAGACGAGGGATTATGTGTCGGCAAGGGTGATGGCGAGCCGATGATTCTTCCTAAGAAGAAGGCCCTGGTGCTCGACCGCACCTCGAGATGACGAGGGATTATGTGTCGGCAAGGGTGATGGCGAGCCGTTGTTTCTTCCTGAGAAGAGTACCCTGGTGCACGACCGCACCTTGAGAAGACGAGGGATTATGTGTCGGCAAGGGTGATGGCGAGCCGGTGATTCTTCCTAAGAAGAAGGCCCTGGTGCTCGACCGCACCTCGAGATGACGAGGGATTATGTGTCGGCAAGGGTGATGGCGAGCCGTTGTTTCTTCCTGAGAAGAGTACCCTGGTGCACGACCGCACCTCGAGAAGATGAGGGATTATGTGTCGGCAAGGGTGATGGCGAGTCGGTGATTCTTCCCGAGAAGAAGGTTTGAACCGTGTGGTCTGTCGCTTTAGCGGGGTCTTGATGATGCTTCCGGGATTCGTGTGATGGTCCATTTTTCCAGGGGCATTAAATGACGCTGCCAGCCTGGACGCAGGTGGCGCATGGGCTTCCGTAGATTGGCTTTCCCAATGTCATAAAGGCGGGTCTTGGGGGAGGCTTTAAATACCTCTCCCTCCCCTAGCGGGTTTGATCACAGCAAGGGTGGTTCAATGGCCCCCTGAGGTGTCTGCTTCGGCGGGCGTCTCTCTTCTAGAAAACTTTGTTGTGGCGCCAAGGGGCCTCGAATCGGTGGCGACTCTGCCGTCTGGATCCTTTTTCGGGTCAGACGACTCTCATACGGATGTCTGGCCCGAGAAAGATCGGGACGGGAGGGGCATCCATCGTGTCCTGGCCCTGGGGGTGAAGAGCCTCGGATATGCGGATCGATCTTTATTCTTAGTAGGGTTCTAGGTGATGGTGGCTTTCCTCCCACCCTCGAACAATTCGGGGTTTCGGTCGACGAGGCCTTAAGTCCCAATCTGTTCGAGGGTGAGAGAGGAGCCGACCGAGCTCTGGAACCTGGGGCGCAGACGGTGGTGGCTTTCCTGCCACCCGGGAACGATTTGGGGTTTTCGGCTGCCTAGGCTGTAAGCCCCAAGTTGTTCGCGGGTGAGAGGGGAGCCTGCCGAGTCCTGTAGCCTTAAATCTTTTATAAAAAAAATTTTCGCCGAGCACTTCATCCGGCCCGACCCCTGTGTCTGGTTGCCAGCCTGGCACTGGATGACGTCAGAAGCCCATGTTTCGAGGACGTGGCACGGCTTTCTAGGTGGCCGCTACACGCCAATCGGTGAACAGTAATTGCAGAAATCGAGGAGTCGTTTCTCCCCTCTATAAATGTTCCCCCCTTTCCTCCTATCGTCCACTTCTCATTTCGCCTCTTTCTCTTTCTAACAGATTTCCCAACATCTCAGTCTTCGTTCCTACCCTTCGCTGTACCAAGTTCGTTCTTCCGAGGCGACCCCCGGTTTGTTGGTAAGTTTGTTTTTAGTTTAGGCACAGATGGATAGGGCTCAGTCGGGCTCGTTGGCATCGACGTCTGGGGGGGCGCAAATCCCGCCTCCAGACTGACTTCGCGGAAGGAGTCGGATCTCGAGGGGGAGTCTGTTGGTGAGGAACAGCCAGTGTATGACGTGAAGCCGCTGCGGTCTCGGAGGCTTTTTGTTGTGGAGAGTAGTGATTCTGAGGAGGAGGGGGCGGTAGTTCTGCCGAAGTTCAGATTCTACGGATGGTTTCTGGAGAGGAAGGGGGAGCCGAAGGGGCTCA
Source organism: Hemerocallis citrina (assembly GCA_017893485.1). Lineage (NCBI taxonomy): Eukaryota > Viridiplantae > Streptophyta > Magnoliopsida > Asparagales > Asphodelaceae > Hemerocallis > Hemerocallis citrina. The sequence goes on along the minus strand of CM030359.1, from coordinate 403,041,602 downwards.
GATAGGAGGTCAGGGCGTGGGCTCGAGCGCCATGCCGATAGGTCTGGGGCGATTATCTACCCCCTCCCCTGAACGGACCAAGAAGAAGAAGAGGGCTCCGAAGAAGAGGGGGTCGAGGATTGGGGGCTCGAGTCAGGCGCCTGTTGACTTGACGACAGGGTCACCCGTACGGTCTAAGCCGTTCCGTCGGTACCCCGACGATCTTTCTGATAAGGAGGAGTGTGGGGTTCAACCGTCTTCGCCGAGCCGGAAGAAGGTGATAATGGACGCATTTCCGACCGTTCTGGAGGCAGGTAACTTAGAGGCTTTGCGGTTGGCATACCATATAGGGTCCGGCTATGAGCTCATGTTGCCGAGCTCCACTCTTCGACCGACCGACCCTCTGCCGGATCGGTATTGCGTCTTCCCCATGGATGCCTTTATCTCCGACTTTAGGTTGCCTGTTCACCCATTCGTCCGAGAGGTGCTGAACTGGGTGTCCTTGGTGTCGATGCAGTACGGGCCCAATTCCTGAAAGCAGATCATCTGCTTCGTGTTGTTGTGCGGGGAGCAGAGGGTACCTCTTCGGTTGAACGTCTTCCGAGTGATGATGATGATTGGCTCGTCGGCTGAGGGTATCTATTACATTTCGCCCCGAGGCAAGTCGAAATTTGTTCATGGTCACCCGGACTCCATCAAGGAGTGGAAGAAGAAGTATCTAGTGATCCGGAGTGAGGAACCTTGGGATATTCCCACTCGGTGGAATCACTATAAGCCGAGCTATAAAACGCCGAGGTCGAGGGACCTGACTGCCGAGGAGTGGGGCTTTGTTGAGCGTCTCCGTTTGTCATATAGCGTCGACTGGGCGAAGGTGACCGAGGGCCACTTGACGAATGCCGGACTGAGCCCGGCCGATCCATGTATGTAGTTGTTTCTTTCTTTTTGGCTTTGTTGTTCTTCCGTGCTCATTGTCCTTACTGGACTTTTTCACAGGTATGGATCCTGAGTCGATCAAGGCGAGGAGGCGCGAAATGAAGAAGGAGGAGGCCGAGAAGAAGGCGAAGACGAGGGGGTCGTCCCAGGGGGTTTTCGAGGCCTCTGTTCAGCCGAGGGCAAAAAGGACTCGCTCGGAGACGGTCAAGGACGCGGCGGTTCAGGGCGATCCGGACCAGGGTAAGGTAACCGATCTTGATAAGGGGAAGGACCCTCTGGCGGATCCGGAGATAGAGGAGAGGCTCCGGCGACCGTGGGTGCCGGATTGGTCGATTCGCGAGGGAGACAGTTTGACCCGAGGGCGGCAAGCCGTCGAGGTGGCGAGTAAGTTGGCGACCCCCCGGGATCGCTCGGAGATGAAGGCCGAGTCCCTGGACGCGGCGTATACACGCCTCGCACAGGCCAATGTGCTGGTAAGTTTGTCAGTCTCTCTTGTTCCGCAATTACGTTGTAAAGGAGGCTTCCTTAGTTGTGCTTGGTGATTACAGGCGACCGTGCAAGGGGCCCACGTGAAGGGCCTTTACGAGGCTATTTTGAAGCGGGAGCGTGATAGGGCGGACAAGGCCGAGCAGGAGACGAAGGTGATGAAGACAGAACTCGAAGGCTCTCAGAAGAGGGAGCAAGAGATGAAGGCGGCATTTGACAAGGAGAGGGGGGAATGGGCGGAGAAGATGGCGGCCCAGGAGAAGGAGTTTGCCAAGGAGCTGAAAGAGTTGACAAAGACGAGTCAGCTTATGGTGATCAATGCCCAAGACGAGTGTTATGCGAAGGCACTCAGCCACGTGAAGCACTTCCACCCGGCCCTTGATCTGTCGAACTTCGAGTATGACATGGAGGTCGACGGGACACCGAAGATTCTCGGCGAAGAAGGAGCTGCTCCCGACCTGCCTGTCGATCCCCTCGTGGACCCGCCTACCGATGCAGAGGTGGGAAAACAGACTGTGTAGTTTTTCGTCTTTCTATTTTCTCCCCTCGATTGTATTTGCCTTCTGCGGACTGGCCACCGCATTTTTTGTAAGAAGTGATTCAATTTTCCGAAATAAAAATGATTTTTGACCGGCCAAGTGTTTTGACTTCGGGTGTTTCCTGGCTCTCCTTGCCTATGCGTTTTGAGTTGGCCGGTTTTCTTGTAGGCTGCGGATCTTCTTCCCGAGGCGGACCCCCGCCGCTCCGACGTGGCGTGGCTCCAGAGCAAAGTTGAGTCCCTGGTGGCCACGTTGGTTCGCTACCGAAAGGGGGCTGGTGATGCTGACGCGGCTTTTAATTATTACCGGAATAAGTCCGAGGCCTTGAGTCCGGAGGCGAGCCGGCTGAGGAGGGCGATGGTGGAACGGGACCTAGGAGGCGTCGGTCTTGGACATACCATGTCGAACGCCTCGGTGCAGAGGCCCCCTTCCGAGAGGTTACTTCGTGATGTCATAGTGGAGAAGGAGATGGAGATACACCGCTACAAGACGATGCTGGGCGTCTCGTCCTCTTCTTCCGTGGGTCGGCGAGCGGATGGAGTTCCTTCCGCGCTGCTCCTGCTGGAGCGCATGCGACCGGGGGATGCTCAGAGCTCCGTGGCTGGTGCGTCGACCGCGGCTGAGCCGGTGGACGGAGATGACGATGAGAGGGCTCCTAGCCGTTCGGTCGGAGTGGTCCCGCCCTTTGTTGGACCCCCGGGGCCCTAAGATGGTAGCTTCCTTCGGCTTGAGATGAGTGGAGCGGTCCTGTAACGGTCATTACTTGTTTTCTCATACTCAACTAAAGGTATGAATAAAGAATTCTTTTTTCCCTTTCGCTTTACTTAGGAATGCGGTAAGCGTCGGCGGAGGCGCGGTTCGGCTTCTTCGATTTGTGAGGGATCAACGCGGGGCCTTGGGAAGGGCCCCTGGCCCGAAGCTGGGTTGGGCCTACCGAGGTACTGAGGACGGTACCGGAGTGAGGGTTCGGGGACCGCTCCCGATGTTTGGCGTTTAAGTTGGATCTGCCGAATCATTTGGAGTTTTGACAAAAAAGAAAAACAAGGGATTCCTTTCATACCAGATGGGGGGGGGGGTCGTCGAAGCCGCCCTTTACATATGAGAGTTTACAAAGGGTTTTTCATACATTAGCCAAGTTAGGCCTTATGTTCGCTTCTCTAGGAACTTCGTTAGGGGCTCGGCGTTTGGTTAAGAATCTTCAGATGGGAGTGGCCCAGGGCTGGTATCATCTTGAAGCCAAGTATCGAAGACCAGAAGCCGGAGGTGATGGACTTCCATGAGTACTGTCTGATCGAGACCTTCGAAGGAGGAAGGGGCGAGTTTGGACGGTGCGTCTGCTTGAGCGTTCTGTACCCGGGGGACTCTGCTAACTGTGGCGCAGCTGAAGGATGCCGGGAGTCGTTGGACTGTTGTCGAGCCTCCAATCATGCACTCATCGCGGGCCTCGTATTCCCTGGTGATCTGGTTGACCATGAGCTGGGATTTGCTGAAGAGATCCCAGATACGTCGGAGGGCTTTTAAGCGAAGATATCTTCGTTGCGGCGGACGCGGGCGGTGCTGCGAGCGGCTTATCCGGAACTACTTTGATTCCTCCTTGGCGTCGAACAGGGCCTCTTCTGGTTCGTCGAAAGGCTCGGGAGCTGGGCCATCTTTCTCGGGTGCGAGTTCAGTGGCGTCGAGAGGGAACACACCCTCTCCGACGGCAGTCATATAGCACGACTGCGCGTCTTTGTGGCTACCTCGGGCGATGCCTACCCCTTGGTGGGTGGGGAATTTGAGTTTTAGATGGTAGGCCGAAGGCACCGCTTGGAGAGAGGTCAGTCCAGGTCGGCCGAGAACGGCGTTGTAAGCTGTCTTGAAGTTGACAATCATGAAGTCCATGAATTCGGTCCTCTCAACAGGAGCCGACCCTGCGGTGACCTCGAGGGTAACAATCCCTTCTATTGCGACAGGGGCGCCGAAGAATCCATGCAACGGGTATCTGGCGGGCTTGAGCTTTCCACCGGGTAATTTGAGGCTCTCGAAGGTTTTGAGGAAAAGAATATTAACTGAGCTACCATTGTCAACGAGGATTCGGCGTACCTCGCAGTTAGCCACGTGGAGGCTGATGACGAGGGCATCGCAGTGGGGTAGGTGAACGTCTTCGAGGTCTTCTTCTGAGAAGCTGACTGGCCCCGGCTGTGGCTTGGACGAGGGGTTGTTTTGGACAGCATTCGCCTCTTGGAGGAGGGCTTCTCGGGCTGTATTTGACCCTCCCCCTATCGGCCCTCCGTGGACATAGTGCAAGATGAATGGCGTGTCCGTGGTTCCCTTGGACCCGAGATCCTGTTCACGGGGGTGGGTCGTCGTATGGTTCGGGGGCGAGAGTCTCCGTCTCCTCTCGTCTTGCCGATCCCGGCGGCCTTCTCGGGTGAACTGTCGGAGGAACCCTTGTGAGACGAGTTCCTCAATTTCGTCTTTCAGGGCTCGGCATTGATTGATATCGTGCCCATGGTCTCTGTGGAAGCGACAGTAGAAGCGCTGGTCTTGATTCCTGTTGCTATTAGGTCGGGGAGGTAGTCGGACGATGCCTTCGTCTTCGACTTCCAAGAGGATGGCGGATAGGTTGTGGGTCAAGGGAGTGTATCTCTCGAAGCGGGGGACCGGCGGGACCTTCTTCATGGCCCCCGCGTCCCTCGGAGCTTTCTTTGATGGTTCGACCTCTCCGACCTTCCTCTTTCCCTTGTCGATGGCCTCCCGGGTATCTTCGGGATTAAGGGCCTCTTCTGCCCTGATGTATTTTTCGACCCTGTTGAGGAGATCGGGAAAGTCGACGGGGGGCCTCTTCGCCAGCGAAGCTTTCAGCTGTCCATGACGAACGTTGTGCCGAAAGGCCGCGGAGGCGACGCCTGGATCAAGAGAGGAGACCGACCTCGCCTCCGTGGTAAATCTTCGGACGAACACTCTGAGGGATTCTCCCTCTATCTGCTTGAGCCCCAGTAAAGAAGCGCTAGTTCTCTCCGCCTTCCGGCTGGTGACGAAGTGGGCGAGAAAATTGCCCTCTAGTTGGTCGAAGGAGTAAATGGAGCCGGGAGCGAGTTTTGAGAACCATTCACGAGCCGCACCTCGAAGGGTGGCCGGGAAGGCTCGGCACAGCAGGGGATCTGAGGCGCTGTGAATCATCATGAGGGTTTTGAAGCCCTCCACGTGATCAGCAGGATCTCCCTCGCCGTCGTAGGTCTCGAACTGAGGAAGTCGGAAGTCCCGGAGTATTTCTGCCTGGAGGATGGGGGCGGAGAAGGGAGGTCGGATAGGTCTGTACCCCTGAGCCGCTCTTTGGCCGTCGTCCCCTATGTGATCGAGGCGATCTTCCATTCCTTGGAGGCGCCTTAGGAGTATGTCATTGCCTTCTGGCTGGATTGTTGATGGTCGGGACACGCTGGCCTCGGAGTCCGACCTGGTTTGGGAACGGAGTGTTTCTCCCCCGGGGGCCCGTCGGAGGGCCCCGAGAATTTCTCTTCGGAAGTCCTGGAACTCCTCCTGAGTGACGGGGCCTCCCTCGACCCTGTTTGGCTGGCCAGAGGGTCGCCTTCCGCTACGGCTGAGTGCGGGCCTCCGTCTCTCGGGTGGTGGTCGTGGATGGTTCGGGGCCGGGTTGGAAGCGGCCCTACCCCTGCTGCGGGTGATTTGACGGTTAACGATTATTCCTCGTAGGTCGGGCTGGACTGTACGGGTGGCGCTTTGCCGGGATCCCTGACGGGAATCCCCGTGCCTTGATGCGCGTGGCCCGGCATTGGTATTTGGTGGGGGTGTGTCCCGTCGGTTGACGGTGGACGCGGCCTCCTGGCCCCTGGAGGCCATAGGAGTTCGGCTATCGAGGTCGCTCGATGGTCGGGCTCGGATCGGCTTCTGAAGCAATGTTCCCACAGACGGCGCCAACCTGATGCGGTTTATTTCTGGGAGACGTGTGGATGCACCAGGTGTGAGTTCGGACTCGATTTGTATTTGAAGGAGAATGTTGCTCGTCTGCCGACCCTTGACTGACCGGGTGGAATTCGTGGCGACCTTGGGGCGGTTCGGAGATCTGGGCTCGGATCAGAGGATTCGGATCCGAGGTCTTGTGTACCTGCAGACGGTCCTGAAACACCGGGGTTTGTCCCGGTGGCGGACCCTCCGACGATCTAGTCAGTCTCTATGAGAGAGTAGCAATAACTAGGTGAATTTAAGTGGCAAAAGATTGATTACCTGAAAAGGTGGGTGAGGGTCTAGTATTTATAGAGAATCCCAACCGGGTTTGGATCCGCTTGGGGGCCGGGTCTGATCCCGAAAGCCCATGGGCCTGTCGTGGCAGAAGGCCCAGGGGGTTTAGGGCTGACGTGGTGATACCAGGAGTGGTATAGGGCTGACGTGGCAAAACCCTGAGCGGTATAGAGCTGACATGGCTGATCGTGGGTCTTCTGTGCTTCTGGGAGAATTGGAGGGCCTAGGCTGCGCCAGGTCAACCCCCTGCTTCGCCAGAGAGGGGGGGGGGATGGCTCATGGGACTGTCATGGGTCGGAGACCGAGGACAACTGAGGCTCGTCGGATACGAGGAGGCCGGCTCCGGGGGGGTGCACTTGAGGTTCGGCGCCGACCCCGTAATGGTTTGAAGCCGAGCTAGATTGCTATTTTTACCTTTCTTGAGTGAGCGTTGTATTGGGCCCTGGTTGGGCTCGCAGGCCATTTTTACACTACCACAGTACCCATACCCTTCAATAAACATGCCTTAAACTTAGATATTCTTATCTTCAACTTATTCACAAATGATCAATATCTTGTCTTAACACTTATTCACAAAGTAATTATTTTCTTAGTCTTGACATTATTCATAATCTATTTATCCATTCATAATCTCTAGAAGCAAATAATTATTTTCAAGAACATAATTTCATCACATGAAATCTTATTAACAAATTCAAGCTCATACAATGTCTCAACTCAGTTCAAAATATTTCTTAAACAAAATAAGGGTGCAATCTCTTCAAGAGAAATCTCTTCACAAAATAATATTTTACTTTTCTTCCCCAAGAAAGTTCCATTATCAAATTTCCATTTTTCTACTTCAAAATATATAAGAAAATTTTTATAACTATCTCTTATGATTTTCCATTTCATTTTATATTAATAATAAAGTTTATTTCTAAATCTTTTCATACCAAAACTCCAACATATGAATAAAGACTCAAAAAAATATCATCCTCAGCCACTTACAACTGACGAAAATGTTATACTCGGTCATCCTCTCTATGCCGTACATATAACGATCTCAATACGTTAACAAACCACAAATTTGAATGAACAATAAAGTGTCAAAAGTGATTATTCTAAATATGTAAGTGTATGTGATGCCTTAATGCCTAATGCACATTTTTATACTAAGATGACACTAATGCATACTTGTTCGGATTCTATGCATCCCATACTGCATAGGTCCGAGGGCAAGCACCTACGTACTCCACAATAAAGGGTTCGATCCCTCGCCATGACAACTACCCAGTAATAAGAATGAGGTTTAGACATTCCATGAGTACGGATCCCAATCCCGGAGTACACCGCCCGACTGTTATACAGACTCCCCGTCGTGCGAATCTCCCGCAAGTGCCCATCTAGCCCCGGTATACGTATATACACTAGAGTACAGCAAACCATCCGCCCGACTACGCATAGTCCCAGATTTAAAATAAAACATCGTCTCCATCGAAGCAACCTCAGTCCCGGAGTACATCGCCCGACTGGGTCTATAGTCCCGGAGTACACCGCCCGACTATATAGAGTGCTCCACTTATGTTTGCCCAAGTTTTACTATATCTTCACTTAAGTGCCTAGTTCTTAAGTTCAAGACATGAATAAATTATCATACCTATAGTTAGTCTTACTCCCTACCAAACTTAATTAACAAAATACGAGATAGCTCCATGATCATATCTCAAAATATCTCAACTCTTTTCAATTCAATAATGTCGGTACCCGTGGTCTCACTAACTCTAAATCACAACTTTTTCATGTACAAGAATCCATGGGTACACATACCCTTCAATAAACATGCCTTAAACTTAGATATTCTTATCTTCAACTTATTCACAAATGATCAATATCTTGTCTTAACACTTATTCAGAAAGTAATCATTTTCTTAGTCTTGACATTATTCATAATCTATTTATCCATTCATAATCTCTAGAAGCAAATAATTATTTTCAAGAACATAATTTCATCACATGAAATCTTATTAACAAATTCAAGCTCATACAATGTCTCAACTCAATTCAAAATATTTCTTAAACAAAATAAGGGTGCAATCTCTTCAAGAGAAATCACTTCACCAAATAATATTTTACTTTTCTTCCCCAAGAAAGTTCCATTCCCAAATTTTCATTTTTCTACTTCAAAATATACAAGAAAATTTTTATAACTATCTCTTATGATTTTCCATTTCATTTTATATTAATAATAAAGTTTATTTCTAAATATTTTCATACCAAAACTCCAACATATGAATAATGACTCAAAATAATATCAAAAGGGTGCTCTGGGTTTCGAACCCATGACCTGCTGTACACACACAGGCAACGCCCAAACCCAAACCCGCTAGCCAGTGAGTCCAATGGACGCTGGCGTCAAAATCTTTTGCCGAAATGCTCATATATTAAGTCTCGAGTTTCGGAATTTAAATTAAAAGAAGCAAAAATAAATGTGACTATCAAGTTTCGAACCCAAGATCTCTTACAAATAGTGTTCTGTGGTGCACTGGCTAACCAATAAGTCAAAGTGTGATTTCTGATTAAGAATTGTATTAATATACTTTTGTTCATACTGTTCAGAAATTGGTTCTTTTTCACAAAAACTCGTTTATCCAATGATCTAATGTTTTAGGATATTGAAATAAACTTTTCCTTTGACTGAGAATGAATTTTTAAAACAGTAAACAACAAGTTTCAAATTCATTAAAACCATATTTCCATTTCTTTAAATAAATTCTCTTCTCATTTTACACAGGCTTGTATTTTTCTCAAAACTTGAATTTAATAATAGTGTTCATAAAAACTAGTTTATGTTCTCACTTACACAAATTAAAAATTTATAACAATACCAACATGCCTCTCAATCATGAGAATATCACAAAAACCTCTTTCATGCAAGAATTTATATTTTCAAATACAATATGGCAAATATACACATGTCAACACATTTCATGGCACTAACTAAATTTGTTTTGCTTTCTTTCTTCTTTCTTGGTCATCATGATTGTAAGGCATAATTTGAATATGATATTCTCCAACAAATTTTCATATACTCAACATGTATAAAATTTATAAGCATACTAACATGATTCATAGTGTTAACCCATTGTCAAAATTCTTCTTTCTCATTAACATGGTGGCTATTAATTACTTAATCACAACAAGCTTATTCTCATTCATGTCATATTACACTAGCATGGATTTTATCTACATATTTCACATCAACATCAACTTATATTACTCATTTATAATTTTTAGCATGCAATCTCTACATTAGAAAGCAAGAAATCACCCACCTCTATGAAGAATGAAAAATCACAATGAAGAGATCTCTTATAGCTCCTAGCTCCACTAGCACCTCTTTGTCCTCCTTCTCCTAGCAAGCCTCAAAAGCACAAGAAATACTCTCTTCTCTATTTCTTTTTTCTCTCTTTATTTTGTTTATTTTAGGTGCGACAAGAGAAGAAAAGTGAGGGTGTATTTATAGGACAATGTGAGGGTTCAATTTGCATAATTCTCCCCCTAATAAATTACTCTCTTAATTTTTCCAACTCTTCATAATCCTAACTCCTATAACTCCCAACTCTCTTCACATCTCCACCTATTTAAAACTCCAACTCCCAACCTTTCACTACTTTAACACCCCCCCCCCCCCCCCCCCCCCCCCCCCCCTCCCTCAAATCCCGGCTAAGCACAGTAGAAGCCCAAACCAACGTTATGCATGCACATATATTTGACCATATGTACATAGATATATATATATATATGTACAAATAATTAAGTGATATAGGTATGTAGGCTACATTGGAAAAGGGGGACCTTCCTGGATGTGCTTTCGGACGTAGACAGCAAAGAAAAAGAAAGGGAATTAGGTGGATATAGGTGTAGCTTAGGTATTTATATATGTACATAATATGTAAAAATTTGTTTAATTAAAATTATAATGTTCCATGCACAAATAAAATAAATGCACATACTAAAAAAATTTATTTTGAAAAAAAAACGAGTACGCTCACATACGCGCACCGAAACAAATACGTGCGTCACACGTAAAATATCAAAAATACGAAATTCGACGTTATCAACAGAAAATTATTAAAATATAATCGAAAACAACATAAGGAAAATATATTTATTAATTTTATATATCTCACGACGTAATTACTACGTACGTATAAAACACGTGCATTTCACGTACAAAATCATTTTAATTAAAATGAAGAAAAATGAACTTCCGTTTATAAAACGAGTTCGAACACGAAAAATAAATAATCAACACTCATAAAAGTATCACACGTAGCGATGAAAAAATACGTGACTGATACGTGCATCGAAAACACATAAAAAATATGTAAAAATACAGAGATTGAAATATTATATTTTAGTTGACTCAAATAGAATAAAATCAATACTAGGAATGCATAAACAGACAGAAATCCAAATACGTAGTGAAAACATGTTACAAAATACACGTGCGTAACACACAAGGGCAAAATTATCATTTCCAATCTTACGGGGTGTTACAGTTTTAGTTCTGCTTATCCTAAAGCCTCTAGCTTCCAAAGTTTCTCTCCAAAATTCTAATTTAGCATTACTCCTGCTCTAGTCTCGTCCACTAAGACGCGTCGTCGGCAAAAAAAACATATACCAAGACACCTCATCTTGTATTCCTCACCTCAATTCATCCATAACCAAAGTAAAAAGGTAAGGGCTTAAAGCCGAACCTTGGTGTAAACCTACTGTAATAGGAAAATCACTGGTCTCTCCTGTGGTTGTTCTGATTGTGGTCATTGTCCCTTCATACATATTCTTAATTACCTCGATATATCGAATAGTTACTGTTTTATTATTTAATATCTACCATACTATGTCTCTAGGGACTTTATCATATGTTTTTTCTCGATCCATAAAAATGTGTGTAGATTTTTCTTATTATCCATATATTTTTTCATAAGTCTTATCAGTACATAAATTGCTTCTATTGTTGACCTGCCAGACATAAATTGAAACTGATTCTCAGACACTATAGTTTTTTAGTTTCATTCTATGTTCAATCACCCCCTCACAAATTTTTATCGTATGACTCATTAATTTAATCATTCGGTAGTTTGAGCAGCTTTGTATATCTCATTTATTTTTATATATAGGTACCAAAATACTATTCCTCCGTTCATCGGATATCTTCTTAGTCCTCAAAATTTTATTAAATAAGTTTGTTAGCCAACCCACTCCTAAATCCCCAAGACACTTCCAAGCTTCAATGAGTATATCATCCGGTCCTAAAGATTTTTCTATTTTCATTCTTCCTAGAGCATTTCGAACCTCCGAGGTTCTAATTATACAGAAAAACATATGCCCTCGACTTTTCCTCGAGTCTTCTATATTTAAGTTGCCCACAATATTTTTCATTTAATAACTTCTCAAAGTAATTTTGCCATCTTTTCTTAATTTATTCATTTTTTTACTAAGATTTTTGAATTATCGCTCTTAATCTATACTATTATTAAGCAAAGTCCCATTTTGGCGGCTTTTTACTATCATGCCCCCATATACATAAAAAGCTAAAAAAAATATATAAGGTTAATTCTGTAATTTTCACTTCATATTTAAAGTCTCTATAAAATTTTGTTCCCTCAAAAATCGAAACTGTCTCTTCCTCTCCCTCCATCGAATCCGTGCATTGCACGTGCATATACCCAGTGCAAATTGCACGTGCTAACCCATAAAACGTGCATTGCACGTGCGGATTACTAGTACACCTAATTGTATTTAGATCTTTTGTTTTCTATTTCTTTATTTAACAAGCTTATAAATATTATTTTCTTTTTCTTCTGTTTCTAATTTTGTATATAAACTAGATTTGCCCGTGGGCACGTGCCTATGGCACATTTTCGGAACGATACAAAACACGAAACGCCTGTAAACAGTAAAACAACAATTAAGTAGCTCAAGTTTGAATAGTATGACAATAATTAGTTGTAAATAAAAGTCCATGTTTCCATTAGCATATATTGAAAATAATTATAAATGGGAGTATAAAATCTAACTTCTTAGAACTTTAAGTGTGGAGTTGAAGAGATATTTACTATTTTCAATATAACATGTGCAAAAAAATATATTAAAATTCTGAAAATCTAAATTTCTAATTAAATATAGAAAGAATGGGAGAAAGAGATAGGGAGAGAGAGAAAGAGTAAAATATGAAAAAGTGAAGAGAGAAGAGAGAAGAGAGAGATAGTAATAAAGTAATAAGTTTTTTTGTTTTGGGGAAAAAATTTAGTTTTGGGGTTTGAAATTTTGAAGGAAAAATATGTTTTGTGGGGTTTGATCTAGGCCTTTGATTTTAGGAGGGATTGATTGTGAGCCACTTGATAGCTTTCTTTGTAATTTATTATATAGATTATGATAGTTTTTTTTTCCCTTCCTCTTGTATCTCTCCATTCCTCTTTTTTTTTTGATGTAAGCGAATAGAGTCTGCCGACTCCAGCTCCATCAAAAAAATATATTAATAAAAGATAATAACTGTACAATGCAGAAAAGTAGGATTTTACAAGATGTAAAACAAGGGCGCCAGAAAAAAAGCGTGAGAGACGAGCAAATCTCTCCATTCCTCTTCATTTATACTATTTTACAAGTACTAAAACCTCCTTACGTATAATAAACCTGTACTAAACCCCTCATCATTCATCATCAAAAACCGTGCCGTTCCATCTTCACCGAATCTCAAAGCCCTCGCCCTTATTCTTTCCCAATCCATGGCCGCCGACGCCGACGAGGTCGAGAAGCTCTACCGGTTGGGCGACCGCCTCAACAACTCCACCGAAAAATCGCAGGTGGTCCCCACCTCTCATTCCTCGCTATTAATTTCTCCATTTCGATTTTCTAGGATTTTGAATTTCGATAACGACGGCAGTGAATGTTTCATGTTTGTATTGTAGAACGTGGGCGACTACGAGGGGATCGTAATGGCGGTGAAGGGTGGGGACATGAAGGCGAAGCAGCTGGCGGCGCAGCTGATTCCGAGGTTCTTTAGGTACTTCCCTGCGATGGCTGCGAAGGCCATGTCCGCTCAGTTTGATCTCGTCGAAGAGGACGAGCTCGGGGTTAGTGGTTACTTGCTAGTTGATTAGGGTTTTAATGATGTGGGTTGATTTTACGTGCATTGTGCGTGCTATGTATTGCATTTAAATTTTAAAGTTGAATTGTTACATATATAGCCTTGGTAGCTTCTTGGAACTAGATATGTAGGGTGTGCTTAGGTTTGGGAATTTAGTATAAGTTATGATAACCGGACTTGACTTATTTCACACAACTTTGCACTGAGCTTTTTGGAGTTGAGATAACCATAGTTATTTCATCCGAAGGTGTGTTTGGGAATGATGTTAAGTTAGAATAACTAGAAGTTTATAGAGTTATTTATCAAACTTTAGTTTTCTTAACTTTTGATTGAGTTTGGAGACCTTTTGGAGTTGAGATCACTATATTTCTAAGCCCAAAAGTTGGGATGACTCAACTTGAACTTAATTTACTTTGTTCTCATTCTCTCTGAAGTAAATGAGTCGAGCTAACTTTACTTGGCTTCCCAAACACAAAAAAGAAATGGAGTTGAGCAAATTTTTTGAGTGTAGATAGATGTTAGGATTGTGGCCTCAAATCTAGGCAGTTAAAATATGTTGTTGGTACTAATCAGTCTAGGTGCAATTAATGATTAATCGGTTAATCAAAAAATAATCGGGGATTAAATCAGAAAAATTGTGTGTGTGTGTGTATATATATATATGTATATATATATATAATTTAAAAAAATGATCTATCCTCATTATGTAACAACCCTAAACCCTGACATAAAATTATTATGAGATTATCAAATAAAAACATATAGTTATAGAGAAAAAGAATAAAGTAGTTGGTTTGAGCTGATTTTGAATTCTGGATGTGGGTCGGATCGGATTTACTGATCGGTTCCAGCAAATAAAAACAATCACGGAGGAGCAACAAGAGGAGGTGCAACAGATGCAGGTCGGATTTGGATTTGCACGGGGAAGAAGAGAGCGGTGGCGAGTTGGTTTTGAGTTTGCACGAGGAAGAAGAAGAGAGTGGCGGCGGGTCGGATTTGGGTTTGAGCAGGAAGAAGAGAGCGGCGACAGGTCGGGTTTGGATTTGCGTGAGGACCAAAAGGGATTTGGATTTTGAAATTAGATTTGTGTTTGGGTCAGATTAAGCCCAAATAATGCAAACGAGCATGAAAATTAAAGGAGAAAATTTAATCGATTAATCGGCCACTTAAATCGACCGATTTACCACTAATCGGCTGATTATACCCGATTAAATCGGTAACTATTGAAATATTGAAAATTGCTAAAACAATAATCGCTTAGCCTCTGGTTAGCGATTTATCGGGAATTAATCGAGCGATTAATCAGATTTTAACTGCCTAGCCTCAAATACACGTAGTCAGAAGTTGAAGTTGGAGAAAAAGAAGAGAAGACATGAAGCAGCGAGGAGAAGGCAGCAACACAGCAAGAGAAGAAAGGCAGTTGAAGAAGTTGCGGTCGATTGTAGCGGGGTGTAGTCGACCGGCTTGGGCTGCTGTCATTCGAGAGAGTGGGACAGTCGACTGTCTAGTCCTCGGGTCTTGACGAGACTCACTGCAGTCGGCCGCTCAAAAATGCAGTCGACCGCAACGACACTGTATGTTATTTGGGCCGATGAGTTTCGAGTCCAATAAACTGTATTTGCATATATCTTTTAGGGTTTGCTTAGGGGTTATATATATAGCAATAGATGTGAACTCTAGGGCGAAGTTGAAGAACTCAATCAAGGTGCCCTGAAAGGAGAAGGAAGGCTGGAATGCCAACAGGCGTCTGTCTATTCTCTAATTCACCCGACATCCTCAGGAATTAGCTTATTGACTCCCCGAACAGTACTATAAGAATTAGTACTGAACATCCCTCCTGTAATAGTACAGGCTCCCATAGCAATGACATATTTTGGTTCAGGCATTTGTACAACTTCAAGAGGGGTAAGTGCTGAGTGCTTCAAAGGGGAGAGAGAGATTGAGAATTGTGATATCTTTGCAATCATTGTATTTCTTGGGGAATAAGAAATATTAGTTATCTCTGCATATTATTGTGTTCGTGTTCTTGTGAGATCTTGTGATTATTGTGGTGACTTGTTCTTGGTGCATCTAGTTCTTGGGTGTTTGTGTTTCTTGTGGTGTATGTTCCGCTATTAACACTATAAGTGGTATTAGATTATCTACAACAGAGTCATAGAGGTGTGATAACTAACGTTAGCAAACCTCTACTCCACTTACAAATAAACTTTAGGTAACCTAACTTTGTTACCAAGCACGCTTGAGATGATTGGAGTGATCTGAACTCGATTAGGACCTAATTGTGGGTTGCCTCCGCGTAAATGAAAAACAAGCAAAGCTGTATTTTAAGTTGGAGATAGAGGTATGATAATCGAAGATGGGCACGTGGATCTCCACTTTAGAAATAATTCTGTATATCTTAACTTTGTTCAAGACAGGCCTGAAGACAGTTTGCAATGCGTTCATTATATGGGAAGAGAGATTTGGGAGGGAAGGCAAAAGTGTGACATTGGTTATACGTGCAGGGTGCCGAAAATGTAAATTGTTTTAGATTTTGGAGTTGGTTTCTGTTTTGGAGGTGTGATGAATTTGTCATGAGTAGAGTACATTTGTTAGGGTATTTTTGTAATTGTGATTTATTGTGGAATTTAGGATGCTTGTAGAATTGTTGTGAACTTTGAAGTGGTGTTTCTTTCTTTAGGGAGAATTGGTTTCTTAGTTAGTGAATTAAGTCGTGACGTTGAAAGCTAAGCTAGTTCCAAATCATGTTATCCAATTGCTTTCTAGGATTAGGTTTTGAAAAGGAACAAGGAAGTCAGTGTAAGGTATACCGTAAATTTTTGAGTTACCTGTAGTACACAATGGGTACCACCATAATAAATTTTCCTAAGGCACACAATGCCATGTAGAGAGGCTGAGAGCCTATGACTACAAGTAGTATACAATTCACCATTTTATATGTTCACAAGGGAATGAGTTATTTTAATAGAGAAGTTTGGACAAGTTATTAACAACTAGCCATATTATTACTGCAAAGAAGTCACACAGACGATATTCTCACTGCCTCGTTGGTTACATGTTTTGCACTAGTCTCCTCATATCTGTAGACATTGCACTTCTACTGTATGATCTGTGTCATGTTTGGTATCCACATATCCTCCACCCCAAGGAATAAACATGTCTTTGTCGTGCTTGTGTCGTATGTTTATGCTTGGGATGACATAAAGTAAGGTGGTTTGTGGCATGGTGGTTGTGGACACATTGTGTCTTTATGGATAGCCAATCCTTCTTTTCTAGAATGATAAAGAGTCTCGAGTTTGGTCTATCTCTGAAGACACAAGGTGTCCACAACCACTATGCAACCAACTGTGTCCTTAATGCCAACCCAAGAACCACAAATAATGGCATGAACATAGGAGGAGAATAAAAGAATTACTTTTATTTCGTGATGAGCGTGGTTTCAATGAGAAATAGGTAAAAGGACTGGCAATATTTAAACAGAGAGCTAAAATTGCTTTCTAGGTTGCTGTCTAGAGAAGTGTTTCCTAAATCCTGACATATCTCAAAATCTGCTAAATTTCCAATTCCGATGAATATTTCCTCTTCGAATTGCAGTAATCAGCCTTGTGGAACTTTGAAGCTTATTCATATAGGCAACTGATGATCTTATAATGTTATAGCGCTGCTGGTTGAATTTCTTCTACACTGATAAATCATTACAAATGGTGATTCTGTACGTCAACGTTCTGATGAGGACATCCATTCTGTTTAGTTTAGTATTTTATTTTAGTACCATATTTATTTTTGACAATTATAGCCATATGCAATTTTTTTTAATGCATTAGGATATTTATGAGATTTTAGAATATTTTGAGATTTGTATCAAGATTTGTTTTGAGCCTATATATAGACCTTGAGATTAATGAGAAAGTATGCTATTCTTGATTAAAAATTTATTGTGTTGAGTTTTGCTCTTCATCTCTCCTTTGTGGGATACAATTGAGATCTAACTTATTAGGGTTTGTGATAAATCCTAATAAACTTTTAGGATTTGTGATAAACTCTTAAACTACCCCCCAATTCCCCAAATCCCCAAATCCCCAAATCCAATACAAATTCCTAACCCTAATTTCCCAAATTAAAATCAAACCCAAATTCCCAAATTAATTAACCTAACTCCAACCTAATCTCTCTCTCTCTCTTCTCCCTCATCCCCTGCTGATCTCGAAACCCAACCCCTCCTTCCTTCCTCTTCGATCTGCCCCCACCCGAGCGATCACTCTCGCCGCCTGCTAACCACCTCTCGAACACCTCTTCCCTAACCTCCATCGCCATCACTTCACCACCCCGAACACCCTAATCCTTCGTCGCCCTCACCCATCCTCGACTCCACGTCCAACCCCACCACTGCGCGAGCCAGTCGCTGCCTCGTCGACCACCGCCTCCCACTCACCTCCCCACCGCCAGCCGGCGCACCCCACCACCAGCAACTGGCCGCCGTCGACCTCCTCCTGAGTGCACAGCACGAGTGGGTCATATCATATCCGATTCTTGTTGATTAGATAACTTTGGTGTTTGGTGTTTTAGACAAGATACTGAATCTTTGTGTGGAAATCAGAACACGTAGCACACGTTCTTCAAACCTGGTAACTTCTTTCCACTTTCAAATATTTGTGTTATACTGCCTTATCATCTCTATTATATTATATTTAATTTAACTGTCGACCACAAATATCGAGATTGAGTGTTCTACTTGACTAATTAGAGTACAAATCAATATTGCATCTTTTACTGGCTAAGAACGCTTAGGAATTTAATTATTGATCGTTAAAACTGAATTATTAATTGGGCTTGTTAAACTTAATTCAATTCTTGAAAATCCATCAAACTGATTAATTGTTTAAAATTCTAACTTTGATCCGCATTACATGTTGGTAAAAATTAATTCTTTAAGATTCTTGGAAATTCTCTATTTAGAATTACGTTTTACATCATTTTGGTATCAGAGAGAAAGTTCTTAAAACCCAGTTATTGCAGCATTTAGGTATTATTTTTGCATTCATTTAGGATTATTGAGTCTTTTATTTTATTTTATTTCGTTTTTTTGGATCATGCCAGATTCATTTAAAAAATAAAATAAAATTAGGACACACGATCCCTAGTTTTCACTTTTGGTGAATGCGTCTTCGCAGGACCATCACAGATCCTGAAGAGCCTTTCTTATTCCTTCCAAATCACCCAATTAGGAACCCTAGACTTTTCCGACCTGAAATGGACAACTCTGATATCTCCGCTACCCTAGCTGCCATTTAAGCAACCATTGCCAATATCAATTAGAGGCTTGAGAAAGTGGAATTAAATCAAACCGTTGTCCCTGAGCTTCATGCCAATCGTCAGATCCTTCAAGGGAATGTTCGTGACGATCGACGTCAAGAACGTGATCCTGACGAACAATATAAGAAGAACGTTAAGGTTGACGTTCCCCATTTTGACGGCCACATGGAACCCCAAGCTTACCTCGATTGGATCCGTGCCATGGACCACTACTTTGCGTGGTTTGACATGAGCGAAGGCCTGAAGGTTAAATTTGCCATTATGAAATTGATGGGTAAAGGCTCAACAACACTGGATCAATCTTGAACATGCCCGCAGAGACCGAGGCCTGGCACCCATAGCCACTTGGGAAGCCATAAAAGAGAAGCTCACTGAGAGATATGTACCGTTATTGTTCCACACCCGATTGCTAGATTCGTGGAACCAACTCTATCAAGGAAGTAAATCCACACAAGAATATGTTAATAAATTTGATGACTTCCTTATTTGTTGTAATGCTTTAGGTAAAGAAAGTGAAGAACAAATTCTCTCTAGGTTCAGGGCTGGATTACGAGCCGATCTGAGGAACTAGCTAATTTATAGAAATGTGGACTCATTAGCGGCAGCTTATGCTCTTGTCCTCGATATGGATTCCCTTAAAGCAAGTTTCCATTACAAGTCCAGCGATTCGATGGATAATTCCTCTAGAATGAATCTTCCTGATCCCTCTAGACCTGAGCACTCCTCTCCTCAGTACCCTAACAAGTATTACCCAAACAAACATACTTCAAATTCCTATCCACTTAGAAATAATAATACGGGTAAGAACACTGAAAGAGACTATTCTATGATTGATCCTCTCACTAAGTGCTATAAATGTAAGAGATACGACCATGTTGCTGGCAACTGTCCCAACCCAAGTAGGATCAATATAGTAAAGGGTACCGCAGTCATCACTGATGAGCCCACAATGAGTTTACCTATGAACCTAATGTAAGTGATGACTTTGATAAAAAGAGGATGACCAGTCTCTTAATTGTATTCAGTCTGTCCAGTCACCTCCATTTAGTGTACCTGAGTCACCCATTCCTTCCCAAGTCACTTGGCAGCTTATAGATTTTATCCATGTGTTAGAACATCCTAAAGTCACAGAATCTGCACCCACATTTGCATTTCACATTCATGACTTGCATAGAGAAATTTTCAAGGAACTTAATGAGAATGATTTTAACTACAAGTTAATAGCAGATACTAGAAGGAAATTTATAACTTTTGATATTGGTGACGAAGAGATGGTTTGGATTCGTCCAGAACGGTTTCCAGTTGGATCCGTTAAGAACTTGAACATACGTGCTGCAGGCCCATTTAAGATTATACATACAATCAATGATAATACCTATGTCGTTGACCTTCCTGAAGGCTTTGGCATAAGTAAGACTTTCAATACTGAGGATCTAGACTCTATGACGGCTCAAAATTTAACCCTAGAAATTTTTTTATAGATGAGCCTACTCTGCAGCCTAATGGTGAGATTCCCACATTTACCCCTCTACATGATACTATTTATCCACCAACAGAAGAATTGAATAATATTTTAGATGATCCGATAATCTCTATAAGTGATGATGGTATGTACAAGTATTTGGTGAGGTAGAAGAACAAGCCGAAGTCGAATGATACTTGCAGTGATCGTGAGGAGCTCCCGCAACTGGATCTAGATCTTTTGGAGCGCCATGACAGGATCACTGGTTTTGACTCGACTGGGTTGAGCTCTCTCCCACTCGGAGAGAATGATGATGACATTCATTCTATTTAGTTTAGTATTTTATTTTAGTACCATATTTGTTTTTGACAATTATAGCCATATGCAATCTTTTTTTTATGCACTAGGATATTTCTGAGATTTTAGAATATTTTGAGATTTGTATTAAGATTTGTTTTGAGCCTATATATAGGCCTTGAGATTAATGAGAAAGTATGCTATTATTGATTAAAAATTTATTGTGTTGAGTTTTGCTCTTCATCTCTCCTTTGTGTGATACAATTGAGATCCAACTTATTAGAGTTTGTAATAAATCCTAATAAACTTTTAGGGTTTGTGATAAACTCTAAAACTACCCCCTAAATCCCCAAATCCCCAAATCCCCAAATCCAATACAAATTTCTAACCCTAATTTCCCAAATTAAAATCAAACCCAAATCCCCAAATTAATTAACCTAACTCCAACTTAATCTCTCTCTCTCTCTTCTCCATCATCCCCTGCTGATCCCGAAACCCAACCCATCCTTCCTTCCTCTTCGATCTTCCCCCACCCGAGCGATCACTCCCGCCGCCTGCCAACCACCTCTCGAACACCTCTTCTCTAACCTCCATCGCTGTCACTTCACCACCCTGAACACCCTAATCCTTCGTCGCCCTCACCCATCCTCGACGCCACGTCCAACCCCACCGCCGCGCGAGCTGGTCGCTGCCTCGTCGACTGCCGCCTCCTACTCACCTCCCCACCGCCAGCCGGTGCACCCCACCACCAGCAACTGGCCGCCGTCGACCTCCTCCTCCCGAGCGCACATCACGAGTGGGTCATATCAGATCCGATTCTTGTTGATTGGATAACTTTCGTGTTTGGTGTTTTAGACAAGACACTGGATCTTTGTGTGGAAATCAGAACACGTAGCAACACGTTCTTCGAACCCGGTAACTTCTTTCCCTTTTTAAATATTTGTGTTATACTGCCTTATCATCTCTATTATATTATTTAATTTAAATGTCGACCACAAATATCGAGATTGAGTGTTCTACTTGCCTAATTAGAGTACGAATCATTATTGCATCTTTTACTTGCTAAGAATGGTTAGGAATTTAATTATTGATCGTTAGAACTGAATTATTAATTGGGCTTGTTAAACTTAATTCAATTCTTGAAAATCCATCAAACTGATTAATTGTTTAAAATTCTAACTTTGATCCGCATTACATGTTGGTAAAATTAATCCTTTAAGATTCTTGGAAATTCTCTATTTAGGATTACGTTTTACATCACGTTCCCCTCCCGAAACCTCTTCACTTACAAATGGCTGAAAAAGTTTACATCATATCATTTTCATCGGTTTGACCATGATATGTAGTTCTGTGTGCATGTCAATTATATTTCTAGCTTAATTAATTTTTAAAAAAATCTTGGTAATTTTTTTATTGTTTGTGAAAGTTACATATGTTGTTGCATTACATATAAGATGACATCATTGTTTCTTGCCAATGCCCTTTTCACAATTCTATTATTCCACTCAGCTTAAATCATTTTGCCAATATTACGTACTTTATTTATTTATTTTTAAAATTTCCATCATTGTGATTCACATTTAAATTTAATCTTTTTTTAAAAAATTACTTTTTATTATATAAAGTTATAGAGTTGTGTTATAACGGTCAGTTATTTGAATTTTCTGTCTGGGACTGTTTTTGTCATTGCATTATTAACATTCACAAAGTTTGTTATGCATTCCTTATTTATCATGGTCATTAGTTGGTTTATTGCTGTCATGCAGCCGCCTTGTGGTTGCATACGAGCTGATTTGTCTGACAATGGTGGATTTAGTTTTTCTTACATGCTTGAAAAGTAAGTGCTTGACATCAGCTATCAATGGTTACAGATAAGAGTACAGGCAATCCGTGGGCTTCCTCTTCTCTGCAAAGACAATCCGGAATATGTTTCAAAAATTGTAGATGTTCTCGGTCAACTCCTACTATATGGTACGTCTGTTTATGTGTATACATGTCATTCTTTTGTTTTGCCCCTGATACCTATATATATGTTATGGTTTGTTTTATCTCTTATATCTAGAGGAAAATGTAGAGCGTGATGCAGTTCACAAGGCTCTCATGTCTCTTTTAAGACAAGACATTAAAGGTAATATATTTAAATATTGACTTGTATTATGTGTCAAGTCAGTGGATGCCCTTTTGTTTTTTAATTTATTATTATTATTATTATTATTAAAATTGAAGTTATTTTAGTGAAGAAAACACACTCGAGTGGTAATACAAAAGTTGTAGATCTGCTGTACTGTACATACACCATCTCCTATTGCATTCTCCCACTGGAATAAATCTGCTTTATTGTTTGTTTTGATGCTATTAATTCGAGAATAATGCCATTTTGGAATGAGTATGTTAATGTGGATATTAATCTATATGATCATATTTTATTGTAAACATATTTTGAGTTTCAAAAGTAAATTTTCTGTTAGTTGATCCACCGTCGTTTGTTTCTGGTCTATCCTTGATTCTTTTTCATCAAACCGTTAAAGATTTCTTGTCTGTCAAATTTATCATCGACAACCATCAAAATGCTTGCCATATTTTACGATGAGTTGCTCTCAGACATAACTGCTCCATATTCATTAAGTCTCTAAAGCCTGAGATTGGGGAGAGGAAAAGAAGCTAAAAGTCACCAATTGTCTCCAGATCTCTAAATGACTAGATGCAATGTAATCTGTTCCATGTACGGAACCATAGCCTTTTTTTTTTTGTGGAAAACGGCAACCTCTATCGGGTTTACCCACACCTTGTACATCTATCCTTGCATCACTGAAGCAAGGTATAAGGATGAGTCATGATTTTGGAAAAGTTGGGGGGAGTTATCCCCCTAACTACCCCTTACTATATCGCCCGTTATTTGTATATCGGTTAGAGCCCTATTCTGGAAGATAATGGTGATTTTGTTTCTTTTAGTCCGGATTCGTAGTCAATGGGAACCCAAACCTGATTGATTCAAAATCGTGAATCCCACAATAAAAAGTAAGTTAGAAAGCAAAAAAATTATCTCCATTTTTCCTCTTAATCTTATTTGCTAAAACATAATTTTTACCGGAGCTCGATGCCGCCTCTTGCACTAGTATTCTACTTGCTTAAATTGTGGATTTACTATGTTATTTACTTGTATAGTATGTTTAATATTTAATATGTGGACATCTTTCTTTTATGCATAATATTACAAATTTCATGAAGACAAGTATATATTTTGGCTGGAACTATTATATTGCTTGCATGAGGCTGTTTGTATTTGTGATATATAACTATAATGTATATAAAGGTTTTTTTAGTTCACATGCAGGTTATATATCTTCCTCTATTGTGGCAACCCCATATTTTAAAAATATCACCGAGATGTCACCGGTATATGATATAAAAATTTGCCATATGATACGATACATATCGGTATTTAAAACTTTGGCTGTAATACATGTCATTCCCCGCGGATCAACACCGAAAATAAGAGGATTGGAACTGGACTATATTTCCCATTCCTCAAAGAAGCTTGGTCTTATTTAAGGCGTGAATTACTACAACTTGATCTCCAGTTGTGTGATTTTGTCTATTACGTACTGCTGGTTTCTAGTAATATGTAATAGTTCTAGTAATATATAGATGTTGAGTTATAGAAGGCCATAAAACTTAATGTAGCTGTGAAGCAAAAATATCATATTGGATAGTGGATATACTTATTTAGATCCCACGAAAACAGAAAGAGCAAAATCCCTCTACTATTCATCTCAACTATTATCAGTTTCTTTGGACAATCTAACTTTCCTTAAGAATAATAGAATATTATAATTTCCTTTGCTAGTTTGTTTTATTGGAGCACATGTTTTCTTATGATTTACCAATAAAAATGATTACTTTAATCTTTGTATTGCGCATATATATCTTTACTGTTATAACTCCTATCGGATGGCTCATGTGAACATCGTAAATTACAATGTGTTGCACATGCCTTTCCATCTTTTAAATTTTTTTTTTTTACATATTAAATATTGGGATTTGATAATCTTTGTGGGCCATCGAGTTATGTATGTTATTTTTATTAAAGAATCTAATGGAAAGAAACTGTGTTTTTTTAGTGCTAACAATTGAGTCTAGCTGAATCAATATTTGTTAGATACGTAGATGTGATACACCATACCCAAGCATATTGATTATTCCTAGTTTTAGTAGTTCATGATGGTTCAATTTTGTTATGCTCTTATGCAAATACTTAAGTTCTGTCGGTAGAGGAAATTTCAAATTCTGAGCTTTTGTAGAAATCTGATTCGGTTCTCATGTCTAAGTTGTTATCTTCAGCATAGTTTCTTATCTAACTAGCAATTTGATCAAAATGCAGCTTCGTTGACTGCGTTGTTTAAGCATGTTGAGACAGGCATGGACAACGTCCGTGAAAAGGTCATCTGTTTTCTTAAGGACAAGGCAAGAGATGTACAATCATCATTTTCTGGATATGTTGTATGCTGTTCAGAAAAATTACCTAAATTCAAATATCTTTGCAGGTGTTTCCTTTGAAAGCTGAACTATTGAAGCCTCAAGTTGAAATGGAAAGATGTGTCACTGATTTGGTTAAGAGAGTAGGTCCTCCTATCGTTATCCCGCTTGGATCATTTTATTATTTTCTACAATCTGCTACCAAGTTCTTCATTCATGTTTCATAAATTCAAAATGGCCATATTTTGTCAGTTCTTTTTTACTTACAGTGTCTATAAATGGTGGATTAATAAAACATATAATTATTTCAGAGTTTGCAAGATGTAACTGGTGCTGAATTTAAGCTATTTATGGACTTCCTAAATAGTTTAAGTATATTTGGTGATGGAGTTCCTCCAGAGCGTATTCAAGAATTGATTGAGATAATCGAAGGGCAGGCTGACCTTGATACACAACTTAATGTAAGTCTTTGTCATGCATAGTTTAGGAAATATGGAATTTTACCTTGATCAATATGTTAAATATACATTAGAATTTAGAAATTGCAATAAAGAGAAATATATTTCCTTTGAACACTCTCTTAGGATTTGATTAGACTTGCAAAGAAAATGGTACCTGCTGTATTATGTTTTTGTTTGATGTGATGGTGAAATAGCTTTAACAATAAATTGCTTTTTAGTTATTACCTTTTAAAGTGTATATAGGAGCATCCACAGTCGTCAAAGGTGAAAAATAGCAAAATGCATAAAATAGATATAGCAAAGTGGGGTTTCTTGCAGTCATCAAATGCTATAATAATATAGCAAAGTTGTACAAAATTTGATCGGACAAACTTGAAGTTTCGTCCCGTTAAAAAAATTTATATTTTTAATATTTTTTTGGGGCTGAATTGAATATTTTAATAATTTAAATTGGTTGACGAAACATCAAGTTTCGTCCGGCTAAAAATTATAATTTTTAATAATTTTTTATAATCCCCCCCCCCCCCCCCCCCGGTATTAGTTTAGGATAAGCCCATAGATTATCACGAGTCAATCAATAATCCATAGAAAACCCAACGGTGCTAATCAATAATCCATAAGAAATCATATAAAATCCAATGCATAGAATCCTGAAAAAAACAAATTCAAGTTCCGTCTGTGGTTTTTTTCGACTTTTCCTGGGTTTTTAAATTTTTTTAAAAAGCTAATTTCTGACGGACGAAACTCCAAGTTTCGTCCGATCACTTAAAAATACTGTGTAGTATTTGGGGCGAAACTTCAAGTTTCGTCCAATCAATTAAAAAATAAAAAAATATTTGGGACGAAACTTGAAGTTTCATCCGATGGATTAAAAATAATATAAAATATTTTGGACAAAACTTGAAGTTTCGTTCTGTATAATATGCATATTGCTATATCCTCTCTCATATATAGCAATCTACTGTAGCGATTATGACAAAATATGCATAAATAGCAAACGACTGCAGCAATCAAAATGCTAAAATATGCATATTATGCAAATATAGCAAACGACTGTGGGTGCTCTAATTAGCTAAGCTGCACACCACTATTGGAAGAAATGTAAACTTATCCATCAAGACAACCTAAAGCCAACTTGACTAATCCTACCTTGCCCGACTTGACTAGCAGTACCGTAGCTCAACTTGGTTTGACCAGACTACCTCATCACCTGAAAGTGCAGCAAAAGATGTTACCTGAAATAGGCTTTCAATTTTAAAATAGACTCGTATCCTTTTGCAGCTATTTTTCAGGCTAAATTTAAAAAAAAAACCACATTAAACTTTGGGCCATTTAAAAAAAACCGCACTAAGTTTTTTTTAATAAAAAAACCGCACAAAACTTCAGTTTAATAAAACACACAGACGGAGTTTCAATCCGTTACTTTTTTTGCACGTGTGATACACGTGACCTATTTTTCTGACCAAAATACCTCTTTATAAATAAGGCTAAATTTTAAAAAAACCACACTAAACTTTGGGCCATTTCAAAAAAACCGCACTAAGTTTTTTATCTATTTAAAAAACCGCACAAAACTTCAGTTTAATAAAGACTAAATATAAAAAAAACCCCACCCAACTATTGTGCATTTTAAAAAAACCACACAACTTTTTTTTTATATAAAAAAACCTCACCCAACTATGTTTTTAACATAAATTTTTTAAAAAAAACCTCACTCACCCATCCCTGGAGAACATAGTTGGGTGAGGTTTTTTTTTTTAAAAATGTTTGGTGTGGTTTTTTTTTTTTTTTTTGGATAAGAAGATGGCTAATGCCATCGTTTCATTAATGAGCATTTAAGGAAACAGAGAATTACATCGTCCACATATTACAGTTCGGCTGTAAAAACAGCGATACAAAATAAAACATCCAAGTCCAACATCAAGATAGAGAAAACAGAATTAAGATAACATTCATCCCGCGTAGAAGTCCTGACTACCCTCCTTTCACTATGCTCCAGTCTGACTACTCTAGTGCGTTGCTCCTCATCCTCTTCGCTTGCTCCTGGGCACCTGCCCAATCATGAATCAGGAGAAAAATCTTATTCATAGAGTAAGGGAATCTATAAACTTTTTTGCGAAAAATTAAATCATTTCTTTCTAGCCATAGGTTCCATAATGAGGCGGCTGTAGCTATGTCCCACGCTTTCCTATCTTCTAGTTTGATGTACGACTCTCTAAAAATCACCCAAATATCTCTGGTAGAGTTAGGCACCTGACAACACCCAAACCCTCTACAAACTATTTCCCAGGTCAATCGAGCTTTAGGGCACTGGAATAGAATGTGGTTCACATCTTCTTCAGCCGATTGACACATGTCGCAATTCGCATCTATATGCGCAATCCTTTTCTTAAGGTTTGTTTTGGAAAGGATCGCGTCGCTATGAGCTAGCCAACAGAAAACTTTAAGGTGTGGTTTTTTTAAAAGGCACAATAGTTGGGTGAAGTTTTTTTATATTTAGCCTTTAATAAAACACACACAGACGCGGTTTCAATCCATTACTTTTTTGCACGTGCGATGCACATGACCTATTTTTCTGACCAAAATACCCCTGTTTGCGATTCGAAAGCCCCTCTCTCTGCCCTCTTCTTCTTCATCAAAATCCCCAAATCAAACCCTAATCAAGTTTCCCACCCTACAAATCAACCCATCTTTTCTTCCTCCTTACGCAATCAGTCGATCTGAAATTCCCTAAACCCTAACTTGCCATCCTGGATCTTATGCTGTAATTGGAAGCGAAAATTCACTCTAAAAGCTCCATGTTAGGTTTAATCTCTATTCAATTTCAGTCTCTCATATATATTTGCATATGTACAATTTGGATGTTTGCATACAACTACTTGCAGATTCCACAACTTCCAAAGCTACAAGGAGGTCCCCTAATATTTGCGATGGAGGTGGAACCCTATTGTGTCATCACAAGGAGTCTGCTGTCGTTAAGATAGCCAGTACATTTGCCAATGTTGGAAAATAATTTGTTGGATGCCCAAATTGAAAAACTGATAATTGCCAATTTTTTAGGTGGTTAGAACTTGTGGGAGATAACAAGGGGGAGAAAGCATACTCAGATTTGAATGCGGAAAATGTTAAGGTGAGTTTGCTAGCCGAGGAAACAAGTAGGAGGCTACAAAAATTGGAAGTAGAGTGTGACTCACTGCGGAAGAAGGTGGTGGATTTGGAGGTAAAGGAGGGAACAATAAGGGGTTTTTTTTAAATAAAGGAGGGGATTGCAGAATCTGCGATGTTTTTTAACTAAAGTAATAGTTATGTGATGTTTTTTTAAACAATGGCAAAACATCTGTATGGTTTTTTTATATGAACTGAAAAGTTTTGCATTTTTCTAATGTGAACTGCAAAATTCATTAGGTTTTTTTGGAGTTAAGATATTGTTCTAGGATGTGGTGCACAACCATTACTTTAATCGATAAATTAACAACAACAGGCAGTATTCAAAATCATCAGAACTTGATCTATCTTCATTGCTAATACCAAATCTCAACTACGCAAACAACACAAACATTCATATCCTTCGAGCAAACTTAATGCATGTTTCACAATTCAAAACACTTAAATTACATTATCATCAAAATACAATCTTTGAACAATTCCATACTGCTATTTCAACACATATAATATGAAAACAACTAATACAAACAACGACACAGTAAATCCCTTCATTGTTCCCTCCTTTACCTTCAAATCCACCACCTTCTTCCGCAGTGAGTCGCACTCTACTTCCAATTTTTGTAACCTCCTACTTGTTTTCTCATCTAGCAAACTCACCTTAACATTTTCTGCCTTCAAATCTGAGTATGCTTTCTCCCCCTTGTTATCTCCCACAAGTTCTACCCACCTAAAAAATCGGCAATTATCAGTTTTTCAATTTGGGCATCCAGCGAAGTATCTTTCAGCATTGGCAGATGTACTGGCTATCTTAATGACAGCAGGCTCCTTGTGATGACACAATAGGGTTCCACCTCCATCGGAAATGTTAGGGGACCTCCTCCTTGTAGCTTTGGAAGTTGTGGAATCTGCAAGTAGTTGTATGCAAATATCAAAATTGTACATATGCAAATATATATAAGAGACTGAAATTGAATAGAGATTAAACCTGACATGGAGCTTTTAGAATGATTTTTCGCTTCCGATTACAGCATAAGATTCAGGTTAGCAAGTTAGGGTTTGGGGAATTTCAGATCGAGTAAGTAGGAAGAAGAGATGGGTTGATTTGTAGGGTGGGAAACTTGATTAGGGGTTGATTTGGGGATTTTGATGAAGAAGAAGAGGGCAGAGGGAGGGGTTTTCGAATCGCAAACAGGGATATTTTGGTCAGAAAAATAGGTCACGTGCATCGCACGTGCAAAAAAGTAACGGATTGAAACTCCGTCTGTGTGTTTTATTAAACTGAAGTTTTGTGCGATTTTTTTTATAAAAAAAACTTTGTGCGTTTTTTTTTAAAATGGCCCAAAGTTTAGTGTGGTTTTTTTAAATTTAGCCTTATTTATACAGGGGTATTTTGGTCAGAAAAATAGGTCACGTGCATCGCACGTGCAAAAAAGTAATGGATTGAAACTCCGTCTGTCTGTGTTTTATTAAACCGTAATTTTGTGCGATTTTTTTTATAAAAAAAACTTAGTGCGTTTTTTTTTAAATGGCCCAAAGTTTAGTGTGATTATTTTAAATTTAGCCTAATTTTTATTCACAACGGCCTTGTTTTCGAAATTCTTAAGTCTTAAGAAATGGTGTTAACTTAAGTTATGAAACACTACTGCAGGTTGCTGATATTGATCATATTGACAGATTAATGTCATGCGTGTACCTGGCTCTTCCTTTTTTCCTGGTACGTTTCACTGAATCAAAGTTTGATCACATATATGAAAAATGTAATATATAATTCATGTTACTTGATATTGACATATTTTTTCAGAGAGGTGGATCTAGTAGCAAGTTCCTCAACTACTTCAACAAGCATATTATACCTGTCTTTGATGAGGTGCTTTTACTCTTCATTCTACGAGATGATGACTCTTAGCATCATCTGGTTTTGCGTTTAGCTATCTTTTATTATGTAAGATGACAATTTGTGCTTAGTAGTTAAGAACTTGTTAGAGTACTAGTGTAAAACTCTCAACCTTCACAACTTTGGAGTTTTCATATGGTGGCTATGTTTTTCACATGGTATTAGAGCAATCTAGGTTTCGAGTTCCACTGGGTGCACATTTATTTGCTGGATTTTGGAAACTTGTAAAACAGCTGCGCAAAACCACGTCTCGGCTCACAATTTGTTGGGCATTTGTCTTGTTTCACTTAAGCCCATTTAAATGGGCACCCGACCTGTGGATATCTCATTTGATGGATGTTTGATTTGATAGATAGATGGATGATTGTGATAGAAAGCTAGCTTTGTGTCCTCATGACCACCAGTTGTAGTTATAAACTTATAATTGTCCAGATAGTGGTTCTTCATTTCTTATTTTTGTGTACACAGTTGTGGTTCATTTTTTCTACATACCTACTTCTATAATGATTTTTTATTCATTCCCAAGTACATTTCATTTTATTTGCATACCTACATCTATAATATATATATATATTAATTTACAAATACATGAAGGCTTCATTGATTACATTTTTGTAGTCACTTCGTTTTTTTCTTTCTTCTGAACTAAGTTTCTGAACTACTGCATTTGGCCATTTGTCTGGACACACACATGCAGTAATCATGACTTATAAAATTTAAAATATGGCTTCAAAATCAAATTTAATACTTATTTTAACATACTTTTAGTCTGTTTTAAGTAGTGATCAGTTAGTCATTGTAATGCTTAATCATTTTATCAGTTCCCAGACGAGAAGAGGCTTGATTTGCTCAAGACTCTTGCTGGATCTTCACCTTATGCACCACCACATGATTCACGCCAGCTTCTTCCCTCAGTTGTTCAACTGCTTAAGGTACTTGTATTTGCTATAAGTTCATCCCATATACATTTGTTTCAAGCTTGTATCTCTCAAGCCTTCTTATCTTGTATTGTATATATTTGCTGGTCAAGTTCCCGAGTGACCCTTTCATTGTCCTATCCTAATTGTTATTGATGCGGGTTGTTTTTGGGAGGCGTGTGGATGCACCAGGTGAGTTCTTACTCGATTTGTATTGGTGGAGGAAGCTCAGGTGCGGACGACCCTCAGCCGGACGAACGGTACGGAGGTAGGTGGTAGTGAGGTGGAGGCTGGATGCTCGGCTCGGATCAGGAGGCTCGGATTCGAGGTCTCGTGTACCTGCAGACGGTCTAGGAACACCGGGGTTGGTCCCGGTGGCAGACCCTCCGACGATCTAGTCAGTTACTGAGAGAGACTAACAGTAACTAGGGTTTTGAGTGGGAAAGATTGATTACCTGGATAAAGGGTAGGGGGTTTGGTATTTATAGGAGAAGCCAACCGGGTTTGGACCCGTTTGGTGCCGGGTCTGGACCCGGTTGCCTGTGAGCCTGAAGCGGTGGAAGCCCGAGCGGTATAGGGCTGACGTGGCAGAGATCTGGGCGGTTTCTAGGCTGACGTTGCAGAGGCCTGGACGGTTTTTAGGCTGACATGGCAGTGGCCCGGGCGGTTTTCTGATGCTGACGTGGCGGATCCGGATGATCCGGCGACGCACGTTTCCTGAGAGGATCCTGTGGCCCAGAAGGGGCCACGCCATCCGACCCATATCACAAGCCCCCACTCCTGGAGGGCTGGGTGATCCAGCTGTGTAGGAGTGGTTCTTCACCTCTGTAGGAAGAGCAGGGTGGTGTGTGCGGCGAGAAAAATAGGATCTGTTACTTCCATGAGAGGCCAGGGGGTAGGAGGAAGGGATCCTCTATTGGAGCCTTAGGGTCGGCAGACGGGCCTCGGGGGTCGGCAGACGATCCGAGGGTCGGCAGACGATCCCCTCGCTAGTTGGAAGAGCGAGGGAACATCGAGGTCTGTTGGGTAGGAGCTCGGTTTGTCGAGCATCTGGGGTCGGTAGACGAGCTCCGAGGGTCGGCAGACGATCCTCTCACTAGTCGAAAGAGCGAGGGGACATCGAGGTCTGTCGGGTTAGAGCTCGGTTTGTCGAGCGTTGGGGGTCGGCAGACGATCCCCTCGCTAGTTGGAAGAGCGAGGGGACGTCGAGGTCTGTTGGGTTGGAGCTCGGTTTGTCAAGCATTGGGGGTCGGCAGACGAGCCCCTCGCTTTGCGGGATAGCGGAGGGTTTTGGGGCTCGCAATTTCATCCGAGCTCCGAGCCTCCTTTGAATAGGGGAGGGCTTCTGGTGCTCGCGGTGTCATCCGAGCTCCGAGCCCCCTTGAATGGCCTGGCCCTCGGGCTCTTCAGGCTCCTGGTCCAGTACGGGCGTTGTCTGGGCACTCGAGGAGGAGGGGAAGCCCTCCTGTTCCTCGTGTCCCTCTGGTCCCGAGCGTCTTCCTGTTTGAACTCCCGGAGGTACCCTCGTTGGATGAGGGCTTCGATCTCGTCCTTCAGGGCACGACAATGATCCGTGTCGTGCCCATTGTCCCGGTGGAAGCGGTAGTAGAACTGCTAATCCCTCTTTTTGCTGTTGTTGTTGTTTGGCCGCGGGGGGAATTGCACGAGGTCCCTGTTTTCGATCGCTAAGAGAATGATTGACACGTTCTGCGTCAGCGGAGTGTCTCTCGAAGCGAGGGACCGGAGGGACCCTTTTGGTGGCGCCCCCGTCCCTTGGAACTTTCTTTGCTGGCTCGACCTCGTCGGCCTAGCGCTTTTCCTTCCCGGGGATTTCTTTCGAGTCCTCTGGATTCAAGGCCTCCTCAGCTCGGATGTACTTTTCGACCCGATTGAGGTGGTCGGGGAAATCTATCGAGGGCCTCTTCGCCAATGAGGCCTTCAGCTGTCCATGACGGACGTTGTGCCGGAATGCTGCCGAGGCGACCCCCTGGTCGAGGGAGGAAACCGACCGCGCCTCGGCGGTGAACCTTCAGACGAACACCCAGAGCGACTCCCCTTCCTTCTGCCGGAGACCGAGTAGGGACGCACTTGTCCTCTCGGCCTTTCGGCTGGTTACAAAGTGGGCGAGAAAGTTGCCCTCCATTTGGTCGAAAGAATAGATGGAGCCGGGGGCGAGCTTGGAGAACCATTCCCGAGCTGGACCCCGGAAGGTGGCGGAGAAGGCGCGACACAGGAGGGCATCCGATGCGCTGTGAATCATCATGAGGGTTTTGAAGCCCTCCATGTGATCAGCCGGATCGCCCTCCCCGTCATAAGTCTCGAATTGAGGTGGGCGGAAGTTTCGGGGTATTTCCGCCTGCAAGATGGCGGCGGAGAACGGAGGTCGGACGGGCCTGTATCCGTGGGCCGGCCTATGGCCGCCTTCGCCGAAGTGGTTGAGACGGTCTTCCATTTCTTGGAGGCGTTTCAAGATATCATCGTCATACTCCGGCTGGACGGTCGGGACGCGAGACACGTTGGCCTTGGCCTCCGAGCGGGAGCGAGAGCGGCGGACGCTGTCATCGATGGGGGTTCCCCGGATGGCCTCCATGATTTCTTTTTGGAAGTCTTGGAACTCCTGGTGGGTGACCGGGGCTCGCTCGGCCCGATTTTGATGAGCCGATAGGCGCCGGCCGACGCGGCTGAGTGCTGGCCCTCGCCCTTGGGACCGAAGTTTGGGATGGTTCGGGGCCGAGTTGGAAGCGGCCCCTCCCCTGGACCGGCTGGTCTGCCGGTTCTGGATTACCCCTCGTAGGTCGGGCTGGACTGGTCTGGAGGCCCCCGGTTGGTGTCCGTGACTGGCACCGGGGTTGTTAGATCCATGAGCGTCGGCGTCGGCACCCTGAGGGGGCGCGTCCTGCCGACGCACAGAGGTAACAGTTTTCTTGGCCTTGGGTGCCATGTGAGGTCGGGCAGATGGGGTACCGTTGATGGCTGGATTCGGGTCGGCGTACGCACTAGGAGATTTCCTCAGGCGGCGCCAACCTGATGCGGTTTGTTTTTGGGAGGCGTATGGATGCACCAGGTGTGAGTTCTTACTCGATTTGTATTGGTGGAGGAAGCTCAGGTGCGGATGGCCCTCAGCCGGGCGAACGGTACGGAGGTAGGTTGTAGTGAGGTGGAGGCTGGATGCTCGGCTCGGATCAGGAGGCTCGGATCCGAGGTCTCGTGTACCTGCAGACGGTCTAGGAACACCGGGGTTGGTCCCGGTGGCAGACCCTCCGACGATCTAGTCAGTTACTGAGAGAGAGTAACAGTAACTA
Source organism: Hemerocallis citrina (assembly GCA_017893485.1). Classification (NCBI taxonomy): domain Eukaryota; kingdom Viridiplantae; phylum Streptophyta; class Magnoliopsida; order Asparagales; family Asphodelaceae; genus Hemerocallis; species Hemerocallis citrina. The sequence continues at coordinate 403,007,004 of CM030359.1, read as the reverse complement.
TGGTTTTGAGTGGGAAAGATTGATTACCTGGATAAAGGGTAGGGGGTCTGGTATTTATAGGAGAAGCCAACCGGGTCTGGACCCGTTTGGGGCCGGGTCTGGACCCGTTTGGGGCCGGGTCTGGACCCGGTTGCCCGTGGGCCTGAAGCGGTGGAAGCCCGAGCGGTATAGGGCTGACGTGGTAGAGACCTGGGCGGTTTCTAGGCTGACGTGGCAGGGGCCCGGGCGGTTTTCTGATGCTGACGTGGCGGATCCGGATGATCTGACGACACACGTTTCCTGAGAGGATCCTGTGGCCCAGAAGGGACCACGTCATCCGACCCATATTAGTTATCAATTAAATTCTTCTGGCATAGTACTTTAGTTGTTCTGACCATTGTTTTAAATATTGTCTCCGACCAAGATGATACTCCTGAATCATCTCATTTTTGGTCAACCCATTCTGATATTCCATATTATCTCGGATTGTACTTTATGGAAGTTAAATATGGAGAAAACCCAAAGAACTTCTAATTAGTAATACAATTGAAACCTTGATCACAGAACCTATTAGTGATGTCCACTACACCAGTAGTCAATGGAGACGACACGGATGAGAAAGAGCAGTAGATAGAGAAAGATAATGTTAATATATTTGTAGTATATATTTCTACGGTATCTGGGAGTTGTGCGTTTCGTAGAAAACCATCGACTGATATTATGTATCTTAACCACACATTTTAAGTCGAAGTTATATTAACCATCCACTTAAAATTAATCACCCAATTGTTGAATCTCTACCACACTTTTTTGTGTTTTTTTATCTATATCTGCCATCTGACTTAAATTTAAAGATTAAAAAACCAGCTAATTTGTAGTATCTCACGGGCATTTGCTAACCAACTAATCTCTAATCTCTAATATTGTAATGGGAGAAGGCCTTAGTGTCATTTGTCAATCTACCTACACGTGCATCAAACGTGCATAACTAATATGAAGGTCTCAAGTTCGAGTCCTCACTGTCAGTTTTTTTACTTTATTTTTTTTTATATTGAACATGCACCACATGTGCAAATTACTATCCATCTATCTATCTATAATATAATATATTTACTTACTATTTATTGGAAGAGTTTGTCACAAATAAACAATTTTAAATATTTTTTTGTCACAAAAGAAACATCACTTTTGTCAGCAAACAAACAGGTGCATCGCATGTGCAACTCCAAATCTATTTTCAACACGTGCATCGCACGTACCATCAATGTTTTTCCTTCTTAATTTATTAAAAAATGTGTATCCCCCGTTCAACTCCATTTTTTATAATGACTTACGTGTATCGCATGTATAACATAATGGGAGAAGGCATTAGTGTCATTTGTAAATCTACCACTGCGTGCAACACACGTACATAACTTTTATAAAGGAGGTCTTATATTCAAATCCAGACTATATCTGAATTTTTACTTTAAGAAAACTATATTTATTAAGACGTGCATTGCACGTGTAAATTACTAGTTCTTTTATAACTTGAAATTTGTGGTTTCAAGTAATTTTTATTACAAAATAAATTTATAATGCTATATTGTGTGCCTGAAATTCATAAGTACTAACAACCAAAATACTGCACTATAGTAAAATACAGTACTGTTTTATTTAAGATTTAAATATTTAACCATTAAAAAAAAAGTTAACTAATTAATCACCTTAAGAAGCTAGTGCTAAAATATCCAACAGCATGGCCTTAAGGCTGAGAATTTCAAGAATGCCAAGACCGATATGAAAAACAGGCCTGATACGGGTTTTTGAACCATGGTTGCTAGTTACGTATAACACATGCTTCAAGCCTACATCTAGTTTCTTCTAATCTCTATTGATCTGCATTTGAATGGCATTAACATTTACTCTTATAAAAATACTGTCACCAGCTTCTTGTTTTTTTTTCTTTGTGTGATAATAGATGTGTTTTTAACTTATTCTTGTCTTTTATATGCAGAAGTACATGCCTAGGAGGAAGACAGAAGAGGCAAATTTTAATTGCGTTGAATGCTTGCTATACACCTTTCACCACTTATCTTTTAAGGTTGCTGGATTCATCCCCATCTAAATAGAAAACAACAAGCATGCTTTTTGTGCTTTTTTTGTTTTGTTTCGATTATTTATCGAATTCTATTTGGTGCAGACTCCAAACTCTACAAATAGTCTTTGTGGATACAAGATTGTGACTGGCCAACCATCAGACAGGTTGGGAGAAGATTTTTCTGATAATTATAAAGATTTCACAGAGAGGTACTGCATCTTTCTTCCTTTTTGTGTCATTGCCACCTCTATTTCAGTTCAAGGTTCTCACTTTTTCTCTATTTCTATATTTTCTTAGATCGAATGTATGTTTGAGATTACTTGAAGCTGCCACTTCCCTTTTATAACAGATTATTTAAACTTTAATGTAATTACCAACAATTTCTAGCTACAGGCAAAGAAAGTTTAAGAAATGACTAGATTTTTCTAGATCAGTTCTGGGTCCATATCGCTGTTATTTTCTATTACGCTAGAATGCAAACTATGTTGGAGGATAGGGTTCTTGACAAGGTATTTGCCAGCGGAATCTCAGATATTTTAAATAAACTTATACTGTCCTTATAACTTTTCTTTTTTACATAAACTCATACATTATTAACAAGTACTGATTTATGGAAACTTGTGAAATGAGAGGTATTTGAATGGGTTGTGATTTGGAATAACCACTCACTAAATTCATTTACTTATACTTCAATTGATGGTAATTAGTTGTGACGTGGGAGTAGGGACCTACAAACTTTTGTAGTAATAATGGTTCCATCAATTACCGTGCCTTTTTTACACCTAGCATGATGGCATCACTTCTGTAGTCTTGCTTTAAATTGTTAGGAAGAAGCAGGATCTACATAATTTTGTTTTTCTATAAATAGATATACAAAAGAATGATTTAAATGACGTGATCAAATACACTCCTTCCATCATCGTCATCATTCCATCAGTGTCTTCACTCTTCAGCTATGGCATACCTGGCTGAATATTAGTTACACCTGACCTTCAACTTGAGATGATCCCGCTACATCACTGCAAAATTCTTGTGCAAGAAAAGAACACAATGGAGAGGGGTGGGATTCCCATGTACACACCACAAGTCCTTTATGGAGGAGTAAAACGTACGTTGTTGTTCGTGCAACGCAATTTAAGCTCATTCATCTAGGGAATAATTGTTCAAAATTCTCATTAACTAGGAAAGATTTTAGTGAGTTCTGGTGGTAGTCTTGCAATTTGGAATTACACAAACAAAGTTGCATTTTTAACTCTTAAGCACAGACGGAGCATGAAACTCATTCCCAAATATGTATCAACTTGCTGAATTATTCAAATCTTTTCACTGGGTAATCAAAAGTCATTTATGTTCGAGTTTACATTCTGTTTGAATATTTTTAGAATACATTCTTGATTATATTGATGCAGGCTAACTGCAGTTGAAGAAATTGTGAGAACAGCTATGAAGAAATTCACACTGGGGATGGCAGAACACAACAGGGCAATGGCAGCTGCTAAAACTGAAGATGAAAAGGCTAAAATTGTGAGTTCTATTAAGAACTAGCAGTGAGTGATTATTGTTTGACCCATATCTCAAATCAGTAATATGTGAAACACCCATAAATTTCTGCAGAAACTGGACCAGCAAAGGACTACCATTGGGCTCCGACTCTGCAACAATATACTAGCCATGGCACATGTAAGAGGTGTTGAGTGATTCCTCTATCACGAAAATTAGAGTTTTATTTCTTTTATTATTTACATTCCATTTTAATATTACAGCCGCTACGTTCCAAAACTCCAACATTTATTGGTGATAACAAAATCAAACTATCAGGGAAAGAGACAGCAAAAGCTTCACCAGCTTCAGTTGCTGCTACTGTTGGGTAGTAAATAAACCTTCAATATTGAACTTGTATTATTATGCTTTCCTGGGAACTTCTCAAATATTTTCTATTCGGTGCTTTTTCAGGGCTAAACGAACTGTTGTCAATGGATCAGATAATATTGCTAAAAAGGGCCGAGGCAATGGGCCTGCCCAATATCATTTTGTAAACCGAGCATTTAGAGGCTTGTCTCATGGTGGTCGTGGTGGTCGTGGTGGAAGATATAGTGGAAGAGGTTGGGAATGGACAGGACGAGGAAGAGGAAAAGGAATGGGCTACTATTAATTCATCACGCTGGTTGTAATTTTCCAAATTGGATATAACGGTTATTTCACTCGAGAAGCCTTCAAAACTACTGATTATGATACCTTTATAACTATTGATGCTGATACACAATGAAAGTTGGGAGGAACGAAAGAATGTAAGATAAGCATATAGGGGTATAGTTTTTTTCATATTCTTACGCAACTTGGTTTAACAGGGGAACCTTTTCTGATGTTATTGGCCATGAAGACATGAGAATATATGACAAAGTTTAGTGTAGCTTTTGCAACTCCAGGGTTTCATTTCTAACATGAGTTCTTTTGTTCTGCCTTTTAAAGATTATGTTGTAGGTAAACAGTTTCAGATTCCTTTGCCATTGGATACCTTCTGCTTGCAAAGTATGTCATTTATTTCTTTTTGATGTAATTACCTGAAACACCTATCTGTTATCGATGCAATAATCAGGAATTGGGTGAATTGATACAGTTGTCGATAACTCAATTCGACTGGATGCAATGATTAGGAATTTGGTGAATTTATACAGTTGTCGATGATACCTCAATTCGACTAGCTATATATCTTGTATATTCTGTACTCAACATCATTTTATTCATTGCCGTCTTTAACCAGAGTCCACTTCAAGATAACGCAAATTTTGAGAACCTCTCCTCTTGACTTCAAATCTTTACTCTGTTTATTAAAAAGACTCAAGAGTCGATTTTTTTTTATATATAATAACTAATATATACGTTTTAATTAAGCAATGGCAGTCTGTTCTTGCTATCTCTCAACAAATAAATCAGTAGATTCGGTGGGGAAGTTAGCAGTTTCTTCTTCATCAAGAAATGTTCAATAAATTAATCTGATTACAGACGAAAATCTCACCTAATAATTATCAGAAGCTTATGCAGTTTTGATCAATCGCAGATGAAACAATGCGAGGTTGTCATTTTTGTCCCAAAGAATTGCTCCGCATCATCTTCAAAAACTTGATTTGAAGTTTCATAAAAAAGATACAAGCAGAACTCCTGCATCAACCATCTATACCGGTAAACCCTGCGTCCCAAAATTTTGAAGTCGCCAGCATGAATCCTTTTTCTCCATTCAGCTCTGCTACTGAAACTCCGTCACGATCGCGGGTTAAACAATCTTCCATATGACATCTTGGCATCAATCGTGCAAAGCTTCCGACGAAGCAAGTTGCCGGATGACTTCAGTTCTAGCCATGCCAAGAGGTGAAGGTACCTTTGGCACTCTATCATGCACCTTGAAAGCCGACGACGGACTCCACAAGTATTATTATTATGTTTGCCATTGAGGAAGTTGGACCCGATGGAGAGCTGGAGATGAGGAAATCTATGTTGGAAGCTGTAGAGAAGTTTGTTCAGGGTCCAATTCTGAGCTAACAGAATATTACTCAAGTCGATCTTCTGCTATTTCTCTCACGGAGTACAAGGCTTGTCACATTAGGTTCATGATTTCATTGTTAGGGAAGGGTATACAGGAGGAGCTGTCAATTTCAACTCAGGTATCGATTCAATTTTTGAATTATGTCTCAGAACGCACTCACTTTGATAATTAAAAATGATGTAAGCCGAATTCAAATTCCCTGTCTCTTGCTTATAAGTAAGCAAACATGTTGACCACTAGTAGACCTTAGGGACACTTGAAAAATATCATATGTATTGGGACCATTTAGGAGAAACTATTTAGTTGAAATTGATTCAACAATGGTGGTGCATCTGCATGGAAGAGAGATGAAAAAACTTGTGCGAGATCCTAGATTCTCACTGTAAGACACTAGTTTATATTGCTTGTACCTTATTGTGTTATTTTAGAAAGCTATGTAATATCATAGTATTAAAGGTTTAAATTTTTTAACTAGTTTAGAAATTTGTTTATTGGATACCAAGGAAAAAATATTGAATAGTATGTCACCTTCACCTTCCTATATAGCGATTTTTTTTTGCTTGCCGTACTAGGCCACCTTTTGAAACTATTTGCGATTAAAGGCCACTTTCCAACTAAGTGTTTGAGGGAACTTGCTGCCCGTTAGTAGTGGCCGCTATTCCTATTAGCGGTCTCTTCCTTTTGGAGGCCGCTAATGGGAATAGCTGCCTCTTTTTAAAAAAAAATAAAAAAAATTTCTTTACTGTCGCTATTCTTATTAACGATCAAAATACATATATGAAGTCACTAATCGGATTAATGACCTTAAATAAACTGTATTGAGACACTTCGCAAATTCTAGAAATATTTTGCTCTCCGAAAAAAATGTTCAAATTTGTGGTCGCTAATGGGAATAGACCACTGAGGGGATGATCCCATATATGACTTGAAAGAAATAGATGCATCATGAACTCTACTACTACTATTGTTGACTTTTAGGTCTAGCTTATATTGTTCACTGCTCTTATATTGTTGACATAGTAGTAATAGAGTTCATAATACCTAAAAGTCTGCATACCTAAATATAGTTCATGATACCTAAAAGACATGCAGGCTAGCTTATATTGTTCACTAGCTTACAAAGGCTTATAAAGGCTACTTGTAATGATTATGAGTTGGTGTGGCTGTCATGTCATCATCATCAACCGTCATCATCATCTCCATCTCCATGGTCCTCACATTCATTATCAATTCCTCATCCACATGTGGTCGCTAGTAAGAATAGCGACCACAATATATTAAAGTCGCTATTCCCACTAGCAACCTCAGTTTATTTTTTTTCTTCCTTCAAATAGAAGTAGATATTTGGATTTCGCTAAGTGTCTCAATACAGTTCATTTAAGGTCGCTAATCCGATTAGCTACTTCTTATGTGCTTTGGTCGCTAACAGGAATAGCGACAACAAACTAAAATTTCAAAAAAAACTTAAAAGAGAGACCGCTATTCCCATTAGTGACCTCCTAAAGAAAGAGGCCGCTAATAGGAATAGCGGCCGCTACTAACATGGCAGCAAGTAGTCCACAAACACTAAAGTGGCCCATAATCGCAAATAGTTTTAAAAAGTTGCCTAGTAACAGCAAAAAGTTCCTATATAGCATGGACCTAAGCTTCCCAAAGGCGAAATTACAAAACAAAACAAAACCAAAAAAAATAAAATAAAAATGTTCAAGCTTTGCAGGAGCTGGTCGTTCAAGTATGTCAAATAAATAAACTTATGATTCTTTTAATTTTCGTACTGCGTTTAGAAAATGTTGGGTTTGTGTATTCAGGATAAGGAGCATAGAGATACAGTGGAGTATTTGAATAATACTGTAGAGAACCGGAGCCTTCAAAATGTATGCTATATCAAACTTAGGATTGTCAAAGTGTACAGCGTGAACTGGCACAAAAAAAATATTGAATGAAATTTCTTAACTATTTGTTGATGAATGCAAGGCATTTGTGAGAGAATTACTGTACGTTATTGTGGAATAGTAAGCGATGTGAGTTGATCTAGCTGAAGCTGCTTCTATTGCAGGGAGCTTTCTCCAGGACTGGAGTTGGAATTTAAGAAACTGAAATCTCTGTGATTTTAAAGCAGTTAAAATGACTTGCAAAACTGAAACCAAACATCCCATAACCTTAATGGAAATGTGTGTTGTTTAGTCATTCATCTTCTACGTAAAAAAGCAGCTCAGCCTTTTGTTCCGAATTCCTTCAATCTCTTACAGAATACTATTTTTGTTTGTCGCGCATGTACTGCTCACCTTCTTTTCCCCTACACAAGTACATCTACAATTTTTTTAACTACTTTTTACTATCAGCGTTCACATACAACAATCAACCAACTAAAACTATGTGAACTAAAGGCACAAAGATCTGTCTCTAAATTTTCTATACCATTTTCTTTTAAAGAATAATTGGTTGGTATACCATAAAAACCTACAGTTTTTCTTTCTGGCTCTTCAGTCGGTGCTCAATGAGATCAATCTTTTTGGTATTCTCATTGTTGACATTAGAAAGCACTTGTAGTGTCGATTTTATTTGTACCATCTGACTATCTGAGACAAGGGCATTTTTCCTTCCTGGCGATCGTCTTGGTACATTCGGAGAACTACTTAGTGAAGATTGATATCTCCTCAGCCTCCCTTTCAGAGATTCAATCGACAAACGCAAGGCATCCAACTCTACATCTACAAATCTTTCTGCATTCCGTTCAAAAAAATAATGTTCAATTTATAGTCCAGTGGGTTCTGACAAAATTGGTAATAAAATGTTCTTTCTTTTACTAAAACTTCAACCAGAGGAAATATAAATAGAGCAAGAGTACAAGTACATACTAATAGTAATTAGGTTTAGCTCGGAGAATAGGTAAAACAGAATTCTCTTTCTCATACTTAGATGCAGTACAAATAGAGAAAGGATTTATTATCTTCTATATATGAAACGAATAATATATTATGATAATTACTATATGACAGACTATAGCTGTAATACTATATAATAATATAGTGTAAATGGTGTATATACTATGACAGGTTCACAAGTTAAATTATAGATGGATTGAGAAATAAAGAATTCACATACCGAGTTGGGCCTTGAGTTCCTGTTCAGCCCTAGATAATGGCTTCTTGTTTGCTCTGGGCTACTTTCTGAAATTTTGTAACCGTTCTTCCAAAAGCTCATACACTTTAAAGGCACGACTAATACGTTCACAATTGCTTTGTTGTTTGTCTTCAACATTCGAAAGTAACTGGTTTGCATTACACAACCGCTTAAGCTGATCATCGATTGTTACTGTCAAATATTTGTCATGGTGCTCAAGCTCAACAGCCACCTAGATAGAAATTCACAATAACTTAGGAAGGAGAACTTAAGGATTATAAGCCCAGATGCCTAAGAACTCTGATGTTGCCAAAAAGAAAAAATAGCATGAAGGAACAATCAATATTTGTACGGGTGTATTAAAAGATTTGATACATGCATTTTGCACTTACAGTGCCCCGTCCCACTAGGGAACTCGTCAGCAGATGGATATTTTCTTTATTCACATTTAAGCCATTTGGATAGCTCTGTAAATTTCTCAGTGTTTTGATCTTTGGGAAATGGGAATAGAGAAACACATGGTCTATGTTGACACAAATGGAGAAAATGCATATGTACTGTGTCAATAGTTTCATGAACAACTATATACAAGCATGTCCAGAGTTGCCCATCATTACAATATACTCCCTCCCTTCCAAAATACAAGTCATTCTAGCTTTTTTTTTTGTTTCAAAATGAGTCACTTTAGGTTTTCGAGGCAAATGTCTTGTCATTATTAATTGTCCATCAAGTATTTTTTAACGAGGTTTCCAATTTTACACTTTCCTTTTTTATAAAAGAATTAATACTAAAATTATAGGGGAGGACAAATTGGACATTTTACAATTGATAGCTCATTTATGAGCTTCAAAAACAAAAAAATGTAAGTACTTTTTGTCAATCCTAGGTTTTTTTCTTAATAGGCGTGTAAAAAACCTAGAATGACTTATATTTCGAAACCGAGGGAGTATATGTCCACAGACCCCACGACTCTTTTCAGTTTGCTTTTCCATGGATAATGCACACAACTCAAAAAAGCTTGTTTTTTACTGTCAATTTTGTGGCAATTAAGTGCATAGCATCAAAATATGTTTTTGATCTTAGGCATTCTAAATGTAGCAGAAAAAAAGGATGAACGGTTTGTACGTGATTTCACTGCCCTATAATTGGGGAATTATCAGAAGACCAAATCCTTCCCCAATGACGTAAGGCTATTAAGTAAACCTTGTCTACTTACAGTGTGATTGACTGATTGTAATAATCCCAATTTTCCTTAGAAGTGGGTCCAGTTAATAGTTATCAAACCTGGAGGCAAATATAAAAAGACATTAAAAAAAAACCACGCACACACACATATATGAGGATCGAGGAAAGGTCATACTTATAGGGGAGGAAAGTTCGCTCATATAGAGTAGTCGTACACACATGATGGGGGGCCCATTACAGACGACTGGCAAAGTTCATCATGTTTCTTATGTCGTAAGACGCAAGTGTACAAAAAACGAACTCGTTTGGAAGCTTCTTACCCATGCATCGCATTGTGCCCATTGTTATATAATTGAAGAATCGTTCATTTTGCAATTACTTGAAATATGACCAAGTGTCCAAACAACTTGATTTTCCACACATATTATGACAAGTAAATTAACGTGAACGGTGTGGATCGTCCATAATGAATTCCACTGTGTGTGAACAATGGCTGTATATGAGGAAGTCACCTCATATCAGTATGAGGTTCCCTTTACTATACATATATGATATATGTGTGTGTGTATGTATACATGTATGAGAATAAGGGGGCTAGTGTGTCACCCTAGCGACTTAGCTAGGGAGACATCCCAAAACTCCTAGCTGGACCCTTCCAAGTGACAATCAACACCGCTGGATATAATCTATATAACAAAAAAGTATATGTGTACAAGATCTTAATAGTTTTCAACCAGTTCTAACCACTCATCATGCGAACTAAAAATGGAATTATTTTACCCCCTTTATAAAATGTCAATTATTTTGTTCGATGCTAAATGGTTAAAACTCGTCAAATTCTTTTGAAATTTTGCACACACTTACGTTATAAGATATAGATCACATCTATGCCTATTTTCAGTTGAGATGGGTGTGAAAGTCCCTGCCACTATGCTAAAACTTCGAAGTTGTAGAAGGATTAAGGAAAATTGCACTTGTATTCTAACAATGGGTTTTGAGTTGTCTTCCTAGCTAGTGGGCTAGGGTGATACACTAGCCCCCCTTCTCATATATATTGGCATAGGAGGAAATTTCCTCCTATTGCGCACTAAAGATCCAATCTCCGCAACCGAAATTCACGGTCCATACCGTTCAAATTGATCCTCAGACCATAAAACATATAGTGATGTACAATCATTCAGTTTAAGCATGTTTTGCCCATTCATCATGGAGTTGCAAAATGAATGGTTTTTCAATAATGGAACAATTGTGACCACTGAATGCATGGGAGAAACTTATTCAATTTTGATAATATTTCATCTCTGTATGTTTATGACATGTTCAACACTTTGAATGCTGTGGATCGTGCATTAGGATGGAGAGGGTAGGATTTTTAAGGGTGCCATATGAGAAAATTTCCTCATATGCCACCTCTCTCTCTCTATTTATGTGTGTGTGTGTGTGTAAAAATGAAAATGACCCCTTTTCGAAACCCTGCCTAAGTCGTAAAATTTAGAAGTATTGGCCAAACCAATAAACACCTTAAATAGATTATGTAGATCAAAATCTGTATCTTAGCATTCATTTCATCTCGTTAGTGGCCAAAACCTAAAACCAGTTTAAGCACTTCAATTTCAGAATTGAATGAAGCCCCAAAAAAGTTTAAACTGAGGTTCAAAACAGGGTTTCAGGATTAATATCATCCAGTTTGTAACTCCATTCGTGTGACTGGAATAAACCCCCCAACCCCCACACCCACCCAAATACTAGGCGACACACACAGGTATGTATGTATATGTAGACTGTAGACATCTATGGTACTTCTGAAGTATCCCTCAACCACACCACAACTTCGGAGTTTCGGTGTAGTGGAAGGGAAATGCCACATGGTTAGAGCTTGTAGGTTCAGGACACACAGGGTGTGTATTAAATGCGGTTTGGTGTGCATGTCCGTGACACCAGAGGGGTAATACTCTGAAGTCTATTCCCATCTTGAAAAAACTCCTAATACATTTTTTCTGCTTTTTTCTGGTGAATTTATCAAAGTGGTTTTCAGCAATATTACTATTTCACATTTTTTCTGCTTTTTTCTGGTGAATTAATCAAAGTGGCTTTCAGCAATCATTTTGAATAAAGAAGTTAGAAGATATGCATTATTATTTAAAAGGAGGTCGTAAGAAGAATGACAAACTAGTAGGACAGAGTATAGGTGTAAGTGTAAAAATGCAAATCCAAAGAAGAATGAGAAACATGGATGCAAGTGGAGAAAGGATTTAACTCTAGCTGATAGTGAGGTCAAATTCTACAAGACTATCACCATTTATCCAAATAATAAGAAGTAATTACAACCAAATTGGTTCTGTTTCTTTACCTTATGTGCATACTTCACATAGTTCTCATGGAAAAGATTGACATATCGATGAAGTGCCTTTCGCCCATCAATCGAATCAGCTGTCGAACCTCGAAGTGTTTCTGATGAAGAAACAACAATAGCCTTTGGGCCACTAAGAAGGTCTTTGTTTATAACCTCATGGCTATCATTTTCCAAAGAACCAAGAGGCTCTTCATCCATATAATAATGAAGAGATGCAACTTCAGTTACATCACTGCTGTCCACCACTACACACTCATAACTTGGCGTAAGTCCAACCAGTTGAGTATGGCCACATGTATCAGCTATTGTAACAAAGCCACAAAGTGCCATCGATGAGCAAGATTCACCGTGACCAGTAGTGAGGACAGGAACCACAGAAGGTTCTTTTCCAATATTATCAGTTCTGGAAAGCATATCGGAGAATGGGAGAAAATTCAAACATATGGAATCTAATCCACCACCATGTAGACAGTAAAATCTTTCCGACACTAGAGGATCAGAATACAGCGCGAGCAAACAAGTAGTCAATGCATAACTTGGCAAAGCTAGGTCTACAGTAGCTAAGCAAAGAAGAGAAGGGCCGATATAAATAGTGTCTGAAGAACTGATAGATTTATTTGTAGAAAATTGTACTTTTGATTCACAAATCATAGCAATGCCTTTTATTTGGCCAAAAGAATTAATTTGAAGACGAGGAGAACTACCAAGATTCCAAAGGGGCTGTATTTCGTCAGCTAGAGCATCTATCTGTAGCTGTCCACTACTCCAAGCGGTCAGGAGAACTGAATCTTTACCAATGGAGATGTAAAGGGAACTTAAAGCCTTTCCTTCACAATCAGCATTCCAAATCCTAAAATCTTTGTTCTCATTACTGCTGTGAGCTTTACCAAGTGGTCCCTGCAAAATATAAAATAATCTTATTATTTGCTGGGGATGAAGAAAGAAAATAAAGGACAGTATTGTATCTTAAGATTGCATTCTGAGGCAACAAAGAATTCAATATGTGAAAATTCATCGTGTACACTTATCAATGTTGTGTTCCTTAGAACGAAAAGGAGAGAAGAATCTCATCAAAAGCATTTCTTACTATGAAGGTCACCGTTATATTCTCCTTGGCCTGGAGAAGCTTGCTTGGAAAGCAGTACCCATTTCACCATTAAGCAAGGTTCTAATGGTAGGTGTTATCATCGTTTCAGCTAAAGGTTCAGTTAGTTAACAATGGATGTGAGGATATATTAGTGATCTAGATAAATCCTACAGCTTTAACCATCTTTAAAATATCTAGATATATTCCTCTTCTATGACTATAACTTATTTAAACTTACAGTAGTTTTGTACAAGTCACTCGTTGACATCCTTTTTACACAAACACAAAATAAAATAAAAGTTATTAAATAAACAAAAGTAGACTGCAGATATACAGGTGTAATGAATGTGAAAGTGTTAGAAAATTGTTCACATGGTAGCATGATCCAGGAAGTTACCAAACCATTTACCAATTATTCAAAATTTAAAAAATTACTATAAATTTTAGGCTGCATGTAGGAAGTATCCAAATGTGTTCAAGGAGTATGCAAAGTATGTGCCTCGTATGTGTCCAATATGGCAAAACTCCATAATAGAAATCCCCATGCCTCATAGGTGCACATCATGGTTTTAAAGATCGGCCGATCCTGGATCCGATCCGGGTGAACCGATATAACCCCTAAATCTCGGGATTGGCGAGATAACTCGGGGTTCGGCCGAGTTAGCAACTGGATCAGATGGATTATCCCATTCCCAACCCGAAACCACCGATCCTATGATTAAAAAATTTTAATTGAATTGTCTGTTCATGTGGATCCTTGTATTAAAGCAATAAAGATGTAATTATGTAATGAAAATCTTTTCATGTCTAGCTTGTATTTTGGTTTTCCCTTGTATGTAGATAAAAATGTATCATTTGGCCTACCTATTTCTATTGTTCTAGTTGTATTCTCGATTAATAATTTTCTGAAACAAATTAAAATGTTCCAAGTCTGTAATTGAAAATATTAAATTTGTAAAAATAATTATTTAAGTGTATCAATTCATTTTTCAAAATGAATTATTATTCGTTTCTAATAAATTAATTATATAAACATATTAGAATTTTTTTAAAATTTTAAAAAATGGCCAAAAAACCTGATACACCAATCTCATACAACCGATCCAGCAGATACAAATCTCGATCCAGATAGTTGAAAAAAGCTAGGCAGTTAAAATCGATTTTTGGAACTAATCGGTCTATGAGCGATTAGTGATTAATCGGTTAATCGGAAAATAATCGGGGATTAAATCGGAAAAATCGTTATATATATAATTTTTAAAAAAATATCCTCATTATGTAGCAACCCCAAATCCTAACATAAAACTATTATGAGATTATCAAATTGGAACATTTAGTTATAGGAAAAAAGAAGAGAGTACTTGGTTTGAGTTGAGTTTAGATTCTGAATATGGGTTGGGTCAGGTTTGCTGGTCAGTTCCCTGAATTAAAAATAATCGGGGAGGAAGAGCAGTGCGACCAACAAGAGGAGATGCAAATGCGAGCCAGGTCAAGTATGCGACGGTACAGGGGGAACAACGACGGGTCGGATTTAGGTTTGCTCGAGGAAGAAGAAGAGAATCTATTTGGGTTTGGGTTTGAAGATAAGCAGTTTGGGTTTAGGTTTGAATGAGGAAGAAGAGAGCGTCGATATGTCGGGTTTAGGTTTGTGCGAGGATCAGAAGGGGTTTGAATTTTGAATTTGATCCGAATTAAGCCCAAATAATGCAAACGAGCATAAAAATTAGAGGAGATTTAATCGGTTAATCGGCCACTTAAAATCGGCCGATTAATCATTAATCGGCCGATTATTCCCGATTAAATCGCTAACTATTAAAATATTATAAATCGCTAAAAAAATAATCGCTTAGTCTTCGATTAGCGATTAATCGGGGATTAATCGGACGTAATCGGAGATTTTAACTGCTGAGGGAAAAAGCCGATTCATCTCGAGTTTTAAAACTTTGGTGCACATGCACTACGTCACCATGTGTGTGATACCATGTTCTCAAATCAGTGGACTTAAAACAGGCTTACCATAAGTGTAATATACAGACATAGTCAACTAGGCCGAGATGTTGACTACATGGACTTGTTGATGTCATCTCATATTAAAAACATCAGAATTAGGTTGGAATTACCTGCAACACAAGTGATGCATCAACTGAGGCATAAGGATGTGCTTTCAATAGTAATTTGTTGCCCACAATTGTTGATTGATCTACTAGCTCGGGGAATGTTGACTCTAACCAATTAAGTGCCAAATTTGAGCTCCCAATAGCATTTTCGCTTGATGACTTCATTCCAAATGCAATTACATCTTCACGAAGTTCCTCTTAAAATGCCCAACTAAATACACTGCAATAAAATTTACAAAATTTTCCATTAGGGTAAGTGATGTAAAACCAACCCTAAAATAGAGAATTTCCAAGAATTTTAATGGGTTAATTTTACCAACATGAAAGTGCGGATCTAAGTTGGAAATTTTTAACAGTTAACAGGTTCGATGGGTAAATCCCTACGTGTTTTAGCAAGTAAGAAATTCAATACTGATTCGTACTTTATTCAAGCATGTGGAACACTCAATCTCAATTATTCTTGTAGACGACAGGCAAATCAAATAATAGACTAGATGATAAGGCAGTAAAACACAAATATTAAGAATGGAAAGAGTATACCGAATGTGAAGAAAACCAACGTAGATCTCGGAGTTGGGCAACCACTAAAATCACAGTAAGCAAGGCAGCAACGAAGCCAATGAGGGTGGCAGATCTGGTCGATGGTGAAGTGCGACGAGCGGAGGGGGGCGTCGTCGGCGAGGTGCGGCGGTGGAGACCGACCTCAATGGCAGTCGACGGAGGCACGGTGCTTGGGGTTGCTTCTGGGGTGAGGATCTTGGTCGGGAGTGGAGGGGGAAGGAGGCAACGACAGGGCTTGGGATTGGGGTGATAGGTCGGTGGCGACGGTGAGGCCGGTGAGGGGAAGTGTCGGGATTTTGATAGCGGGATTGAAGGGGGTAGCGGTCGACGATGGCGTGGAGGTGGAGCGGGATTGGGGAAGAAGAAGACGAAGGGTTGGGTTCCCTGTGCTTGTGATCGGGATCTGGGGGTAGAGGAGAACGAAGGTGAAGAAGAAGGGGGCGGCTGTAGAAGGGGGGATTAGTTTAGGATTTTGGGGATTAGGGTTTGTATTAGGGATTTGTATTTGGGGATTTTTTTAATTGGTGGTAGATTTCAGAGTTAATCACTAACCCTAAAATTGTATTAGGATTTATCACAAACCCTAATTTAGATCTCAGTTGTATCACACAAAGGAGGAGGAAGAGCAAAAACTCAACACAGATTTTTTTTAATCAATAATGGCATGCTTTCTCATTAATCTCAAGGCCTTTAAATAGGCTCAAATACATCTTGAAACACATCTCCAAAATATTCTCAAAATCTAAAAATTACAAAAAGATTACATATGGCTATAATTGCCCGAAACAAAAATGGTAGTGAAATAAACTAAACAGGAAAGATGTCCTCATCAGTAAGACATATACCTGATGTATTTAGAAAAAATTAAAGTACATAGGGTTGGCATTCGGGCCTCACGGGCCAGGCCGGAACCGGGCGGGCTTTGCCCAGGCCCGGGCTAGAGCGGGCCGGGCCAGAGATCCTCGCGGGCCGGGCCAGGCCGGACCAAATGGTCGAATTAGTGGCCCGGACCTGGCCCCTGGCCCCTAGGTCGGGGTCAGGCCGGGCCGGGTTTTGCATATTTTTTTTAATAAAACAGATCAAGTATTAAAAAGTAATTTGTTAACAATTGTAAAAAAACATATATATAAAAGTAGTAAAATGTATTTTAAATTAATTTAATGAATTACAAAATGTTAAGTATAGATAAATAATATTTTAGATTGGTTTAATGAATTACAAAATTTCAAATATAATCTAATAGATAAATAATAATGCATACAAATTTTATCAAATTACAACATAAAAATAAAAATAAAAACAGAAGAAAAAAACAACAGCTAAAAATTATTTTGATCAAGAAAAGTGATTAATTAATTCAAAAATAATATTCTACATTATGATTTTGTGAAGAGTACAAACTAAAAAGATAAAGGAAAATAATGAATGAAGATAATAATTATAAGAACATATAGATAAATAATATTTCATACAAATCTTATCAAATTACAATATAAAAATAAAAACAAAAATAAAAGAAAGAAACAACCG
Source organism: Hemerocallis citrina (assembly GCA_017893485.1). NCBI lineage: Eukaryota > Viridiplantae > Streptophyta > Magnoliopsida > Asparagales > Asphodelaceae > Hemerocallis > Hemerocallis citrina. Next base: position 402,989,448 of record CM030359.1, on the reverse strand, counting down.
CTAAAAATCATTTTGATTAATTCATTTAAAAATAAAATCTAAGCCCTCTCAGGATCGAACCCGCAACCAGCCAAACTCAGCGCACTAATTTGAGCGCGCTAGCCAAGAAATCCAATCTAGAACTATATTTCATAAAAAGTTTAATAGTATATATATATATATATGTAACTAAGACCATTTGAAGTAGAAAACTTTTAGTCCCACATTTGTGAGATGAAAGAAGTGAAGAGGTAGAGTTTGATATAAAAAGCTACGGTGGGGATTGACAAATTGAGTAATGAGTTGTGATTAATTAATTTTGATGTCCACACTCATTTTTATAAATTTTTAAAAATTTTAAAGTATATTTATATGTATATATACATATATTTTGTAGTATATATATATATTTCTATACATATATTTTGCTAAAAAAAAATTAAAAAAAAAAACAAACGGGTCAGCCCGTGGCGGGCTTTCATGGCAAAATTCGGGCCCGGTCTGGACCGGGTTTGGGAGGGGGCCGGTCCCAGGTCAGCCCGAGTATTGGGTGCCACCCCTAACAGTACATGGTTATTAGAATTTGTACAACGAGTTATAAAATACCAAATAGATTATATTTTTCTACTGTTTATTTTTCCTTTACTTTTTTCACCGAAAAATTATGAGCACATCAAATTTAACTTAAATTTAAAACCCTGAACTAGAATAGAATTATACACTTTACATCGCAGCAAATAAAACATATCTAACTGAAATTAAGTACCTCCCAAAAGGAATAACTGGGCAAAGAACATAGGTGGAACCATCACTGAACAAAATAAACACCTGCAAGCATAAAAGCCTCAATTATTAATAGAAAAAAGTTTAGGTAAACATAAGCAAAATTTTGAACTCATAAATTTTGACATTTATCTATAAACATACTGAACAGACAAAAAAAAAAAAACACATGTCCAATACATCTAGAGATGTAAATAGAAACTAGAACATAGCTACAGCAAAACATCTGTATGATAATTTGGTCATGATTTGAAAAATAAAGCCTTGGTAACTACATGATAATTAGGCAATGATCTGTATATAGAGCAGTCATTCAAGCCAGAGTGATTGTTTGATTTCACTAACAAAAAGACATGGATTGCATGTCTAAATTCAAATTCCCAACATAAATCAATTTATCCAGCATACTTGTGTGTGGGCAGTCAAGGTATGACTCAATTCCAATAGCAAAATATATGTTTAGATTGAAACCTGGACCTACCAGATAATGTCTTTTTTTAAAAATCATGTGCTACTTGGATTTGGCTGGAGTGGTAAGACTCTATCCTCGTTATCAAAAAAAAATAAAAAATCATGTGCATACATATTCCACAGCAATCATAAAAACAAAAATGTACTAAATATGAATGGAAAGGTATACTGTAATGTTATTAATAAAATAATTAATTACACGATATCAACTCAAATATATGTCAAATTTTAGGCAGTAAATTTAAGTTCTGTGTCATAACAACAATTAATACAGAGCATGCCCTGTACCCAAAGTGACCCCACGGGACGATAAACTACTTTTTCCTACAGTCAAACATGAGTCTATTTGAGTGTTTCTGGTAATGGTTCGATCATCTTAAAGGTTCAGTTCAAATTTTGCATATACTTTATCGTAAGTGGATGATATATATCATATATTAATCTGAGAGGAAAAAGAATCACATTCAGTGTTTGACGGCCCAGTTTAGCATTCAACACGAATGGGAGACGTGGGAAAAAAATATCTTAGATAATAATGAAGAGGGATTCTGATACATGAAGAGATATTCCAAGAGCTGACCGGTTTGAGTACGAGCAAAAGTCATATTCAAGCATCAAGAAAGGGGAGGGAACAAAAAGAGTAGTGACACGTGACAATGCAATGTTTGTTGTTCAAAACATAATTGGACAGTACATGATTATCTCAAGGCTCTCATCATATTTGAAACGGCAATCAGATTTTAGAGTGACAATGATATACAACCAAGTTAGGTTACTACCATGTGTTATCAAATAATAACCATAGATAGCCCAGAAACCAATCTGGATGAGGAATTCAAATCTAGAGATTGAAGGTAGGATTTCAAACTCAGTCTCTAAACAGTTAAAATCCGATTAATCCACGATTAATCGCTAATCGAAGGCTAAGCGATTATTTTTTTTAGCGATTTTCAATATTTCAATAGTTAACGATTTAATAATCGGCTGATTAGTGGTTAATCGGCAGATTTTGAGTGTCTAGTTAACCGATTAAATCCCCTCCTTTAATTTGTAGGCTCGTTTGCATTATTTGGGCTCAATCCGGTCCAAACTCAAATTCAAAATTCAAAATCCAAACCCCTTGTGGTCCTCTCGCAAACCCAAACCCAACATGTCGCCGCTCTCTTCTTCTTTTCCTGCGCAAACCCAAACACGAACCACCGCCGCTCACTTCTTCTTTCTCGCGCAAACCCAAACCCAAAGCCAAACTGAAACTGATTCTCTTCTTCCTCGAGCAAACCCAAATTCGACCAGCCGTCGCTCCCCCTGCTCATCTCAAACTTGACCCGACCTGCATCTGCTGCACCTCCTCCTTTTGCTGCTCGTGCTGCTCCTTCCCGATTATTTTTGTTTGCTAGAACCAACCGGCAAACCCGATCCGACCCGCATCTAGAATCCAAACTCAGCCCAAACTAAGTACTCTTTTTTTCTTCTCTATAACTATATGTTCCTATTTGATAATCTCATAATAGTTTTATGTTAGGGTTTAAGGTTGCTACATTATGAGAATAGATCATTTTTTTAAATTATATATATATATATACTAGGTTTGCCTGTGGGCACGTGCCTATGACACATCTTCGGAACGATGCAGTATATAAAAAACCCTATAAACAGTAAAATATACCATACAATTTTTGACAGTTTCAAAAGGTAGGGGATACATTTACTTTCCAGCATTTCAAATGCATGAATCTGAAACTTCCATCATGAAATTTATGTAGCTCAAGTTTGAATAGTAAGACAACAATTAGTTGTAAATAAAAGTTCATATTTCCATCAGCATATATTGAAAATTAATTATAAATGGGGTGTAAAATCCAACTTCTTAGAACTTTAAGGGTGCAAAATGATGAAATCTAACTTTTGAGGAGATATTTGCTACTTTCAGTGCAACTTTAGAGGTTGAAATTTACCCGAGAGAGAGAGAGAGAAATATGAAAAAAGTGAAGAGGGGAGAAAGATATAGTAATAAAATGAGGAGAATTTTTGTTTTGGTGGGAACAAATTTAGTTGAGGGAAAAAATTTGGTGGGAAAATGTCTTTTGGGAGGGTCAATATGAGCCATTGATTTGGTTTTAATTGAAGAAGAGCCACTTGATAGCTTTTTTTCAAATTACCTTGTTATTATATATATATATATATATATATATATATATATATATATATATATATATATATACTAGGTTTGCCCATTAACACGTGCCTACGGCACGTCTTCGGAACGGTGCACCTTGTTTGATCATATAAAATAGTTTTGGAGGTCCAGCAAATTAATTGAAGTAGAAAGCGTAGAGCCAGCAAAAAACATATTATATGATTTTTTTGATTTTTTTTAAATTATTTTTAAAGTTTTAAAAGTTTTTAAATTTTTTATTTTTTAATTTTTTTTAAATTTTTTATTTTCTTAATTTTTTGAATAGAAGAGGGAGGGAGAGAGAGAGAAAAAAAATAATTAAATAAATATAGGAGTTGTTTTGGTTGGGAGATTTGAATTTGAGTTTTGGGGAGAAACTTTTGGCCGGAAAATATGTTTTGTGAGGTTAGATCTAGGTCTTTGATTTTTTGGGGATTGAAGGATAGCCACTTGATAGCTTTCTTTGTGTTTTATTATATAGATATATATATATAGGAAAATCTTCTATTGTGCACCACCCCTCCGTGTGCACTCGGCCTTCCCGCCTTCGTATCGATGATCTGAACCGTTCACATTGATCTACACATCTAAATTAGTCTAAATATGTAAAATCAAATAATTTGAAATTCATTTGTCCATCCACTGAAGTGTTACAAAATTGTATGGCTGAAAATCATTGTTTTTTATAGTCACATGATGGATGAGCAAATGAATTTCAAATAATTTGATTTTACATATTTACACTAATTTAGATGTGTAGATCAATGTGAACGGTTCGGATCGTCAATACGAAGGCGGGAAGGCCGAATGCACACGCCGTGTGCACCATAGGTGGTGCACAACGGAAGACTTCCCTATATATATATATATATATATATATATATATATATATATATATATATGAAAAAGTGAAGAGAGTAGAGAGAGATAGTAATAAAGTGAGGATGATTTTGTTTTGGGGGAAAAACTTTTAGAGGAAAAATGTCTTTCGGGAGGGTGAATGTGAGTCATTCAAATTGTTTCTATTGAAAGAGAGCCACTTGATAGTTTGTTTTAAATTGCCTTGCGATTTATTATATATATATATATATATATATATATATATACATACATACAATTTTTCCGATTTATCCTCAATTATTTTCCGATAAACCGATTAATCACTAATCGCTCTTAGACCGATTAGTTCCAAAAACCGATTTTAACTGCCTAGCTCAGTCTATAGTTGTTTAAGTAGTAATGAGTGTTTTTGCAAGTATGGGAAGGGTTTACATTAAAATTGATTCCTTATTTATAAAGGTTCTGTTTTCGGCCGATAAACAGAGAGTGATTTCAATTGTTTAAGCTAGAGCAATGGACAAAAAAGATTAAATCATACTTCTACTCTAAAATTAATATAAATATGGTCATTGTATTCAAGGATTGGGTACAAGGGAGGATATATTGTTTCATATAAAAGGAAAAAAATTGTTACACTTAGTGAGAGTAGAAAGACTAAAAGAGACCAGGGACCACCCTGTGCTTCTATATTATCTGAAGTAAAATAACCCTGTATTTCTTGAGGGTGTAAACAAATTTTGCTAACTATGAATATCTTGTGTTTCCTTGATGTTTGTGATTTGCTTTCCCCTTCTTGTTGCTCAAAGCATATTATCTCTCTAATATTGCCTAGATAATTTTTATCTTGAAAGAAAGATCTTAAGAGAGCACATTGTGCTTCCCACAATTCTGAAGTAAAATAATCCCTTCTCTTTCTCCTGTCGGTATAAACAAATTTGCTAACCATAAGGATCAGTTTGGCATCATTTTTGTTGAGCGCTTTTGAGCTAAAAGCCTTTTACACTCAATAGGTGTTCGTAAAAACTTAATAAAAATTGTGTTTGGCCAAAAGTACTTTTCCACAAACCACTACTTTCAATCTTTTTCTCAACACACCTAAAGTGATGCTTTGGCAATCAAGAAAGTGTTTTTACTTACTACGAAAAATTTGAAACTAAACATTTTTTTCTAATAACACTATTAAGCAAAAACACTTTTCATTCCAAGCAATGCCAAATAGAGCCTAAATGTGCTTGTATTTCCCTGGTATGTTTGCTTTCTTCTTCTTTCTTCTTCTTTCTTAAGGCAATGTATGTAGTATTACATTCCCAATGTTGTCAAGGTGATTTTTTTCTAGTACACGGGTGAGCAGGGATATGAAAATAGTAGATTGAGCTCCCCACTTCTGTGAAGTAAAATAATCTCCTCTCTTTTTCCTGTGGGTGTAAGCACATCTAACTAACCATAAACCTTCTTGTGTTTCCTCAGTGTTATGGGTTGCTTTCTCTTCATGTTTCCTAAGGTATAGTCTCTAATATTGCGAAGATAATTTTATACTGAACTCTCATAAATCTAACATTGGACTTTAAAAATTAGATACTTCAACAAAAATATATCAATAATTAGGAAGACAAATAATTCAAGTTCTAAATGCTGTGCAAGTGTATTTAACATGTGAGATTTCATGGACTATCATCAGATGAACCTTCATATTATAAAAGTAAGTGTAACTGATACGAAAATTATAATCATTTTGTATATGAATATAAATATCTTCGTTTTTAGAAAAGAAAAATGTCAACTAGTAATCCTCAATACCATTTTTTTTCCTGTAATCTAATCATATGAAGTTGTCTCTGCCATAGGATCGTTCACTAGATTTTTATTCATGATTTTTTTACTTAAAAGGGTAACCGCTGCTTGAATTCAAAACGTTTCTTCTCCATCCATGATGGACTTGAAACAATCAGCAAATACTACCCTATTGGTCTATTGTTGCATATAAAATATGGGCAACTGAAAGGTAACAAGTCTCTACTAGGCTATCCCTCACCACCTATTTGGCTGATTTGAAAGAGAGTAAACTCCTCTATTACATTGAAAGAACAGCCAACATGTGTAACAGCTTCCAGTACATGTAAGCTTCACTTGGCCTCACCTCCCCACTGAGTGACTTAAGTGCAACAATTTTAGTTTTTCAACTTTCAAGTAAAAGAAAAACTATTTTTGTACTACTTGTACTACACAAACTTTTTCTATGTTGAGAAAACCTCCGTGTCACAGAGAGTTCTTGAGAATACCAGTAGGCATAAACCACTACTCAATTATCTAGAGATTGAAGTGGGGAAAAGAGATCAGATGGGATTCAGGCACAGCAGAAGACAGATAAGAAATCAAACCATCCTTAAACTACAGATTGGTTTCACTCAGTGTTACAGAGTAAACCTCCGTGTCACAGAGAGTTCTTGAGAATACCAGTAGGCATAAACCACTACTCAATTATCTAGAGATTGAAGTGGGGAAAAGAGATCAGATGGGATTCAGGCACAGCAGAAGACGGATAAGAAATCAAACCATCCTTAAACTACAGATTGGTTTCATTCAGTGTTACAGAATCCCCCCCCCCCCCCCCCAAAAAAAAAAAAAACGATCTGGATCTTCCGATTCAAATTAGGGTTTTTTGCATTCCACATCTTCAAAATAAGAAGATCCGTCTCATATTCTAACAAAAGTAGGAGCAAAATAAAGAAACCCTAAGGAAAATAAGAGGGAAAATTTCGGATAGAAAAGTTCTAAGTGAAATTAAAATACTTCAAGAGTAGATCCTCGCTCGACAAACAACTATCCAATTTAGGGTTCTTTTGCGTTCCGGGTCTTCAAAATAGAAGATCTGTCTAATATTCTAACAAAAGTAGGAGCAAAAGAAAGTAACCCTAAGGAAAATAAGAGGGAAAATAATTCGGATAGAAAAGATAAAGTAAAATTAAAATACTTCGAGAGTTTTGCACTCAAACTCTGATGTTCTGACTCGTCTCATATTCTAACAAAAGAAAGAAACGCTAAGGAAAATAAGAGGGAAAATATTTTGGATAGAAAAGTTAAAGTAAAATTAAAATACTTCAAGAGTTTCGCTCTCAAACTCTGATGTTCTGACTCCCACTACTTCAAGAGTAGATCCTCTGCTCAAATAGACCACAACGTCAACGTTCTGGACTGCGACAAACAACTATCTCAAGCTTTGCTAGTCATAGTGCGAAATGGAAAAATAAAATAGTAGATGAGTAGCTCTTGCTTTAGCTAATAGAATTCTTTTTAATAAAGTATAAGACTTGCATGTTTAATTTTTGAGTTAGGAATTTAGAATTTGGAGACATTTTCTAGTTATATATTTTTGGTCAACTTTTTTTTTTGAGACGTTCGCTACTTGGATAATTAACGTGAATTTTTCGTATTTAAAATGTGAAGGTTCTCAATTTTCATCACTGTTGGATTATAATATTAGGTGATTGGTTTTCTCAATGCCTAAGAGGATCACATACACTTCCAAAAGTGCGATTCCAAATGTACCATGACCCGGATCAGCGATCCGACTAACCCTACCCCCTCCGTACCGCGTACCACCCAAGTAGTATACTACACACACATAGCATTCCAAAAGTGCGATCCCAAATGTACCACAACCCGGATCAGCGATCCGACTAACCCTACTACCCCCTCAGGGGCGGATGCACATATCAAGGAGGGGGGACAAATGGGACCCCTAAAAAATTATACAACACCCCTTTTATGGGTCAAAATTTTTATTTGGCCCCCCAAAAAAAAATTAGTTGACCCCCTAACCCATCCCATTCTCAAGCTTCAAAGCCCTCGCCCTAAGTACTCAGTACTTCAAATAAATAAATAAATAAATAAAATACCCCATACCCATCGAAACCCACACCCAGACCCATCATATCCCAACTCATTTGTCATTTCCATTCCCTTTCTGTCATCTCATTTTTTCAACCCAACCCATCCCATTCTCACTCTCTCTCATCTCATTCTCTCAACGCAACCGCAAAAAACGCGTCGTCACGTCAGTGGCGCCGCTCTCGGCTCTCATCACCTCGTCAGCGACGATTGGCGGGCGGATTCCGAAGGCGGAAGGAGGAAGAGGAGGGCGTCACGTAAGTTTTATCCAGAAGATTTCATGAACAAGAGAGAGTGCAATTAAGATTGCAATTGGAGTATTATGGTCTTGATGTCATAAAGCATCCAGAATTATTGAATTTGTTTTCAACCTCTGATTTATGTCATAAATTATATATGACAATAAAATCAGTTAACTATCATCTAATTGATAGGTTGATCTGTTTGGTGCTAACTTTACCTGTTTCTATAACAACTATTGAACGAGCCTTTTCAGCTATGAATTTTGTGAAGACAAAACTCCGCAATAGAATGGAAGATGATTATTTAGCTGATAGCCTCATTGTTTACATTGAAAAGAATATTTTTCGTAGTTTTACTAGTGAGATGATCTTGTCAGAGTTTTATTTTATGAAACCTCGACGGTAGGGATAAATTGTGGATTGTAATTTTTGAAAACTTGGGTCATATTATTGACATATTTTGTCGTTTGGTTATAAATTTATGAGTTTTATGAATATATTTGATCCAATTATTTTGAATTTTTTTTTGGCAACAATCATGATGATGCCGAAAAAAAATGGGACCCCCATTTTGAATAGTCTGGCTCCGCCACTGTACCCCCTCAGTACCGTGTACCACCCAAGTTCCGACAATGTCCTCGTACCAGTACCACAAACCTGGTAATACTGGTTTCATTTTTGATATATCAAAGAACCAAATAAGCCTGTTGTCATTGTAATGTACAAATTTTAAAAAGCACGAAATAATTTACAGAAAGCACGAAACCAGATTTTACGGAAAGCACGAAATAATTTTATGAATAGCCAAATACCGGCTAAATTTAATTCAGTTCCAGACTTTATGCTAACTTACATCTAACCAGTGGACTCAATCTATCAGGTTGTTTTAACTTGATTTCTTAAGAACAATAATACAACTAACAACAAAAATTATCATGAATTAACAAATGTAGCAAAGAACTTAAAACTGTATTAAACATAAAAAAGAAGATGAATTTTGTAAATTATATCTAAAGTATCCAGTATGCAAATGCTGCCATGCTGATTATAAAAATAATGTGTACTTACAGAAAACCGGTCCCAATAATGTTGATCTCCAAATGAGCATGCCACTGGGCAGATTGATGCAGCATTGTGACCACAACCTGGTTCAACTGGTTGCAAATAGTATTCCTGTTCTGCTTGCTCCAGATCAGATGAGAGATCAAATAATCTGCACAATAGGATAGGATAGGATAGGATATGGATATCATGATAGCAATATGGATATTGTATGGACCGAAATATTTAAATTTATACAAGTAATCAAAAAAGAGAACAAGGCCAAAGTGATTTTTCATTCAAAGTAGTCATTTTCACTGATATTGAGTTCATTTACATATATAATCCGAACCCAAAGTTGTCTTTACCAAATACTGAGATATATCCATAGAACAATCACATACAAATATTATTATATATCCATAATATAATAATCAAGCAATAATGCAATATCCATATTGGCATTTCATTCTGCTACCGGTAATCACATACGAATATGATTATGCCAATAACCACTCCATGTCTACTCTATGTAAAACCCTTACACCGACAATGTTTGATAGACAGAACAGGTTTGATGGGTTGATCTAGAGAAGCAAAAATGGCTTTGAGAGAGAAAATTGACAGGGAGTGAACCAAGGAGAAACACTATCACCCACCATCAAATTACACACCTCAGAAAAACATCAAATAGGCTCACAGATGAATCCATAGTCTAAATGATTAAATATAAACAGCCTCTGCTGCTCTTGCAAAATCGTAGCAACAAAAATTAGCTCAATTTTTGGTTATGTTAAGATTTCCAACACAACAAATGGTAACATAGTGATGTAAAACCAACCCTAAGATAGAGAATTTCCAAGAATTTTAATGGGTTAATTTTACCAACATGAAAGTTCTGATCTAAGTTAGAAATTTAAAACAGTTAGCGGATTTGATGGATTTTCAAGAAATAAATTATGCTAACATTTCCAATTAATAATTCGACCTCAATCAATAATTAAATCCCTATATGTTAGCAAGTAATAAGTCCAATATCAATTCGTACCCTAATCTAGCATGTGGATCACTCAATCTCAGTATTTTGTGGTCGACAGTCAAATCAGATAATAAACTAGATGATAAGGCAGTAAAGCACAAATACTTAATAATGAAAAGAGTATACCGGATGTGAAGAAACCCAGTGTCGATCTAGGAGCGCACAGTATCCAAGAACACAGCACACAGTGAGCAAAGTCAGCAACTAAGACGAAGGGCCACAGATCTGGAATGTTGCACTTGAGATCAGGCAGGACTGTAACGATGTCTGGAGGAGTCCTGGTCGGTCCCTACCAACGAACTCAATGGAAGTGTGGCCTGAACTGGATTGAAACCCTACCGACCGGTTCTTTGATCGGAAGCTGAATGATCCTGCCGAGAATGGCTGTTGACTGCGATCGATGTCTGCGGAGGTTGAAGGAGATTCGGGATCGGGGTTTTCGTTGACGATCGGGGGACTGGGGTGATGTTCGGGATTGGAGGAGGAAGGAGGAGATGGGTGGAGGCTGTAGTGGTGGTGGGTTCGACGGAGTGTGGGGTTGAAGGAGAGGGTCGCGGCGTGGTGGTGGCGAGAGAGGGAGAAGGTGATGGTGTGGGGGTTGGGTCTGGAGTGGAGAAGGGGCTAGGGCGACGAATTGGGTTTGGGGATTTTTTTTGGGGGTTTCGGAAAAAAAAAAAACGAAGAAAGAAGAGGAAGAAGATGACTGGCGGCGGTAGGGGTATTAGATTAGGATTTTTTTTTTGGGGGGATTAGGGTTTGTATTAGAGATTTGTATTTGGGATTTTTAAGTGGGGATAAATTTTTAGAATTAATCACTAATTCTAAAACTAGATTAGGATTTATCACAAACTCTAATTTGTCTCTCAGTTGTATCACACAAAGGAGAAAAAAAATGAAGAGCAAAACTCAACACAGGTTTTTTTTTATCAATAATGGCATGCCTTTCTCATTCATCTCAGGGCCTTTAAATAGGCTCAATTACATCTTGAAACACATCACCAAAATATTCTCAGAATCTAAAAATTACAAAAAGATTACATAAAAATGGAAATAAAATAAAAGTCCTAAACTGAATAAAACAGCTGATGAAGACGATGCCTGCGCTGATAGAAACGCCCAAATCTTCTAGAACCGATGTCCTCATCATTCTCCCCGGGTGGGAGAAGGCTCGACCCAGTCGAGTCAAAACCAGTCCTCCTGTCATAGTGCTCCAAGAGGTCTGGATCCAAGCGCTGGAGCTCTCCGCGATCTATCCAAGTGTTCTCCGACTCCGGCTTGTTTTTCCAACTTACCAAATATCTATGAATACCACCATCTCTAGTAGAGATTATCTGATCATCTAAAATATTATCTAACTCTTCTGTCGATGGGTAAGTAGTATCTGGTAGTGGAGGTAATGGGGGAATCTCACCAGTAGGCTGCAGGGTAGGCTCATCTATAAGAGGATTTCTAGGGTTAAATTCTGGGCCTTCATAGGGTACTAAATCCTCAATATTGAAAGTTTTACTGATGCCAAAGCCTTCGGGGAGGTCAACAACATAGGCATTGTCATTGATTTTATGAAGAATTTTAAATGGACCTGCAGCACGTGCGTTCAATTTCTTAACGGATCCCGCTGGGAACCGTTCCGGACGAATCCGAACCATCACTTCGTCACCCACATTAAAAGTTTTAAATTTCCTTCTAATATCAGCTCTTAACTTGTAGTTAAAATTATTTTCATTAATTTTCTTGGAAATTTCTCTATGTAAATCATGAATGCGGGATGCAAATGCAGATGCAGACTCAGAGACTCGGTGATGTTCTAACATGGGGGCAAGATCTATAGGCTGCCTAGGACGATAACCGTGTACAACTTCGTGTGGACTCATGCCAGTGGTTCTATTCCTAGATGTGTTATATGCAAATTCAGCAACCGTTAATTTCAAATCCCATGTTCCCAAGTTCTCTCCCACAAGAGTACGTAAGAGATTGCCAAGACTCCGATTGACAACCTCAGTCTGTCCATCTGTCTGTGGGTGGAACGCTGACGAAAACTTTAATTTTGTACCTAACTTGTGCCATAGGGTCTTCCAAAAATAACTCGTGAATTTCACATCCCTATCAGACACAATGGTTTTTGGCAACCCATGTAGCTTCACAATATTATCAAAGAAGATCTGAGCCACGCGGGATGCATCAAAAGTTTTCGAGCACGGGAGGAAGTGGGCCATTTTAGAAAAACGGTCCACGACGACAAGAATGGAATCGTGTTTCTTTTGTGTCTTCGGTAAGCCTAACACGAAATCCATACTCACGTCTTCCCAAGGGCGGCTGGGAACAGGTAGGGGAGTGTACAGGCCTGTGTTCTGTTTTTGTTGCTTGGCAAGTTGACAGGTGTGACATCTGTTAACAAGTCTCACAACGTCTCTCTTTAGCTTCGGCCAGTAAAACCTATGTTCCACAGCATCAATGGTCTTGCTATGCCCAAAATGTCCAGCAAGGCCACCAGCGTGCAATTCCCAAACAAGATACTCTCGTAAGGATGTACTAGGAATGCACAGTTTGGAGCGATAGAAGAGATAATCATCTTTCAAGAAATAATCATCTATCACTCGAGTTATGCCTTCCTTCAAAGAGGTGTAGATCTCGTGAAAATCTGGGCAGGAGGCATACTCATCTCTCAATCTCTCAAAACCAATAATTTCGGTGCGCAGAGCAGATAAGATCATGTAACAACGACTTAGCGCATCCGCGGCCTTATTATCAATCCCTTTTGTATGCCTAATGGTATATGAATATTCTTGTAGGAACTCTACCCATCTAGCATGTCTCGGATTCAACTTTTGTTGAGAATTAAGGAATCTTAAGGCCTCATGGTCTGAGAAGATAACGAATTCTTGCGGTAGGAGATAATGTCGCCAATAGCGAAGTGACTGAATGACCGCATAGAACTCCTTGTCATAGGTGGAGTATTTTTGTCTTGCCTCATTCAGCTTTTCACTGAAATAAGCAACAGGATGACTCTCTTGACTGAGGACTCCACCTATACCAATACCAGAAGCATCACATGTTACTTCGAAGACTTTAGTGAAATCAGGCAACCTCATGACAGGTATCTGAGTCATTCTCTTCTTGATCTCTTCGAAGGCATTCGTGGCTTCTTTCGACCAGACAAACTCACCTTTCTTCAAACAGTCGGTTATCGGAGCCATGATCGTGCTAAATCCTCGCACGAACCGACGATAAAAGGTGGCAAGGCCGTGAAAACTCCGCACATCACGAATATTGCGGGGCTCAGGCCACTCTGTAATAGCTCGTATCTTTTCTGGGTCAGCAGATACTCCTCTGGCAGACACAATAAATCCCAGAAAGATAGTCTGATCGGAGAGGAAGGTACATTTGGTAGGATTAGCATAAAGCTGTTCCTTCCTCAAAACACCGCAGACCTGTCTCAAATGGTCAAGATGTTGCCCAACGGATCGGCTGTAAATGAGGATATCATCAAAGTACACCACAAGGAACTTGCCCATAAAGGGACGGAGTACTTGCGTCATGATTCTCATAAACGTGCTCGGGGCATTTGTCATTCCAAATGGCATGACCATCCACTCGTACAGGCCATCCTCCGTCTTGAAGGCGGTCTTCCACTCATCACCAGGACGAACACGTATTTGGTGGTAGCCACTCTTAAGATCAATCCTGGAAAAAATTGTGGCACCAGACATCATGTCCAACATGTCATCCAAACGAGGAATGGGAAAACGGTATTTCACCGTGATCTTGTTTATGGCACGGCTGTCCACACACATACGCCAAGTTCCATCTTTCTTTGGCGTCAATAGAGCAGGAACAGCGCAAGGACTTAAACTTTCCCTGATGAAGCCCTTTGCCAATAACTCATCAACTTGCCGTTTCAACTCAGCATGCTCTGTCGGATTCATCCGATAATGTGGCAAGTTGGGAAGACTCGCTCCCGGAACCAGATCAATAGCGTGTTGGATGTCACGCAATGGGGGCAACTGGTTGGGGAGGTCAGCAGGAAACACATCTGCAAATTCCTGAAGGACAGGAGTAACTTGGGGCGGGATGAGTGACTTAGGATCTTTAGGGACTTCTCTCGCTGTGAGTAAAAGAATGGTAGCCCCCTTTTCAATTTCATTTGTAAGTTCCTTTTCACCCATATACGTTACCTCCTTGCCCTTTCTCGAGGGAGCCGGTGTTGTTTCAGCTGGACTAGTTCGTGGCCTCACGGGAATGAGCTTTATTTTTAGTCCATCGTGCTGGAACACACATTGGTTGGATCGACCATATATAGTCACATCGTGATCGTATAACCAAGGTCTTCCTAAAATGACTTGACCCACATCCATTTTAAGCACATCACACCAAATTTCCTCTTTGTAAGCTTTGAAGTCCACAGGGACTAAGCATCGATGTGTTACTTGGAGTGCTGTTGCATCAATCCAAGATACTTTGTATGGGCGTGGATGGGGTTCAGCCTTAAGTCCGGTCTTTGCTAAGACCGCAGAAGAGACAGCGTTGACGCAGCTCCCACTGTCAACAATCACCTTGCAGTTTTTGCCACCTATAGTCGTAAAGGTGTGGAATATAGCAGTGCGCTTCCAATCATCTTCCTCTTTTGGTTGGGACAAAGCACATCTAACTACATTCAAGTGAGGTGATTGGATAGACCGAATACAGTGGAGATACTGGTCATCCTCTTCTTCACCGAAGTCATCGCCTTCGATAGGCTCATAAGAAAACTCATTGTCTGAGTCGTCAGCAATGACAGCGGTACCCTCTACTATGTTTATCCTACTAGGACTGGGACAGTTGCTAGCAACATGACCATAGCCCTTACACTTATAGCACTTAGTGAGAGGGTCAATCTTACTGTAATCTTTTCCAGTGTTCTTACCCTTATGTTCATCTCTATGTGAGTTAAAGTTTGAATTAGGTTTGTTTGGGTAAGATTTGTTAGGGTGCTGAGAGGGAGGCTTAGGTCTAGGTGGGTCAGTAGAGGTCATTCTAGAGGAATGATCCCTCGAGTCGCTGGACCTAGAATGAGAACTAGCTTTAAGTGAATCTATGTCGAGGACTAGGGCGTAGGCTGCCGCTATTGAGTCCACGTTTCTATAGATTAGCTCGTTCCTAAGGTCAGCTCGTAGTCCAGCTCTGAACCTAGAGAGAGTTTGTTCTTCACTCTCTTTTCCTAGCGCATTGCACCGAATAAGGAAGTCATCGAATTTATCAATGTATTCTTGTGTGGATTTACTTCCTTGATACAATTGGTTCCACGAATCTAACAATCGGGTGTGGAACGACAACGGTACATACCTCTCAGTGAGCTTCTCTTTCATGGCCTCCCAAGTGGCTATGGGTGCCAGGCCTCGGCCTCTGCGGGCATGTTCAAGATTGGTCCAATGCTGTTGAGCTTTACCCGTTAATTTCATAGTTGCAAATTTAACTTTAAGGGCTTCGCTCATGTCGAACCACACAAAATAGTGGTCCATGGCACGGACCCAATCAAGGTAAGCTTGGGGTTCCATGTGGCCTTCAAATTGGGGAACGTCAGCCTTAACGTTCTTTTTATATTGTTCGTCAGGGTCACGTTCTTGACGTCGATCGTCATGAACATTCCCTTGAGGGATCTGACGATGGCCATGAAGCTCAGGGACAATGTTTTGATTTAGCTCCACTTTCTCAAGCCTCTCATTGATATTGGCAAGAGTTGCTTGGATGGCAGCTAGGGTAGTGGAGATATCAGGGTTGTCCATTTCAGGTCTGGAGAGTCTAGGGTTCCTAATTGGGTGATTGGGAAGGGATAGAAAAGGCTCTTCAGGGTCTGTGATGGTGCTGCGAAGACGCATTCACCAAAAGTGGAAGCTAGGGGCCGTGTGTGTCCTAATTTTTTTTTTTTTTTTTTTTTTTTTTAAAATGATTCTAGACTAAACTAAAATAAAATAAAAATAAAATAAAAGACTACACGATACTAAATGAATGCAAAAATGATGCCTACGATGCAAGAACTAAGGTTTTAAGAACCTTTGCTCTGATACCAAAATGATGTAAAACCAACCCTAAGATAGAGAATTTCCAAGAATTTTAATGGGTTAATTTTACCAACATGAAAGTTCTGATCTAAGTTAGAAATTTAAAACAGTTAGCGGATTTGATGGATTTTCAAGAAATGAATTATGCTAACATTTCCAATTAATAATTCGACCTCAATCAATAATTAAATCCCTATATGTTAGCAAGTAATAAGTCCAATATCAATTCGTACCCTAATCTAGCATGTGGATCACTCAATCTCAGTATTTTGTGGTCGACAGTCAAATCAGATAATAAACTAGATGATAAGGCAGTAAAGCACAAATACTTAATAATGAAAAGAGTATACCGGATGTGAAGAAACCCAGTGTCGATCTAGGAGCGCACAGTATCCAAGAACACAGCACACAGTGAGCAAAGTCAGCAACTAAGACGAAGGGCCACAGATCTGGAATGTTGCACTTGAGATCAGGCAGGACTGTAACGATGTCTGGAGGAGTCCTGGTCGGTCCCTACCAACGAACTCAATGGAAGTGTGGCCTGAACTGGATTGAAACCCTACCGACCGGTTCTTTGATCGGAAGCTGAATGATCCTGCCGAGAATGGCTGTTGACTGCGATCGATGTCTGCGGAGGTTGAAGGAGATTCGGGATCGGGGTTTTCGTTGACGATCGGGGGACTGGGGTGATGTTCGGGATTGGAGGAGGAAGGAGGAGATGGGTGGAGGCTGTAGTGGTGGTGGGTTCGACGGAGTGTGGGGTTGAAGGAGAGGGTCGCGGCGTGGTGGTGGCGAGAGAGGGAGAAGGTGATGGTGTGGGGGTTGGGTCTGGAGTGGAGAAGGGGCTAGGGCGACGAATTGGGTTTGGGGATTTTTTTTGGGGGTTTCGGAAAAAAAAAAAAACGAAGAAAGAAGAGGAAGAAGATGACTGGCGGCGGTAGGGGTATTAGATTAGGATTTTTTTTTTGGGGGGATTAGGGTTTGTATTAGAGATTTGTATTTGGGATTTTTAAGTGGGGATAAATTTTTAGAATTAATCACTAATTCTAAAACTAGATTAGGATTTATCACAAACCCTAATTTGTCTCTCAGTTGTATCACACAAAGGAGAAAAAAAATGAAGAGCAAAACTCAACACAGGTTTTTTTTTTATCAATAATGGCATGCCTTTCTCATTCATCTCAGGGCCTTTAAATAGGCTCAATTACATCTTGAAACACATCACCAAAATATTCTCAGAATCTAAAAATTACAAAAAGATTACATAAAAATGGAAATAAAATAAAAGTCCTAAACTGAATAAAACAGCTGATGAAGACGATGCCTGCGCTGATAGAAACGCCCAAATCTTCTAGAACCGATGTCCTCATCACATAGTCTATATAGAGTTTGAAATTTCATGACAATTCTGGATTTGTCATCTGTTAAAGTGCACTCATGCAGCCATCAATGAAGCAACACATTTATCTATTCTCAGTCCATCAAAATTACAAAATGATCAACTAATAGTACAGATGAATCCATAATCTAAATGATTAAACATAAACAGCCTCTCCTGCTCTCGCTAAATCATGAATTTAGCAACAAAAAGTACCTCAATATTTTTACATGTTGAGATTTCCAACACAAAACAAATGGGCATATATAGTTAAAAATTTCTTGAAAGATCTGGATTTTTCATTTGTTAAATGCAGGTTGCCTTCAACTAAGTAATATATTTATCCATCCACAAGTCCAACAAAATTGCAAACCATCTACAACAAAAACATTTTTACCTGAAAAATGAAAATTCATGAGCTAACAACCATGGAAGTATTGCGGTTTTAAATAGATCAAACATAATACAAAACGAATCACGCAATTGGCAGCCTCTAAGGCTTGATTGAGGTTTCATACTCAACATATAACATATTAAAAATTAGAATTCCCAATGTGTTGTACCTTAAAACAGAGTCTGTAGACAAAATGCCCACGTGACTGTTGCTGTTTGGGTGCCACAATACTTGTAAAGTCCGTAAGCCCCTGTTGTCAGCAGTAAAGATTTGAGAGCCAACTTTGCTTGTCCTGTTAACATTCACACAGTTATTTTCATTGTCCAGAAAAATGATTAGACAGAAATCTATCTAAAAATCAAATGTATCATATACGAGTTAAGGACTGTATTTGTAAGCTTCCATGAGGTTTGAAGCCTAAAGTGGGACTATAACATTTTATCAAGTAGTACTTTACACGTATAAAAGCTAAACAACAGTACTTAGGAAAAACTCAAACGCTAACAATTTGTATCTATCCATTTAAATGAGTATAGCAAATCATATAAAAGATTCAAGATGCATGGAATAAACTTCTGTCCTAATACATTTGTATCTTCCATTTCTAAAAGTAAGCTGAGCTTGGAGTCGGCTCGCCTGAAGAAGACGATCGTCGACCGCGACTTGGGAAGCGCTAAAACCAAATGGTTGATGTATAGTACTTCTGCTCGGTGACCGACCTCTGAATCGTTCCTTCGCGAGGTCATAATGGAGAAAAGGAATTGGAGATACAAAGGTTGAAGATCCTGCTTGGAGTGGGTGGATCCTAATCCCGTTCTTTCGGGGGCGGTTGGCCCTCTGTTGGAGGCTCGTCTCCGATCCTATGGGTGGAGCCGGCGAGACCAGGGGATGCCCAGAGCTCTGTTGCCGGAGTGTCTACCTTGGCGACCCCGAGGGATCTTGGTGGGCTTGTGACTTGTCGACGAGCAAACGCGCTCGATCAGGCTGGAAATGGGTTTTGTCAGTCCTAAGGTCCCACAAGAGGAGGATTAGGCCGAGATTGTAACAGTTGTAATAATCATGTAGTCCAACGGTCTTACCGACTGTATTGATGAAACCTTGGTATGTTGCAATAAAAATGGTTCTGCTTTTTATAATACCTCGTGGGGGAGGGGAGGGGAGGGGGGCGTATTCTCAACTATATTGATTTAGCGAAAGAAAGCTACAAAATATATAAATAGCAAATGGCCTATATTTATTCGATTTAGCAGTACAACACTGATTAACAGTTCACAAGTCACAACTTCAACTTTGAAACATGGATCTCTTAATGTACCTGTAGGTAACAACTTTGCCATTCGAAGAAGTCCTTTCACGTAAATTCATGACAACAATGACCTCATCTCCTATAAACAGCAGCAATGATCCATCATTATTTAGAGAAATATGGCGGATCTTAGATTTGATTGAAGTATCTGGCACCAATATCTGCACCGTAAAAGTCAGTATCTAGCATCAACCTCTCGCCGGGGAAAGAAAAAAAAGTATCACTATTAGCACTCTTCAAAACATAATGCAAACAAAAAACTTTAATTTTTATTTTATTTTATTATATCACTAAGAAGTTCTGAGTATTAAAACATTGTATCAGAATATATTCATCGCATGTCAAATGAGGTATTGAAACAATAATCTACAAAATCTATTTCAACATTCATGATTATCTTGTGGTCTTATTAAGTCTTTTCCACACATTACCAACAGCCACCGTAATGACTTCAACTTAATCAACAGAGGCTATGACGATATCAAATACTATGCACCTCGGCAATGTAATCATTTTAATGGTTAAATCTCATAAAACCCATCTCCATCATTACAAACACACACACACACAAAAGGGTGTGCGAGATAACTCTACAAAACTCCAGTTTTCCCAACCAAACTCTGATCCCAAACACACCCTCGATCTAGAACTGCATTTCAACCAAATTATTGTATAATTACATATATCGCGCGAAAGGCCTTCAATGTCATTTTTATAAAAAAAATCAAGATTACCTCAGATGGAGCTGCGGCTTCTAACAGAATGGGATGCTCACCGCCATCATCGGAGAATCGGACGGAGATGCGGTGGAGATGGCGGGCGTGGGGGTCCCACAGGTAGAGGCGGGACGAGGCGGCGTCCCAGGCAGCTAGGTTTCCGGCGACTACGCTGCCGGTGGAAGACGAGGCGACGATGGCGGTGGTGGTGGTGGCGGCTCGGTTGGTGAAGACAGGGTGGTTCTGGAGTGGGACCCACTGGGTGGAGCAGCCGCCCATCGCCAACGCACTGTAAGAGCATCCACTATAGTGCGTGCTATATTTTAGGTATTTGGCATTTGGCTTTTAGAAATGAATGAGCTCCGCTACTATCATTAAAGCTAAAATTTGGGTAGATGAAATAACATTATCCATCTAATAAAAAAACTAAGAGTGCGTTTGGTTTGTTGTTTTGAAAATAGTTTTGTGAAAATATTTTGTGAAAACTGTTTTGTGAAAACTGTTTTGTGAAAATGAGAGTGTAAAAGCTGTCTGGTAGAGTTTTCTGAAAACTGTTTTCTGAAAATGAAATTGTATAACCTGTTTGTGTATAAAAAATAAATCTGAATGCTGTTTTCTTAAAACTAGACTGTAAAATGCTGTTTTCTGAAAAAGACAGTTTCAAAGTTGTGCTGTTATATTTCTAGCTGAAAACTGTTATCTGAAAGCTGTTTTCCTGAAAAAGCGAGTTTAAAAGCTGTTAGGCTATATTTCTTGCTGAGAACTGTTATCTGAAAGCTGTTTTCCTGGAAAAACGAGCTTAAAAGCTGTTTTGTTATATTCGTAGCTGAAAACTGTTATCTGTAAGCTGTTTTCTTGAAAAAGCGAGTTTAAAAGCTGTTCGGTTATATTTCTTGCTGAAAAATGTTATCTGAAAGCTATTTTTCTGAAAAAAACGAGCTTAAAAGCTGTTTTGTTATATTCCTAGCTGAAAACTGTTATCTGATAGCTGTTTTCCTGAGAAAGTGAGTTGAAAAGCTGTTTGGTTATATTTCTTGCTGAGAACTGTTATCCGAAAGCTGTTTTTCTGAAAAAACGAGTTTAAAAGCTGTTTTGTTATATTCCTAGCTAAAAACTGTTATCTGAAAGCTGTTTTTCTGAAGAAGTGAGTTCCAAAAGCTGTTGGGTTATATTTCTTGCTGAAAACTGTTATCTGAAAGCTGTTTTTCTGGAAAAAATAGTTTGAAAGCTGTTTTGTTATATTTGTAGCTGAAAACTGTTATCTGAAAGCTGTTTTCCTGAAACAGTGAGTTCGGTTATATTTCTTGCTGAAAACTGTTATCTGAAAGCTGTTTTCCTGAAAAAACAAGATTAAAAGCTGTTTTGTTATATTTCTAGCTGAAAACTTTTATCTGAAAGCTGTTTTCCTGAAAAACCGAGTTTAAAAGCTGTTAGGCTATATTTCTTGCTGAGAACTGTTATCTGAAAGCTGTTTTTCTGGAAAAACGAGCTTAAAAGCTGTTTTGTTATATTCGTAGCTGAAAACTGTTATCTGTAAGCTGTTTTCCTGAAAAAGCGAGTTTAAAAGCTGTTCGGTTATATTTCTTGCTGAAAAATGTTATCTGAAAGCTGTTTTCCTGAAAAAAGGAGTTTAAAAGCTGTTTTGTTATATTCCTAGCTGAAAACTGTTATGTGAAAGCTGTTTTTCTGAATGAGTGAAAAATAAAAGCTGTTGGCTTATATTTCTTGCTGAAAACTTGTTATCCGAAAGCTGTTTTCCGAAAAAAACAGTTCAAAAGCTGTTTTTTTATATTTGTAGCTGAAAACTGTTATCTAGGTTGTATATTTAATGAATTCACAATATTTTTCTTATGAGTTTTTTGTTAATTTTTTTTGCAGATATAGACCCAACTTCTATCAATGTACAAACAAGCAACCTGCTACAACGTGGAAGCTTCGTGCGCTATGAAATTTTTTTTTTTTTTCCCCTTCTTGGGAGCTTCCCACTAGTGTCTTCCGACCATGTAAAATTTTATTTGAATTGTGGTGAAGTTGGGTAATACAACGATTGGACACACTATGCAAATTTCAAAAAAATGTACAAAATATCCATTACAAATTTCTGTTTGGTTACATTTATTTTACAAACTGTCCATTACAAATATAGATACATATATTTTGCATTTTACAATTTCTACAATTGACCAAACAATCATTACAAACAAGCATCAAAACAAACAACAATTGCACAAGTGGAGCTGCTGCTGCTACTTCTCAATTCCTTGTACAGCTGCTGCTTCTCAACTCTTTCTAGTTGCTGCTACTTCTCCTACTACTACTTCTCCTTATGTTGCTCCTTCTCAACTTCTTCTAGTTGTTGCTTCAATCTCCTTCTACTACTTCTCTTCTACATCTTCAACTACTTCTGCAAGTTATCTTTTGTGTACAATCAGGAAAAGAAATGCATAAGATGAAAGTATGATTAATTCAACTAACCCAATCAAAATTAATATAGTAAAAATAATAGTAGGCTCAGAACACAGTATTCACACTAGGGTTGCATTGGGGTGCATGCCAACTAGTTCAATTAAATAAATAATATAGCATCAGTTAAATAGAACTTCAAGCATCATTTCAAATCCATAAATACACCCTCCTTCATATAAATAGGGATTTCCGCAGTTGCGCACTCTAAGTGGACAGCAAAGTAAATGAACAACAAATGCAAATATCAAACCGAAAATACTGATATCAGATACTCAACCATACTCAAGTTTCAGGCCAATAAACTGATATCATTTACCCCCACCATACTCAAGTTTCAGGCCAATAAACTGATATCAGATACTCAACCAAAATGAAGAGCAAGTACAAAATATCAGAAACTGAAAAGACTCACTCATTCAACTGAGAGCAGCAAATATCAAAATCAAAGTAACTAAACAACAAGTATCAGTTACTCATTAATACCAACAACAAATAACAGCTACAATATCTGAAGGAGAGAAAAATGACTCATGTACCCACTTCATCATTAGTGAGTGCGAAACTGAAGAGTATGCATAAATACAACAAGCTCAACAAAGCTACTGACCAAATTTGTAAATAGAAGCCAGAGTATCAAATAATTCCCCCTACGCTGATCATGTATTAATTTTCAAAGGTGTTTGTCATCACTGCCTACACCAACACACAAAAAGAGAGAAAGACAAAACCCCAAAATGAGTAAGAGAGAATCAAATACTTCCCTGGAATATAATAGGTGTCCACATAGTGTTCTAGTAGCATCCATATTTTTCATATATGTCCTGAAACAAAATTAGAAAGAAATAAAGATCATAATCCATATAGGTTCGGAAACAAAAAATTGATCAATACCATATAGATGCAAGTGTGTAAATGAATAAATGAATGATAAGATACCTCAATCTATATATCATCAGATGTGTCTTCGGAACTTTCTTCTTCCAAATTTTTTCCTCTAAACAATGGACAGTAATAAGAGTTACTTTTCAACAACACCTTTTTTTTTGAAAACACAATATTTAAGAGAAGTATATCAGTCAGTATATATCAGGTATGTATATCAGTCAGCAAAGTATATCAGTGAAGTATATCAGTTATGTATATATCAGGTAATTCCTTTCAAGTTGATATGGAGTTATTCAATAATCCCTTTGTAAAAGTGTCCCAACTAAAGTATAGCAACACTAAAGTTGATATGGACTTATCAATATGAAAGAATCACAAAAACAATGAAGCAGATCGTCAACGGTACCTGAATTGGAACAAATGTAATAGCCCAAGAAAAAATGCCCAGGGTAAGAACACAGAAAACCCAACACCAACAATTAAGTGCGAAGAAAGAAATAAAAGTACAGTAGCCTCACCCCAACACAGAGAGCAAATATCTGTTGGAGCTAAAAAATAACCTGCAAAAAGATTGAGGAACAAACAGCACAAAAAGAGAACCACCAAAGTCGCTGATAACACAACCCAAACTACAAAGGAGTAACAAGCAGCATGGCCTGTAAGAGGGAAGAGCCTGAAAGAGACTGCCATATAATCCAAAAGAAAGAGCAGAAAGAAACAACCAGTACTGGCAAAAACAAGGGGAGAGCATGGGTGCAATTTGATCACACAACACAAAGAAACAGTGCAGGAGGGCACCAAAGCCGATGAGGATTAGGCCTTCTTAAATTAGACCATCTTCTCCTCTCCCATCACCCATACTCGACACCTCTCATGTACCCAAAATAACCATGAAGTTACCAACATATTGGAGGTGATAATCTCCTACCATTTAGGCCATCAATACTGATCACCTAATTTTACTGGTTTGTGTGCACAACATGAAAACTACAACCCAATTATTATCTTCTTTTACGGCAAACAACAATAATTACTCCAAAGAGTATTATAGGATCAGAATAAAGCATCATCACTATCTTACATTGAAAGCATAGTATCCATTACAAAATTCATCATATCCATTGTTTGCCTTACTTTTCAAATTCCAACATATTCTGATATCTACCTCAAAATTGCGATGAATTCTTCTTTCTTTGAGGAAGGTTGCAGTTTAACTGTGTTGTAACTTCCATGCTGTGTACACAAACCAGCACAATAGTGTGATCAGTATTGATGCCCAGCACGGCGGGAGATTATCACCTACTATATATTAGTAACAAAAGCTGTTATTTTGAAACCATTGTACTAGTTATTTTGAGACCATGAGAGCTAATCCTATCCCAAATAAGAACTGTAGGATCAGAATATAGCGTCATCATATCCATAATGGTAAATTCATGTAGTCATACACAAAGGTGTCACCAAAGGTGTTATCTCCCACCATAATTTGAATACCAAAAGGTGTTATATCATATATATGAGTATCAATGATCACCATGTTGAAAGTTGTCAGACACTCCAAATGTAAGATAACATGTGCAGGTCCAGAACAACGAAGCAACAAGGTTGTCATTATCCAAAATAATAGCTGCAGGATCAGAATATAATATCGTCATATCCATATTTTGAGTACATCTAATCAATTACGAAAGCCTCACAAATATATGTTATGTAGGATCAGAATATATCATCATCATATCCGTACTTTGAATTGTAGTAATCAATCACAAATGCCTCATCAAATAGTGGCAGATAGGATCAGAATATATCTTCATCACTTCCATATTTTGAATTCTAGTAATCAATCAGAAAGGTGTCACAAATTAAATTGTACAGGATCAGAATATAACATCATCATATCCATTCTTTGAATGCTATTAATCAGTCACAAAGGTCCCCCAAATAATGTTATATAGAATCAGAATAAATCATCATCACATTCCTAATTGGCCGTATCCTCAAAACATTCTGTCATTGAACAGTTGTTCAGGCAAATCATCATGATTAGTGTAGAGCTGCAATTTTTAAAATTGCCATGCCAGCTACTACTAATGTCTTGTACCCACCCCATCCATCACCCATAGTTGAATACATCATTCATTGAGTCAGTATAATAAGAATATAAGTTCATTAGAATGCCATCCTCTAACGTAACAAATTATAATAAATTCTGGATCAGAATATACCGTATCCATCATTTCCAGAAACCCAGTCACACACGATGGTCCCCCAACCTGCATGCATACAAATATCATCATCATATATCGCCTGCTTAATACAATAACATACATGTTCTTCAAATAGATGGGCTACAAATGAAAGGAAATAATTTACAACCATATAGTACAAGAACAGAAAGTAACCACGAACAAGTACATGCTTATGCTGACATCAATGTCTGGCATTCCACATTGCCATGGCTATTTGATCTCTTTTATTATTCATGCGACCCAACTGAGAGGATGACATATCCAACGGCCCAGATGTGGAAGCATTATCTTCAGTGTCTAGGTGATTATTTTGTTCTTCTACTATGTCTGAAAACAATGAATCATCGGCAGAATAACTCTTGATAAAATTATGGACTGCACAACATGCAGTTACCATCATAACTTGTCTTGTGTAGAAGTAATTGGGCATAGACTTGAATATGGCAAACCTTTTTTTGAACACACCAAAGGTTCGCTCTATTACATTCCGTAGCCTAGCATGCTGTTTGTTGAAGAGTTGCTTATATTGGGTGGGTGCATGGTTAGGACCATGGAAATCCTGCAGATGATATGGCTGTCCACGGTAGGGAGCTAAAAATCCAGGCATGTTTGTATACCCACAGTCTACTAAGTAGTACTTGCCTTCAGGCGGGATTGGCAACAAATTTTTGGTTATTGCACTATGTATTATGCGGGAGTCATTAGCGCTTCCTTCCCAACCCGCATAAACAAAAGTGAAATTCATGTCAAAATCACAAATAGCCAACACATTTTGACATATGTCACCTTTTCGACCACGGCAACTGTTTTGTCGACTTGCGGGTACGGTAGCAGGTATTAAAGTACCATCCGCAGCACCAATTGCTCCCTACATTATTGAGGTAGAAAGCTACTACTTTATCAAACGCATTTGATTGATTAGAATAAACGGTTTTAAACATGAAAAGCACAAATTACCTTAAACCATGGATAGAAATCTGGGGAAAGCCTGATCTTATCATGGACAACTTCCGGGTCTGGGTGTTTAATAAGAACTGCTGATGCTCTTACCAAACCATACAACACATCAGTGAAATGTCTATCAATTGTTTCCAACGAATGATCAAACCTACCACAGACAATCCTCAACCTAGTACTATGAGCGACAACGAACAAAAAAATAGCAACACTTTCATAATGTGATATACGCCTGTTTCGTATCTTCTCGGGCGTTTCCTGAAGATAATTGTTTGTTATTATAAATTGGCACAAAGCCATAAAACAGTCCTTATTCATGCGAAACACCCAAAAGAATTTGGCATCTGGACCGTCTAAGAGTTCTTGTAGGTATTCACGCCCTGATAGTATGGAGGTTGAGTTAGGACTTTTACTATTATAAAATTGTTCGGCCTGTTGAAGAAAGAACAAGTCCTCAAGATCGGATTCATCAGAACTTGACGACGAATTGCTTGAAGTGTCCATCAGTATGGTGGCAAGTGCAGTAGTGCAGTACACTGTAACAATTAGATTACATTTACATAAAGAAGACTTCTGATTTTAAATACTCTACGACCATAATGAATGTCATGTTAATTATAACAGTTACCGATAGAATTGAAACATAAATAGTGACAACAAACAGTCCAAATGTAGGAAAACGAGTGCAGATGAAATTAAAACAGATAGAATATCAAAGCCCACCATGCCCCAATGCATATAATCACCCAACTAATAGTACAGAAAAATATCAAATAACTGATACATTTAAATAATACATAATGAAGGTGCTACGTTATGGAATTTAATAAATTACATTTATTTTTTCGAAAGTCTATCTAACCACCCTAGCCTCCACTCCGGTTTCATTACCATAAAGGTTTTACGCCAATTTGGATCATGGGTTATGTTCTCCAGTGCCAAATCAATCATAGCATGATTAAGCCCATCCATACCAGTCAGTACCTGCATGGCATTCTCAATGGAGTACTGGTCGTCTGCGGCAGAGCGATCAACCATGCCTGCCTTCTTCTTATAGTATTCAGTCTTAGCAATGGACTTTTCTGCGTTGGCAGAAACAGCCACATCCATTCTTGAGCTTTTTGTAGCTCGGCCACTGGACCCACCACTAGAGCGTCTCTTACGAGACCCTGACCCCGTAAGCATTGGCTCGTAATCATCATCATCATCTAAATTTACATGCGGTGCATTGGAGGGAGTGGGGTGGGCGAACTCATACATGACCTTATGTTCCTCGTCGAGGTCATACACCCTTTGGGATGAAGCCCTAGATAGCAGACCCTCGGCGGTAGAATCTTGAAAAAGTTTGGTCAGCACATCATAGTTTGGCAAACCCTTCGATTTAAATTCAGAAGCTTTAGGGTGAGCCTATTAATAAGTTATTGTGTTGTTAGTTTACAACTATACAAGTAAATAAAAATTATATTACGATCATAATCTCACATTAGCATAAAAAAAATTAATTTAAGATGAGAACCTGGACATATGACTTCTAAACTACGGGATCGCAAGTCATTGTCTCATTCTCTTCATCCCAACCCATACCGCTTTGATTCTTCAAATCATGAAAGGCTCTCCACTGCATCTTAAGCCGTCCATATTTTTCTTTTATTTGTTTAAGATTGTATGAACGGTTACATCGTTGGTTCAATAAATTCATCAATTGAGACCATTGTCTCGCATCGAATTTTGCACTTTTCAAACTATTCCGATCTACCTCGGCCTCCATCAACTCAATAAATGTACGCACATGACTTGCGGGCCAAAGACCAAAATCACTGTCCATGTCAATCTCCTTTCCCTTAACGATCAGTAATAAATAACAGTCATTATTTTGGTGAGCATAAACAGTATACACTTATAATTTGAGGTTACTAGAGAAATTGTAGATGATGTGTTCTATCCAATAAAAAAACAGTACTCAAGATCAGCACTGAAGATCTCCGAATCAGCATTCAAAATCACCCAGTTAAACAGATCAGTACCCGAGATTTTCAAATCACAGCAAACCCCCCCCAAAAAAAAATTTTTTTTTTTTCCGATCCTCAAATCTTCACTACGACCGACAAATTAACCCTAAAATAGGGATTTTTTTATGAGGCAAGTGCCCAAATATAGACCAATTACCATAACAGCATCAAAAAATTGGGCAAAGATATGAAACATACCCTCGATTCCTGCTTACCAAACCTGATGAAGTTGTCTCCGACGGATTCCCTCGACCGGCGTCGGATTCGAGAGCTACGATTTCGAAGACACCTTTTAGCAAAAGCAGATCTGGTCTCTACGACCATGAAGCGAGCTCCGAGCGGTGTGAGGAGGGGCCCGAAGAGAGCAACGAATGAGGGTGCGGGGTGAGAAGGAGTGAAAGAGGGCGTTAGGGTTTTCCAGATCTGCCGATTTGATCTAATAGATCTCAGATCTAACGTGCTCAGCGAAGAAAGAGGATGGGGGAAAGCAACGATACAGGATGGGTGGCGAAGAGGGTGGAGAGAGAGGTGACGACCCGGGGAGAGACGAGAGGGGAGCAGCTGGGGTTAGGGGTTTTTTTCCTCGACAGATGGGGATCGAAGATGGGGGAAGCAGCCAAAAGTCACGAGCGCACTCGAAGATGAGGGAAAACAGCTGGAAGAATCTTTTCAGAAAAGATGCGGTTGAGAACAGTCTACCAAACGCGTTTTGAGAAAATTTTTTTCTCAAAAAATTTCCAAAACGGTGTACCAAACGCACTCTAAATTTTTTAATGCCCAAAATGAATAGACGGAAGATCATATTCCGTTTGACTATAATTAAAAAAAAATTTTAAAAATTTAGCCAGACAGTTGCGAGACGAATTAAAAAAAATATAAAAAAATACACGAACGGATGAAGATCTTCCGTCTGGAATTTTTTTTTGAAAATTTATTTATTTATTTTTAGAAAAGGACGAAATGGTTAATGGGAAAAAAAATTCATTCCTCTCTTAAAAAGGGCTTTTTCCCATTTTTTTTAAAAAAAAAGAAAAAGAAAAGAGTGGGAGGGAAAAAGATCTTCCATCCCTTCATTTAAATTTTTTTTTTTTAAATGAGAGATAGACGGAAAATCTTCTTCCGTCTTTCGAATTTTGACCAGTCAACCCTACAGACGGAAGATCTTCTTTCGTCTGTTATAATTTTATATTTCAAACAATTCCAAATTTTAATAGACAGAGGATGATCTACCGTCTTTTATATTTTGAATATGCTATTTAACTCTGCTATATATAGCAGAATACTGTTCACGAGTTGGCTATAAAATGGGTTTGTAGCAGGCAATAGTGGCGGATTTTCCTCCAAATTTTCATTTTTTAGGTTTATAGTAAACGATAGTGGATGCTCTAAGAGTAGCTAATGGTTTGAGTTTGGAAAAAGGTATAGGATCGAGATCTGTCTATCATTTTTTCCCAAAATAGGCCAAATTTTAAAACTGATTTCCAAAATATACCGCTTTGGAAACTAATTTCAAAGATAGGCCACTCGTAGTACCGAACTGCGGCGTCTTCGAAAACGAACCCGCAGTTTCCTACTGCGGCCTCTTCAAAAACCAGGTTTTTTGGATGCCGCAGTTGGAACTGCGGCCTTAGTTCATTTTATATTTGGCATAAAAGTAACTTCGAGACTTAGACAAATATTCTCAAGTAAAAAAGTGTTAAATAGAGACATCAGTTCCCAACTGTGGCCTAAAAATAACAGAGACCGCAGCTGGGAACTGCGTCCTATGTTATAAATTTTTCCTTCTTTCTTTCTTAAAAAACACATTCTTTCCTTCTTTCTTTCTTATAAAACACATTTTGAACCACAACTCCCAACTGCTGCCTCACAATCGAACATGCCGCAGTTCCTAACTGCGAGTGGTCTATCTTAAAAATTAGTTTCGAAAGTGGTATATTTTTGAAAATTAATTTCATAAAGTGGCCTAATTTGAGAAAAAATCATGAGAGAATACAAGATTTTTTTGACGTGCTAGGTCACTTTTTGAAAAAATTTGCAATTTTTGGTCACTTTCCAAACTATTGGCGTTTGTGAGCTAGTTGCTGCCACGTCAGCAACGACCGCTATTCTCATTAGCAATCTCTTCCTTTTAGAGGTCGCTAATGGAAAATAGCGGCCTCTTATTAATTTTTTTTTTGAAATTGTTGTTTAATGTTGTTATTCTATTAGCGACCAATACATTTATGCAGTTGCTAATCGGATAGCGACCTTAAATGAAATGTATTGAGGTACTTGGCGAAATCTAGAAAGCTTTTGCTCTCTGAAAAAAACAAATTTTCTTATAAACTCGTCGTTATTCACATTAATGAGTAAAACAAAAATTTTCAAACACAAATGCAATATATGAGACATTGACAGTGACATTGAATGAGGCATTGACAATGGCATTGAATGAGGCATTGACATTTGTAGTTTCTTCAATCAGACACTGACGATAGACCTCTGATAAAATCATTTCTTCAATTTTTTTGAATGAGACATTGACAATGGTTGCTAGTGTGAATAGTGACCACAGTTTATTATGGTCACTATTCCCAGTAGCGACCACAGTTAAATTTTATTTTAAAAAATTTTCAGAGAGCAAAAACTTTATAGATTTCGCAAAGTGACTAAATACAGTTTATTTGAGGTCGCTAATCCGATTAGCAACTTCATAAATACTTTGGTCGCTAATAGGAATAGCGACAGTAAAAAAATATTCTAATTTTTTTTAAAAAGAAGCCACTATTCTCATTAGCGGCCTCGTAAAGGAAAATACCGCTAATGAGAATAGCAGCCGTTGCTAACATGGCAAAAACTAGCCCACAAACGCAGCCTAATAGTTTGGAAAGCGATCCAAAATCGCAAATACTTTCAAAAAGTGGCCTAGTACGGCAAAAAGTCGGAATACAGGGGAGAGAGTAGTGCAACTGGGCCGGGCCACTCAATTAAATCCAGTAATTTCCCAGTCATGACAGCCCAGTAAGCCCAACTAAAAAAAAATCGCTAATATATTGAGCTGGAATGTATGATTGTTCAAAGTTCATTACCCACTTTCTAACAAATTTGCAATTCTGCTGCAGTCTTCTTCAGCAACAGCTTGGTAATAATTAATTTAGGGATTCCCATTTTTTTAACCCACATACCTTTTTCTTTTATTTTTTCTATGGTTAAAATACATGCTAGTGCGAAAAGCCTTCGTTTGAGGTGAGCATTAGTTGCTTGTAATTCAACTGATTGTGTTATATGCTCTGAGACTCTGCATTGCCCTGTCATCTTGGTTTGTAAATTCTTCGTAAATTTGTGGTTGTTCTTGTTGTGCCAGCAAAATGTATGTTAAGGGTAGCGTGTTGACTTTTAGAAGTATGCATGCCAAGTGTTTGTTTAAGTGCCTCACTGAACCACAACACTAGTTGTAAATTTTTGGGCACAATGGGCTAGTTTTTTGTATTCCAATTGAAGACGTACGTGATAAGAGAGGACCCATATGAACTCTTGGAAGTAATAACCTTTGATTCACCTACTCCCTTACCTTAAAGCAAGTTCGTGAGATGTACTTGAAGTTTGCAAAAAGTTAATGATAGTTTTGTGTAGGTAAAAATTATAAAATGTTTGGTCATTACTTATTAGTATATGTTTGTCTATGGCTATTTGTTGTGTGTACTTAAATAATATTTTGTAGGTTAGAATGGTTTAGTTGTATAGAAGTGACTTTTCAAACCGATGCAAGAGAATTTTTCTAATTTATTTTTATGAATGGGTTTGGAGGACTTTAATTCGTTGTTGAGGGAATGGGTTTTGAATTTTAACAAAACATAATTTAATTTGGGCCGAGTATGGAAGTTGAGGACGCACTCAACCCAATTGACATCCCTGGTGTGAATGAATTGACAAATGTTCATAGACATGAGAAAACAACCGTGATCGAAAATTACCATTTTGGAGTAAATGCAGTTTTGGAGAGGAAAAGATAAGTGGAGATACATGCAAAAAGTAAGTGTCACTGTAAGACTATAATGGAAGATACAAGAGTAATTTTCTTGTATTGGTTGTATGTGTGTTTGAAGGAAAGACTGGTTAACAAGCAATCTATGAACAGAGAGAGAGAGCATTGAATTTAACCTGTGGTTCTGATTTGGTACAGACTAAAATCGACAGTCAATAAAGGAGGGAGAGGGAGAAATATGGGAGAGAGTGATCCACCTACATACCAACTTTTGGCAACTGCTAGCTAACTGTAGCGCTTTTTCCTTGCCAACTTGTGAAGATCAGAGAAAAGTCTTAGCCTGTCTTGGTATGGTTAGGAATGGCAACGGAACCTGATAAATTGATAATCCTGTCTAAATCCTATTAGGATGTTTGGCTTTATGCTAAAAATATTGTATTTGACCATAAATGGAACTTGTAGCTTGTACAGTACTTAGCACGTCTGAATTTCAAATGGATATGACAACATCTTGGTAGTGTTCTTTTTCTCCTCTTATAAGAGATTTACCTCTTGTAAGAGGTGGTCCCCCTCTTACAAGAATTTTTTTTAGTATTCTTTTTTTACCTCTTATAAGACATTTTTCTCAAAATATCTTATAAGCCTAAAAGACTTCTAGTAGCCTCTTTCAAATTTTTATAAGACTTCTATCATTTAAAAAGTCTATATTACCCCAAAGTCTATATTATAATTGTTCCTAATTAAACTAGTTTATATATTAGTCTATAGTAGCCCGAAATATGCTATCCTAGAAAAAGTGTAATCATATACATAGTTGACTGTAATATGCTATCCTCGAAAAAGTGTGGGAATTCATTCTTCACAATCTCGAACAATTATGTTAGGGATGCTGTCGAAACCCTGATTTATTTAAAGATATATATATTTACGTCCAGTAAGTACATTACTTGAGTTGTGGCTAGTTGATTTGTCCTGTTGTGATGCCACCATGTTCAAATCCTACAGCCGGTCAGGTTTTTTTTTTTTTTTTTTTTATAAATTTTTTTAAAAATTTATTTACAGCTAAGGGAGAATTTATATTAGCCCATTGACCTTAAATTTTTTTAATCCAACTTCTTTGAAACAAATTATTATTATTTATATTTATACATACTACTTTTCATACTAATTAAAAGTTTATAGTAGCCCGGAATTATAATTGATGATTTACACTGATTTGTGAATTTAACTTGCCATTAAACTAGTTTATATATTAGTAATTTGAACTTATCTTTTCTTGTCCTTCATCTCACTATTTTTATACTTTGGGGTAATATAGACTTTGGGGTAATATAGGCTCTTGTAAGAGGTGAAAAAGAACAGAAAATCTCTTATAAGAGGTTCTTATAATAGGTTATTTTTATATAAAAGAACACCTCAAAAAGAGGCTCCTACAAGAGGCTCTTACTGTAAATCTCTTATAAGAGGTAACCTCTTATAAGATGAAAAAAAAGAACAGTACCTAAAGTGTATCTGCAAGTGGATCTCATAGAATTCAATCCAATCACATAGGTAAGTTTCATTAGTTTTGTCCATCAAAGCTGGATGAGAAGGGAATGTTCCCAGTTTTGCATGTTTGGTGACTTACGGATACTTTATTCAAGAATTTAAATTGTAGCGTTGCTCTAGAATAATTATGGAGAGGGTTATATATATATATATATATATATATATATATATATATATATATTTATATATATATATATACCTATATGATGGGAACAAGATGAAATAGACAGAAGGAGATTTTTATTTCTGCCATTGTTGTTGGCACTATCCCCTTATATTTAATATTATCATGTCGCCTTGTTAACAAGGTTCATTCATTCATCAAATCTAGTTACTAGCTGCTTTTGTTTTTTGTTTTTTCTCTCCACAATATCAAAATGGCTTCTCTTGTTGTAAGTCCGCTGGTGGATGCTTTGAGCAAGAATTTGGGCTCTGACATTTGGAAGGAGTTGGACTTACTTTGGGGCATCAAGGATGACATCTCTAAGCTTCAGAGACTTCTGTCAAACATCACTGCCATTCTCGAAGATGCTGAGAGAAGATCACAGTCAGTAGATGATGGAGCTTTGCTATCCAAGATCTCAAGGATGCAGCTTATGATGCTGATGATTTGCTTGATGGGTTTCAAACTGAAGCAATAAGGGGGAAGATGAGTATGCCCAATCCAATGATGAGACAGGTAGATCACTTCTTTTCGTCCCCTAGTTCAATTGCATTTCTTTTGAATATGGACCGTAAAATTAAAAAGATCCTTCAGAGACTTGATGAAATTTCGGAAGATAAGAGAAAGCTCCATCTAGTGAGAGATATAGTTCAGTGAGGCATCCGGAGCGGTAGACTTTCTCGTTGGTAGAAGAATCTGAAATTTTTGGAAGAGACGATGATAAACGAAAGGTGATAGAGTTGTCGATTGGTAAACACGCCAATAACAAAGATGTCTATTCTTACAATTGTTGGATTAGGAGGAGTGGGCAAGACTACACTAGCTCAGTTAGTTTACAACGATGAGAAGGAGAAGCAACATTTTGATGTTCTAATGTGGGTTGGTGTAGCTGAAGATTTTGATGTCAATGTAATTATAAAGAAAGTGGTAAGCTGCATCACAAATTCACATGGCTCAACACTCCAAGAAATGCAACTGCATTTCAGAGAAAGAAAACCACGGGTATAAGAGATACTTCCCCTTGTTCTGGATGATGTTTGGAACGAGGATGTATCAAAATGGGAAACATTAAAGCTTATATTAGCGAGAAACAAGCAGGGAAGTAAGAGTAACCACTCGCAATTCAGACAGTCTCGGAGATGATGATATGCACAATGAACAATTCATACAAATTGGAGGTTTTATCAGATGACGATAATTGGGTCTTATTCAAGAAGAGAGCATTTGCATGGAGAAGCGAACTAGAAGAGAATCAAAGTTGAGTTCAAATTGGCAAAGAGATAGTAAGATGCCAGTAAGAAAATGTGGAGGATTGCCATTAGCTTCAAAATTACTTGGAAGTCTCATGGCTACCAAACGGGAAGAATCCGAGTGGGCCTCTATTAAAAATTGTGATCTTTTGAGACTCAGTGATGGCAAAGAAAGAATTCTTCCGGCACTTCGTTTAAGTTATGATCACTTGCAACCTCAATTGAAAGGTTGCTTTGCATACTGCTCGGTTTTCCCAGAAGATCACAGGATTGGTAGGTTGGAATTGATTCAGTTATGGGTGGGTGTAGGACTCGTACAATCGGATGAAGGCTTACAAGCAGAAGACATTGGCAACCAGATTTTCAATAATCTACTTTGGAGGTCCTTTTCCAGGATGAAGAAAAGATGAATTTGATAATATCCTGTCATTTAAGGTACATTATCTAGTACATAATCTTGCATGCATGGTCTCTGATGACGAATCTCGTATTGTAAAAGCTGGTAGGAATACTAATTTACCAAACACTTGCCACCATTTCGTGACAACTGATCATGCACCATTGCATTTGAAGCAAGAAAAATTAGATCACTCTTTTTGTTTGGGCCAATAAATTTTGAAGGTGAAGATGATGTGTTATGGGATTGATGAGGACATCGGTTCAGTTTTGTTTTATTTTGAGATTTTGTCTTATATATTAGTTTTGCAATTTGCATTTATTTTATGTATTAGAATATTTTGGAGATTTGTATTGAGATTTGTTTTGAGCCTATATATAGGCGTTGAGAATAATGAGAAAGTATGCTATTATTGATTTAAAAAATTATTGTGTGTTGAGTTATTGCTTTGCGTTCTCTTCTTGTGTGTGAGACCATAAGAAAGTATTAAGGTTTGTGAGAAGCTCTAAACTACACCAAAATCCCCAAATCTATTATCCAAAACCCTAAATTCTAACCCTAATTAATTAAATCCTAATCTAACCGGGAAAAGGTGGTGCATACACGGTCAAATCTACATATGAACGGTTAAACGATGGCGGAGTGAGGACGCAGGATCCAGTGTGGAAGGTTAAAGTTTACCTTAAGGTTAGGGCCTTCAATTGGCTGGCCAGTAGAAACTCGGTCATCACAAGGGATAATTTGGCAAGACGAATGTGGCAAGGACCGACAAATTATGTTAAGTGTCGATTGGATAGTGAAACGGTGGATCACCTATTCATTATATGTAGTTTTGCTAGGCCATTATGGGTGGACCTTTTTCGCAAGCTCCGCATATATGGACCTTGTCCAGAGGCGTTGCAGGACGTTTGGGGAGATTGGAGAGATGCCCATGTCTCTAGTGGTGACACTGACATATGGGGTATTGGGGCGGCAGCTATCTGCTGGGGAATATGGTTGGAGCGGAACAATAGAATTTTTAGAATAACACACAGACACATCATGTATCAACAATTGTTATTCAAGATCATTGCTAATATTATATTCTGGTCTCAAATGGCAGGTGAGGAACCATCCAAAAAAATCAGGGAAATCTATGCAGACATCAACACCGCAACACATGATGCAGAGGAAAGGGAAAGGCCACCGGAGGAGGAGTAATTTGCAGGCGGCGGTCGACTAATCTCGAGTAGAGATTGAGGGATATCAACTTTTTGGGAGGTTTCGGTATACCGATCACTGTTGTAATTATATGTATGTACATTGCTTTTGGGCGGGGATCAATCTTGTATGGGATGAGGTCTCCTTTTTGGACAAGGAATGAGTATCATGCCTCACCTGTGGGGATACATGAACATCACTACTTGTAGCATTGATTGCTTGTTTTGTTAAAATATTTTTAATGAAACATGGGTGGTCTTTCCGACCCACTGCTTATGTCACGCCCCGCTTCCCAAAGGAATACGAAATACGAGTGTGTGACGAAGCCCAGCGAATGATTTTCATCATTCATAAGCTGTAGGATCGACTCAGCATCATAACAAGAAATATAATAAGAATATACTCAACAACGCATGCATGAATAATTTATTAATCAACAGAAAAGCATTTGAAACAAATATAAATATCCCAATAATTTCAAGATTTTGATCAAAAGAAAGAAAACTTTGGAACTACAAGCCCGTTACAAGTTTTAAGTAACAACAGAATTAAATAAACTCAATTACAAAATAATTAAAGCAAGTATTTTCCATAAGCGAAGCCTAGAAGGTTTGCTTACCAATTCCATCAGGCAACTCGTCTCCAAAATCTGTATATATAAATATAAAAAGAAAAAACAGAAAAAACAAGAAAAATACCCTTAGTGCAAGTTAGGGCCGCAAGTAGTACAAGTAAGGGTATGAAAATAAGTACAAGAAATATGAAACAAGATTTGGAATCAAGAACATATGCAACAAGTAGTGGAGTTCAAGAAACTAGCTAGCAAGTAAGATAACTCAAGTAACATGATTGAGTAACCTTTACTAGTGGGATCAAGTAACAAGTGAGCATGTAGTTGGTGTCAAATATCAAGTGACAAGTATCAAGTAACGAGTATCAAGTAACGAGTATCGAGTAAGGTGTCAAGTGTGTACATGTGACAAGTTATTCTTAAGTTTAATGTTTGATTCTATCTAGGTAGCATTTCATGCGTCCATACTTTTACCACATGATTGCTACTTACAAACAGTTACATTTAGGTCTAGTGGTGGATTTTATAAGGCGGTGTACTTAGGTATCAATTATCAAGCAAGCATGGTTCATGAATACAAAAATAATGTAACAAGTTCACGAACCAAGTTCGTGAATGCACTAACAAGTTCAAGAACCAACCGTGGGTTCATGAATACACTAAAGATACAACAAGTTCATGAACCAAATAATGAGTTCATGAATACGCTCAAGATACAACAAGTTCATGAACCAAGTATAGGGAAATACGGGCCCCCTTCTGAGTACACTTACCTATATTATCCACTACTATGGTCTTT
This sequence comes from Hemerocallis citrina, assembly GCA_017893485.1. Lineage (NCBI taxonomy): Eukaryota > Viridiplantae > Streptophyta > Magnoliopsida > Asparagales > Asphodelaceae > Hemerocallis > Hemerocallis citrina. Next base: position 402,950,702 of record CM030359.1, on the reverse strand, counting down.
CCCTTAACCCCGACTTGTTATTTATTATTATTATTAACCAAGCATGAAAGTATGCGAAACAGGTCAAGTAAACATGATCAAGAACATGGAACAAGTTTGAGATAATTAGAAGGCATATTCGAGGGTCAACATAATTTAAAATTATCAAGAACTACGAGAATACCAATTCTGGACAACATGACGTTGCTGCACCAAAACTGCGATTTACGTTGCTACAAGATAGCAAATGTGGATCTGACAGAAGGTCTAGAAACTAGACTTTTGTCCGGTTCCAACGCATATAAATAAGATACATAAAAGTTGTAGCATCATGTGTCAAAACAACTAACTGCACAGGATTTGTGTTCAGCTAGAATTTGTAAAACGGAATTTATATATATGAAACAGGTTTGAAACTTCATTAATTAATTCCAAAAAAATTAGGGAATGTTCTCTAGGGTGTCTAGTATCAGCATGCAAAATTTCAAGTCATTATGTTACAGGTAGCATAGTTAAAATAATTGTAAAACAAGATGATGCAGCAGTTTTTATGAATCTGCGATTATAGATCCAGCAACAGTAAATCTGTAATATCTCACAAACCGTAACTCGGAATTCAATTCCGTCAAAGTGTAGTAAACTAGAAATCTGGGGCTAGATTTCATATTCAGGACTCAAGTCCAGATTCTGATGTTATCGGGTCGAAACAGCAAGTAAAAATAGGAATATAAGCGTATGAGAGTTTCTTTTATATAAAAGTGGCATGATGAATGAATAATATGGGTCTAAATTAGTGTGTGATCCAAATCATGATTAATAGGTATCAAATCAGCAAGCCAAATTTGGTTCTCAACTTAAAGGAAAGTAGAATTAACACGTACATCACACAACATGCAACTACGAGTCAAATTGGTTCTTAGTTTCATGTGTTCAAGTAATTAGGAGATAAAATAGATCCAACAAATTGTGAAACGAATATACCAACGAAATATTGTGACTCTTATGATCATGGAGTTGATAAAGAGTAAAATAAGATAATCAAACGATGAGCCAAAGAAGAGTCACATTTACGATCTACTTGCAGTATTTTCAATTAAACGCTTGTACTAGAACAATAAATTGTACAAGAAGATACTTGCCTTGATTGGATGAGGGCGTTGGTCGACGGTCGAGATCGGATGGATCAGATCGGCGCGGATCTTGATGGCGATCAAGACGGATGAAGATCGACGGCTCAGATCAGATCAGATCTGACAGCTGATGATGATGGTGATGATCTGATCAGATCAAGCCACGATCTTGATGAGATCGTGTGGCCCAGATTCAATTGATCACCAATCCTTCTTCCCTCCTTCTCTGATCAACTGCAGCGCCAATGGCTGGAGCTCCGACGGCGGCAGGCAGCAGCGACGACGAGGGGGCTCGACTAGATGGCGACGGTCGACGGGGGAGGCGATGGGATCGACTCGGTGGGTGTTCTGTTTGGGCGGGAAAACAGGGGAGGCGAGGTCGATGGTTTCGGCAATGGTGAGGACGAAGAGATGATGGGCTGCGACAGTGAGGGGGTGCGGTGATGAAGACTAGGGTCGAAGCACAGTGAGAGGGGGGGGGGGTAATGGGTTCGAAGGTCGGCGAAGTTAATGTGTTCACGAGATGACGAGGAGGAGATGGAGATGGGTTCGGAAGTAGGGGCTCGACTGTATGGCGAGGGGAGACGATGGCGAGGATGACCAGGGGATGGGGACGAGGAGGAGGTGGAAGAGAAGGTTGGGAGCTCGATGAGGAGGGATGGCGAGGGCAAAGAGATGTGGAAGACGACAGTGGGGAAATAGGGGGTTGGCGGCTACAGTGGTTTAGGTTAGCACATATATTAGGTTTAGGGTTAATTAGGGTTTAGAGTTAACTAGGTTTATATAGTATAGGGTTTTGGGTTGTGGGTTATCGGTTAACGGGTTTGAGTAGGATCCAAAAGGAGATTGAGTCAAAATTCACTATAATTAGGAAAAGTGAATTAGATGAGATGAAACAGTCAATTCCTCATGAAGAACAACAATGATAGGGATGATGCAATGAATTAAATTGGCATAAAATTGAGTCGAACAAGGGAAATGATTTTTTATTAGAACTGGAAACAAAATACAGATTCTCAAATTGATAAACAGAGTACAATGAAATAAAATACGGCAGAGAAATACAAATACATGGAACAGGGGTTACAACTTATGATCAAAAATAAATTAAGATTGATTCAATTATGGGTTTATGAAGGGTTTGTACAGTCTGAGGAAGACATGAATGAAGAAGATGTTGGTAATCAGTATTTCAACATTCTTCTTTGGAGATCCTTCTTCCAGGAGGAAGTGAAAATGAATTTGAAGATATTGTTTCCTGTAAGATGCATGACCTTGTGCACGACCTTGCCTATTTTGTTGCAAAGGATGAGTTGTGCAGTGTAGAAAATGGTGGGAAGAGTAGTTTTCCTCGTGGGTGCCACTATCTATGAGTAATATTTCATGATGGGCTGTTTTCACGAACATTTATTGAGAATGTACAAGAATTAGGAAAGATAAGGTCACTCTTTCTGTAACCCATGTTTCCATTAATACGTATTTTTTAAGTACTTTTCCGTATTTTAAATCATTAAGGTCCTGTTTGTTTTGGTATTCTGAGTTACATATTCTGAATATCTAACTCAGAATACCCGTTTGTTTTGAGCGTATTCTGAGTTCCATATTCAGAATATTGATATCCCTTCAATTCGATATTCCCAACCATACTCACGGGCTCTCTCTCTCACGACCTCTCTCTCTCTCTCCTCACTCCCCAGATCTGGTTATACATTCGGTCGTCTTCTACCTTCAGATCTCTTCCAAACAGTGTCTCCCCAACCCATCTCTCCTCTCTTCTCACTCAGATGCTCTCTCTCTCTTCTCACCCACGAGAGCTCGTCGACTCCGTTGTCGCCCCCCTCCTTTGAAGATCCCAGATCTGATCTCTTTTCCCCCCGCCCCCCCACCCCAAATCCACGATTTCCTGAACGATTCCACTGTGAAATCGAACGGAAACGTGTGAGAGCGCCGCCGGCGACTTCGCTACCTCACTGTTTGTTGCGGTCGACTTGGTGTGGGGTTGAGGGGTTTTGGTAGGGGGTTAATGGTTTGCACTACCCGTGCTGCCTATCGGAGAAAAGCTAGGGATCGAAGGGCAAAGAGAATCAAAGCACTACGCAAGGTTGAATCCTGTGCTGACAATTTCTTCCTTCTCCAAATCCAATCAAAGGTATGAAGACAGCGATTGTACTATTTATTTGGTTGGTTTTCTTTACCAATTTACTGTGCTTTTTAATTGCATTTGGTACCGAAAATTATTTCGGATCAAGGTGCACACTGCACACAAACTAGCCGAATTCACTATTGAGATTTTTTAGGGTGTAATCGGTTGCTACTTGCAAACTAGGGTTACCCGATCAGCTATTAAACTAATTGAAGGAATGTGGCAATTTTTATTTTTTTTTTGATGTTTGTTCATACTAGATGAGTAATGCGGGTAGGGGAAAGGGGAAGGCAGTGGAGGAGGATTATGGGCTGTGGACTTCCGGTATTACAGAATATTTTATCAACCTTATGGAGGGGGCAGTTGACAGTGGTTTGTTAAAAAGCACCACATTTGATGGTAAAACCTGGAGTAATTTTGAGCAAACAATGAATTTTGCGACTGGGCGTTCATTCTCGGTGAAACAACTGAGGTCGAAATATGGACGACTTAAATCAGAATGGAGGGTGTTTCACAATATGAGGAAACAGAGCGGTTTCGGTTGGGATGAAGCCAACCAAACCGTTACTTGTGAGGCTCCGGTTTGGGAACAATATGTTAAGGTTAATATATATAATCTCAAACTTTGATTTTTGGTTGTGAATCCTTTTTATTATACTTAATCATTTATCTAATACTTGCATAGTAACAACATATTCTGTGAATAGATGCATCCTGCTGCAGAAAAATACCAAAATAAGGGGTTGCCACATTATGATGCATTGACCAAAATATTCGAGGAATCTATAGCCCAGGGCAATGTCGCAAGGGCCTCCACACAAGGGGGGTTCGAGGATGTGGAGGCGCGGCGGATGAACTATCAGTTTGGCCACCCCCATCAATCACACGTAAATGTGATTGATGAGTCTGATGATGTCCCAATGGGTACGGGGTCCGGTTCACGCAAAAGAAAATCTACTGCATCAAGTGGCCGCGAATCAATGTTGTCAAAGATGTCGGAATATCTTGATGCGTGTAAGCAAGCTCAAGAGGAAAAAAGAGGCAGGTACATGAATAAAAATGAAGTGGAAAGTGCTCCCTCGATTAACCCTGCTTTGGCCGAACATGATCAATGCCAAGATATAATTGAATCGATGACAGGGCTTGATCCAATTGTAGCCGTAAAAGCTTCAACCTTCCTGTTCCAAAATCCGAACATTGCTCATGGTTTCATCCGTATGTCTCGAGAACGGCAGGAGTTGGCGGTGCTTTATTATGCCACCCTGTAGTAATCCCATTCAGCGTAATGGGTTGAACAAATCTTGTTGTAGAAATTTTCTTAAGATTATTTCCATATTTGTTTGAGGTTGATTGTAATATGACGGCTTTTAGGATGAACAAATTGCTTATATAATTTAATTTTAATTTGTAATGTTATAATTTAAATCTAATTCCTGGAATAGATTTGCTAGTAGTAGTATACCTTGTTATCTTTATTCAATTGCACAGGTTTGTGGAATCCTACCATCTCTCAATATGTTGTTTTGTGATTCCGTAAATCTCGTTACATACAGTCGTATTATTAATAGTGTGTGCACTTGATATGGGCATCTCCCAAAATGATTTCTATCTTCTTCTTTATAGTGAGTTACTACTACAAGTGCATCCTCTGTTATGGATACTTCTTCATCCAGTAGTGACGATGTCGAAGAGGTGATGACTGCAGTCTTGTTAGCTGACTATTTATGTGAAGAACTTGACCGTACAAGGCCCACTAATAAAAAGCAAACGGGACGTGAATATTTGGAAAATATGTTAGCGGGTTCCCAGGCCGACTTTCATGATATATTCCGTATGAACCAAGATTGTTTTATGACCTTGTGTGCTTTCCTGCGAGAAAGGAACTTCTGCGAGGAAACATCGGAGTCTTCAAGTCATAAGCGAGTTACTTTCGAGGAAAGCGTGGCTATTTTCCTGTTTATTGTCGGTCATAGTGCAAGAATGCGAGTAGCCCGTACTACGTTTAACCACTCAACCCAAACAATCCAAAAGCACTTTAATATTGTCCTGAACGGTCTGGCAAGAGCAGCACCACTCCTTATCAAACCTCCTGATTATACATACGTACATCACAGAATCAGGGGATCAGAGGACTTTTACCCGTGGTTTCAGGTAATACGTCACCCTGATTGCATCATGTATTATTAAATTATTTTCCAAGTTTGGATTTGTGATATGTATTATTCGAATTATTAATCTGCAGGGAGCTATTGGTGCTGCTGATGGGACGTTAATAAAAGCTACAGTTCCCGTTAGCCGAAGCAACGCTTGTCGCTCTCGAAAGGGTATTGTAAGTCAAAATGTATTGGCAGCATGTGATTTTAACATGATGTTCACATTTGTTTACGCGGGATGGGAAGGCAGTGCGAACGACTCCCGTGTAATGCATACTGCATTAGCACAAAAACTGTTGCCAATCCCACCGAACGAGAGATACTACTTAGTAGATTGTGGTTATACCAATATGCCCGGTTTTTTGGCACCGTACCGTGGTGAGCCATACCACTTACAGGACTTTCAAGGGGCCAACCATGCACCAACCCAACCTAGACAACTATTTAACAAACAACATGCTAGGTTAAGGAATGTGATTGAGAGAACGTTCGGTGTATTCAAGAAGAGGTTTATCATCTTCGAGAACATGCCAAACTATTATTATACCAGACAAGTTCTGATGGTCACAGCCTGTTGTGCACTTCATAATTTTATATGCCTGCACTCACGGAACGATGCATTTTTAGTGGAACTCGGTGGCGAACCAATAGTACATCACCAACACAACGAAGATGCAGCATCCACATCGCAAGATTTGGATTTATCATCTTCCCAATTGAGACATATGAATAGCAAAAGAGATGAAATCGCCCTGGCAATGTGGAATGCTATACAGTAATGTAATTTGAATGTTTGCATTTTCAGCATATGCATTTCTCGAATTGTTTCGTAGCTGGAATGCGAGACATTGATCTCATTTGGATTTTTTTGTATCATTGCAATATTATTATTATAAATAATCAGCATGCATATCTTCCTTTCAGCTTTTTATTCATTTTTTTGAGATGTTGTCTTTACCAATCACTTCAATGTTGTACAGGTGTTGCACATTATTCTCCCTCGTTGGTTTTGAGTTATGATGAGATGGTTTTTGTTTCTGAAGTTGCACACTATGAATTATTTATTGAATGATTTGTAGGAGTGACTGGTGATGAATTAATCGTAACTGAGCTTTATTTTTTCTCGTTGGTTTTGAGCTATGATGAGATGGATTTTCTTTCTGAAGTTGCACACTATGAGAATCATTTAGATAATGCTTTGTAGGAGTTACTTGTGATGAATTAATCCTAACTGAGCTTTATTTTTCCTCGTTGGTTTTGGGTGATGATGAGATGGATTATGTTTCTGAAGTTGCACACTATGAATTATTTATTGAATGATTTGTAGGAGTGACTGGTGATGAATTAATCCTAACTGAGCTTTATTTTTTCTCGCAAGGTTTTGAGTTATGATGAGATGGATTTTGTTTCTGAAGTTGCACACTATGAACCGTTTATATAATGCTTTGTAGAAGTGACTTGTGATGAATTAATCCTAACTGAGCTTTATTTTTCCCCATTGGTTTTGAGTGATGATGAGATGGATTATGTTTCTGAAGTTGCACACTATGAATCATTTATATAATGCTTTGTAGGAGTGACTTGTGATGAATTAATCCTAACTGAGCTTTATTTTGTCGTCGTTGGTTTTGAGTGATGATGAGATGGATTATGTTTCTGAAGTTGCACACTATGAATCGTTTATATAATGCTTTGTAGAAGCGACTTGTGATGAATTAATCCTAACTGAGCTTTATTTATCCTCTTTGGCTTTGAGTGATGATGAGATGGATTATGTTTCCGAAGTTGCACACTGTGAATCTTATGTTCATATGTGCCCAAAGTGTGAGTTATGCCAGCCTTAATGGAGCATATTATACTGCATCCACAGCAAGGAGAATGGGTGGTGATGGAGTAAGTTTATTTTACTGTCAAAGTTACCTCCTACAATATCTCAGATTGGTTCTAATTGTTGTTCTCTGGTAGGTTGTGATGGGAGAGAGCAAGGAAGTAGTTACTAATAAAGTATGTCTCTGGAATCTGGCTACTTTGTGCCACTATAACAGAACAGTGGTATTATTCTTGGAGTTGTGGTTAGTTTCCATATCCTGCTAGTTTCACCACTACAATGTTGAGGTATTGCTTATACTGTTTTTTCTTTGGCTGTTCATGGTTTATGGATACTGGGAAATTTCTTCGGCTGCTCATGGTTTCAAACAATTGTTTCTGGAGTCAATTTCTATTGTCTTGAATCCTTGATCATTACAAATATCCTGAGTTTATTTCAGGTTGATTAATGTTGGCCTTTGTTCATCCTAAGAATATCCTGCTTCTATCCTGAGATTGAGTTTAAATCCTGGGCTGTGATGAACAAGGTTTGATCTGCATTGCATTGAATTCCTGATATATACAGATACTGTACAGCTTTGGCTGTTCATGGTTTATGGATACTGAGAAATATCTTTGGCTTCTCATGGTTTCAAACAAATGTTTCTGGAGTCAATTTCTATTGTCTTGAATCCTTGATCATTACAAATATCCTAAGTTTGTGATAGGTTGATTAATGTTGGCCTTTGTTTATCCTAAGAATATCCTGCTTCTATCCTGAGATTGAGTTTATATCCTGGGCTGTGATGAACAAGGTTTGGTCTGCATTGCATTGAACTCCTGATATATACAGATACTGTTTTTTCTTTGGCTGTTCATGGGTTATGGATACTGAGAAATACCTTTGGCTGCTCATGGTTTCAAACAAATGTTTCTGGAGTGAATTTCTATTGTCTTGAATCCTTGATCATTACAAATATCCTGAGTTTGTGATAGGTTGATTAATGTTGGCCTTTGTTTATCCTAAGAATATCCTGCTTCTATCCTGAGATTGAGTTTATATCCTGGGCTGTGATGAACAAGGTTTGGTCTGCATTGCATTGAACTCCTGATATATACAGATACTGTACACCTTTGGCTGCTCATGGTTTATGGTTATTGAGATATATCTTTGGCTTCTCATTGTTTCAAACAAATGTTTCTGGAGTCAATTTCTATTGTCTTGAATCCTTGATCATTACAAATATCCTGAGTTTGTGATAGGTTGATTAATGTTGGCCTTTGTTTATCCTAAGAATATCCTGCTTCTATCCTGAGATTGAGTTTATATCCTGGGCTGTGATGAACAAGGTTTGGTCTGCATTGCATTGAACTCCTGATATATACAGATACTGTACACCTTTGGCTGCTCATGGTTTACGGTTATTGAGATATATCTTTGGCTTCTCATTGTTTCAAACAAATGTTTCTGGAGTCAATTTCTATTGTCTTGAATCCTTGATCATTACAAATATCCTGAGTTTGTAATAGGTTGATTTTTGTTGGCCTTTGTTTATCGTAAGAATATCCTGCTTCTATCCTGAGATTGAGTTTATATCCTGGGCTGTGATGTACCAGGTTTGATATGCATTGCTTTGAAATCCTGATATATACAGATACTGTTTTTTCTTTGGCTGTTCATGGTTTATGGATACTGAGAAATATCTTTGGCTGCTCATGGTTTCAAACAAATGTTTCTGGAGTCAATTTCTATTGTCTTGAATCCATGATCATTACAAATATCCTGAGTTTGTAATAGGTTGATTTTTGTTGGGCTTTGTTTATCCTAAGAATATCCAGCTTCTATCCTGAGATTGAGTTTACCCTGAGTTGAGATGAGAGAGAGCATCTGAGTGAGAAGAGAGGAGAGATGGGTTGGGGAGACACTGTTTGGAAGAGAGAGAGCTTGTGAGTAGGGTTGAGAATATCGAATTCAAGGGATATCAATATTCACAATACTGTTTTCAGAATATGGTATAAACCAACGCCTATTCTGAATAGAATATTCAGCATGTGGCACTCTCAATATGAAGACCAATAGGCCTTGGGCTTTGTTTTAAGTGGTTTTTGGGAAAAACTATTCGGCATACTTCAAGAACAGTATAAGTAAACAAATTTGTTTTATAAACATAACGAAGATGATGTCGTTATAGTCAATGATGAACGGATTTTCAAGAGCATTGCTTTGTACTAGTGGGCGTGGCATTGTCAAAAATGCAGCTCTAGTATGGAGTTTTTATGAATGAGCACTCTGAATCTGAGACTGTAACTAATTTTTCACCCTGCCAATTAGGTTGTTTTTATGGTTCTGGGGAGGATCTGATATGTCCTTATCCTAAATCATAGATCTTGACAATAGAAATTGACTCCAGAAACAATTGACAGTAGAAATTGAGCCCAGGATTTAAACTCAATCTCAGGATAGAAGCAGGATATTCTTAGGATAAACAAAGGCCAACATTAATCAACCTGGAATAAACTCAGGATATATGTAATGATCAAGGATTGAAGACAATAGAAATTGACTCCAGAAACAAAGTTTGAAACCATGAGCAGCCAAAGATATTTCTCAGTATCCATAAACCATGAACAGCCAAAGCTGTACAGTATCTGTATATATCAGGAATTCAATGCAATGCAGATCAAACCTTGTTCATCACAGCCCAGGATTTTAAAGAAATGATGTATCTGATTGGTTGAGATGAATTGCACTTGTATTCAGGTGAATATGCCTTTGTTATCTTGCTGGTAATGCCAGTTTGTAAATACTATTCAGAGTACTTCAGATCCCTGTAAACGAACAAATATGTTTTCAAACAATAAGAAAATGTTGTCGCAATAGTCAATGATGGATTCTTTTTAGTCAATGTTGACAATGTGCTTTGTACTAGTGGGCGGGGCATTGTACAAAATTGCAGCTCCGGTATATATACACTAGGATATCATTGATTTGATGAATCTGAGACTGCGACTGGGTTGTATTTTTCCTGCATTATGTTGTTTACATAGTGTTTGACAAGAGGGGGTATCCGTATTATGAATAGTGGTTAAGCAAATCTGAACTTCGGTTTTCAGTTTTCCGTTTCCGTTTATGGTTGATGTAGCAAGTTTCTGCTGCACAATTTATTATTCCTCCCCTTTTTTTTGAATATTAATGCAGCAAGTTTCTGATATTGTTTCTTTGTTTATAGATCAACCTGCTCTACTGTTTTCAAATCACGGAGTCAAGAAGCAACAGCAGCAGCTCCAGACAGCATGCAGTGACTGTAGACAACAAATAATGATTTAACAGCATGCTTGTTTGTAATGATGGCTGACAACAAATTGTAGAGCATATTCTCATAATATATGTATCGATCCCATGCCATTAATGATCTGTTACGTGGGATTGCTGAACAATGTAAACAAAATTAATGAAGTAAGCTAGCTTTGGTGAATAAATTGGTTGAGTATAGTGGAATGGGACCCGTTTTTTATTTTGAATACATTGCTGCTTATTTTCCTGAATAAATTGGTTGGCTCAGGCCGTAGAAATCATCTGTGATATAATAGTCATATAAAAAACTGCAACGTACAGGTTGAGCAACATCAGTCTACCCAAATGAATGTTACCAAATACTTGTACAACATTGCTGCTCAAGTTTCCCCTTCCAATACTTGTACAACATTGCAATCTAACTCCAACAATTACAAAAATGTTACTGTGACAGGGTAAAAATGGCCTGAGGCCCAACCAGGGCCCAATACAATTCCCACTCAGAAAGGTACAGATAGCAACCTGGTTCGGCTCCGAACCACTTCAGGGTCGGCGCCGAACCTCGTGTTTGCCCTCACAATACTGGCCTCCACGTACCGACGAGCCTCAGTAGCCCTCGGAGTCCGATCCGGGACAGTCCCCCAGGCCGTCCCCCCTCTCTGGCGGGGCAGAAGGATGACCTGGCGCAGCCTAGGTCTTCCGATTCCCCCCCGAAGCACAGGAGACCCGCGATCAGCCACGTCAACTCCAAATACCGCCAAGGGTTTCGCCACGTCAGCCCTATACCACTCCTGGTATTGCCACGTCCGCCCTAAACCCCCTGGGCCTTCTGCCACGTCAGGCCCACGGGCTTTCGGATCCAGACCCGGCCCCCAAGTGGAACCAAACCCGGTTGGGATTCTCTATAAATACTAGACCCACACCCACCTTTTGAGGTAATGAATCTTTTGCCACTTAAATATACCTAGTTATTGCTACTCTCTCACAGAGACTGACTAGAGCGTCGGAGGGTCCGCCGCCGGGATAAACCCCGGTGTTTCAGGACCGTCTGCAGGTACACAAGACCTCGGATCCGACCCTTCCGATCCGAGCCCAGCCTTCAACATCTTTCCGAGCTCATCGTAGGTCCCAGAAGGTCAACCGAAGGTCGGCAGACGAGCGGCATTCTCCTTCAATATAAATCGAGTCCGAACTCACACCTGGTGCATCCACACGTCTCCCAGAAATAAACAGCATCAGGTTGGCGCCGTCTGTGGGAAACGCTGCTCCAGAAGCCGATCCGATCCAGACCCTCAAAAGACCTCGACAGCCGAACCCTCATGGCCTCCAAAGGCAAGGGGGCTGCTTCCTCCGTCAACCAACGGGACCCGCCCCCACCCACTGATAAAGCCAGGCCACGCACGTCGAAACACAAGGCTCCCCCTCGGGAGTCCCAAAGGAGCGTCGGCCTGCCAGCCCAGCCCGACCTCCGGGGAGTAATCCTCAACCGCAAGATTACCCACAGCTGGGGAAGGGCCGCTTCCAACCCGGCCCCGAACCATCCGAGGCAGACCCACAGGGATGACGGCCCACGGGGTCGGCAAGGTGATAGGAACCGGGGATTATCAACCCCGAACCCTAACCCAAACCGTACCCAGGGTCAGGATCCCGAATCCGAGGTATCAATGGATACGCCATTCACCCTACACTACATCCACGGGGGGCCGGTGGGGGGAGAATCCGATACTTCCCAAAGAGCCTTCACCCAGGAGACGAACGCTATTCAGTACAGCCCCTCTCCCGAGCTACAACCGCGGCCAGTCTCCTTCTCAGGAGAGGACCCCGAAGGAGTTCACCTACCCCACTGCGATGCCCTCGTCGTTAGCCTCCACATGGCCAATTGTGAGGTTCGCCGAATCCTTGTTGACAACGGCAACTCGGTAAATATTCTCTTCCTCAGAACCTTCGAAAGTCTCAGATTATCCAGAGGGAAACTCAAACCAGCAGGATGCACGTTGCTCAAATTTTCGGGCGTCCCAGTCGTAGTGGAGGGAATTATTACCCTCGACGTCACCGCTGGATCGGCCCCTGTCAAGAGGACCGAGTCCTTGGATTTCATGGTCATCCACGTCAAGGCAGCCTACAACGCCATCCTCGGCCGGCCCGGGCTAAACTCCCTCCAGGCGATACCTTCGGCCCACCATCTGAAACTCAAGTTCCCCCCCCAAGGGGTCAGCATCGTCCGAGGCAGCATCGAAGCAGCACGGTCATGTTGCGTTGCCACCAGGGGAGGGGGCGTACTCCCCTTCAACGCCGTTGAACTCGAACCCGAGAGAGACGGCCCCGCTCCCGAGCCCGTTGACGAACTGGAGGAGGTCCTATTCGACACCGAGGATGAGTCAAAATGGTTCCGGGTGAGCCACTCACTCGCCGAAGACCTAAAGACGGGCATCATCGCTTGCGTCCGCCGCAACGTTGATCTCATCGCTTGGAAGCCCTCCGATATGCCCGGGATCTCCGAAGACTTGATCATGCACCGACTGAGCGTCCTCCCTGACTCTAAACCGATCATCCAAAAGAGGCGCAAAGTCGCCCCGGAGAGGCAACAAATTGTAAAAACAGAAGTGGACAAGCTCTTGTCCGCTCGATTCATCCAGGAAGTCAGCTACCCCGAGTGGTTGGCCAATGTCGTCATGGTGAAGAAAGCGACAGGGGGTTGGCGAATCTGCATTGACTTCACGGACCTTAACAAAGCGTGTCCGAAAGATCCTTTCCCCCTCCCGCGCATCGACGCTTTAATAGATGCGACCTCAGGGCACGAGCTGCTGTCCTTCATGGACGCGTTCTCGGGGTACAATCAGATCCGGATGTTTCCACCAGACATCTCCAAGACCTCGTTCGTCACCGACCAAGGTCTTTATTGTTACCGCGTTATGCCTTTCGGGCTGAAAAACGCCGGAGCCACGTACCAGCGACTTGTCAACAGAGTCTTCAAGGACCTGATCGGCCGCAACGTAGAAGTTTACGTCGACGACATGCTTGTCAAGAGCCGGGCTGGGCCGGACCACGTTGCCGACCTCGAGGAAGCCTTCGGTGTCCTCCGACGCCACAACATGAGGCTCAACCCGGCTAAATGCGCCTTCGGCGTCTCCACGGGGAAGTTCTTAGGATTCATCGTCAGCCAGCGCGGCATTGAGGCAAACCCCGAAAAAATACAGGCCATCATTAACATGTCCCCGCCCCGGAATGTCAAAGAGGTTCAGAGGCTCACAGGTCGGTTGGCGGCAATCGGCCGTTTTCTCTCCAAGTCAGGGGAGAAATCTCTCCCCTTCTTCAAAGCCTTGCGCGGGAAAGGGGGCTTCGAGTGGGGTACCCATCAACAAGAACCCTTCGAACAGCTGAAACAATACCTCGCCAACCCGCCTCTCCTCAGCAAGCCCGAGCCGGGCGAGCCGCTTTGGCTCTACCTGTCCGCCTCGGACTGCGCCCTCAGCGCCGTCCTCGTCCGAGAGGAGGAAGGAGTTCAAAAACCACTGTACTATGTGAGCAAAGTACTGCACCCGGCCGAGACGAGATACGCGAAGATAGAGAAGGTGGCCTATGCCCTGGTTATGGCAGCCCGAAAGCTTCGACCTTACTTCCAGGCCCACTCCGTCCAAGTACTGACCGACCAACCACTGAAGACTGTCCTCCACAAGCCCGAAAACTCCGGCCGATTAGTCAAATGGTCGATCGAGCTGAGCCAGTTCGACATCAGCTATCATCCAAGGGCGGCCATTAAAGGGCAGGCCCTCGCCGAGTTCATAACTGAGTGCACCGTCTCCGAGCAGCCTGACATAGAAGGGTCGGATCCGACCTGGGAGGTCTTTGTCGACGGCTCGTCATGCGAAACGGGGAGTGGGGCTGGCGTCATCCTTCGTGGCCCCGACCAATTCCTACTTCAATACTCCCTGCGCCTCAACTTTCCAGCCTCCAACAACGAGGCAGAATACGAGGCCATGATCGCCGGATTGACCCTCGCCCACCGAGCCGGTGCCAAGCGAATCCGGGCATTTAGCGACTCTCAGCTCGTGGTCCATCAAATCACTGGAGGGTACGAAGCCCGTGACGACCGAATGATGAGGTATTTGGCGGCCGTCAGACGACTCTTGGCGTTCTTCGACGGCGCTGCGGTTGTCAGAGTCCCCAGGGAACAGAACGCCCAAGCCGACGCGCTATCCAAACTTGCCTCTTCTTCCTTCGAGGGTCTCGATCGAACGGTGCTCGTCGAGGTCCTCTTGAAGCCAAGCATCAGTGGCCCAGAGCCGGAAGCGATGTGTGTGCAAGAGGGGACCAGCCCAGACGACTGGACCACTCCCATCCGAAAATTCTTAAGCAGGGCCGAGCTTCCTGAAGACAAAGCCGAGGCCAGACGAATCAGAATCCGAGCCGAAAGGTTCGTCATGATCGATAACATCCTCTTCAAACGCTCGTACACCTTGGCCGACGGCAAACCATACCTCCGCTGCCTCGCCAGGGACGAGGCCAGCTACGCCCTCAAAGACCTGCACGAGGGGATCGGCGGATGCCACATGGGGAGTAGGACACTTGCCCGGAAGGCCCTGAATCAAGGGTACTATTGGCCCACCATGCTCCAAGACTCACAAGACTTAGTCAAGAGGTGCGGCCCCTGCCAAAGATTCTCCCCTATCAAAAGGCTTCCTCAAGCCAACCTCCGATCCCTGGCGAGCCCTACGCCCTTCGCCATGTGGGGTATGGACCTTGTGGGGCCCTTCCCCCCAGTGGTAAGGCAAAAGAAATTCCTGATTGTCGCCATCGACTACTTCACCAAGTGGATCGAAGCCGAACCACTATCCAGCATCACCGAGCGCCAAGTGCAACAGTTCTTTTGGAAGAACATCATTTGTCGATTCGGGATCCCTCGAATCCTCGTCACGGACAACGGAACCCAGTTCCAAGGGCAGAACTTCCAAACTTTCTGTGAGGACATCGGCATCCAGCAGCGTTTCTCCGCCATTTGCCACCCACAGTCTAACGGCCAAGCGGAGAACGCGAACAGGCAAATCCTCGACGGCCTCAAAAAGCGCATTGACAATTCCCCCAAAGGGCTATGGGTTGAGGAGCTGCCCAGCGTACTATGGGCACACCGAACCACACAGAGGATCCCCACGGGGGAGACGCCATTCAATCTGACCTATGGGACTGAGGCAGTCATCCCCGTCGAGGTCGGATTGCCTTCTCCCCGGATCATAGCCTTCGATGAAGACGACAATGCGTCCGCCCTGAGGGCTAACCTGGACCTCGTCGCCGAAGTGCGAGAGAAGTCCGCGGTCCGAAGGAGCATTTATCAGCAACGGATCGAGAGATTTTACAACAAGAAAGTCCGCCCCACCAGCATCCAGGCAGGGGACCTGGTTTTGCGAAAGCTATCTGTCTCTGATCCAACCAAGAAGAGAAAACTGGCTCCCAACTGGGAAGGCCCATACCGCGTAGTCGAGGCTGTACGCCCCGGTACATACCGACTGACGGATATGAACGACCGGCCCATCAGCCGACCCTGGAACGCTGAGCACCTCATGAAATTCCTGGGAGAGCAAGCTTAGGTTCTAGCATGGCTTAAGTAAATTAAATCTTTTGTAAACATTCATGTGTAAAGGGCCGCTTCAGCGACCCCCCCCCCCCCTGTCTGGTATAAAAGAAGTCTCTTTTTGTCAAAAGTTAAATACCTCGGCAACTCCGACCCGGTACCGGGCAATGGGGGCGGCACCTGGGTTCTCACTCGGGTCTCATCCCCCAAACGCCTCGGTAGGTCCGACCCAACTCCGGACCGGAGGTCTCCCTGTCGCCCCGCATCGATCCCTCACGAATCGGCGGAGCCCAACCTCGCCTTCACCACCCCGCTAGCCAGAGCAAAGAAGGAAAAGATAGCTTTATTCATACTCTTTTATTTTGTGCTGAGAAAACAAGCAAATACCGTTACAGGACCACTCCACTCATCTTAAACTAAAGGGAATCACCGACTTAGGGCCCCTCGGATCCGGCGAAGGGCGGAATCACTCCGACCAAGCGACTTGGAACTCTCTCTTCGTCATGACGGTCCTTCGGTTCTGCCACAGTCGACGCCCCGGCCACGGAGCTCTGGGCATCCACGGATCACATGCGTTCCATCAGTTGCAACGCCGAGGGAGCCCCCTCTGCTCGCCGACCCCTCGAGGAAGATGTCGAAACACCCAGCATAGTCCTATAGCGGTGTATCTCCATCTCCTTCTCCACTATCACGTCGCGAAGTAGCTTCTCAGAGGAAGGCCTCTGCACCGAGGAACTTGACATGGTATATCCAAGACCAACGCCCCCGAGCTCCCGATCCACCATCGCCCTCCTCAGCCGGCTCGCCTCCTCACTTAGGGCTTCAGACTTGTTCCTGTAATAATGGAAGGCCGCATCAGTGTCGCGAGCCCTCTTTCGATACCGAACCAAAGTGGCCTCTAAAGCCTCAACCTTGCCCCGAAGCCACGCCACGTCGGAACGAAGGGGATCCACCTCAGGAAGGGGAGCCGTAATGTAACACCTCGAATTTTTAAAATATCGAAAATGTCTGTTTTTATATATTTTGAGTGGTGAAAATTATTTTTGATATATTTTATTTAAATATTGATATCGGTATGGATAATTATGGTAGATTGGTATTATTGATATATATTGAAGCCATGAGTTGAGATTTTATGTGAATAAATATTGTTTATTTTATTTTATAATTTTGAAGGTTTATTGCGAGATAATTGCAATGTATTTTGTATTGTTGGTGCTATTAAAGAAAAGAGTTGGGGTTTACTTGAAATATTTTGGATGTCTAGGGGTCTATTTGTAAATATCCATTTGTAAAAAAATATTATTATTATTATAATTTTATCTCTACTATTATAATGGGAGAACACCTTAGTGTAATTTGTCCTCAACCCAAATATTTGCGAAAGTGGACCAGTTATGGACTAATTTTGGTAAATATTTTCGAAAGTGGACCAGTTTGGTAAATATTTTTCAAAGTGGATTAGTTCGGAAATTATTTTCTTATAAAACACTCTCTCCCCTCTCTTTTCCTCATCTTTCTCCCGATTCTTTCTTTTTTTTTTCTTTCTTTCTTTTCCCGAACGCCGAACCCATCCCGGCGCTACTTCCCCCGCCCGATTCCACCTCGTCCCTCCATGGTTTTTCAATTAATCTGGAGGGATGACTAATGGAAGGGTCCTCTACACCGTGGTAGCCTCGATTTGGAGAAATAACTCCGGAAAGGTATATCTTATTTTATTTATTTGTATAAAATTTTGTGTGGTTAACTTATTTTGAGTAGAATGGTTATGGTAGGGAGATTAGGAGATGTTGGGAATAGTTGAGATGAGAAATTAGCACATTATGGGAGATTTAGCTAGTTGCTAATAAATTAGGGTATTGGATTTGCAAAAGATCATTTTATATCTAAGAATTATCTCTTGTATGATAGTAGAAATTCTTGTTAGGTTATTAGAATTAATTGGGGAGTGATTTTAGTAATTGTTGGGGGATAAACATCCCGTAGGAATTTGAATATTACGTGCAATGCACGTGTGCATCCCAGACGTTCGATAAAACGCCTGAGTGATATTAGAAATATTATTATTATTTTCTGTGATTGATTTGAATGATTTGAGCATTAATTGTGTTGAAATCTGATAATAGGATATGTTAACAAATTTGGATGTGGAACGGCATGCTGGCGCATCGGATCTTCACGGGATGCTATGTGAGTATGATCTTTTATTTTATATGCATAATGTGCTATGATTGATTTTAAAACATGGTTTGGTGTGGGATGTGTGAAGTGTATTGAGTATGGAAAAGTTTATAAGTAGAATACGGAGTAAATTATGAGATGTAAGAAATAAGTATATATATATGTATGGGAGTGTGTTGTTGCTTGTAGATAAATATTTATATGCTTCGGGTTGTAATGAGTAGATTTATGTATGTGAATGTATGGGGATGTGTGATGTGTGATTTCATGATTGATGTGATGAGGTGGAACGCATGGCGTATATGATATGAGTCATATGGTGTATGTGTGATATGCGGGTGATAAATTGGGAATTCTATGTGATATTGTGATGTGAAATGAATGTGGTGTGTGTGATGGGTGAGTGGGAAATGAACAGTTTATATGATAGCAGCGAGATTAATGGCTTGTGCATGTTTATGAATTTTATGGAATCTATATGCTTTCATGTTATGTTATAACGGTGAAATTAGATTATAAAGGGAGTTATATTGTAAATGAGTTATTTGATAAAGGAGCTATACTGAAAAGGAGAAAATATAAAGGTGTATATGTGTATTGAAAGAATGTATGTATATATAAAGCTATTGATGATATGATATATTATGGAGATTATTTATATTATGGGAGATGTGAAGATACTACGGGAGATATATATGTATATGTTAGCATTTGGCTTGAGATGAGATGTGATATTTCCCAGACTATGTGTTTGGGGTGCGGTGAGTATTACCCAAGCTATCGGCTTTGGGGTGTGATATGTGATTGCCCAAACTATGTTTGGGATATGAAGTATATTGTGATAATAATGAAAGTGAAGTTAATGGCATTTTGTGATATGAGTGATATGTTATTGATGCGATGAAGGGCAAGTAAATTGCCATGTGTACTGAGATGTTATGTTTTGTGTTATAAGACATGAGTTAATATGATATAATGAGAATAGATGCTTATGTTTATGATGTGATACGTGGTATAATACTATAAGATAAATAGCTGTGTCATAAGTTTGTGTGCCCTGGGAATTGTGACTAGGAACTACTCGCCTGCTATTTCGGAGGAAATAGTGGGAACTACCTGCCTAGGCATAATTTTCAGGATAAACAGGTGAGTTGTTGATATGCTGGTTGTATTGTGAGTTGGAAATAAAAGTAAAGAGATGGTGAAAATAAGCGATATGATGAGATTGGAATGAAAAGAAAGTAAATGGTGAATTCTGATGTGATGGTATGTGGGGTGAGATATAATATGAGAATGAAAAGCTATAGTAAGCGGTATCATGAGTTGTGAATGGAGATTTAAGTAAATTACAGTATGGTATGAGTTGTACCTTGGAATTGTGTCAGGGAACTACCTGCCCGCTATTTCTGTGGAAATGGTGGGAACTACCTGCCTTGACATAATTCGCAGGGTGAGTTGGTATGATAGTGGTAATGACTAATGGAAATGAAGAATTAAGTAAAGTGAAGATGAAAGTAAGTTAGTCCTAAATTAACCTGAATAATAGCTAAACGATATAACGAGATGAGAATGAGTTATAAAACATATTTTGATGGGATAAGAATGAGTATTTAATAAGTGATATGTGTATGATGTGATGAAATGTGAGTGAATTGCAATTGGTAACGAAGTGTTATATTTTGACATAAGAAAGGAATTAATGTGGATATATGCTTACGTGATAATATGGGTTATAAGAACTAAATGAACGCGGTGTTATGAAATATGAAATTGAGAAAGAAAGGGGTTTATGAATGAAAATGAGTATTTGAGAATATGAGTCATGAGTTCGTAGATGTAAACGAATGGAAAATGAAGTGCGGAGTTATAAAAGTATGAAGAAAAGAGTTAGAGACTTTATGTGAGTGTTTATGAAAATTCGTATTGTGCGAATATAAGGTAAGGATAGATATGAGGTTGATGTGTAAAATATAGTGGAATGTGTGAGTATGGGCAAATTTA
The DNA here is from genome assembly GCA_017893485.1 of Hemerocallis citrina. NCBI lineage: Eukaryota > Viridiplantae > Streptophyta > Magnoliopsida > Asparagales > Asphodelaceae > Hemerocallis > Hemerocallis citrina. The sequence goes on along the minus strand of CM030359.1, from coordinate 402,930,448 downwards.
TAATTTGATACAGATTTGAAGAGTAATTGAAAATAAAGCCGTATGTATGATATTTTAAAGTTCAGAGGTTCAAGATGTATGTTCTTACTCGATGTTTGTAAGTTTAAAATTATTTTCGTTATATAATTTAATTTATTTGTTAGATTTTTAAAATTATACTCACACCAGAAATGGCTAACCCCTTAATGTTTGGGGGGGTTAGGGAGTCCTTAGACTACCCTAGATCCCCCACTGTTGCAGGATCTCATCAGTGCAGAGGTGATACATGGAAGTTAGTTAAATAGTTCTTTCATATTTATTTTAAAGTTTTATGTATAGATTTAGTTATGTAAATAGTAAATTTTGTGGTTTAAATTGCATTATGATTGTATAAGCCTGTATATGACGATGATGAGTATAGTGTGAGGTGGTGTGGTGTGCTGGTGACCCGTACCCAACTCGTCGTGGAGTACTGGACGCTGTGGTAAGTTTTACAAAGATTTTTCTAAAAATTTTACCTCGTTTTCAAAGAAATTTATGGTTTTTATTTGACCATTGATAATTCGTTATGAGTTTGGCCCCCAGAGCGATATATATTATTGCCTGTATGTTTCTGCTCATTTTGGCCTGGGGAGCCCGTAAATTTATTGTATATTTTGTGAGCTACGGAATTTTGAGCAGAATTCCGTAAGCTTTTTGTGTTTCGGGGCAAAATTTACAGGGGAGACTCTGTCAAAATTTTTCCTGAAATATAACTTTCTTAGTTTATGATTAAAGTGATATAGAAATTGATAGAATTGAATTTGGAGTCAAAAAAAAATTTGGGGCGTTACAGTTTGGTATCAGAGCTTAGGTTAACTAGGATAGAGTTTGTGATGATTGGTATCCTAGTGATCCTGTCATGTGAGTATGGGTTCATTATTGCTAGGTCGTGGAGATGAAGTGTTTTATGTTTTGTGGGTGTTTTATTAAGTAATAGTTCTTTTGTTGAATGGGGTGTGACCTTTCAGACTTTTGTTTGACGTTGAGTCTATATTATCTTGTTAGCCCATGCTTATGTTTTATCCATTTTAGAATCCCCGGTAAGAATTTGTGTGCTATCGGAGTGTTCTATTATATGGGTTGCTGTATGCCGTGAGGGGTTATTCCTTGGGAATCTTGTATATGTTCTATAGATCGGAGGGTGGTGTATGGTGAGTGATGTCAGTGAAAATCGGGGATATGGTTTTGTTGGGAAGGTTTCATGCATAGTTAAGGTGTGATGCATGAATGATTCGGGTGAGAAGGCCCGATGAGACTCAGTTTCTACTTGTATGAAATGTCTTAGATGATGTAAGTATGTCTGTTGGGTTTGGTGGTAAAACCCAAGGGGAAGATTAAGGAGGTGGTTGGTAACTTATTGATATATGAGAGGATGATTCTTTGAGATTGAGTATCAATTATCGAGAGTTTAGAAGGACTTTTAAGTGGCCTGGAACGAAGAAGGATGTCAGTTATTTGACAAGAATGGATAAGCCTCTTTTGAGGTGTGTAGTCGACAAGGGAGTTATGCAGATTAGCGACGATCAAGACATTAAGTTGCTTAGTTATTGAAAGTTAGTGGGGGAGAGTATCCGTAATTGTTTGAACAGTTGTTTTCTATCTCGGTAGCTCGAGGACGAGCTTCTTTTGAGGTGTGTAGAATGTAACACCTCGAATTTTTAAAATATCGAAAATGTCTGTTTTTATATATTTTGAGTGGTGAAAATTATTTTTGATATATTTTATTTAAATATTGATATCGGTATGGATAATTATGGTAGATTGGTATTATTGATATATATTGAAGCCATGAGTTGAGATTTTATGTGAATAAATATTGTTTATTTTATTTTATAATTTTGAAGGTTTATTGCGAGATAATTGCAATGTATTTTGTATTGTTGGTGCTATTAAAGAAAAGAGTTGGGGTTTACTTGAAATATTTTGGATGTCTAGGGGTCTATTTGTAAATATCCATTTGTAAAAAAATATTATTATTATTATAATTTTATCTCTACTATTATAATGGGAGAACACCTTAGTGTAATTTGTCCTCAACCCAAATATTTGCGAAAGTGGACCAGTTATGGACTAATTTTGGTAAATATTTTCGAAAGTGGACCAGTTTGGTAAATATTTTTCAAAGTGGATTAGTTCGGAAATTATTTTCTTATAAAACACTCTCTCCCCTCTCTTTTCCTCATCTTTCTCCCGATTCTTTCTTTTTTTTTTCTTTCTTTCTTTTCCCGAACGCCGAACCCATCCCGGCGCTACTTCCCCCGCCCGATTCCACCTCGTCCCTCCATGGTTTTTCAATTAATCTGGAGGGATGACTAATGGAAGGGTCCTCTACACCGTGGTAGCCTCGATTTGGAGAAATAACTCCGGAAAGGTATATCTTATTTTATTTATTTGTATAAAATTTTGTGTGGTTAACTTATTTTGAGTAGAATGGTTATGGTAGGGAGATTAGGAGATGTTGGGAATAGTTGAGATGAGAAATTAGCACATTATGGGAGATTTAGCTAGTTGCTAATAAATTAGGGTATTGGATTTGCAAAAGATCATTTTATATCTAAGAATTATCTCTTGTATGATAGTAGAAATTCTTGTTAGGTTATTAGAATTAATTGGGGAGTGATTTTAGTAATTGTTGGGGGATAAACATCCCGTAGGAATTTGAATATTACGTGCAATGCACGTGTGCATCCCAGACGTTCGATAAAACGCCTGAGTGATATTAGAAATATTATTATTATTTTCTGTGATTGATTTGAATGATTTGAGCATTAATTGTGTTGAAATCTGATAATAGGATATGTTAACAAATTTGGATGTGGAACGGCATGCTGGCGCATCGGATCTTCACGGGATGCTATGTGAGTATGATCTTTTATTTTATATGCATAATGTGCTATGATTGATTTTAAAACATGGTTTGGTGTGGGATGTGTGAAGTGTATTGAGTATGGAAAAGTTTATAAGTAGAATACGGAGTAAATTATGAGATGTAAGAAATAAGTATATATATATGTATGGGAGTGTGTTGTTGCTTGTAGATAAATATTTATATGCTTCGGGTTGTAATGAGTAGATTTATGTATGTGAATGTATGGGGATGTGTGATGTGTGATTTCATGATTGATGTGATGAGGTGGAACGCATGGCGTATATGATATGAGTCATATGGTGTATGTGTGATATGCGGGTGATAAATTGGGAATTCTATGTGATATTGTGATGTGAAATGAATGTGGTGTGTGTGATGGGTGAGTGGGAAATGAACAGTTTATATGATAGCAGCGAGATTAATGGCTTGTGCATGTTTATGAATTTTATGGAATCTATATGCTTTCATGTTATGTTATAACGGTGAAATTAGATTATAAAGGGAGTTATATTGTAAATGAGTTATTTGATAAAGGAGCTATACTGAAAAGGAGAAAATATAAAGGTGTATATGTGTATTGAAAGAATGTATGTATATATAAAGCTATTGATGATATGATATATTATGGAGATTATTTATATTATGGGAGATGTGAAGATACTACGGGAGATATATATGTATATGTTAGCATTTGGCTTGAGATGAGATGTGATATTTCCCAGACTATGTGTTTGGGGTGCGGTGAGTATTACCCAAGCTATCGGCTTTGGGGTGTGATATGTGATTGCCCAAACTATGTTTGGGATATGAAGTATATTGTGATAATAATGAAAGTGAAGTTAATGGCATTTTGTGATATGAGTGATATGTTATTGATGCGATGAAGGGCAAGTAAATTGCCATGTGTACTGAGATGTTATGTTTTGTGTTATAAGACATGAGTTAATATGATATAATGAGAATAGATGCTTATGTTTATGATGTGATACGTGGTATAATACTATAAGATAAATAGCTGTGTCATAAGTTTGTGTGCCCTGGGAATTGTGACTAGGAACTACTCGCCTGCTATTTCGGAGGAAATAGTGGGAACTACCTGCCTAGGCATAATTTTCAGGATAAACAGGTGAGTTGTTGATATGCTGGTTGTATTGTGAGTTGGAAATAAAAGTAAAGAGATGGTGAAAATAAGCGATATGATGAGATTGGAATGAAAAGAAAGTAAATGGTGAATTCTGATGTGATGGTATGTGGGGTGAGATATAATATGAGAATGAAAAGCTATAGTAAGCGGTATCATGAGTTGTGAATGGAGATTTAAGTAAATTACAGTATGGTATGAGTTGTACCTTGGAATTGTGTCAGGGAACTACCTGCCCGCTATTTCTGTGGAAATGGTGGGAACTACCTGCCTTGACATAATTCGCAGGGTGAGTTGGTATGATAGTGGTAATGACTAATGGAAATGAAGAATTAAGTAAAGTGAAGATGAAAGTAAGTTAGTCCTAAATTAACCTGAATAATAGCTAAACGATATAACGAGATGAGAATGAGTTATAAAACATATTTTGATGGGATAAGAATGAGTATTTAATAAGTGATATGTGTATGATGTGATGAAATGTGAGTGAATTGCAATTGGTAACGAAGTGTTATATTTTGACATAAGAAAGGAATTAATGTGGATATATGCTTACGTGATAATATGGGTTATAAGAACTAAATGAACGCGGTGTTATGAAATATGAAATTGAGAAAGAAAGGGGTTTATGAATGAAAATGAGTATTTGAGAATATGAGTCATGAGTTCGTAGATGTAAACGAATGGAAAATGAAGTGCGGAGTTATAAAAGTATGAAGAAAAGAGTTAGAGACTTTATGTGAGTGTTTATGAAAATTCGTATTGTGCGAATATAAGGTAAGGATAGATATGAGGTTGATGTGTAAAATATAGTGGAATGTGTGAGTATGGGCAAATTTATAATTTGATACAGATTTGAAGAGTAATTGAAAATAAAGCCGTATGTATGATATTTTAAAGTTCAGAGGTTCAAGATGTATGTTCTTACTCGATGTTTGTAAGTTTAAAATTATTTTCGTTATATAATTTAATTTATTTGTTAGATTTTTAAAATTATACTCACACCAGAAATGGCTAACCCCTTAATGTTTGGGGGGGTTAGGGAGTCCTTAGACTACCCTAGATCCCCCACTGTTGCAGGATCTCATCAGTGCAGAGGTGATACATGGAAGTTAGTTAAATAGTTCTTTCATATTTATTTTAAAGTTTTATGTATAGATTTAGTTATGTAAATAGTAAATTTTGTGGTTTAAATTGCATTATGATTGTATAAGCCTGTATATGACGATGATGAGTATAGTGTGAGGTGGTGTGGTGTGCTGGTGACCCGTACCCAACTCGTCGTGGAGTACTGGACGCTGTGGTAAGTTTTACAAAGATTTTTCTAAAAATTTTACCTCGTTTTCAAAGAAATTTATGGTTTTTATTTGACCATTGATAATTCGTTATGAGTTTGGCCCCCAGAGCGATATATATTATTGCCTGTATGTTTCTGCTCATTTTGGCCTGGGGAGCCCGTAAATTTATTGTATATTTTGTGAGCTACGGAATTTTGAGCAGAATTCCGTAAGCTTTTTGTGTTTCGGGGCAAAATTTACAGGGGAGACTCTGTCAAAATTTTTCCTGAAATATAACTTTCTTAGTTTATGATTAAAGTGATATAGAAATTGATAGAATTGAATTTGGAGTCAAAAAAAAATTTGGGGCGTTACAGTTTGGTATCAGAGCTTAGGTTAACTAGGATAGAGTTTGTGATGATTGGTATCCTAGTGATCCTGTCATGTGAGTATGGGTTCATTATTGCTAGGTCGTGGAGATGAAGTGTTTTATGTTTTGTGGGTGTTTTATTAAGTAATAGTTCTTTTGTTGAATGGGGTGTGACCTTTCAGACTTTTGTTTGACGTTGAGTCTATATTATCTTGTTAGCCCATGCTTATGTTTTATCCATTTTAGAATCCCCGGTAAGAATTTGTGTGCTATCGGAGTGTTCTATTATATGGGTTGCTGTATGCCGTGAGGGGTTATTCCTTGGGAATCTTGTATATGTTCTATAGATCGGAGGGTGGTGTATGGTGAGTGATGTCAGTGAAAATCGGGGATATGGTTTTGTTGGGAAGGTTTCATGCATAGTTAAGGTGTGATGCATGAATGATTCGGGTGAGAAGGCCCGATGAGACTCAGTTTCTACTTGTATGAAATGTCTTAGATGATGTAAGTATGTCTGTTGGGTTTGGTGGTAAAACCCAAGGGGAAGATTAAGGAGGTGGTTGGTAACTTATTGATATATGAGAGGATGATTCTTTGAGATTGAGTATCAATTATCGAGAGTTTAGAAGGACTTTTAAGTGGCCTGGAACGAAGAAGGATGTCAGTTATTTGACAAGAATGGATAAGCCTCTTTTGAGGTGTGTAGTCGACAAGGGAGTTATGCAGATTAGCGACGATCAAGACATTAAGTTGCTTAGTTATTGAAAGTTAGTGGGGGAGAGTATCCGTAATTGTTTGAACAGTTGTTTTCTATCTCGGTAGCTCGAGGACGAGCTTCTTTTGAGGTGTGTAGAATGTAACACCTCGAATTTTTAAAATATCGAAAATGTCTGTTTTTATATATTTTGAGTGGTGAAAATTATTTTTGATATATTTTATTTAAATATTGATATCGGTATGGATAATTATGGTAGATTGGTATTATTGATATATATTGAAGCCATGAGTTGAGATTTTATGTGAATAAATATTGTTTATTTTATTTTATAATTTTGAAGGTTTATTGCGAGATAATTGCAATGTATTTTGTATTGTTGGTGCTATTAAAGAAAAGAGTTGGGGTTTACTTGAAATATTTTGGATGTCTAGGGGTCTATTTGTAAATATCCATTTGTAAAAAAATATTATTATTATTATAATTTTATCTCTACTATTATAATGGGAGAACACCTTAGTGTAATTTGTCCTCAACCCAAATATTTGCGAAAGTGGACCAGTTATGGACTAATTTTGGTAAATATTTTCGAAAGTGGACCAGTTTGGTAAATATTTTTCAAAGTGGATTAGTTCGGAAATTATTTTCTTATAAAACACTCTCTCCCCTCTCTTTTCCTCATCTTTCTCCCGATTCTTTCTTTTTTTTTTCTTTCTTTCTTTTCCCGAACGCCGAACCCATCCCGGCGCTACTTCCCCCGCCCGATTCCACCTCGTCCCTCCATGGTTTTTCAATTAATCTGGAGGGATGACTAATGGAAGGGTCCTCTACACCGTGGTAGCCTCGATTTGGAGAAATAACTCCGGAAAGGTATATCTTATTTTATTTATTTGTATAAAATTTTGTGTGGTTAACTTATTTTGAGTAGAATGGTTATGGTAGGGAGATTAGGAGATGTTGGGAATAGTTGAGATGAGAAATTAGCACATTATGGGAGATTTAGCTAGTTGCTAATAAATTAGGGTATTGGATTTGCAAAAGATCATTTTATATCTAAGAATTATCTCTTGTATGATAGTAGAAATTCTTGTTAGGTTATTAGAATTAATTGGGGAGTGATTTTAGTAATTGTTGGGGGATAAACATCCCGTAGGAATTTGAATATTACGTGCAATGCACGTGTGCATCCCAGACGTTCGATAAAACGCCTGAGTGATATTAGAAATATTATTATTATTTTCTGTGATTGATTTGAATGATTTGAGCATTAATTGTGTTGAAATCTGATAATAGGATATGTTAACAAATTTGGATGTGGAACGGCATGCTGGCGCATCGGATCTTCACGGGATGCTATGTGAGTATGATCTTTTATTTTATATGCATAATGTGCTATGATTGATTTTAAAACATGGTTTGGTGTGGGATGTGTGAAGTGTATTGAGTATGGAAAAGTTTATAAGTAGAATACGGAGTAAATTATGAGATGTAAGAAATAAGTATATATATATGTATGGGAGTGTGTTGTTGCTTGTAGATAAATATTTATATGCTTCGGGTTGTAATGAGTAGATTTATGTATGTGAATGTATGGGGATGTGTGATGTGTGATTTCATGATTGATGTGATGAGGTGGAACGCATGGCGTATATGATATGAGTCATATGGTGTATGTGTGATATGCGGGTGATAAATTGGGAATTCTATGTGATATTGTGATGTGAAATGAATGTGGTGTGTGTGATGGGTGAGTGGGAAATGAACAGTTTATATGATAGCAGCGAGATTAATGGCTTGTGCATGTTTATGAATTTTATGGAATCTATATGCTTTCATGTTATGTTATAACGGTGAAATTAGATTATAAAGGGAGTTATATTGTAAATGAGTTATTTGATAAAGGAGCTATACTGAAAAGGAGAAAATATAAAGGTGTATATGTGTATTGAAAGAATGTATGTATATATAAAGCTATTGATGATATGATATATTATGGAGATTATTTATATTATGGGAGATGTGAAGATACTACGGGAGATATATATGTATATGTTAGCATTTGGCTTGAGATGAGATGTGATATTTCCCAGACTATGTGTTTGGGGTGCGGTGAGTATTACCCAAGCTATCGGCATTGGGGTGTGATATGTGATTGCCCAAACTATGTTTGGGATATGAAGTATATTGTGATAATAATGAAAGTGAAGTTAATGGCATTTTGTGATATGAGTGATATGTTATTGATGCGATGAAGGGCAAGTAAATTGCCATGTGTACTGAGATGTTATGTTTTGTGTTATAAGACATGAGTTAATATGATATAATGAGAATAGATGCTTATGTTTATGATGTGATACGTGGTATAATACTATAAGATAAATAGCTGTGTCATAAGTTTGTGTGCCCTGGGAATTGTGACTAGGAATTACTCGCCTGCTATTTCGGAGGAAATAGTGGGAACTACCTGCCTAGGCATAATTTACAGGATAAACAGGTGAGTTGTTGATATGCTGGTTGTATTGTGAGTTGGAAATAAAAGTAAAGAGATGGTGAAAATAAGCGATATGATGAGATTGGAATGAAAAAAAGTAAATGGTGAATTCTGATGTGATGGTATGTGGGGTGAGATATAATATGAGAATGAAAAGCTATAGTAAGCGGTATCATGAGTTGTGAATGGAGATTTAAGTAAATTACAGTATGGTATGAGTTGTACCTTGGAATTGTGTCAGGGAACTACCTGCCCGCTATTTCTGTGGAAATGGTGGGAACTACCTGCCTTGACATAATTCGCAGGGTGAGTTGGTATGATAGTGGTAATGACTAATGGAAATGAAGAATTAAGTAAAGTGAAGATGAAAGTAAGTTAGTCCTAAATTAACCTGAATAATAGCTAAACGATATAACGAGATGAGAATGAGTTATAAAACATATTTTGATGGGATAAGAATGAGTATTTAATAAGTGATATGTGTATGATGTGATGAAATGTGAGTGAATTGCAATTGGTAACGAAGTGTTATATTTTGACATAAGAAAGGAATTAATGTGGATATATGCTTACGTGATAATATGGGTTATAAGAACTAAATGAACGCGGTGTTATGAAATATGAAATTGAGAAAGAAAGGGGTTTATGAATGAAAATGAGTATTTGAGAATATGAGTCATGAGTTCGTAGATGTAAACGAATGGAAAATGAAGTGCGGAGTTATAAAAGTATGAAGAAAAGAGTTAGAGACTTTATGTGAGTGTTTATGAAAATTCGTATTGTGCGAATATAAGGTAAGGATAGATATGAGGTTGATGTGTAAAATATAGTGGAATGTGTGAGTATGGGCAAATTTATAATTTGATACAGATTTGAAGAGTAATTGAAAATAAAGCCGTATGTATGATATTTTAAAGTTCAGAGGTTCAAGATGTATGTTCTTACTCGATGTTTGTAAGTTTAAAATTATTTTCGTTATATAATTTAATTTATTTGTTAGATTTTTAAAATTATACTCACACCAGAAATGGCTAACCCCTTAATGTTTGGGGGGGTTAGGGAGTCCTTAGACTACCCTAGATCCCCCACTGTTGCAGGATCTCATCAGTGCAGAGGTGATACATGGAAGTTAGTTAAATAGTTCTTTTATATTTATTTTAAAGTTTTATGTATAGATTTAGTTATGTAAATAGTAAATTTTGTGGTTTAAATTGCATTATGATTGTATAAGCCTGTATATGACGATGATGAGTATAGTGTGAGGTGGTGTGGTGTGCTGGTGACCCGTACCCAACTCGTCGTGGAGTACTGGACGCTGTGGTAAGTTTTACAAAGATTTTTCTAAAAATTTTACCTCGTTTTCAAAGAAATTTATGGTTTTTATTTGACCATTGATAATTCGTTATGAGTTTGGCCCCCAGAGCGATATATATTATTGCCTGTATGTTTCTGCTCATTTTGGCCTGGGGAGCCCGTAAATTTATTGTATATTTTGTGAGCTACGGAATTTTGAGCAGAATTCCGTAAGCTTTTTGTGTTTCGGGGCAAAATTTACAGGGGAGACTCTGTCAAAATTTTTCCTGAAATATAACTTTCTTAGTTTATGATTAAAGTGATATAGAAATTGATAGAATTGAATTTGGAGTCAAAAAAAAATTTGGGGCGTTACACGTAACCTACAAGAGAACCAGCCCACTCAAGACATATAAGCAAAGAGGTTCGGAAATTCTTCGAAGTTGGAACACTTGGCCAGCCAAAAAACCCTCTTTTTATAAATTCAGTTTCCCCATACAAAAAAGGCGGTGGCCAGTCCGCGGAAGGCAAATACAATCGAGAGAAGGAAAAAGAAGGACAAAAATTATACAGCTTGTTTCCCCACCTCAATGTCAGCCGGATCTGCAGGGGGGTCGGCAACCGGATTATCATCGGACCCTTGTCCGCCAGGGGTCTTCGGTGTCCCCTCAATCTCCATATCGTACTCGAAGTTGGACAGGTCAATAGTCGGATAAAAGTGCCTCACATGGCTGAGGGCCTTTGCATAACTGCTATCCTGGGCTTTGATCACCAGGATCTGACACGACTCAGTCACCTCTTTCTTCTCCTTCTCCGACATCTCCTCCTGAGCCACCCTCGCCTTCGCCCTTCCTCCTTCTCCTTGTCAAAAGCCGCCTTCGTCTCCGCCTCCTTACGAGAGCCTTCGAGCTCTCCCTTCAATTCCGTCGCCTCCTGCTCGGCCTTGTCAGCCCGGTCTCGCTCTCGCTGCAACGCCACCTCGTAGAGGCCCCTCACATGGGCCCCCTGCACGTTCGCCTGCCATGGCCAGACACTACTAAGAAATCTTTCTTAACGACATAACCTGAAAGCTAGGGGGTTCGATTGACTTACCAGCACAGTGGCCTGCGCAAGACGCACGTACGCCTCGTCCAGGGTCTGGGACTTCATATCCGAACGGTCCCGAGGGGTCGCCAGCTTATCTGCAACCTCCACGGCCTGGCTCCCCCGGACCAGGCAATCACCCTCGCGGATCGACCAATCCGGCGCCCACCTTCGCTGAAGTCTCTCCTCCAGTCCGGGATCCACCAGGGGACCCTTCCCCTTATCAAGGTCGGCGGCCGTACCTTGATCCGGACCCCCCTGGACCACCGCGTCCCCACCCGTCTTCGATCGAGTCCTTTTCATCCTCGGCTGAATGGGGGCCTCGGAGACCACCTGGGACAACTCGGTCGTCTTCGCCACGACATCCTTCTTCTCGGCCTTCTTCTTCTTCATGGCGAGCCTCAGCGCCTTAATCGATTCTTCATCCATTTCTGTAAAAAGATCCATTAAGAACAAATGAGCAAGAAAGTACAAGAAGAGTGAGAGGAAAGAAACAACCACGTACGAGGCACGGCCGGGCTAGGGCTCAGTCCGACGCTCGCCAGATGGGCCTCCGTCACCTTCCCCCAATTGATGCTATACGACAGACGGAGATGCTCAACGAATCTCCACTCCTCCGCCGTCAAGTCCCCCGGCCCCGGTGCTGTGTAGCTCGGCTTAGAATGGTTCCACCGAGTGGGGATAGCCCAAGGATCCTCACTTCGGATCACCAGATACTTTTTCTTCCAAAACTTGATGGAATCTGGATGACCATGGACAACCTTCGCCTTACCTCGAGGCGAGATATAGTATACTCCCTCTGCCGATGAGCCGATCAACAACATCGCTCGGAACACGCTCAGCCGCAGGGGTACCCTCTGCTCCTCGCACAACAGCACGAAGCAGATGATCTGCTTCCAGGAGTTCGGTCCAAACTGCATCGGCGCCAGGGACGACCAATTTAACACCTCCCGAACGAATGGATGGATGGGCAGCCTCAGGCCGGAGATAAAGGCGTCCACCGGGAAGATACAATACCTATCCGGCAGGGGATCGGTCGGCCGAAGAGCAGAATTCGGCAGCATAAGCTCATAACTGGGCCCTATGTAGTAGGCCAACTGCAGAGCCCCCAAGTCGCTTGCCTCTAGAACGGTCGAGGATGCGTCCACCTTCAACCTCTTCCGACTTGACGACGACGGCTGGACCCCCGAGGACCTTATCTGAGAGATCGTCGGGGTAGCGACGGAAAGACTGGGGTTGTGCAGACGACCCTATCACCGAGTCGCTCGGGCCCCCAATCCTCGATCCCTTCTTCTTCGGAGCCCTCCTCCTCTTGGTCCGTTCCGGCGAAGGTGTAGACAAACGCCCCAGAACGGGCGGATTCCGAGACCCTGCGGAGCCATCTCCCTCGGAACCACCCTCCTCTCCGGAAGCCAACCCTAGGGTCCGGACTTCGTCTGAACTACCGCCCCCCTCCTCAGAGTCGCTGCTTTCCACCACGAAATGCCTCCGAGATCGCAATGGCTTCACATTGTGTACAACCTCCTCCTCGCCTACCGGCCCCTCCCCCGAGGTCGGTTTCGAGACAGGCCTCACTCCCCCCCCAGAGGTCGACGCCGACGAGCCGGACTGAGCCCTATCCATCTGTGCCTAAGCTAAACGGGATTACCAACTAACCTGGGATCACCTCGGAAAAATGACCTTGCAGCAGGAAACTGAAGGGACGAACGCTGAAGAGTTGAAGGGTTTTTTGAAAAGTAAAGAGCAAGAAAGAAATGGGCGATGGGAGGAGAGGGGGAAACATTTATAGGGGATAGGAACGACTCCTCGAGTTTCGCAGTCACTATTCACCGATTGACGTGCAACTGCCGCCTAGGAAATCACGCCACGTCCTCGAAACATGTGCTGCTGACGTCACCCAGTGCCAGACTGACCGCTCGGTACGGGGGTCGGTTTGGGCAAAATAACGGCTCGCCTTCGCCGGCGCTAAAGCACTCTTCTGCGGAAGATCCCCCGGCTCGCCTTCACCCTTACCGACCCGTAATCCCTCGCCAGCTCGAGGTCCGGTCTGGCACCAGGGTACTCTTCTTCGGAAGATCCACCGGCTGGCCATCACCCTTACCAGCCCGTAATTCCCCCTCGTCTCGAGGTTCGGCCTGGCACCAGGGTACTCTTCTCAGGAAGAAACAACGGCTCGCCTTCACCCTTACCGACCCATAATCCCTCGCCAGCTCGAGGTCCGGTCTGGCACCCGGGTACTCTTCTTCGGAAGATCCACCGGCTGGCCATCACCCTTACCAGCCCGTAATTCCCCCTCGTCTCGAGGTTCGGCCTGGCATCGGGGTACTCTTCTCAGGAAGAAACAACGGCTCGCCTTCACCCTTACCGACCCATAATCCCTCGCCAGCTCGAGGTCCGGTCTGGCACCCGGGTACTCTTCTTCGGAAGATCCACCGGCTGGCCATCACCCTTACCAGCCCGTAATTCCCCCTCGTCTCGAGGTTAGGTCTGGCACCCGGGTACTCTTCTCAGGAAGAAACAACGGCTCGCCTTCACCCTTACCGACCCATAATCCCTCGCCAGCTCGAGGTCCGGTCTGGCACCTGGGTACTCTTCTTCGGAAGATCCACCGGCTGGCCATCACCCTTACCAGCCCATAATTCCCCCTCATCTCGAGGTTCGGTCTGGCACCCGGGTACTCTTCTCAGGAAGAAACAATGGCTCGCCATCACCCTTGTCGACACATAATCCCTCGACCTCTCGAGGTTCTGTCGAACACCAGGGTACTCTTCTCCGGAAGATACAACGGTTCGCCATCGCCTTCACCTACACATAAACCCTCGACTAGCTCGAGGTCCTATCCAAGCCTCAGGGCAGCACCACCAGGAAGGCCCTGTGATTCGCCCTCCCATTTTTTCTACAACCATAAGCACTCCTCCACGGCTAGCTCCCGCACCCCCCGCAGGAGTGGGGGGCTTGTGTGACAGGGTAAAAATGGCCTGAGGCCCAACCAGGGCCCAATACAATTCCCACTCAGAAAGGTAAAGATAGCAACCTGGTTCGGCTCCGAACCACTTCAGGGTCGGCGCCGAACCTCGTGTTTGCCCTCACAATACTGGCCTCCTCGTACCGACGAGCCTCAGTAGCCCTCGGAGTCCGATCCGGGACAGTCCCCCAGGCCGTCCCCCCTCTCTGGCGGGGCAGAAGGATGACCTGGCGCAGCCTAGGCCTTCCGATTCCCCCCCGAAGCACAGGAGACCCGCGATCAGCCACGTCAACTCCAAATACCGCCAAGGGTTTCGCCACGTCAGCCCTATACCACTCCTGGTATTGCCACGTCCGCCCTAAACCCCCTGGGCCTTCTGCCACGTCAGGCCCACGGGCTTTCGGATCCAGACCCGGCCCCCAAGTGGAACCAAACCCGGTTGGGATTCTCTATAAATACTAGACCCACACCCACCTTTTGAGGTAATGAATCTTTTGCCACTTAAATATACCTAGTTATTGCTACTCTCTCACAGAGACTGACTAGAGCGTCGGAGGGTCCGCCGCTGGGATAAACCCCGGTGTTTCAGGACCGTCTGCAGGTACACAAGACCTCGGATCTGACCCTTCCGATCCGAGCCGAGCCTTCAACATCTTTCCGAGCTCATCGTAGGTCCCAGAAGGTCAACCGAAGGTCGGCAGACGAGCGGCATTCTCCTTCAATATAAATCGAGTCCGAACTCACACCTGGTGCATCCACACGTCTCCTAGAAATAAACAGCATCAGTTACCAAATGATGAATGCAGGTTGATTTTAAAAAACCTTAACAAATATAACCAAACAGCTTTTGAACTCGATTTTTCAGAAAACAGCTTTCAGATAACAGTTTTCAGCAAGAAATATAACAGAACAGCTTTTGAACTCGTTTTTTCAGGAAAACAGCTTTCAGATAACAGTTTTCAGCAAGAAATATAACAGAACAGCTTTTAAACTCGTTTTTTCAGAAAAACAGCTTTCAGATAACATTTTTCAACAAGAAATATAACCGAATAGCTTTTGAACTCGTTTTTAGTGAAAAACAGCTTTCAGATAACAGTTTTCAGCAATAAATATAACAGAACAGCTTTTAAACTCTCTTTTTCAGAAAAACAGCTTTCAGATAACAGTTTTCAGCTAGAGATATAACAGAACAGCTTTTAAACTCGCTTTTTCAGAAAAACAGCTTTCAGATAACAGTTTTCAGCAAGAAATATAACTGAACAGCTTTAATACTCGTTTTTACAGAAAAAACAGCTTTCAGATAACAGTTTTCAGCAAGAAATATAACCGAACAGCTTTTAAACTCGCTTTTTCAGAAAAACAGCTTTCAGATAACAGTTTTCAGCAAGAAATATAACAGAACAGCTTTTGAACTCGCTTTTTCAGAAAAACAGCTTTCAGATAACAGTTTTCAGCAAGAAATATAACAGAAAGCTTTTAAACTCGCTTTTTCAGAAAAACAGCTTTCGGATAACAGTTTTCAGCAAGAAATATAACAGAACAGCTTTTAAACTCGCTTTTTCAGAAAAACAGCTTTCAGATAACAGTTTTCAGCAAGAAATATAACCGAACAGCTTTAATACTCGTTTTTACAGAAAAAACAGCTTTCAGATAACAGTTTTCAGCAAGAAATATAACCGAACAGCTTTTAAACTTGCTTTTTCAGAAAAACAGCTTTCAGATAACAGTTTTCAGCAAGAAATATAACAGAACAGCTTTTGAACTCGCTTTTTCAGAAAAACAGCTTTCAGATAACAGTTTACAGCAAGAAATATAACAGAACAGCTTTTAAACTCGCTTTTTCAGAAAAACAGCTTTCGGATAACAGTTTTCAGTAAGAAATATAACCGAACAGCTTTTAAACTCGCTTTTCCAGAAAAACAGCTTTCAGATAACAGTTTTCAGCAAGAAATATAACCGAACAGCTTTAATACTCGCTTTTTCAGAAAAACAGCTTTCAGATAACAGTTTTCAGCAAGAAATATAACAGAACAGCTTTTGAACTCGCTTTTTCAGAAAAATAGCTTTCAGATAACAGTTTTCAGCAAGAAATATAACAGAACAGCTTTTAAACTCGCTTTTTCAGAAAAACAGCTTTCGGATAACAGTTTTCAGTAAGAAATATAACCGAACAGCTTCTAAACTCTCACTTTCAGATAAACAGCTTTCAGATTATCAATATTCAGAATATAGGCTAAACAAACAGCTTTTAGACTCATATTCAGAATATCTCAATTCAGAATACTCAATTCAGAATACTCTATTCAAAATATCAAAACAAACGCACCGTATTTTGTAACTATTCCTTCTTAATTGATTATATTATTCAAACTATTTTATGAAGCCCAATGTACAAATTATTCAATTGTTTAATATTTAGCTCAAGCCCAATTGTTTAGCTATTTATTATAAGCCTAATTTTGTATTTTGATTTTATTATTTGTTAATCTGAGCCCAATTGTTTATTATAAGCCCAATTTCATATTTTGATTTTATTAATTATTATCTGGGCCCAAAGTTTAGCCCAGTATCATAATTGATTTATTTAAATATTTTGAGCCCATGAACCAAGCCCAAATCCACTAACCCAGAACTCATACAGACTAATCATACACACCTATCCGTATACAATTTCTTCACGCTCCCTCACTTTTCAATTCCCGTACCTACACGTTGCCCCACTTTGCAGATACATGTCCCCATCACCTCGTAACTACCCGCACTCTCTTTCACCACATTCCCCTCTCTCTCTTCCCTCTGCTTAAAACAAAGAGAACATCCCTTCCACTCTATCTCTCCCACTCTTCCTCTTTCCCCTCTGTTTCTCAACCAAAAACAGAAGAACTTCAAAACCCAAAAACAAACCCCTTCCCCCGTCTTCTTCTTTCTTCCTCCATCAAAGACCTACGAGATCCCCTTCGCCCTCCATTGCCTCGACTCGTCATCTTCCTCCGAGAACCTCATCTCCGACCTCGAAGCTCACCCTCCTGCCATCCCTCCGTCCGCTCGTCGCCACCCAATCACGTCGTCGTAGTCACCGTCCAAGCTCACCCTCCTGCCGTCCCCCACTGCTGCTCTCTGTTCGACCCATCGCCGCAGTCACCCCCCATTCCCTCGTGCTCTTTCTCTTTCTCTGTCACGCCCCGCTTCCTAAAAATACGGAATATGAGCGCGTGACAAAGCCCAGTGAAGGATTTTCACATTCATGAGCTGTAGAATTGACTTAGCATCATAACAAGAATATAACAAAATGTACACAACCACGCATGCATGAATAATTTATTAAGAAACAGAGAATAATTGAAAACAAATAATAATATCCCAAATAGTTTTCAACTCTGGATCAAAAGATAAAACTCGGGAACATAAGCCCGTTACAAGTTTTTAAGTATCAAAAGAAACAAATAATTCAAGAAGGCAAATTATTAAAGCAAGTCCTTGCTCCAAGCGAAGCCTAGAATGTATACTTACCAATTCCAGCAGGCAACATGTCTCCAAAGTCTGTTTATAAATATAAAAAGGAGAAAATAGAGAAAACAAGAGAAACGCCCTTAGTGCAAGTTAGGGTCGCAAATAGTAAAAATAAGTACAGAAATATGGAACAAGATTTGGAATCAAGAATGTAATAAGGATGCAATAAGTAGTGGGGATTCAAGAAATTAGCTAGCAAGAAAGACAACTCGAGAGACAAGATTGGGTAACAAATACTAGTAGTAGAACAAGTGGCTAGTGAACATGTAATGGTGTCATGCATCAAGTAATAAGTATCACGTACAAGTGTCAAATAACAAGTAACAAGTAACTAGTCTTAAGTAACAAGTCTCAAGTAACAAGTTGTCAAGTACAAGTATCAAGTAGCAAGTGTCAAGTATTATGTTCAAGTATCAAGTCTCATGTATCATGTCATCAAGTATCAAGTAAGCATGTATCGTGTTCAAGTATTATGTATCAAGTCTTTTAGTTATTACTATTTAGGTAGCACTTCATGTGCCATCCTTTTATCACATGGTTGCTACAGTCAGTGCAATTTTATTTAGACCTAGTGGTGGATTTTAAAGGACGGTGTACTCAGGCGTCAAGTATCAAGCAAGCATGGTTCATGAATACGAAAATATAATAATAGGTTTACGAAGCAAGTTTGTGAATACTAACAGGTTCAAGAACCACACAGTGGGTTCATGAATACAACAGGTTCATGAGCCAAGTAATGGCTTCATGAATACATCAAGGTGCAACAGGTTCATGAACCGAGTACTGGGAAACATGAGCTCCCTTCCGAGTACACTTACCTATATTGTCCACTACTATGGTCTTTCCCTTAAACCATAGCTTATTGTTTATTATTATCATCAAACAAGCATGAAAGTGTGCGAAACATGTAAATCAAACATAATCAAGAACATGGGACAAGTCTAGGTTAGGTAGGATACATGTTCGAGGGTCAAAATAACTCAAAGTATCAAGAACAACGAAAATCTCAAATCTGGACAGCATGAGGTTGCTGCACCAAAACTGCGATTCCCGTTGCTACAAGATAGCAAATGTGGATCCGTCAGAAGGTCTAGAAACTAGACTCCTGTCCGGTTCCAACGCATATAATTAAGGTACATAAAAGTTGTGGTAACATGTGTCAAAACAGCAAACTATACAGCATTTGTGTTCAGCCAGAATTTGTAAAACTGAGTTTGTACATATGAAACAGGGTTGAAACATCATTAATTAATTCTGAGAAAATTAGGAAATGTTCTCTAGGGTATCCAGTAATAGCATGCAAAATTTCAAGTCATTTTTTTACTGGTATCATAGTTAAAATAATTTGTAAACTAAAGAGGTGCAACAGTTTTTGTGAATCTGCAACTACCGACACTGCAGCAGTAAAACTGCGATATCTCTTAGACCGTAACTCGGAATTCAAAAATTCTGGACGTTATCAGCAACTAGACACTTAGGTATACATTTTATATTCAGGGCTCAAGTTCATATTTTGGTTTTATCAGGGTCGAAACAGTAAGTAAAGACAAGAACAGCAGCAAGTGTGAATTTCTTTTATATACAAGTTGCATGATAAATGACTATTATGAGTCTAGATTAGTATGTGATACAAATACAGATGCATTGGGGATCAAATCAGCAAGTCACATGTATTTCGCAACTCTAAAAAATGTAAGATCAACATAATACATCACACAATACACGTCTACAAGTCAAGGGGTTCATGTTCAAGTAATTAGGAGATAAAAGGGTCCAATTAGTTTTGTAAATATATCAGCGAAGGGTTGTGACTCTTAAGATTATGGAATCGATGAGAAATAATTTAAGATCAACAACGATGACACAAGGAGGAGTCATAACTATTATCTATTTGTAGTATTTTCAATTAAACGCTTGTACTAGAACAATAATTTGTACAGGAAGAATACTTGCCTTAGGGGTGACGATGAATCTGAATACGAATAATATGACGGGATGAGAAATCCGAGAGGCGAGGCACGAGCACGGACACACGCACGTGCGAGACACATGCAAAACAACACACAGGATCAGATCTCCTACTTCCCTCCAAACAGCACACATCAATCAGATCAGATCTGATCTGGAGGAGATAGTGTGGCCCAGATCAATTTGATCAACTCTCCTACTTCCCTCCTTCTTCTCAGCAATAGCTAGAGAGAGAGAGAGAGAGCGGCGGTGGCAGGCGATGACCGGCGACAGTGACAACGACGTTGAGGGAAGCTCGACGCAGGGAGGCAACAGCGGTGACGGGGCGGCACGGTGGAGTTTGGTAACAGCTCCGAGGTGCTCTGCTATTGGGTTCAGAAACAGGGGAGCGAAGGTGACAGGGATGGGGTTCACAGTGACGAGGAGGAGGAAGATGATGGGGGGTGGTTCTGTGGTGGATGTGAGAGGCGATGTGTTTGGATGGCGAGGCGAGGGGGTGCGGGAGTGAGGTTGACGACGAAGAAGACGATGGGTTCGGGAGGCAAAGACGAGGATGATGGTGGTGAGGCTAGACGGGAAAGATGGTGGAGGGAATGACGGGGTTGAGCTGAGGTCGAGATGAGGGAGACGAGGACGGGAGGATGGGTGCGAAGGTGATGGAAAATGGTGAAGTGGGTTTCGATGAATGGAGGAAGGAGATGGGGAGAGAAGGAGTAGGTGGCTGTGTTTTTAGGGTTAAAACAGTATTAGGGGGGTAGGGTTAGGGTTAATTCTAGGTTAGGGTTATATATGAGGGGTTTTGGGTTATTGGGTATTTGGATAGCGGGTTTAAGAGGGATCCAACAAGAGATTGACCCAAAATTCATTGAAATTGGGGAAAATAAAATAGATGAGATGAAGCAGTCCATTTCTTCATGAAGAACGACACATAAGAGCATATACGAATAATGCGATTGAAATAAATATTGGCACAAAAATTGAGATGAAACAAAAGAATGATTTTATTCGAACTGGAACAAAATAAAGATCTCAAATTGATAGAAAGAAAACAAGGAATGTAAATACAGTAGAAAAATATAGGTACAGGAAATAGGAGTTACAATCTCCCTCTCTGTGTCGATGTGAAGAAGGGAAACAGGGTACTATTTGACTGTTGTGGGATTTGGGTATTGTGTAGTGTGTTGCTGTTGGGTGTTTTATTGGTGTTTGGTGTTGTGGAGTGGATTGAGATTTGTGTGTTGCTGTTTTGGAGAAGGGGTTGGACTACTTTGTTGCTGTTGGATTATTTGGTTGCTATTTGCTGTTTTGGAGTTGCTGACTTGTGTCTTGCACGTGCGCCGCTGCCTAGGATTCTGATCCCGTTATTCTTATTTTCAATATCATCGTCGTCGGTTAACAGGCAAGTATCCTCTTGTACAACTCGTTTGTTCTCGTACAAGCTTTCTTTGCAAAATACCGCAAGTATATTCTTTGACTCTAATTTGTATTCATCAGTCGAATTGAAATCTGTTACTATACATAATCCATTGATCCCGTATTCGTACATGATCGCGAATACCTTATTGTCATATGCATTGCATGAACACGATACACACATATATACTCTTAGAACTATACAGGATGTTGTGCATGAATTACTTGTCTTGTTACTAGTTTGAATGTTGTTATGATATCTTTTTATTCTTGATTAAATTTTGCATATGCCATTGATCACATCATAGTTACAACATGTTTTATTAACCCTGAAATATGTTTTCCTGCATTGCATAAGTCTTGATACTCGATCCTGTCATGTTACCTGTTCTTGTTGTTGCATGTAGATTTTTACCGGTCCAGTTATTATTCATGGTTGATTAAAATAAAAATAACAAGCCGGGGTATAATGGGAAAGATTTAGTAGTGGGCAATATAGAAGAGCGTACTTGGATGGAAGCTCGTGGTTTCCCGATGCAAGTTACAAGTTTACAAGTAGCAAGTTTGCAAATTATATGTTTATATGTTTCACGCTACAAGTTTACACTATGTTCCACGTTACAAGTTTGCACGTATCTCGATACAAGATACAATTGACATGTTTTCAGTGGTCTAAACGTAACTGATTGTATGTAGCAACCATGTGGTATGAGACGCATGAAGTGCTACCTAGATAGAATTAATAAAAGACATGAGATTAACACGTACACTTGCATGATCAATTACATGTTACATGTTCCTGTTGATTTGTTTACTTGTTTACATATTACATGTTCATGTTGACTCATTTACTTGCTTACTTGTTTACATGTGACATGTTCCTATTGATTTGTTTACTTATTTACATGCATGCCACTTGTTCCATGATGCCTTATTCATGACCATGTTTTCATGTTGTATTTATTCTATTACATGATTCTTGATTCCTTGCTCTTAATTCTGCTTCTTGTTTTGTTTTATACTTGTCCCGTTAGCTTGTACACTTGCGGCCCGTGACTTGCATTAATGGGTATCTCCTTGTTTCTTCTTCTTGTAATAATATACTTGCAGGTCTGGATGGAGAGTTACCCGAAGGTGTTGCTGAGCAAGTATTTTAGTCTTGTTTATTTTCATGTTACTTTAGTTAATATTTATTCATGTAATCTTTATTGTAATTCGGGCATGTTTGACCCGTAATTATGTTTCTTTTTCCAGTTGTTGGTTTTGTCATGTATTATGTCATGTACTATGTCATGTACTTTTGTTATCCTATTGTAATTTTACATGCTTGCATGATTGTTATTGCTATCTTGTTGTTGAGTTACCTGTACAGCCTATGAATGGTGTATTCGCATCATTCGCTGGGCCTCAGTCATGGACTCGTATTCCCGTATTTTGGAAAGCGGGACGTGACACTTTCTGTTTAGATCATTTCATTTTGAAGATATAGGAGAGCAAGTTCTGTGGGATGCAATATCGAGTATGACCAGTTTACGGGTATTATATCTGAGAGGTTGTGAAATAAAATCAATCGGCTATATTATGGGAAAGTTGACGCAGATTTGTGACTTGATTCGATCATCAATCTTTACTACTTGCAGACGTTGAATCTTCGTAAATGTAATAATCTTCGAGAATTACCTTAAAGTATAAGGAGGTTGGGTTACCAAGACACTTGGATGTAGGTGATCGTTTGCCAATGACAATTTCGGATACATGTAGGAGGAGTAAATGAGAAACCTTCAGAAGATGCCTTGTATTTGGGTAGGCTGACAAACCTTCAGACATTGCCATGGTTTATAGTTAGTGAAAGACCAGCTCATTTGACTATTGTTGACTTACAACATTGTTGCTGCTGATTTTGGTGTGGGAGCAAACAGATGAATTTGTGGATTCTTTTAGGAAACTGATAAGTAAACCTGTTGACTTTCACCGGCGTTTGACTAGTTTCTCGCCGGTGATGTGAACCTGCAAAAAGTTCGATACATCGGGATGGATCCCGGCGGCGAACCCTCCGACGCTCTTGTCAGTAATCAAGAAGATTATGAAAGAGCTTTATGTGGAAAAAGATTCATTACCTTGTTATGGTGGGGGGAGAGGGGTATTTATAGTCGCCTTTAGAGACAGTTTAGAGATAATCATTTATCCCTATGTCCCGGTGTTTTTGGATAAGATGTAGAGTTTAAATTGTTTCATAGAGATAACCATGAATTTGAATTACTCTTTAAATAACCTGAGCTGTTGTAATGGGTTGTCACCCTGACCCAGTAGGACAGATCCGTTTATGGGTTATTGGGCTTTGAAGAAAGACCCAGTTCCCATTTCGGACCTGTTTGTAGGTGAAATTACTGTTTTACTACTGAGAGCTTCAAGATTCGTGCCCGATTTGAACGGTCCCGATTTAATTCAATCTTTAGCCATATCAAGCATCTAAATCATATTAGTGGTGGACTTATTATTTACAGTCTTGAGAATGTGAAGGACCCCATGGATGCCATGAGACCAAACTTAGCTCTAAAGTTATTCTAGGATTATGTTAGAATCGGTCGAGAGAAGAACCACAGACATCAGATGTTGATGTACTGGAGAACCCCCAGCCTCCCCCTTATATCAAATACCTAAACTAGAGGGTTATGAGGGTAGTAGGTTTCCCAATTGGTTGACAAGGAGGGATCTATTATCATTATTCAACAATTTGGTGGAGTTAGTATTGTTGTCTCTCACCAAATGTGAAAGCCTTCCACCTCTGGGTCAATTGCCATCTTCTAAGCGTCTAAATCTTAGTGGTATGGATGGTATAAAGAAAATAGGGGAAGAGCTGTATGGGAAATAATCAAATACTTCTTTTGCATCGCTGAAATTTCTCAGTGTGGATTATGCATCTAAATTAGAGGAATGGTCGGTGCTTAAAGGAGAGATGTTCCCTTGCCTTGATCTCTTGCGCATAACACGTTGTCCAAAATTGACAATCCAACCGTCCATGCCTTCACCCATAGTGGAATTGTTTATACAAAATAGCAATGAGGAGCTATTAGCTGATGGTGAAGGTAGCTGCCTCTAAGGACTATCCAATCTGAGGATTCTACACATTTGGAGCATGAATGCATCAAAAACCGGATGGAAGGGGTTGCAGTACCTCATCAATCTTGAGCAGCTGAGAATTGTATTCTGTGGAGATCTCAAATACTTGCCTGATGGGATTACGCAGCTATATCTCCGTCCCTGCAAACCCTTAAAAATCCTTTAGTTCTCTGGAGTCTCTAGGAGAATTAAATCAGAATTTTTTGTTGTACTAGGCCACTTTTTGAAACCATTTGCGATTTTAGGCCAGTTTCCAAACTATTTTTAGCGTTCTTGGCAGATTTTAGACCACGTCAGCAGCGGCCGCTATTGGTAATAAAGGCTTCTTCATAGTGACCAACACATTGTACTTCCACACTTGGCAGATTTAGGTGTAGCTGAGGTCGCTATTGTCAATAGCGGTCTCTTCTAAATGAGGTCGCTATTCCCAATAGCAACCTCGTCTAAAGATACTTCACATTTGTTTGCTCCACCTGAGGTCGCTATTGGGAATAGAGATCTCGTTTAGAAGAGGCCGCTATTGGAAATAGCGACCTTAGTTACATGCAAATCTGTCAAGTGTGAGAGTACAATGTGTTGGTCGCTATGAAGAGACTTCTACTTCTAATAGCGGTCGTTGCTGACGTGGTCTAAAATCTGTCAAGAGTTTGGGAACTGGCCCAAAATCGCAAATAGTTTCAAAAAGTGGCCTACGGCAAAAAATTCATCAAATCGGCAGGGCTGCAGGAGCAGCCTCCACCTCTTTTTATGTCTCTCCACCATCTCACCTTAACTTGCTGCAATAAATTAACTCTACTGCCGAATTGGCTTAGTAGCCTCTCCTCCCTCAAATCTCTGAAGATTCCAAGTTGTGACCAATTGAAAATGTTACCTGATGGGCTAGAACACCTCTCCGGGCTCAAAAAGCTAACAGTTAAGTGGAGCCCAAATCTGGAGGAGTGTTGCGAAAGTGATATCGGAGAGGATTGGCACAAAATTTCTCACATCCCTAACATCAAAATCGTGTATTTTTCTCTCCACTCTCTTTCGTTTTTGTTAATTATATACATTGTCTACGATGGCTGTATGTCTCTCATCCTCGTAAACTTTAGAGTTATGATTCTTTTAGCTTTTCAAAAAATTGTTGCCATTATCTTTAAAGCAGGGTCAGTAATCAGTATACAAACTCAAGGGTTTTTATTTATGTGACGTCAGTATTAGCTTATCTGTATTGCAATTTATTTTTGAACTGTCGATAAGATAAACTTAGCACATGCATGAGATATTATCTCGTACACATTCTTGCTCTCGCATTCTCAATCTAAGCATGACAGAGTATGGTATCAGAGCGTACATTTGATATCACTTTTAGGTCAATCGTTTTAGTTTAGGAATCTGAAATACTTTTATTAGTGATATAACTAACCGTAATCTTGATAATTTAGGCCTATACCTCTGATCCTATACTTCTGAATCGAACCCTCGATGAGATGAGAGCTTCTCGTACAAGCAAAACTGGAGCCAACCAGCTGGATGGGACTGTACTAACACAGATATTGCGAACTTATAGTCAAATAGCGGTGAGACTGTTGAATTCTAACTGCGGAATAAACTCAACAACGACGACGAGATGCAAGAACTATAGAATCAAAACAAGAGAACAAAGAACAAGCAAAAACAACACACAAGAACACAAAAGATTTTATCGAGGTTCACCCAAACAATGGCTACTTCCCCGCGCAGAGGCACCCCTGCAATTTCCACTAGAAATATGAAGATTAGGTCTACAAATCTCTCAATAACTCACCACCAAGGTGTAGGGTTTCTCTCTATCTCCCTCTTTCTCAATGACGACCGGTAGATCTCTCTTTTCTTTTGACTTTGTTTCAGTTATCCCTAAAATCGTATATAATACAATATATATAGGATTCCACATCTCTAATCTCAGCCGTTCATCTATTCAGCATCAGGACGGTCGACCGGTCCATCTTGACGGTCGACCGATCTTCTCCATCGACTGCACGAAATCCAACAGAGAGCGGGTCGGTCAACTGCGCGGTTGATCGGTCTTTCCTTTAAGCTACAGAGTTGAGTCAGAGAGCGGGATGGTCGACTGCGCGGTCGTCCGGTCGTCTTGTTTGGGCGGTCGGGAGGTGCGGTCGACTGCAACTCTGTTGTAGCTCTTGCTACTCTTGACCTGTTGCTCCCACTTCGACTCTCCTTCCCGACAATCTTCTTCAACTCATTATCGTGTATTGGATCCACAAATCCCAACAATCTCCCACTTGGGGACATATACACGAAGTCTCAAACCTGTTCTTCATTCTTCAATTGGCCCAGTCTAGGCATGTGCCTTTGCGAGTCTCCTCAATAATTAACCTGGAGACAATCCGATAGCGGTATAGCAAAACTGATGTTCCTTGCTATCCACTACCTTAGTGAGCATGTCCGCCGGATTCTTAGTATCAAGAATCATAGTTAGCTTCAACCATTTCTTCTCAACCGCCATTCTCACAAAATGATACCTCATTTGAATGTGCCGAGTCCTAGAGTGATATGCCGAGTTTTTCGCCAAGAAAACTGCACTTTGACTGTCAAACCATAGTTCACCTATGGGTTGCTTCCTGCCCAACTGTTTTATAAGCTCCGAAATCCACAACATGTCTTTCGTCGCTTCCGTAAGTGCCATATACTCTGACTCCGTGGTTGACTGCGCTACAACCTTTTGTAATTGCGAAGCCCAACTAATAGTTATTCCACCAACTGTAAATACATACCCTGTAGTACTTCTGCAACCATCACGATCGCCCAAAAAATCCGCATCTACATAACCATGTATATGCAAAGAATCTCCCCCAAAACAAAGAGAGTGATCTGAAGTACCTGCTAGATATCTAAGAATCCACCTTACTGCATCCCAATGCTGTTTACCTGGATTCTTCATGTAACAGCTGACAACTCCCACTGCCGATGCGATGTCCGGTCTCATAGACACCATCGCATACATCAAACTCCCAACGGCTGAGGCATAAGAAATAGTAGTCATTTCCTCCATCTCCGCCTCCGTCTTAGGACACAAGTCCATTGATAACTTGAAGTGAGCAGCCAAGGGACAAGTGACTGGCCTCGCGCCATTCATATTGAATCTCTTTAACACCTTCTTCACATAGTCCGCTTGAGATAACCAAAGCTTCTTTCTACTCCTGTCTCTACTGATCTTCATGCCGAGTATTTGCTTTGCTTCACCCAAGTCCTTCATTGAAAACTCCGAAGCTAGCAACTTTTTCACTTCCTTGATCTTCTCCATATATGAACCTGCTAACAGCATGTTGTCCACATACAATGCCAAGGTAACTGTATCATTGTCTTCATATCTACAGACATACACACAATGATCCGTTTTGCATCTATCGAAACCTTTTCCTCTCATGAAGCAATCAAACTTCAAATACCATTGCCGCGGTGCTTGCTTGAGCCCATAAAGACTCTTCTTCAGTCGACATCGGACATACCATGTCTTCCTTTCCTTTATCTTCAAAACCTGTGGGTTGTTTCATATACAGCTCTTCTTCGACATCACTATGGAAAAATGCTGTCTTCACACCCAACTGCTCTAAGTGCAAGTCTTCAACTGCCACAACACTGAGCAGAACCCTAATAGAAACTATCTTCACAACCGATGCAAAGATCTCACTATAATCGACACCTTCTCTTTGAGAGAATCCTTTCACCACAAGCCTCGCCTTATACCTCTTACTGCCATCTGCCTCATCTTTGACTCTGAAAACCCATTTGTTCATAAGAGCGCGCTTCTCTACAGGTAACTTGGTCAACTCCCAAGTTTGGTTCTGTTCCAAGGAGTTCATCTCGTCCCTCATGACTGACTCTCACTGAATTCGAGCCTCATCCCTCAAAACCTCCTCATGAGTCTCTGGCTCTCCCGAATCCGTGTACAGAACATGCTCGTGAACAACACTAGCTGATGGATCAAATATCCTGGTTGGCGTCCTCTCTCGTGTCGATCTCCTCAACGTGGATACCGGTTTACCGACCGGATCAGGTTCCCCGAACTGTTCTGGCTGTACCTATTCGTCTTGGATAACCTGCTCATTCTCAATAGGCTCACTATGAGCCTACTGTGCTGCCTGTGGTACCTGTACCTGCTGCTGCACTATAGGGCCCCCACCACTAGGACCGCCTTCAGAATCTGAATCTGAGTCTGAGTCTGAATCCCAATCTGATTCTGAACTGGTTGTACTGTCTTGACCTGTGTGTCTGTTCTTGTATAGAACCTCTTCATTGAAAACTACATTCCTGCTGCGAATGACTTTGTTATCCACAAAATCCCAAAGCCTGTAACCATACTCATCGCCACCGTAGCCAATGAAGACACACCTCCTGGACTTAGAGTCCAACTTCTTTTTTTCGTCCCTGTCAATTAGTGCATATGCCATACAACCATAAACTTTCAAATGCGAATAATTAACAGTTTTACCTGACCATAGTTCTTCTGGAATGGCCCCATCAAGGGCACTAGACGGGCAACGGTTAATCAAGTACACTGCTGTATCAACTGTAGCGGCCCAAAGATGGACCGGAAGACCCGTATGAAGTCTCATGCATCTCGCCCGTTCGAGTATCGTGCGGTTCATCCTTTCTGCTACACCATTCTTCTGTGGAGTCTTAGGAACTATCTTGATTCCTCTGATACATTCCTTAGCCAGATAGTTAACAAACTCTTTGCTTGTGTACTCACCTCCGTTGTCTGATTTTATTGCCTTCACCTTGCATCCCGTCTCATTCTCAACCCTGGCCTTCCAAGCTCTGAATGCCTCAAATACTTCTGATTTCTCGCGAATTGTATAAACCCAAATCTTTCTTGTAGCATAATCTATGAATGTGACGAAGTATCTCTTACCACCATAAGAGAATTCCTAAGCTGGACCCCACACATCTGTGTGTACCAACTCTAACTTCCTAAGCTTCTTCTCACGTCCACCCAACTGAAAGCTAACTGACTTCTGTTTGCCCATCATGCAATTCTCTCAAAAATCCATCTCAACCTTCTTCAGCCCCGGCCGAAGATCCTTAGAACAAAGCTGCTTGACACCCTTTTCACCAAGGTGCCATAACCTGACATGCTATAGAATTGAAGAGAAACTACCTACTAATGCTGTAGCAATGATATCACCTGAATCACCTCCCCTGAGTAAGTACAACGTGTCACCACGCTTTTCTTTTGCCACCAACCTGGCACCTGTAGTCACCTTCCATTCTCCATATCCAAAAGTTGTTGTAAACCCTTCTTTGTCTAGTTTGCTAGTTGAGATCAAGTTTTTCTTCAAGCTCGGAATATGTCTTGTATCATACATGACCAATTGCCCACCATTGCGAGCCTTCATTCTCACAGTGCCTCTACCCACAACTGGACATATCTGCCCATTACCAACTAAAACTGCACTAAAATTACCTGTCCTGTAATCCTCAAAAACATCCCTCATGGGGGTACAATTATAAGAAGCACCTGAGTCTACACACCAATCATCTTGCAAAATATTAAATCTAGCAGATAAACACAATTCATCTAGACGAGGTTCAATACTTACCACATTGGCTACCTGTGACCCTGCTTGTGCTTTCTTATACTCCTCGCATTGGCCTCTCATGTGTCCTAGCTTCTTGCAGCACCAACATTCACCTTTGCGATGTTTGGTTCTTGACTTGGACCTGTGATTCTTGCTCTGCGACCTTCCTCTGTTGTTAATTATCAACTGACAGCGCGGTATTGCTAGAATATGACACCGAAGTCTCTCTATGTATCTTCCTCCATGCATCCTCATTTATGATGCTGCTTATAACATTTTTTAGGGTAGTCATATCAGTTATTGTGCTAGTAATAGTCTGCTCTACTGCGCCGTAACTGTCGGAAGACTGGATAGCAACAACAACGATTGTGCTCTCTTCTCAAACTTTAAACCCAACGATTCTATCTGAATGTAAATCATACAAAAATTGTTGATGTGCTCAGCAACCGAACTCCTTTCCGACAACTTCAAGTTAACCAACTTCTTTCGATGTAAGATCTGGTTCGCTGCATTCGGCTTCTCAAACATGTCTGTCAAAATCTCCATTGCCTCCTTTGCGGTTCTTGCCTTCTCAATATGAAATAGCGCCTTCCTGTTCAGCGACAACTGAATCTGCCAAAGCGCTTTCTGATCCAATCTATTCCAGCCTGCCAATGCAACTGGATCGACCTCAGCCCCCTCTAGCTTCGCACCAAACAACGGATCATCAAGATCTTTTTGTCGGAGATACACAATCATTTGGATCTTCCACATTGTGAAACCCGTTCCATCGAACTCCTTGACTCTACTCTTGTCCCCCATCTCAATCAATACTACCAACCTATAGTTCTGATACCACTTTGTTGAATTCTAACTGCGGAACAAACTCAACAACGATGAGATGCAAGAACTATAGAATCAAAACAAGAGAACAAAGAACAAGCAAAAGCAACACACAAGAACACACAAAATTTTATCGAGGTTCACCCAAACAATGACTACTTCCCCGTGCAGAGCCACTCCTGTGATTTCCACTAGAAATATAAAGATTAGGTTTACAAATCTCTCAAGAACTCACCACCAAGGTGTAGGGTTTCTCTCTATCTCCCTTTTTCTCAATGACGGCTGGTAGATCTCTCTTTTCTTTTAACTTTGTTTCAGTTAACCCTAAAATCGTACACAATACAATACATATAGGATTCTACATCTCTAATCTCAGCCATTCATCTATTCAGCGTCGGGACGGCCGACCGGTCCATCTTGACGGTCGACCGGTCTTCTCCGTCGACTGCACGAAATCCAACAGAGAGCGGGTCGGTCGACTGCGCGGTCGACCGGTCTTTCCTTCAAGCTACAGAGTTGAGTTAGAGAGCGGGACGGTCGACTGGGCGGTCGACCGGTCGTCTTGCCTGGGCGGTCGGGGGGTGCGGTCGACCGCATGGTCAACCGCAACTCTGCTGTAGCTCTTGCTACTCTTGACCTGTTGCTCCCACTTCGACTCTCCTTCCCGACTATCTTCTTCAACTCATTATCGTGTATTGGATCCACAAACCCCAACAGAGACATGATGATCACATTGTCTAGCAGGCGAAGAAGAATCCATCTCTCTAATCTTGGAGAGTTGGGGTTGTCATTTGTAAACAAACAAACCCGTGCATAACTAATATTAATGAGGTCTCAGGTTCGGGACCAGACCGCCGGACTACGTAGGATTTTTTATTTTTAAAAATTGTATATTTATTAAAACGTGCATCAGACGTGTAAATTACTAGTAATAATAATGCCAACTTGCAGGCTGGCATGGTGGTGGAAAATGAAAAAGCTGAACTCCCCAACTTTGAGGGAATCAATGACCCAATCGCGATAGAAGAATGAATCACCAAAATAAGAAAGGCTTTGTACAATGAAAGTGCCCGATCAAGAGAAGATTGGGTATACAACTTGTCTGATCATTAATGAGGTCTTTCCATATCCACTGAGCTTGTCGCTCACTCTTGTATTTCACCATTTTTCTGATACAAATTAGTGCTTGGAGAAGTTCCATGAGTACAATATGATGGAGATGCTCTAATTAAATGTTTAGGGATTTGAAGACATATATATGGTAGTAGAATAAATTTAAGAAATGAAATTTTTTGTAAGACTTAGAAATGACAGATTTAGCTTGAGATATCAGCATTATGTACTCACTTTTTGGATGTGAAGTTTTAATTATTAGCTTATTTCATCTTGTATTCTTATTCGTTTTTGTACTGCCCAATAAGGCTAAGCACGTGCATAAGATATAATCTTGTACATGGGTTTCATCTGTCATGTTCCCAACCTATTTCATTGAAGTACATTTCCTACTGATGATCTTGTTGTTTGTTTTTTTGGTCAAAACCAAGCTCCTCCTTTCCTTTGCTTTTAGTCCCACATCGGTTGGGAGATGTGCCTTGTGAGTGGGATCAGCCCATATATACTCTAATCTTCTCTTCCCTTAACATAACTGAAAATTGTTTCCCACATAACTGTTAGAACCTGAATATAAAATACTAAAATCCCAACAGAAATTGTGAAGAAATCAAATACAGAAAGGAAAAACAGTAAACAATAAACTTGTACAGAGTCGAGATTTTGAAGAATCTCTGTCCTTAAAGCTGAATTTGCCCCGTAGTGTGACGGTTACCGGCAAATCGCTTCCCAGGATACAACTGTACCTTCTCTGAAGATGCAGCACCCTTGCTTCAGAGACAACGAACTGCTGTCTGTGTGTACTCTCAGTTGACAGACCCTGGACTCAGAGCAGAGGAAGAAGAAGAGGAAGACTCAAGTGGAAAATTTTTTTTTTGTTTCTGTTTGGGAGCTGATGTCTGGGTATAAGAGTTGGACTGGAGACTGTTCAGCAGCCATTACTCTGTAACAGCAGAGTAATGGGGACTCTTCAGTTTAGTAACTGGTGAGCCATTACTCTGCTGTTACAGAGTAATGGCCTCAGTTACTGAATCTGAAAAGTCTTTTCAGTTCAGTAGGGGAAGAGGCTGTCTGGGCAAAAAGGTAAAATAAAATTTTAAGCCAAACCAAGCCAAGCCAAACCGAACCGAGCCGAGCCGAAGCCGAAGCCGAAGCCGAAGCCGAGGCCGAGGCCGAGGCCGGGGCCGGGGCCGGAGCCGGAGCCGGGGCCGGGCCGGGCCGGGCCGGGCGCGCGGGCGCGCGTGTGTGTTTGTCATTTTGGCTAAGTCCTCTCTCCACTACACGTTAGTGGTAACCCCCGGGCCACGCCCTCTAGTCCAGTTTTCTAGTATATATACTAGTAACAATCTTTCCCAATTTCCGATATGGGACTATCCATTTGTTAAGTTGGTACCTTTCAAGTACCCAACTTTGGATCAACATTTCTCATTCATACGGAATTCGTTTTTGGCAAGTGAGTATACTACGGAATAGTACTCGACGAGAGGATCGCAATCCACTCATTTTCCGGTGCCTCCGGTGGCCGGAGCTTGCCGGAATCCGGCCCGGAAAACTGCAAAAATTAATTCCAACAATCCCCCACATGAATGGAAATTACCAGACCATGTAATCCAGACACGACAGAAAAAACAAAAAACATGACAGAAAGACTCTGAGAGTACAATCGGAAAATCACTGCATCAGGAATGGTAGTAATTTTTCAACTTTGAACCACCCTTAGTAATTAGCTATCGGATTCACTTGACCAGGTAGTGATCATGATGTCTTGAACTACCCGGACGTTCATGTGAACCTAGACAATAACTATCACACAGTTTCATCTCCTCACAGAACCAAGTTCTCTTGTTGTGTTCATTTTGGCCTTGAACATCCCTGGTTAATCATGAGTGAACTTGGAGAATGTATCCTCTCTTCATTCTCCTAGAAACGGCCCCATTTCACACTCACAAGGTGATTTCCCATAAAGAGTATCTTGCTATACCCCACTTTTATTTCAAAGCTATGGGAATCATTAAAAGCCAAGCTTATCCTAACTATTTGCAGGCAGCACTTGTTTTGTCATCCTAAGAATGGGTATGAGATGTTAATCTCTAAGTGCTTTCGTTGATTCAACAAGATTTAGTTGTCCCTTTGAACCTAGATCTTGGGATCTCCAATTTCTAAGTAGGGTTTCCATCAAGTATCCTCTTTCGTCATAGGCTTTAAACCCATTCCTCTTGATGATCTCACAACCTGCTCTCGCGACAGACCTTTAGTAAATGGATCCGCTAGGTTGTCGGCCGATTTTATATATTCTATAGAGATTACTCCATTTGAGAGCAGGTGTCTAATGGTTTTGTGTCGCCTTCTGATATGACGAGACTTACCATTATACATGCAATTCAGTGCCCGTGCTATAGCCGATTGGCTGTCACAGTGTACACATAAGGCAGGCACTGGTTTTTCCTACATAGGAATATCCTCTAAAAAGTTGCGAAGCCATTCTGCTTCTTCTGCCGCTTTGTCTAAAGCAATGAACTCAGATTCCATGGTGGATCTGGCTAATAGCGTTTGTTTAGAGGATTTCCATGACACAGCTGCACCACCAAGTGTGAAAACATATCCACTTGTGGATTTTGAGTTCTTTGAGTCCGATATCCAGTTGGCATCACTGTAGCCTTCCAGTACTGCTGGATATCTGGTGTAATGCAGCGCATAACTCTGAGTATGTCGCAAGTAGTTCAATACTCTTGTTATTCCTTTCCAGTGACTTCGTCCTGGATTACTCGTGTATCGGCTCAGTACGTTTACCGAATGTGCTAGGTCCGGTCTTGTACAATTTGTTAGGTACATCAGACTACCAATTACACGTGCATATTCCAGTTGTGATATGCTTTCGCCTGTATTTTTGAACAGGTGAAGACTTGGATCGACGGGACTTTTTGCTGTCCCATTGGAATAATTCTTGAATCTTTCAAGTACTTTCTCAGCATAATGAGCTTGAGACAAAGTAATCCCCTCAGATGTCCTGGAGACTTTGATTCCTAGTATGACATCTGCAACTCCCAAGTCTTTCATGTCAAACTTGCCACTAAGCATGCTCTTAGTTTGTTTGATAATGTCGTTATTGCTTCCAATAATGAGCATGTCGTCTACGTATAGACAGACCAGAATGTATCCATTTGGAGTATCTTTGATGTAGATACATTTATCACATTCATTTATTTTGAAACCATTTGACATCATAACATTGTCAAATTTTGCATGCCATTGCTTTGAAGCTTGTTTCAGGCCGTACAATGATTTTACAAGCCTGCACACTTTATTTTCCTGTCCAGGAACTACGTAACCCTCAGGTTGTTTCATGTATATTTCTTCTTCTAAGTCCCCATTTAGAAATGCAGTTTTAACATCCATTTGATGTATTTCCAGGTTACGTAGAGCTGCAATAGCTATCAACATTCTTATGGATGTTATTCTTGTAACTGGGGAATATGTATCGAAGAAATCTAGACCCTCTTTTTGCCTAAATCCTTGTACCACAAGTCTAGCCTTATGCTTCTCTATTGAACCATCTGGTTTCAATTTTTGTTTGAAAATCCATTTGCATCCTAGAGCTTTACATCCAGAAGGCAAATCGACTAACTCCCATGTATGATTTTGCATAATGGAGTCTATTTCACTTTTGATTGCTTCCTTCCACATAGGAGCATCAGGCATAGACATGGCTTCCTTGAACGTTCTGGGCTCATTCTCTAACAGAAAGGCCGTCACAAAGTCAGGACCAAACGATTTTGATGTTCTAGCCCGTTTACTTCGTCTAGGCTCATCGGTATCCTGTTCTGGTTCATCAACTGAAGTGCTTGCAGTCCCTTGTTCACGTGTACGTTTAGGGTACGTAGTATCCTTGCACGGAAATACGTGTTCAAAGAATGAAGCATTTCTTGATTCCATTATTGTATTTACATGGATATCCGGTATATCCGATTTGTATACCAAGAACCGATATGCACTACTGTTGTGTGCGTAGCCTATGAATATGCAATCAATCGTCTTAGGTCCGATGGTGACCTGTTTCGGGTTAGGTACTGCCACCTTTGCTAGACACCCCCACACTTTGAGGTATTTGTACGAAGGTAAGTTACCTTTCCACAATTCGTATGGTGTCTTGCCGGTTTTCTTGTGAGGTATTTTGTTGAGAATGTAGTTGGCAGTCAGCAACGCTTCCCCCCACATGTTTTGGGGTAAGCCAGAATTCAACAACAAGGCATTCATCATCTCCTTTAGAGTTCGGTTTTTGCGCTCGGCTGTACCGTTTGATTCGGGTGAGTAGGGAGCAGTTGTCTGATGAACTATTCCATGTTCCGAGCAGAACATGTTAAATGGTGCATCATATTTTCCTCCTCTATCACTTCTAACGATTTTAATCGTTTTGCCAAGTTGATTCTCAACCTCAAGTTTATATTCTTTGAATTTATCCAAAGCCTCATTTTTGCTATGTAACAAATATACATAACAGAATTTTGTGCAATCGTCTATGAAAGTCACAAAGTACTTTTTGCCACCTCTGGTCTGCACATATTTTAAGTCACACAGATCTGTGTGAATGAGACCTAGAGTTTCTGTGTTTCTTTCTACAGAACGTGATGGAGTTTTAGTGAGTTTGGCCTCCGTGCAAACTTCACATTTTTCTGAGTTATCTACCTTAAACTTTGGTAGCAAATTCATGTTAACTAATCTACGCATAGAATTTACATTAACATGGCCTAGTCTTTCATGCCAAACAGAAGAAGACTCAACAACATAGGCAATAGGAGTTATTTCATTAATTTTGGGAACAGCAGGAACAATAGTTTTAGGGATGACTGTCATTACATTAAACTTGAACAGTCCATCCTTTACATATCCTTTACCCAAATATACCCCATTCTTGGACAGTACAAAATTATCAGAAACAAGTACAACTTTGAACCCATTCTTACTTAGCAAAGAACCTGATATCAAGTTCTTTCTAATGTCTGGGACATGCAGCACATTTGTGAGTGTGAGCTCTTTGCCTGAAGTCATTTTCAGCACTATCTTCCCTGTTCCTTCAATTTTGGAGGTGGAAGAGTTTCCCATGAACAGCTGTTCATCTTTGTTGCACTTCTGGTAGGAGGTGAACATTTTCTTGTCCGAGCAGATATGCTTGGTGGCCCCTGTATCGTACCACCATTCACGAGGATTGCTCCCCACAAGATTTACCTCTGAAACAACAGCACAGAGGTCCAGGTCAGAGAGACCAGTGGACAAGTTCTCAGCTATGTGTACATGGGATTTTTCATTTCCTTTTACATGTCCAGATTTTGAATAATTACTGTCCTTGCTACGGCACTCAGAAATTTTGTGCCCCAACTTACCACACTTGTGGCATTTCCCAGCAAACCTCTTTGCAAGAGGTTTTTTGTTGGAGGCCTGTGGCAGAAACTTCCTCTTCTTGCCCTTCTGTTCATGCTCCACCACATTAGCCTTTTCGATGGACTGATTTCCATAGGACCTCTCAGCCTTGCGATTCTCTTCTTCAATCCGCAACCTGATAATTAGATCTTCAAGAGACATCTCCTTTCGTTTGTGTTTGAGATAGTTCTTGAAGTCTTTCCACCCAGGTGGAAGTTTTTCTATGAACGCTGCAACCTGGAAAGGTTCGCACAGCGTCATATTCTCTGCAGCAATGTCGTGCATTATAACCTGCAGTTCTTGGACTTGACTCACCACTGTTTTGGAGTCAATCATCTTATAGTCCAGAAATTTGCCGACAACAAATTTCTTGGACCCGGCGTCTTCAGTTTTGTACTTCTTTTCCAGGGACCCCCACAGGAGTTTGGATGTCTTGAAGACGCAGTAGACGTTGTACAGAGAGTCTACCAGGCCATTCAGGATGTAGTTCCTGCACAGGTAGTCGCCCTGTGTCCACGCGTCAACTGCTGCAACAGAGTGTGCTTCCATTGGCGCCAGCATCGGGGCAGATTCATTGAGGAATCTGTCCAGTTTCAATGTGGTCAGGTAGAACTGCATCTTCCCCTGCCACTTTTTGAACCCAGTTCCATTGAACTTCTCCGGTTTTTCTCCCACGCTTATGTGCGTAGGCAGAACGACCGAATGTGCCGCAACCGATTGTGCAGTCACATTCTGGGTCACCGGAGTTTGGGTACTGATAAGCCCAGCAGCAACTTCAGTTTGTGTGTTTTCCATGTTTTGATTGTGTTCTCTTCTCTGAAATTGGTTGAAACAGAGATAGTTAGTCCTATTTTTTTCCGAACAGAACCTGTAAACAAACTTCACAAAAATTGTTAGAATCTGTGAGGAAAAAATTCAGCTTTAAGATTGTTAGAACCTGAATATAAAATACTAAAATCCCAACAGAAATTGTGAAGAAATCAAATACAGAAAGGAAAAACAGTAAACAATAAACTTGTACAGAGTCGAGATTTTGAAGAATCTCTGTCCTTAAAGCTGAATTTGCCCCGTAGTGTGACGGTTACCGGCAAATCGCTTCCCAGGATACAACTGTACCTTCTCTGAAGATGCAGCACCCTTGCTTCAGAGACAACGAACTGCTGTCTGTGTGTACTCTCAGTTGACAGACCCTGGACTCAGAGCAGAGGAAGAAGAAGAGGAAGACTCAAGTGGAAATTTTTTTTTTTTGTTTCTGTTTGGGAGCTGATGTCTGGGTATAAGAGTTGGACTGGAGACTGTTCAGCAGCCATTACTCTGTAACAGCAGAGTAATGGGGACTCTTCAGTTTAGTAACTGGTGAGCCATTACTCTGCTGTTACAGAGTAATGGCCTCAGTTACTGAATCTGAAAAGTCTTTTCAGTTCAGTAGGGGAAGAGGCTGTCTGGGCAAAAAGGTAAAATAAAATTTTAAGCCAGACCAGACCAGACCAGACCAAACCAAACCAAACCAAGCCCAACCGAACCCGAGGCCGAGGCCGAGGCCGGGGCCGGAGCCGGAGCCGGAGCCGGAGCCGGGGCCGGGCCGGGCGCGCGCGCGCGTGCGTGTTTGTCATTTTGGCTAAGTCCTCTCTCCACTACACGTTAGTGGTAACCCCCGGGCCACGCCCTCTAGTCCAGTTTTCTAGTATATATACTAGTAACAATCTTTCCCAATTTCCGATATGGGACTATCCATTTGTTAAGTTGGTACCTTTCAAGTACCCAACTTTGGATCAACATTTCTCATTCATACGGAATTCGTTTTTGGCAAGTGAGTATACTACGGAATAGTACTCGACGAGAGGATCGCAATCCACTCATTTTCCGGTGCCTCCGGTGGCCGGAGCTTGCCGGAATCCGGCCCGGAAAACTGCAAAAATTAATTCCAACAATAACTCTTCCTCTCCTTCACTTCTTCCCTGCCAAATCTGATACTCTACTTTTCTCTTCCGTTCTGGGCAAGGCTAAGTTCGGATCAATCTCTCGACGTTGTGTGCGACAGCGAGACGCCGGTGATACCGGGGATTTTACCACTAGGAGCATCTGCGAAAAGTCTGCACATAAGACTGCGGATCAACTCTTAGGGCAGTGCGCTCCGCGCGACTTCCCCATAGGCCGGTAACTCTGTTTTAATTTATTTTGTTCTATTGTTTCTCAATTGCTGAAAATCAAAGATTCGAGACAATTATTCTAACAATCTAAGAGTTGAATGGTACAAAAGAAAGGTTGCTTCTTTATAAATTAATATAATTTAAAAGTTAAAACATAATGTGCAGCCAATGGGACTGTTGTTTGCTTGCAACTGGGCTCCGGTCACATAACTTTTCCTAGATTTAATTGTTTGGATGGGTTGCAACTTAAAAGTAGTTGCAACCAGAGTGGTAGGTTTCCTCTGTTAGCTCAAGAGCTCCTTGATGTTGCTCTCGGTGGAAGAAGACAGTAATGAAGAGGAGGGGAAATGTACTTTTATTCTTATTGATTGCAAATGAAGAGGAGAGGAAATTTTCTGTTTTTGTACTGACTACAAATGTTTATACTAGAAAAGGCTTTAAATAGATACAAAAGAGCTAACCAGGAGAAAACTACTCCTGGCCACACACATAACCACAAGACCTGGCTACTTCCTATAGAATAGGTAAACTAGGAGCTTCCTAAAGAATAGTTAAACAGGTAGCTTCCTAAAGACTAGTTAAACAGTTCCTAAAGAATAGGTAAACTAGAGCTAGTCTAGATTATTCACTAACATCCTCCAGTTCCAAAGTCTCTAATAACTTGCAGAAGATAACCAAAGGGTGTAGTTGTATAAAAAAGAAAGGAAAAAAAAAAAATTGTGGATTATATAAACTGATAGTAGGAGAAATTAAATAATAAGACACTAGGGAGACATCTTCATGCCTAATAACCTCGGTATGATTATTGAATATCATCAACCCGAACAGTAAGCTAAATTGCTTACTGTTCTCTGGAAAAAAGCATTAGGATATCAGCCAAATAGCATGGATTCTTCGCATGAAACTTCTATGCCTAAGGTACCTCCTATAGAATGACTTTGTATTATCATTGTGATTATTGAAGATGGCAAAACTTGCTGCATTTATTCATTATCCTATAAGCTGACAACCAAACAATTGAAGAAGAAAGAGTAAATCCCAAATATAACCCCTTTAGTTTCATAAAATAAAAAATACACCCTAATGTTCTTTCTCATCACTTTGCCCAAAAGTTTTAAAAGTTTGCAAATTATTTTTAATAATATATGTCGATATACTGTTTGTTAAGCTTAACAAGTGATAACTCTCAAAATTTTATATACTGTAATACTGAGGACTCCTTTTGATCTGAATGCATGTCGAAAGTTGAGGTCATACAAATGTTTTATTTAGGAGTGAATACTTCGAAATTCATATATCAGTTAGTGGGAATGTATCTTAACCCTGTGTGTATTTCAATTGCTGTTTTTACTTACCGTCATACAAAATGAAAGGTTTAGAGGAATCTAAGCCCATTAAGAGACTCATCTCTGTTGTTTCATATTCCTTTTTTAGTCTCCCTGGGGACAACCTCTTCAGTTGTGAGATATTTGAAAAAAAAAAACAAAAAAACAAAACTATGCTTCTTTATGAAAAAATTTGCAATGATACATCATTTTCTTCCATTTAGCTTTGTTAAGGGTCAAAACAGTTGTTAACTTTAACAAAAAGAAAACCCTGTTTTAACTACTTCTATCCAAATCCTTTGGCCTGCCTCTAGTATTTACTTGAATAACTTGCTGCTATTTTGGCATCATTATTGAGTGCTTCTGTGTTAATTCCTGTTCCTCTGAAAACAAGCATTTGTATTTTCCAGACGATAATATGATATTTTCTGAAATCAGTTATTACTCATTGGATAATTTCTTAGGCTGACTTTTTTTTTTAACTGGATTATTTTATATTTCCTTTCCGGGTACGTCTTCTATCATCATGATATAAACACCTTATTATGTGAAATATTAAAATAGAGAAATAATGTGTAACTTATTCTATCGTATGTATAACTATGACGGCGACTAATTATGCTTGTAACTGCGAAACCATGTAAGGTTTTCACTCCTTGTTGAAAGCAGAGGGCCAACTTCGTTAATGTAGTCACATCATAGAGTATCGTTCATATCATAGTTCACTGTGATATCCACTATCAACTGAGGTGTTCTGGATGATACATGACTGGTGAGGAACAATCAACAATAGATAAGTATTATGTAAACTCATGATGTGTAAGATCATTAAATATACGATGTTATACTAGTCCATGTATGGTATTTTTAAAATTTACATAAAAAAATGATAATGTGCTACAATCAGATTGCACCAAGTATGGAATGTAAGAATTATTGAAATATGATATATATATTTAGCAGTAATAATTGTAAGTACACTGCTTTAAAAATAGCTAACATGAGTTTCCATCCATAATAGACAGTTCTTGGATCAAAGCATACGTAAGCCCATATATAGGGAAGAATAATTTTAGTCAATCCATTTTCTTGTAATCCCAAGTCAGGGTAATATCTTGGGATTGTCGTTCTAGGATAATGATTTGTAACATAAATACCAAATTTGCATATGGTATTCATGTATGATAATGAATTTACAGGCGTTATATCATTCTATACTCTTACACTAGACATATAAGAGTAAAAGAGATCATTTGTTAGACGACAGATGACCTGTGTTCATAATAGTGATTACAACAAATGGGAAATGGTACATCTATAACACTTAATTATAACCTAGTGGATATATGTAATTTAGTTAGATCAGTGTCAGGAATCCTATGTATAACTACGGTTGACAATGTTATCTCATCAAACATGAGTTTTACATATTGGGCTAAACTCTCTAGAGTGACTGAATTGGAAATAAATATGTTGAGACGAATGGGGATGAGCACGTGTTGTTAAGTATGCACTGTCTTATATGTCACTCTAGTAAGGTATTGAAATCAGCCTAATTTCACTCGAGTGACCGGCCAACATTAATAATATGGGTTTTTTGAACCGGGTTGGCGAATCCAATGTCAACTTTATTACTTTTCAACTATGTGTTATATCTAAATAGACAATTATAACAACACGTTGTGAGCCAGAAATTTTCATGCTATCACATTATAAATATTCGCGATAACATGAGATTTTCTTCATATAAGTGGTGAGCCAGAATTTTCTTAGTATGATTGTTACTATTGATTTAGTAACTTTCACAAGTGATTATTAACCTAGCAAGAATCGATATCCACTATGTACCAAAATACCCACCATATATGGGTAATATGAGACTTAGTATCCGGACCATCAAGGTACATATATATTTTTGCAACTATCACGCACATATTACATGATAACATATACAAGGCACCTGAAGCTGAGGTATTCTTTGATATACAAAAATATTTTGTATATCATACCAAATATGTTATATTAGGTAATAGTACTGATATCTAACACTATGTATGGTATATTCGTAATAACAATGTTATTTTCATATATACCATACATCATAGTATTCGTTGATGTGAAGGTTACTCAGATGCAAACTGGGTAACTGACTCACTTGATGTGAAATCCACAACTGGATATGTCTTTACCCTAGGAGGAGCTGCGATCTCCTGAGGTTCATGTAAACAAACTATTATAGCTATAAGTACTATGGACACTGAAATGATAGCTTTGGACACTACTTGTACAGAAACTGAATGACTAAGAAATTTGATTATGCATATACCTGTTACTAATATTCCTGTTCCTGCTATTTCCATAAACTGTGATAATAAATCTGTTATAGAACTACTAAAGCATGATTCTATGAATGCTAAGATGAACAGGCACCTGCAGCTGCGCTTCAAGTCAATCAAGAGCCTATTAGGCAAATATGTGGTTCTTGACTATATAAAGTCAGAAAAGAACCTTGCAGACCACTTAACAAAGGGTCTGTCTAGGACGTTGATCCTAGAATCATCGAGGGGGATGGGGTTAAGCCCATAAGTAAGTCACCAGCAGTGGCAACCCAACCGAGTCTGACTGGAGATCCCAAGAAGCCGGTTCAATGGGTAGAAACAAGCTGGACTTCGGTGACTATTATAGAACACTGACTCAGAGATTAAATTCTCATAAATTAATGCCCAGGTGGCTGTACGAGGTTGTACAATGATATCCCATCCCTATGGTGACAGTGTTCCTGTGTGATCTGGTTAGGATGAGTTCTAAACTCTTAATAGGTCCAAACATTATTATGTAGGGTTGACTCCGATCACCAACCCTTTGAGGACTTACCTATATGAGAGGTCGTGAAGGCCGCGACTATGGGACAGGGCGATCCCAGACAACTCTCATGAATATGGAAAAAGAGCGCATGGCCATTCAAAAGCACCACCCGATAGACCCAAGAACCTCTAGCGTACTATGTGTGCTATTTTCTGAATCTGAGTCAAGAAGTCTGATTCAAGGCATAGTCCATCAAGCACTTCTTCAGACAAAGACAATAGTCACTACGTGAGATTCAAGGCTGTAGTCCATCTCATTTATGCATAGTATACTCTTGCCCAGAACTTCCCCATCATTATTCTTTTGTTATCTCTGTTTTTCGGATCTTGGTTTTGGGGGGGGATTGTTGGCTTTTTGGTCAAAACCAAGCTCCTCCTTTCCTTTGCTTTTAGTCCCACATCGGTTGGGAGATGTGCCTTGTGAGTGGGATCAGCCCATATATACTCTAATCTTCTCTTCCCTTAACATAACTGAAAATTGTTTCCCACATAACTCTTCCTCTCCTTCACTTCTTCCCTGCCAAATCTGATACTCTACTTTTCTCTTCCGTTCTGGGCAAGGCTAAGTTCGGGTCAATCTCTCGACGTTGTGTGCGACAGCGAGACGCCGGTGATACCGGGGGTTTTACCACTAGGAGCATCTGCGAAAAGTCTGCACATAAGACCGCGGATCAACTCTTAGGGCAGTGCGCTCCGCGCGACTTCCCCATAGGCCGGTAACTCTGTTTTAATTTATTTTGTTCTATTGTTTCTCAATTGCTGAAAATCAAAGATTCGAGACAATTATTCTAACACTTGTCAGGTTACAAAGTTGATCAGCCAGATTTGCGGTGGTTAGATCAGAATTCTGTTTATGTCTAATGTGAGATCTACGACAGGTTATGCTCAACTAGAAACATACTCTTGTAGAGAATGCGATATGCAGCGTTGGGTAATTACCTTTTACCTTTGCTTTGTCAGTTTGTTGTTTACTCTTTATATAACAGTTATAACAGTTTTGTAGATTACATTCTCTGATTGCATTTCAATTTTGATAATGTTGTTTCTGGTAGTTCTAATTGCATTCTGGTTTTGACATTGATGGTTCTTTTGACCATGATGGTTGCTTTTTGTTTCTAAGTTCAGTATTATTCAGCGAGTATTGTACTGGTTATTTGTT
This sequence comes from Hemerocallis citrina, assembly GCA_017893485.1. Taxonomy (NCBI): domain Eukaryota; kingdom Viridiplantae; phylum Streptophyta; class Magnoliopsida; order Asparagales; family Asphodelaceae; genus Hemerocallis; species Hemerocallis citrina. Next base: position 402,885,803 of record CM030359.1, on the reverse strand, counting down.
AGAATTCTGATAGTCATGATTTTAATCAGCGAGTGCTGTACTGTTTATTGATAAATGACTAGCACTGTAGCGTCGTATGCTTCTGGATGGCTAGCCACCTTGGTTAGCTGTCTGTTACCTTAGCATCGTAAGCCTCCTATAGAGGCTCAATACTGTAAGATAATTGATAGTTACAACATTTTAAATTTGAAACATTATAATGACAATTCAAAGGAGAATATACCAGTAAGAATGTCACAACGCATTCTCTGCTTTGCCCAAGTGGAGAGAAGGATTTCACTCTTATCGATATTTTTCTTCTGTGCATTGTGCTTAAGTTATAAAGAGAGTATTAATATTATTTATGTTTCTTATGGTTTAATTGTGGCTACCATTTGTGAGGATCTGGTTGGTAAGAAGCTTTATAAGTTGTAGAAGAAATCAAAAAGTGCGTGGCAGATTATGTCATTGATATTAACAAAAGATATTTGAGCTTTTCTTTTTGTTGCTAATAATAATCAAGGAAATTTCATTGACACTAACAATGGATTTTGATTCTGCTCATCCTAATTGCATTGCAGGTAGAAAATGGATTAAGGGGGAACCAGGCTGAGGGCAAGAAACTTGCAGATTCAATAACTACATTTCTCGCGGCATCTGTTTCTTTGGATATTCTTCGTCTTCTTCAGGATCTTCTTCTTTGCTTCATTTGTTGTGTGATAGTCCATATACAATCGGTTTTTAAGTCTGAAGATGTTTGTTTGTCGTAGAATAAGGTTACTTTGTTACTAAACTACTGCAATATACTTTTCCTTGCTGTTGGAAGATTAAACTACTGCAAGATGTGCATCTTCTTCTATAGTCATCTATTATTTTGATTTATTCATATTATATTCTTTTTATAGTAGATAAATGTTGGGAGGCATCTCATGAATTTTCAACGAGCTTCCATTTGTCACAAGTTACAATTCAATATAAGATATTTGGCTTCATTGTATTAACTACTTTTGTTTATATGCAACTTAGTCTATTATTGTGCACACTGATATCGTTCAGCTATCTTATTTACCACTACAAATTGAAAGGGTTGTCTATGATTATTGCTTGGGAAATATTAGTCTCAATCATTATCTCAAAAAAATATTAGGCTCAATCTTTAATTTTTCCTGTAAGATGTCCTCTGGTTATTGCAACCTGCAAGATCTTTTTCCTGTGAAATTTAAGAAGTCTATATTTTGATCTAGAGCTTAAAACAGGGTTTTGCTCAAGTAGAGATGCACTCTTAAAAGGCCTTGAGCAATATATAATTTCACAAAAGGTGAAAAAGGATATTCATAACATAATAACAACATAATTCTCCTTCAAGAAGAAATTTACAAAACCAGAAGTACAGTACATCCATCCAAATGGTAAGTCCAAGAGCTAGAAAAGAAGGTTCAAAAGAAGAAGAGAGGAGCCATTTCAGAAGCCATCCTGCCCCCACCTACAGATCCATGCCGAAGAGAGGAAGGGAAGAGGATGCCTACTACCTCAAGCCGCAGTGCCATCACTACGAGGACTCCGCTAGGGGTGAGTCCAGGGGACGACGCCACTCTCCTAGTCGAGACTTGCGCCCAGGCCATAGAGGCCTGGAGCACAAGAGGGATGTCCACCACCACGTGCAAGGAGCACCAGCGAAGGGGACTGAGAAAGTTTCGACTGAGAAGGAGCGGGCTGCGTCCCACCATCCAACGACCTATAGAAGGTCCTATTTGGAGGCAGTGAAGAGACCCATAGGTGGGGTCGATAGGGGAGATCGACGTGGTGATCGGAGGTCACCGGAAAGAGAGGTTCCGGTCAAGAAAGTAGACGATGACGGGGAATGGATCCTCGTTAAGCCCAAGCGGGTTAGAAGGGAAGAGAAGAAAGCGGAGAAGTCCGCGTCTTCCGCAAGTTCGGCTCCACCGACGGCCAAGAAGAACGCACTTTGCCACAAGTGCGCGGAGAAGGGACACTCCATTCACGAGTGCACCAACGATTGGTTCTGTTATGTGTGCAAGAAGTCCGGCCACATTTCAAAGAGTTGCCCTCGCATCGAGCCGTCGGGGAGCTTCCAATCAAAGGCCAGTTCTGATCGGCCATTTGTTGGGGGAGGTAGCAAGCTTCTATCGGTTGGTTCGGAGGAGAGTATAGATGGTAGACGGAAGGTTATTCGTGAGGTCATTAGCCCCACTCCAATCATGGCCGAGTTTGAGAGCCGTTTCACTAACTCCATCCTCCTTAAAGTCCATACTGGCTTCCCATCTTTTGAAGCCATTAAGGAACTTCTGTCCGATTGTGTCCGTCCAACCTCAAGGCTTGAATGGGATGTGCAAAAACTCAAAGATGATGTTCTTATGGTCTTTTGCAAGACAGACGAAATTACGAGGGAACTTTTGGCCGTGGGAAGTCTTGAGGGGGAAGACTTCTACATCACGATGAGTCGATGGTCGAGAAATTTTGGTGCATTAAAGTTGGATGCGCGCTCATCTATCTGGTTGAGGCTATTCAACCTTCCACTGCACTGTTGGGTGCGCTCGGGCTTCCAAAACTTAGTGCACAGTTTCGGCTCCCTGCTTAACATAGACAAGAATACAACCTTCCTATTGAGAAGAGAGTACGCTAGAATCCAAGTGGCGGTGGATGATGTGAGCCTCATCCCCTCGGTGATCGTGGCACAATTCGAAGAAGAGAAGTACGAGATTAAGGTGATAGTAGAGAGGAAGAAGAGAGTTTCATTCCGGAGCTCACCTGAGTATTCAGGATCCAACTCAGATCATGGGTTCAAACCAAAGGAGAAGGAAGAAGAGGATCAGCCACCTTCGGATCATTCCAAAGTTAATCACAGCCGTATATCAACGAATCACCCACCTACTACTTCTCACCCACATGATCGGCCAGCTGATAGGAATCAAAAGCATCCGAATCATCCAACACAGCAAACAGCCCCCACCTCTGCACGGGATCCCCTACAAGTTGATAAAGTTCCTGCACAGGCTCGAGGCACAGATGAGAGACAGCGACCCATCAATGGAGCTGAGATCGAGGTCCTAGGTACTGTGGATGATGGGACGGGTGACAGGGTGCCCACTGGTCAAGTGAAGCCTCTATCCACCGGACAAATCAATGGAGCTGGTCAAAGTCACAAGGCTACAAAAGATAGCTGTCTAAAGCACTTTGTACAGACGGCTAGGGGTGTTGCGGATACCGAGGGGGCTCTTTTCGAAACTGGGGAAGCATTGGGAGGGCCCACTCATAGGCAAGCTGAAATCCTTCACATGTCTGCAGCAGATTTCAAAGAGGCCCTGGATCTAGCTGTGAAGTCCATCACTAGAAGCTTATTAAACAATGGGCCGGGCCCATGGGCCCTGTCCAATGCTGCCACAGACCCAGCAGGGGGGAACCCTACCAATGGAAAACAGCCGATTGCCATGGCTTCGATCAGCAGTAGAGAGGATGATCCAGCATTAGGAAGGGACGACACAGTAGTTGCTGGGGAGGAGAACGAGCTGGTACAAAGGGGTATGGATGAATACGGTCAAGGGGAGTGTGAACAAGGGATATTGGAGGAGTCCTCGACCGCGGATGGCATTATCGGAGCTCTAGACGATGTGGGTAAGGAGATAACTGAGTCGGATGGCGAATTCGAAAAGTGGGAGAAGGAGGTTAAGGCATTAACATCAGTTATTCCAGACAGCGCAGAGACAGATGGTGGGGTAGCAATGAAGGGCATGGAAGAAGCTATACGTAAGAGCAAGAGGCAAATTGATAGGTAGGGAGCCAACGGACCTCGCGAGGAGGACCTCATTAGATCTGCAGCAAAAGCAAAGGAGCCAATGTCAGCCTGCGGAGGTTCGTTCTCAATTCTAAGTTTTATTTCTGATGATGTACTACTTTACTACGCTACTATGTTTGGTCTCAACATGGGTAAGTCGGGTAGCGAACAAATCAGTAGAGTTAGAATCCTTAGAGAGGAAGCCTATAGGTTATGCTTATAGAGCTCTTACTCTGTGGGTAGTTAGGATAGATGCTCATTTTACTAGGTTTTCCCATGAGTTACATCTTCTGGAACGTTAGAGGAATGAGATCGAAGGTTAAGAGTAGACTGGTTAATGACACGGTGGCGAGGAGTAACCCGATCCTGTGTGCTTTTCAAGAAACTAAAATAGATCACCAGCTAGATCAGGATTTTGTAGGACTTAGGACGCCTAGGGATTTTGAATGGCGGTCCAAACCAGCTAGGGGTTTGTCCGGTGGTATTGCGATAGGAGTCGACTCTAAGGTGTTTGATATTATAGATGACTTCGTCCACGATTACTCTGTGACCATCGTTATCAAGCGTAAACGAGACGGGTGGGAACACATGGTCACTTCGGTGTACGGGCCATACACTTCGTCCCAGAGACGAGGATTTTGGGTAGATTTTCAAAACATTAGGGATAGGTGGCCTGGTCCGTGAGTCATCGGGGGAGATTTTAACATTACTAGATTTTCTAATGAACACAAGGGTAGGGGTCCCACTGAGAGGGACAGACACGAATTCAATACTATCATCAACAACCTCCGCCTCATAGAAATACAGGCAAACGACAGAAAATATTCCTGGACTAATATGCAGGCCAACCCAACCCTAGCCAAACTAGATAGAATCCTGGTGTCCCCAGAGTGGGAGGATATATTCCCTCTTGCAACGGTTAGATCTATCCCTAGATTTACATCCGACCACGTACCACTACTGCTAGAATGGGAGACAGATAGGAGAACAAGAAAGGGCCAATTCAGATTCGAGAAGGCATGGATGCTCACCAATAGCATAACAAAGGTCATTAAGGAGAACTGGGAATTGGCGACGACAGCCAACGATGCAGTATCTAGATGGATCATCAAGCTTAGACGACTGAGAAGGCGATTAAAGAGATGGGCAAAAGAGGAATTTGGGGAAATAAAAGAAAAGAAAGAGAGCCTAGGAAGAAGGATCCAGGAATTAGAAAAATGTGAAGAGGACAGAGACTTACATGAGAGGGAGTTCGATGAATTGACGACCGGTAGGGCAGAGCTTCATAGAATAGGTGAGATGGAAGAATACTATTGGAGACAGAGATCGAGGATCCAATGGCTCAAGGAAGGAGACGCTAACACCGCTTTCTTTCACAGGGTAGCCAATGGTAGAAGGCGCCAAAATCAAATTAGGGGTCTGATGGTGGACAACGTTTGGACAGAGGACGAGGCCATTATCAGAGACCATATTGACGAGTCTTTCAGGGACCTTCTTGGAAAAAGGAGAGTTTTGAGAGGTGAGATGAACTCAGACATGTGGAGCGAGGGGGCTCTCGAAGGAAGCGAAAGATTAGAAGAACCTTTCACGGAAGAGGAGGTGCTGAAGGCGATTAAGATGCTAGGACAAGACAAAGCTCCAGGCCCAGATGGTTTCCCAATTTGTTTCTACACAAATTATTGGTCAATTATCAAGAAGGATCTTCTAGAGATTTTTCAGGAATTTTTCCTGGGGGAGGCGCAGATTGATAGACTTAACTACGCCAACGTGGTTCTTATCCCGAAGAAGACTGAGCTCCTTAGTTTTAAGGACCTTAGGCCGATCAGTCTGCTGAATGGCTCCTTCAAGATCATCACCAAGGCATTGGCTAATAGACTAAATCCGGTGCTAAATGATATAGTAGGCGAGGCTCAAAGTGGGTTTGTTAAAGGTAGAGACATCCTTGACAGCATTGCTTCGGCTCACGAAATGGTTTTCAGAGGCCACAAAGACAAAGTAGACGGTTTCTTGCTCAAGTTAGACTTCCAAAAAGCCTACGACACGGTAGAATGGGACTGTGTGGAGGAGGCCATGAAACTTAAAGGATTCGAAGAGAAATGGAGGATGTGGATGAAGAGGTGTGTTACGAATGGAAAGTCCTTCGTTATGCTCAATGGAATAGCAGGAAGGGAAATCAGATGTAAGAGAGGATTGAGACAGGGGGATCCGTTGTCACCTCTCATATTCGCTATTGTCGCTGACGGATTGGCAGAAATGAATAGGAGAGGAATGGGGGCAGGACTAACTAAAGGGATTTCAGTTAAAGGGATCCCCAAACCTTTGTCGATACTTCAATATGCTGATGATCCTTTACTTTTCGGGATGGCTAAGGTGGAAGAAATTGTTGCGGTTCGTCTTCTGCTAAGATGCCTCGAATTCTGGTCCGGCCTGGCGGTCAATTTGCAAAAGAGCTGTGTAACAGCCATATACAACAGCAATCCGACATCCACGGAAGCTATTTCAACCCTACTCCAGTGCGAAACAAAGGAATACCCAATTAAATATCTGGGTACGCCTATCAGACCGGGCAAACTGATCAAGGATGACTGGCTCCCTTTAGTGGAAAAGATCGAGAAAAAATTGACAGGGTGGAAAGGGAAATCTCTCTCCCTGGGAGGGAGGATCACCCTAATCAATTCCGTGCTCAGTAACATTCCTACATACTTAATGTCGATCTATGAGATCCCAACCTGGGCTATCGAAAGAATAGACAAGTGTAGGAGGAAATTTTTGTGGAAAGGAGTGCGTGAGGACAACAAGGGCATCAATCTCATTAGGTGGGATAGGGTCTGCAAGAGGAAAGAATTCGGTGGTTTAGGGATTCTGAACCTTAAAGACATGAACAAGGCTCTATTGTCCAAATGGTGGTGGAAAATGCATAAACAACGCAAGGCTTGGTGGAGCAATTCTTTCATGAGATATCGAAGGAGGAAAATCGTCAGATTTGGAGGGAAATCTAAACACGGGAAGTGATATGGCTAAAAATAGGATTAAATCGGGACCGTTCACATCGGACTCGAATCTTAAAGCTCAGGGGTAAAACGGTAATTTCACATGCAAATGGGTCCGAAGCGGGTACTGGGTCTCCTTCTCACAAATCCAATAACCCGCAAACGGATCCACCTCAGCTGGGTACGGGTTTCAACCCGCTACCAACCCGATCCGACAAGATACAATCAAGGTCCCTGATTAGATCTAAATCAACGGCCATGATTCACAGCTATCTTTTCACTGGGGATTAGGGATTAAATTCCTTAACTGATTATAGGGGATATATCTTATCAGATTACATGCCTTATCTGATTACGGGGAATATTCCTTATCTAATCACGGGGATTACATTCCTAAAACCAGTCCCTAAGACGCCTATAAATACCCCTCACCCATCTCCATTAAGAGGTAATCAATCTTTCTCTAGTTAAACGCTCTTTCATAATCATTTCTGGTTACTGACTTGAGCGTCGGAGGGTGCGTCGCCGGGAACAACCCCGGTGCCTCGCACTTCCTTGCAGGTGGACGGCGGGAGTCAACGGTCAAGCTCCGGCAGAACAGGTTAGGTGTTTGCTATTCAGGTTTTCTACGAACTCACAAATTCATCTGTTTGCCCCCACACCGAATTTAGCGGCAACAGATTGGCGCCGTCTGTGGGAAACTAGCGAATAGCGACCTTTCCTCCTTCCGGTGAACAGGTTTTCTCCTGCCATGCCGCCTCGCAAAGTCAGATCTAGGGGCTCCAACCGAGCGCCCAACCCTGACCAGCAAGAAGTCCTTCCTGATCCCGCTCAGCAACAAGGGCAACTCCCCCCTACCGTGGAAGAGCCGCCCCAGCGGAACCCTCCACATCCTGATCCGAAGGGGCCTAACCCCCAGAAACAGCCTCTTAACCAAGAGAACATACCCATCCACACTGCCTCCAGTGCCTCCATGGCCTCCCATCATCCCCGAGCCTCTGGTCGCCGCAATACCCCTCCCAAACGCCCGGAAGATGACGACCTTCGTCGCCATCTGGATGAGAAGCGGGCTCGGGGGGAAGCCTCCTGCCAGCGAGAGCAATCCCCCCGACACCAAGAGCGCAGGAGGTCCCCCGTCCGAAGAGGGAGAAAGGACTCCCCCGATCACTACCGAAGGAGGCACTCTCCAGCGGGTCGGCAGCAGCCCCGGAACAACGAGGCACCCATCACCCATGCCGAGTTCCAACAACTCCAAGCAATGGTACAACAGGCCCTCAACCTCCGTCAGAACCCCAATGAGCAAAGGGCCCCATCCCCTCCTCCGGTCCGGAGCCCTCGCCGACGATCCCCTTCTCCTCGACCCGCTCCTACCAATTCCAGACGCACCCCGAGTCCTCGACGTTCTCGAAGCTACCATCGCCGCAGCCCTCGCTCCCCCTCATACGAAGACGAGTCCCGTGGCTCGGCAGATCACCGTCGGAGAGATGACACCATGAACCGCCGCCTGAACGAGGTGGAAAAACTCTTGGGACAGATAAACCGAGAAGAAGAACTCAGGGGGAGGACCCTCCGTCCTAGCCGACCCCCGTTCTCCCGGACCATAGTAGATGCTCCTGTTCCCTTCGGTTTCAAACCTCCCCAGTTCGAGAACTACACTGGGGAGACCGATCCAGTTGACCACATCGAAAGCTTTAAGACTTTGATGCTCCTCCATCAAGCGTCCGATGCCCTCCTCTGCAAAACATTCCCTGCAACTCTGAAAGGCCCAGCTCGAGAATGGTACTCTCGTCTTGCCCCGGCGTCAATATTCTCCTTCGAACAGTTCGAAACCCTGTTCATCACCCATTTCGTCAGCAGCCGAAGGGCCGAGAAGACCAGCATCTCCCTATTGCACCTCCGTCAGCAGAAGGGGGAGAAATTGAGGGACTACGTGAAGAGGTTCACAGCCGAGGCCAGAACCATCGCATCCCTCGACCAATCCGTCGCTACCGCGGCGTTCCAATCCAACATCCTAAATTCCAACCTCCGCTCCTCCCTCGCCAAGAAACCGCCACATGACTTTTCTGACCTCCTCCTCCGCACTGAAAAGTACATCCGAGCTGAAGAGGCCGAGGAACCGCCCAACTGGGAAGCAACCGCCTCCGGGTCTAAGAGGAAGGGAACGGAAGAAGAGGGACCCAAAAAGTTTCAGAAGGATAATGCTGGCCAGCGCCGGCCTCCCCCTAGATTCGAAAAGTTTACTCCCCTCACCACAAACATCTCCGCCATTTTCATGGAAGTCGAAAAAGAAGGGGTCCTACCTCCAGCTCCAAAGATGAACACCCCAGCCAAAAGGAGGGATAAAGACAAATGGTGCCGTTATCACTGGGACCATGGGCATGACACCAACGACTGTCGGGCTCTGAGAAACGAGATCGAAGCCCTTATCCAGAGGGGGCAGCTGGCGAAGTTTGTAAGAAAGGAGGGAGCCGAACTTCCTCCCCAGCCTCGGGGGGCTAACAAACGTCCAGAACGGGAAGAGACGCCAGAATTCGAGGAAGAGCGAGTCCTCCACCTTATCCATGGGGGTCCAATGGGGGGCTCCTCGAACTCCTCTCGGAAAGCTTTTATTAGAGAAGTGAATTCTGTCCGAGCCACCCCTCCCCCCAAAGGACTCGGAGTGCCCGTCACCTTCTCTGACGAAGATCTCGAGGGCGTCCGCACCCCTCACTGTGACGCACTCGTCATCAACCTTCACATGGCCAATTTCAAAGTCGAAAGAATCATAGTAGATAACGGCTCCTCCGTAAACATCCTATTCCTCGATGCTTTTAAGGGGCTGAAGCTCTCCCGAGACAGACTGAAGCCCGCCGGGTATACGCTCCATAGGTTCACGGGAGTGCCGGTGACGATCGAAGGGGTGATTACCCTCGATGTCACAGCAGGCAAAACTCCTACTACCCGCACGGAATCAATGGATTTCATGGTCGTAGATGTCCCAGCGGCCTACAACGTCATTTTGGGTCGGCCCGGCCTAGCCGCCCTTGAGGCCGTCCCTTCTGCCTATCATCTCAAAATGAAATTCCCCACTCGGGCTGGAGTGGGAGAAGTTAAGGGCAATCAGGAACAGGCCCGCAAGTGTTACATGACTTCCACACTCGGACCCGTCCTCTCCTTAGAAACACTCGAGATCCCACAAGATGCTGCTCGGCCAACTCCCGAGCCGGTAGATGAGCTGGAGGAGATACTCTTCTCGGAGCAGGAGCCGACCCGTAAGTTTTATGTCAGCAAGGCCCTTCCGTCCGCCCTACATTCAGATATTGTGAAATGCATCCGAGCCAACCAAGACCTCTTCGCATGGTCAGCGGCGGACATGCCCGGTATCTCCGAAGAACTCTTGGTCCACCGCCTCAGCGTTGATCCGGGGTCCAAACCGGTCCAGCAGAAGAGGCGCAAGTTCGCCCCCGAGCGCCAGCTCGCTATCAAAGAGGAGGTAGACAAATTGCTGAAAGCCCGATTCATACAGGAGGTGAATTATCCGGAGTGGTTGTCAAACGTAGTCATGGTGAAGAAATCCAATGGAACATGGAGAATCTGTATTGATTTCACTGACCTCAACAAGGCCTGCCCTAAAGATCCCTTCCCTCTGCCGAGCATTGACACTCTGATTGACGCAACCTCGGGACATGAGCTCCTCAGCTTCATGGACGCTTTCTCGGGTTACAATCAGATAAGGATGTTCCCCCCGGATATTCCGAAGACGTCTTTTGTAACAGACCAAGGACTCTATTGTTACCGAGTCATGCCGTTCGGCCTGAAGAACGCAGGGGCAACGTATCAACGTCTCGTCAACAAGGTATTCCAGGCCCAGATTGGCCGGAACATGGAAGTCTACGTGGATGACATGCTTGTGAAAAGCATCCGAGGCGTTGATCATGAGGCCGACCTCCAAGAAGCGTTCGATGTTTTGAGAAAGCACAGTATGAGACTCAACCCGAACAAGTGTGCGTTCGGCGTCTCATCAGGCAAGTTCCTCGGCTTTATGGTTAGCCAACGAGGAATAGAGGCGAATCCGGAGAAGATCAGGGCCATACTGGACATGGCCCCGCCTAGAAACGTCAAAGAAGTTCAGAAACTGACAGGTCGTTTAGCCGCCATTGGGCGCTTTTTGTCAAAGTCCGGGGAGAAATGCCTCCCGTTCTTCAAAGCCCTGAGGGGGACTAAGGGGTTCGAGTGGGGGCAGCCACAACAAGATTCCTTCGACCAGCTTAAAGCTTACCTCGTCAATCCGCCCCTTCTCAGCAAACCCATACCGGGCGAACCCCTCTACCTCTACTTGGCAGCCTCGGAACAGACACTAAGTGCGGTCTTAGTCAGGGAAGAAGAAAGAACTCAGAAGCCCATTTACTACGTCAGCAAAGTGCTCCGGGACGCCGAGCTCCGGTACCCGAAAATTGAGAAAATAGCCTACGCCCTGATAATGGCTGCAAGAAAGCTTCGGCCATACTTCCAGTCTCATTCGGTGGTCGTTCTTACCGACCAGCCGTTGAAACAGATCCTTCACAAGCCAGAGACTTCCGGCCGCCTCATGAAGTGGTCGATTGAGCTGAGCCAACATGATATTACTTATCAGCCTCGAACCGCCATCAAGGCGCAGGCGCTGGCCGAATTCATAGTGGAAACGACTATCCCCGACCCCGAGCAGACAACGAAGGGCCCGCCTATCTGGTCGGTATATGTCGATGGATCCTCTTGCAACGAGGGGAGCGGGGCTGGAGTCATCCTTGCGGGCCCAGACGACTTTGTCCTTCAATATTCCCTCCGGATAAACTTTAAAGCCTCGAATAACGAAGCCGAATACGAGGCACTCATAGCCGGCCTCGGGATGGCCCGAAACGCAGGGGCGCGACGCCTGCAGATCTTCAGCGACTCTCAGTTGGTCGTTAACCAGGTCCTCGGCGAATATGAAGCCCGCGATGACAGGATGGTAAAGTACTTGGCTAAAGTGAAGAGCCTCATGGCGCTCTTCGAGGAGGCCCACATCCGAAGAATCCCCAGAGAGGAAAATGCCCAGGCCGACGCCCTGTCCAAATTAGCTTCCTCATCCCTGCAAGGCCTCGAACAAACTGTTCTGATAGAAGTCCTCCTCAAGCCAAGCATAGAGGACGAGGCTTTCAACTCCGTCGAAACACTGCCACTTCCCCTCGAAGATAATTGGATGAAGCCCCTCATCGAGTTTTTAAGAGACGGACTCCTCCCAAGGGATCCGAAGGAAGCCCGAAAGATAAGGACCCGAGCCGAGCGTCACATACTGGTCGAAGGCATTCTGTATAAGCGCTCCTTCACCCAGGTAGATGGTCGGCCCTACCTAAGGTGCCTCTCACCCGGACAAGCTGATTACGCCCTACAAGAGCTCCATGAGGGCATCGGCGGAGCCCACTCCGGCTCCAGAGCCTTGGCACGTAAAGTGTTAAACTACGGGTATTACTGGCCCACTCTCCTACGGGATGCCGAACGACACGTTCGACAATGCACCTCCTGCCAGAAGTATTCCGACATCCGACGCCTTCCACAAGCACCACTCTCCTCCCTATCAAGTCCGATCCCCTTTGCAATGTGGGGGATGGATTTACTTGGGCCATTTCCACCGGCCCCCGGGCAATTGAAGTTCCTAGTCGTGGCAGTCGACTATTTCTCGAAATGGGTAGAGGCCGAGCCCTTGGCTACGATTACCGAACATAGAGTCGTTCAATTCTTCTGGAAAAATGTAATCTGCCGGTTCGGTGTTCCCCGAGTCGTAGTTACAGATAACGGTACGCAGTTCGCTGGAGCTGCCTTCCGAGCCTTATGTGAAGACCTAGCCATACAGCACCGCTTCTCCTCAGTCTCTCATCCCCAGTCAAATGGCCAAGCCGAGAATGCCAACCGACAGATCCTCTCCGGCATCAAGAAGAGACTCGACAAGTGCTCCAAGGGATTGTGGGTCGATCAGCTGCCCAATGTGTTGTGGAATTACCGAACCACGAAGCGGACCCCGACAGGCGAGAGTCCGTTCAATCTCACCTATGGGTCCGAGGCCCTCATCCCACTAGAAGTTGGAATACCCTCTCCTCGCCTGATAGCCTTCGAAGAAGAACAGAATGCCAGGGAGCTCAGAACGAACCTAGATTTGATAGACGAAATCCGGGAAAGAGCAGCCATACGGCAGCAAGGTTACCGAAGAAGAATCGAACTCGCCTACAACAAACGGGTCCGCCCAACCGACCTGAAAGAGGGGGATCTGGTCCTCCGAAAGCTGGCCATTTCGTTCCCCGGACAGAAGAGCAAACTGGCCCCAAATTGGGAGGGACCGTACAAACTATCCAAAGTGATCCGCCCCGGTGCATACAAGCTAGAAGACCTTGAGGGTAGAGAAATTCCCAGGACTTGGAACGCCGACCATCTTTTGAAATACCAAGAGAAGGCAACCCCGCCTATCTAAGTAACTCGAGATGTCGGGCCACCACTCCTGCTACTAGTAATTTTTCCTTTGTTCTTTTTTCATTGTAATAACGGCTAGCAACTTTAGAAGCAGCCGACCATTAGATATTAATAAATAAATAAAGTTTTTTTACATTATCGCGTACTTCCGCCTCTAATTCCCTTATCACACAATGGTTCGGAGTCCAGCACTCGGCTCGACTCTTCCTCCTCGGCTCGTCTTCAGACGGGCCGGGAGCAGATCGCCGTTCGAAATTGCTCCTGCAGCCGTTGAATGGATCGGAGTCCAACACTTGGCCCGATTCTGCTTCGCAAGTATGCTCCTAAGCGGACTAGAAGTAGCTCGCCATTCGAAACTGCTCCTGCATCTCTTAAACTTACCACACAATGGTTCGGAGTCCAGCACTCGGCTCGACTCTTCCTCCTCGGCTCGTCTTCGGACGGGCCGGGAGCAGATCGCCGTTCGAAATTGCTCCTGCAGCCGTTGAATGGATCGGAGTCCAACACTTGGCTCGATTCTGCTTCGCAAGTCTGCTCCTAAGCGGACTAGAAGTAGCCCGCCATTCGAAACTGCTCCTGCATCTCTTAAACTTACCACACAATGGTTCGGAGTCCAGCACTCGGCTCGACTCTTCCTCCTCGGCTCGTCTTCAGACGGGCCGGGGGCAGATCGCCGTTCGAAATTGCTCCTGCAGCCGTTGAATGGATCGGAGTCCAACACTTGGCTCGATTTTGCTTCGCGAGTCCGCTCCTAGGCGGACTAGAAGTAGCTCGCCATTCGAAACTGCTCCTGCATCTCTTAAAATAACTTTACGGTGGTTGGAAATTCGTCTCGACCATAAATTGTGCCGAACTAACGAGGTACCGACCCTCGTTTTGGGCAAAAAATCATCCCGAGGCCAACTCGCCGTTAGATCCTCTCAAATTGTGTGCCAGAGCGTGATGAGTGGATCCAGTTGTGCCACGTGCCCACAAAACGACAAGATAACGTTTTCTTGGGACTTGGGCCTGCCTCTGGATTCGTGCCACCATCCAACGGTTATGGACACCCCACGTCGATCGGCACCAATAGCCGAGCGACGGGATCAGAGCTGCGACAAAAGACTCGATGAATAGCCAATAGAGGACACTTCGGATAAATCAACCCCAATTTTATTAATGACTTGGACGAGATTACAAAAAGATTACAACAGCGAGTTCAACGAAAATATCAGAAGGCATGACCCGCTCATTTCCTCCGAGGAAGGGGGACACTCCGGTTCAACGACACTTTGGGTCGGCGCTTCTTGGCCTCCGAGCTCGTCTCCAAGCCAACGAACCGGGACGCCCCTTCGCCGCTGACCCTCACAGTCGCCCCGACCGAAGCACCACTTGAAGACACCGCCACACCGCTTTGTGCGTCGGCGGCTGACCTACCGATGATAGGAGTCCGGGTCGTCGCTTGATAGAACGTGATCCCTCGCTCAATCTCTTCGCGAGTACACGAGGTGCTCCGAACGTTGGCCCTCACCGGCTGAGGCTTGAGCCGAGCGACCTCCTCCTCCAATTCGACGATCCGGTTCTTCAGCGCCTCGTCCCTCACGACAATTTTGAACCGAGGAAGCTTCGCCGATCCAGGGTATTCGGCGCTGTCAGATATGACACGACGCAGATGGGTCACCTCGATACTCTTGTCGACTGTCACCCTTTGCAAATGCTCGACCTTCTTCACGAGCTCATCTCGTTCGGCCAAAACAGAAGCCAATTCTTCTTCCTTAGCAAATAGCTCGGCTTCGGCTATCCGCAAGTGGTACACTTCGGCCAACAGATCCCCGTTCTTCTTCTCCACATTGTACAGTATCCTCCTCGTCAGGTCGATCTCGCCCTCGAGGCGTTTCACGAGAGATAGATGGAACAGCTCTACTTGTCGCCGAGCCATCGTCGTGACGGGGGCCTATCCTACGACCGAACCAAACACTTAGACAATTTCAAAGACAAAACATTCTTTCATTCATCAAGAAGCGGTGGCCAGTCCGCAAAAGGCGTTACAAAGTTCGGAAGAGAAAGCAGAACAAAAACTACAAAAAGATTAACAAAAGAATCAAGGGTCCACCTGCGTCTCCGCTCCGACCCCGGACGCATCGACGGGCGGCCCCTCGATCTCTCCCTTAGCCGGGTCATCCTCTCCCCCCCCCGTCTTCGCCCTCGACTTCGTCCTCATCATCCCCCTCCTCGTCGTCTACGGGCAACTCGGGCCACAGTCGATAGCCGACTCGCTCGAAGCCGGGGACACGAGCCTGAACGTGGTCCAGGGCCGTCTGGTAGGATTGCTCCATGTTCTCAGCCATATGTTTCTTCGCCTCTGCCTCGATCTCGGCTTCAACCTCCGCCCTGATCCTCGCGGCCTGCGCTTCCCTCTCCGCCTTCTCGTCGGCCAAGGACTTCAATGCCGCAGCAAGTTCTTGGGCGGCCTTGGCGGCTTTGGCGGACTCCGCTTCAAGGCTCTCCTTTGCTTTCTTCAGGTCGGCAGTAAGGTCGGCCACCCGAACGTCCAGGGCCTCGGCTCGCCTCTGCTCGGCCTCGAGATCCTTGACCGCCCTGACCTTCGCCAGCCTGTCTTTCTCGCTGGCGGACTTCAGCTCCTTCTCCTGTGCGGCGAACGCCTCCATGAGATGGCCGAAGTGAACGGTGGCCTACGGAGACAACGATAAGTACGAAGTACACGCCGAGTAACAAACTTGAAGAAATTTGCGAACACTTACCGAAACAAGCCCCCGGGCGACTTCATAAGTGTCGTCGCCGACCCTCCCTGCCTTCAGCGCAGCCTTATCCTTCGGGGTCGCCAAGTGTTTGACGACCTGCATTGACATCTGCGAGTTGCCGAGGAAACCATCATGATTCCTCACCAGCCAGTTCGGCACAAACAACTGCTTGTGCTGCTCGGTCAGGATTTCCTCGGCGTTCTGAGTCAATGGGGGAAACTCGAGCGCCAGCGCCGCATTGACATCAAAGACACCCTCGTTCACAGACGGGGCGACAGGGGCCGAGGTCCCCTCCACCACCACAACCTCCGAAGGCGCCTCGATAGCCGGGGGAGGCGGAGCAACGTTAGTGGCGACCGCGGGCTGAGCACCCGAAGACGCACCCTCGGCCGCCCTCTTCCTCTTTTTGGTCCCGGTCAGCTTGGACCTATCGGCCATCATAGCTTTAAAGTCAATCTTCATCGACTCTGCATCAACAAAAAAAAAAAAACGAATCAAGACAGACGAATTGAAGACTTAAAAAAAAAAATGAATGAGATGTCAAGAGCGTACTCGGATCGATGGGGCTTAGTCCGGACCCGAACAACACCTCTTCGGTCAACTCCCTCCAACTCAGTACCGGAAGGGCCGTGATCCTCCTCGCTACGTCCTCCTCGGCCTCAGATAGTGCGGGGTCGCTTCGCGCAAATTTCGGCACCTCCACCTTCCACCGGGACGGAATATGCCGAATCACTTCACCCCTTACGATAAAATACTTCTCCCTCCAACCCTTAAGAGAGTCGGGATTCTCTACAATCTTAACACCTCTCCTCGGTCCCAAATAGTACCGGTACTCCGTCTGGTGTTGCCTGTTTATCCGATACAGGCCCCGGAAAACTGACAGATCCGGCGCTACCTCGGCTCGGTGGCACTGAAGCAAGAATGCGTTCACATGACGCCAAGTGTTCGGACTGAACTGAGTAGGGGCGAGACAATACCAGCCGAGGATCTGAAGTATGAAAGGGTGCAGCGGAAAACGCAGTCCCGCGTTCAAGGAGTCGACGTCAAACATGCACATGTCCGACGACGGCAACTTAGAGTTTGCTCGCACCCCGGGGCCAGCGACCATCAGCTTGTACTCCGACGGGATAGCGAAGGCCTTCCTGATCCGGAGAAGATCCTTCTCAGACAACGACGAAGTGAGCTCGTCGGCTTCGGAGTGAAGGAACGGGCTAGGCTCCTCGACGATCTTCGACTTTCCGTAGATCGCTTTCTCCAGAAGATCACCCTCGTACTGCCTGACTCCCGAATGCCCGGACAGGACGGAAGGATACTGTCCTATCTCGGGGGCTCGTTTCGGGTTCTCCACAATCACCTCCACTATGGGGGGCGAGGTCTCCCCCGTCCTCCTCTTCTTCCCGATCCTCGACTCGGCGACCAGCGGTTCGGCCATCTGCTTCCCCTTCCTTCGAGCTTCTGCCCTACTCCTCTCCCCGGCGCCATCATCGCCCGAGGACGAGGTACCACTCCCCGAGCTAACCCTTGACATCTCTTGAAAAAGCAAAGGCAAAGACAAACTAACCTTTGAAGTGACGTTCACGGTCGGAAAATGCTCGCCGGAAATCGCCTGGCCCACGCGACAGCTAACGTCAGCACCGTGGAGCAAGAGCGCCGCTAGCAGAAGACTTAGAGAACAAAAGTAAAACCGTGGAGTGAAAAGTGAGAAATGAGCTCAGGGGTGAAGGAATGGTAACTTATAACCCCAAGTGATAACGGGCCTCCTTGGGAATCCCAAAGGCCCACTAAGAATCCCAAACGCCCAGTAAGAAAGAGGCGACGGTACGAGAGATGGCGGAACTCCCCAAAAACACAAGCTGCGACTCGGCCACCAGTCTAACGAGCCGAGCTATCGAGCGAAAGGCTCAGTGACCGAACCACCGAGTTGGCCCAAAAACATTCAGCTCACCCCCCGGAAAGCGGCGCGGAGGAATGCAAACCGAGGTGGCGAGATACCGACCCTCGTTTTTGGCAAAAAATCCTCCCGAGGCAAAGTCGCCGTCGGATCTCTTCGAAATTCGCGTCAGAATTCGATGAACGGTTCAGATTGCGCCACGCCCACAAAACGACAAGATAGCGTTTTTTCGTGATCTGAACCCCATCCTCGTGATGCGTGCCATGATGGACGACCCAGATCTTGCCACGTCCACAAAACGACAAGATAGCGTTTTATGGGGATCCACGCTGGAGATGGACGGCCTAGATGATGCCACGTACCCCGGATTCTCCGAACCGAGGTACCGACCCTTCAAATCGGGTCGCCGACCCATTGAGCCGCGGTGCGACGTATCCGAGCCGGAACGCTGGGTCACCGACCGTCGTTTTGGCGAAAAAAACTCTCCGACCCCTTGAGCCGCGGCACTACGCCTCCGAGACGAGGTAACGGAGTGCCGACCCCCGTTTTTGGGAAAAAATCCCTCCGAGGAACAGGGATCGTCTGATCGCTCCGAAACTCGCGCTCCGCCTTGATCGAAGGCCCAGATGATGCCACGCCATAAATAGGTATTAAAAATTGATTTTTATTTATTTAAATCGTTTTACTTATCTAAAAAATTGCGAAAAAATCGCTAAGAATTCGGGAAAATTAGCTAAAAATTCCGGGAAATAATTAAAAATTCGGGGGATATTTCTAAGCCACCGAACGAGCAATTATCGCCTAGAATATACGGTTAAAACCCCCGAACAATTAGCCAATACATCGCAAAGTTAAATAAATAATCTGGAAAAATCGCCAAAAATCCGGAAAATTCTGAGAATACTTTTGGGCATTTTGCAAGCCCATAATAACACGGTTGCACCCCGAGCAAGATTCCAAGCTCCCTTAAGAACACCGATAAAATCCCGTACGCCATTAGAACAGCTAAACTACTCCTCAAAGGCTGATTACACTCAGTCTTTAGGAGTGGGGGGCTCGTGATATGGCTAAAAATAGGATTAAATCGGGACCGTTCACATCGGACTCGAATCTTAAAGCTCAGGGGTAAAACGGTAATTTCACATGCAAATGGGTCCGAAGCGGGTACTGGGTCTCCTTCTCACAAATCCAATAACCCGCAAACGGATCCACCTCAGCTGGGTACGGGTTTCAACCCGCTACCAACCCGATCCGACAAGATACAATCAAGGTCCCTGATTAGATCTAAATCAACGGCCATGATTCACAGCTATCTTTTCACTGGGGATTAGGGATTAAATTCCTTAACTGATTATAGGGGATATACCTTATCAGATTACATGCCTTATCTGATTACGGGGAATATTCCTTATCTAATCACGGGGATTACATTCCTAAAACCAGTCCCTAAGACGCCTATAAATACCCCTCACCCATCTCCATTAAGAGGTAATCAATCTTTCTCTAGTTAAACGCTCTTTCATAATCATTTCTGGTTACTGACTTGAGCGTCGGAGGGTGCGTCGCCGGGAACAACCCCGGTGCCTCGCACTTCCTTGCAGGTGGACGGCGGGAGTCAACGGTCAAGCTCCGGCGGAACAGGTTAGGTGTTTGCTATTCAGGTTTTCTACGAACTCACAAATTCATCTGTTTGCCCCCACACCGAATTTAGCGGCAACAGGAAGGTTTCTAGCATATGGAAGGGGATTGCGAAAGTAGGAGATATCTACCATATGAACACAAGGTGCAAACTGGGGAAAGGCAACAATATCAGATTCTGGAAAGACAAATGGTGTGGAGATAACACGCTGCAATCAGTCTTCCCCGACCTCGCATCGTCGGTTAACAAGGATGACGCCCTAGTTGTAGATGTGTGGAAGAATGGAAGATTGAACTTGGAATCCACAGGTATTCTCTCAATAGAGACTCAGGAGCAACTGGTCAGACTCAACATTATGCTGGAGGATGAAGGAAACCAGGAGAGGATGGAGGAGGATGTCAGAGAATGGAGGATAGGTCATAACAAAACTTTCTCAGTCTCTTCGATGTACGGCTTCCTTAACAACGGTGGGTTGAGGAGCTCACATGCTGGTACAATTTGGAAGACTAAAGCCCCACCCAAAGTAAAGGCCTTCCTCTGGCTGGTGCTTAATGACGGAATCCTATCCAAATCTAACCTAATGAAACGTAATATCCTGTTAGACGCCACGTGCCTACGCTGTAACGGAGGGGAAGAGGACACCAATCACATATTTTTTGTTTGTCCTAGAGCTAGGTTGGTATGGGAGATCATGGGACTGGGTTTTCACACCACCGCAATCCCGAACGGCATCGATGATCTGTGGGGGAATTGGCGGTATAAACACATCAACAAAGAGTTTAGGAACCTTTGGGATAGTACGGTCGGGGCTGTCTTATGGAGTTTATGGTTGGATAGGAATGAATTCTGCTTCAGAAATTATACATGCTCTTTCCTTATGTTTCTTCATAAAATTCTATTTCTAACAGAGGCTTGGGCAGGTCTAGGTGGCCCAGGGAAGAAACCAAGGCTGGATGGAGCACAGTAGTCGAAGAAGGAGCAACACTGAGAGAGGATAGGCTATATCTGGGAGAAAGCAAGCATGGATATCTTTTGGGCTTTTCGGTGCTTTCTATTGTAATCAATGTTTTTATCTCTTCTGTTGGTGTATAACTAACTTTTGTATTAGAGGGGATTAGGGTGTTATGTTGTAATGATGGGTACTTTATGTTTCTTTAATCTATCATTAATGAAACAGGTGACCTCTGGTCATTTTATTTTCAAAAAAAAAAAAATATAATTTCACACTTTTTAAAGCAGTTCACATTTGTGGCTTCTGTTCAATTCTAAGCATGAAAACAAAGGTGTAAACTGTTTCTCCAGTTTGCTTTCAGTATGAAAGAAGAGTAGGCATCACTTTTCATTTTCTTTTTTAAAGGACAATATACTGATAACGTCCTCGATGAATTGATCAGGAATTGAAGTTCTTATTTCTTCGAAGTGCACTGTCGACAATTGGGAATGTTCATTCAAATTGGACTTGAAAAGCTTACAGGAACTGAACTGGATCATTTCGGTTTAGTTACACAACACGTCTTGGGCTGGCCTGGAGAAGAACGTTGCAGGCAGCATACACTTTTTGGATCAAGCGAGGTGAGATTTGACTCATAGTCAGGTGCAGGGCCGGCCCTGAGTTTCCGGGGGCCCTAGGCGAACTTCCGACATGGGGCCCCTAATAACATATTTTTTTTTACGTGCAAAATACGTACCTATATTTACAAAGGAAGTTCAAACCCCTAAAATTGCGAAATCTCCGGGGGCCCAAGGCGGCCGCCTTACCTGCCTCTAGGGTAGGGCCGGCCTTGGTCAGGTGCTTCTATGCAAAGTGCAGACTCAGCTTTCACTTGGACAAAATAAACATGCTCTGGTTCGGTGAGATAATTATACAGAAGGGTGCTTATATCAAAGTCGAAGTCGTCTCACTTCATCAAGGGCCATAACAAAGGATGCGTTCGAAATTCTATAAGGTCGTTTCGCTATAACTTTTTCCCTAACAAAGTATATATATAGACTGTTTCTTCCATAATTATAAGAGTAGTCGAAATGTACATGACCACAAGAAAGCTCACCATTGAATTAGCCTCTGCTCCATCGTTATGACCTAAAGCAAAAATATCCAATACATTCCATCATCATTCCTCTCTTCCATTATTCAACCAAAATGTTCCATGAAGTTTGTTATTCTTCTCTATTCAATTCTAAGCACATGATGCAATTTCATCTTATATCTTGATAGCCATCATGGTCGTCTTCTATCTAATACCAAAAAAATAACAAGGCAGTTGGTAATGTCAACAGCTAGTACCAATCTCAGCAAGATATTTTCCCTAACAAAGTATATATATATAGACTGTTTCTTCCATAATAATAAGACTAATCGAAATGTACATGACCAAAAGAAAGCTCACCATTGAATTAGCCTCTGCTCCATCGTTATGACCCAAAGAAAAAATATCCAATACATTCCATCATCATCCCTCTCTACCATTATTCAACCAAAATGTTTCATGAAGTTTGTTATTCTTCTCTATTCAATTCTAAGCACATGATGCATTTCATCTTATATCTTGATAGCCATCAATCATCATGGTCTTCCTCTAATACCAAAAAAATAACAAGGCAGTTGGTAATGTCAACAGCCAGTACCAATCTCAGCAAAGATTAAGGGACTGGTAGCTGTTTTTTATTGTGCTCTAATCTTAATAATTATAATTTCTGCATTCTATAATTGAGTAAGAATATAATAAAGATCTGCTTAAAAATGTACATGAAGTCTGCTGTGGACCAACCTGAAGATGATGATACTACATGGTATTAGATAGGGATTATTTTATAGAAATTCAATTTTGAATGCTGTGAAATACTGACTAAAACCCTATCAAATTTGTCAATTATGATTGAGAGAGAAAGAGAGAAGAATTTTGGATAGTCTGATGTGGTACTGAGACAGAGCCTGATACAATTTAGTATAGTAACAGGGATACAGGAATAACAAGAAAGGAGCCTATCCCTTACAAGGTTTATCTAGACGTGCACCATATGTATCGTTTTGCGATTAATGAACTATGAACTATTTTATGAAGCTCACTAATTCCTTGTGTATTTCGACGTGCACTGCATATATTTTTCTCTATTCACGTATAATTTTTGCACACTCAAAACCTTCTGCGATTATATAGTATCATGACGTACAAATATTGGTGGATAAATTGACAATTGAGCAAAGAGAAAGAGTTAAAGCATCTTAGCAATGAGAATGAGGCATAGGACTCAAGTCTGCTTGCATCAGCCTTCGGCCTATTCTTAGGAGACCAAAGAAAGGAGATAGATATTAAATGCATAAAAAATTACACTGAAGATCTTTAACTTAGATTATTTCTGATTAAGAACTAATAACTAATAAATCCATAAACTTTTAAAAGATAAAGATTCCACAGTAATTTAGTTTCCATGTCAAATTTGCGCTTTGTTCTTAACAGAGAATAATAGATCAAGAAATTTCTGATGCAATAAAAGTCTACTTTTCTAAGAACTATTTTTAGCCCTCGAGACAAGACACCTATTAGTTCCAAATTTTTGTATAACCATTTGAAAGAAGCAAACTGGCATACATAACAAGTTGAGATGCAGCAATCTTAATTCCATAAATGGAGCAGTGTGAGTTTAGAAGATAAGTACAAACATAACAGGTGAAGTCTTGAAGACTGTGGATAAAGTTGTATTTTATTTTCTGAACATCTTTTGTGACCAAGACAGACACAAAAGACTACAAGTTCAGCCCAATACTTAAATGCTAATTGTTAATTCAGACGATCTTCTGTGTAATTTGGGTCGTAATTTTACTGATAAGAACTGTAAATAGATGTTAGATATTTGAGTAGAGAAATGACTAGCCTATTATGACGCAGACGCTGCCTTAAGAATGCATTTTCGCTCCTCATGCCTATTGTTAAGTTCATAAGGAACCCCCATCGATTCCTGAATAGCTTGAATCTCGAGAAGAGTATTACAGGATGCAGTTTTGACTCGATATTGTCTTACATATGATGAAGATTTAAAGAAAAAGTTCACAGGAAGGAATTATAGAGATGAATCAGATGATGAATGTAAAGTGACTGGTTTCAGCCGTTTATATATTCTCTGAATGCATCTCCGTATGCACCTTAGTTTTAAAATGTTTACAAATATTCAGAAACTTTTTTATTCTAACCGGCCGCCTGAATAATCTTACGTGACGTTTTATATCTGGTTTTCGACAGTTGGAATCAGACAAGCCAACCCATCTGTCAGTTTCAATCCTTCAAAATTTGTATTCATCGGCAACAAAAATTGATCTTTGAATAAGAAAAAAAAACATTTTAATACAAATATTGGAAAATTTAAGCTAAATGACAAATCTGAAAACAATCTTAATGCGTCCATAAAGGAACACGATATCTGGGGTTTGTTTTTCCATGTATTTGATTCTGTTCAAGATTAGTGAGCAGAATTCATAATACAGTCAAGTCTATGAATCAGTTGAGAGAAAAGAAATTATATAGGATTTCTCTTCCTTAATCTGCTAAGGGCAGATGAATTGAGTTTCAGTCTTGTTACAACACCGAGTTCAAAGAATAACACCGTATAATTCAGTTTCTTACACTTGAGAAAACCAAACGCCTAAATTTTTGCTTATTTTCTTGTAACATGTATATTCATCCTATCCTAGTCTTTACAAGTACAAGTAAATCATACCAAAATTCAAAAAAGAAAGAAAGAAAGAATCTATCATTATGTATCAATAACTTTACCTCTCTACTTTTAGAGAGTGCAAAAACTTCCTCCCCTTCCTCCCCCTTATACTTGAGCACATTTCATCGGCGCAAAGCCTAATCTAGATCTCTTAGTATCATACAACATATGGAAATTCTGCTGCTGGTAGTTCCCAATTATAGACAGAGACGACGCAGGCGTCCCCAGTATAGCCAAACACATGATCCCCTCCGGTTCAAGCCGGATAAAGTAATTCTCAACCGGAAAATCCCAAACTGCGCCATCCCCAAACACAATACTAAACCCCGGCATCTCCACCTTGTCGGCCTCCACCCCACTCACATTATAACAGGGACTCAAAACAGGGAACTCCTCGATCACTGGGTACTTGACCCTCTTCAGAAACTCCTCCCTGATCTTGCCATAAGCTACGTCCGCAAAGTAAGTCAGCGTCGTCCCAGAATCGACAATTGTCCCACCCGAACCATCATTGTTCAAATTCCAAGTCTCACTCGGAACCTCTACCAATTCACCCCCAACTCTGACCCCTTTCACCTGCACATAGTAGAAAGTATCCGCGGGATTGTCCTTCTCCCCGACAAACCCAGTGTAGTTCAAATTCGGGTGGTTGAGCAAGTTGTGATCCTCCCCGAAAATGAGCTTGCTACTAACTGACAAGTCGCTGTTCCGATCAACAAGACAGTAGGAAAAAGTATGACCATACAAGTCCCTCAGCTGCGACGCAAACGACAGCGGGCCTCTTCCTAATCCCAGCAGGCCCGCGGCGCCGTGAAACAAACCTCTGTTCCAGTGCCCGCATCCAAATATCACAGAATCCACTATGTGAGACCCAGACCCGGTTAAGTTGACGGTAAACGCTTCCAACGCAAGGTCTCCCGTGGTGTTGGACTTATCCCCGTACCAGTAATAGTAGGGGCAGGAGCTGCAGTTGGTGTTGGTAGTAGTAATAATTTGTTGTGGTGGGAGTGGTGAAGAAACTAGGCCGCATCTAGGATCATTACAAGTTACATTACGATAGGAAGAGGAAGAGGTAGGATCGAAAACCGGGCCATGCTGTTCAAAACAGTCGTGGCAGGGGAGACACTGCAGCCAGTTGAGGTCGCTGCCGGTGTCCAGGATGAGCGAAAAGTGCGTCGGTGGGGTACCGACAAAAACATCGATGAAGTACTCACCGGAGCCCAGGCTGACACCTGACTCCAGCGTGGCAATCAGACTTCCACCACCAGACAACAAGTGGTTTTCCTTGTTGTTGGTGGAGGTGGTGGTGGTGGTGGACATTTTTGTCGGGTGGTTTTTTCTAGACAGACTGTGGAGCCTGGCCAGGTCGCGGCGGTTGGCCAGCGTGATCGATTGGGTTTTGGACGAGTTGGGGTGGTGGAAGGGGCGGTGTTTCAGGTGGAGTTTAAGATGGTCGGACTTTTGTTTGTGTTGGGTATCAGATGTTGTTGCGTAGTCCTGGAGATTGCAGTTGCCTCCTCCTGCTGCTGCTGCTGCGGCGGCGGCGATGACGGAGTTGAAGGTGGGGGAAGGGAGGTGGATGGCGGAGAGGTTGTGGAGGGAGAATGGGAAGGCATAGGAGAGAGAGGAAGTTAGGAGGAGGAGGATGAGGAGGAGGTAATTAGTTGAGGCCATTGGAATATGGAAAATGAGGAGAGAGAGAGAGAGAGGGGGGATAAATTATAAAAGAAGAGGAAAAGGAAATAGGAGTTGGAAGTCTGAACCAATTGGAAAGGGATTGAAAAACGCGGCTTTGATTAGGAAGGAGGAGAAGAGAAGAGAAGGGCTGAATAATAATAGTATACTGTATATTTTTTTTTGTATTTTTAAATGGATTAAAGGATGGGATTTATGGGAGTTTTTATATATAGTGAGAGGAGGGGGGTCAATGTGCAGCCGTGTTTTGTTTACTTGGTCTCACTTCACCTACAAATTTTTAGGTTTTTGTGTGTGTGTGGATGTTTCTTAGTTTCTTCTACGAGAACTTTTTCTTGAAGTGAGTCTTTAAAGTTGTGTTACGTGTCGGTTGACTTTACAGGGGTTGTCGTCGTCCCTCTCATTCCCGATCGTGTAGAAGGTACTGTTTTTGTGTTTGGTCTGTTTGAAAATCAGGCAGATCATTCAAGGACGGATAGTTCTATATCCGATTGGCGATTGTGTGGATGTGATTTATATAAATGGCAATGAAGAACAAGATGAGAACAAAAAAGTGGTGGGAGGAGCAGAGCAGAGCAGAGTAGGTGTGTATGTCCTTTTGGAGATGAGAGTTAGACTAGTGGGAAAGGGGGATTTGGAGCTCCCAATTGGTAGCTAAGCTGGCTATTTCAATTTGTTTTTCATCTTTTTCTTGTGTGGCTTTTTGATATTTTTTGGCATTTTCCCCCCTCGACTAGAAGCTTGGATAATGGTAGTGTTCGTTCGTTTGTTGTTTTCTTTTCTTTTTTTTTTTTAATAAAAAAGGTGGAGTATGAACACCTATTTTATTAATAAAGAATTAATAAAACAAACTCAAAATACTGAGCCATGTACAATAGCCTAAGAAATAGCAAAAGAACATAAATCCACCCCAAAAATATGGGGGATAGGGCAAAAGACGGTACAAACCTTCATACAACATAACAAACAAAAAAAAAAACCTCTTAAGCAATTACTCCCCTCCCAACAGAACCCTGGGATGGTGGGGATCAATCAACAACACAACTCTGATGTGCTAGGCACCTCCCTCAGTCTAGCGTCGGCCCAATCTTTACGTTCTCAACGTCGTACTCCTCGACCTAAAAGACGCTCGCTATCATCCCTCTAGGTCCTGCAACGTCACATTTATCCATAAAAAAATAAGATACATAATGTGAGTCAAATTACTAAAAATACTATTACATGTCCCACGAAAATACCAATTATTCTTGTCTAGCCAAAGAACTGTAGTTTGTTCTTAACAGATAATTTACGTGTGTTCAGGCCCGGCCCAAGGGCCAAGCAAGTGAAGCAAGGGCTTTAGGCCTCCAAATTTTCCCTTTATTTTAGGCCTCAATTTTTTCTTTTTTCTTGACTACTCAGTACTTATTCCCGTGCCTAATCACCTTCCATAGCTGTTTTTGGTTCCAAAAATGGCTCCTTGAAATAAGAGAGTAGTTATTTTTGGTTTCCACTTTCCAAAAATGAGTCTCCTTGAAATACGAAAGGCCTAATACCAATCCCCCAATTATAATCTGTGAAAATTTTTCTCGAATCTCAATCCCAATTAGGCAATCGCTCAATCGCTAATTCGCTGATCTCTCAGTCTCTCTCTCTCCGAAAGGCCATTTGAGTTCTAAGTTTCTAACATCTCTCTCTGATCTCTCTTTCTCTCAAATCTACCATCAATCACTCCCAGAGTCCTCGCATCCTCCCTCAGCCTCAGGGCCTCAACCGGCTCAACGACTTTCACTTCCCTCGCCGGCGTCGCCCAGTCGCTCAATCGCTCAATCGCTTCCATCGCTTCCATCGCTCAATCGCTCAATCGCTTCCCTCGCCTAATACCAATTTCGCAGGCTCGCAGTCGCAGCATTCGCTCAATCGCTCCCACTGTCCCTGCGGCCCTGCCTGGTAGCCTCCAGATTCCAGTCACTCCACTTCCATCGCCGGATCGCCCAGTCGGCGCCTCCGCGCCACGCCGCCACCGCTTCCACTTCCCAGTCGGTATCTAACTAATTTTGTTTTTGTGTTAATTTTTATTGTTAGTTTATTTAGTGTGGCTAATTGTTTGTGTTAATCTAGTGAAGCCTTAATTTTTAGTGTTTATTTTTGTTGTTTTTTTATTTTTATTGTTAATTTATTTAGTGTTAATTTTTAGTGTTTTTTTATTTTTAAATATATAAATCATGTCAACTAGGAAATTTGAGTCAGGTTATTCTAAACTAAAAAAAAAAAAAAGAGTTGAAGCTTTAATTGAATCACAAAAATGTGCTTTAGATAAATTTGTTAAAACAAACAAAATAAATAATGAATTAGTTAATGAACAAGTTAACATTATAGACACAAATGAAAATAGGGAAGAAATGTTAGTTGATGAACAAGTTACTAATGAAAATGAAAATAGAGAAGAAATGTTAGTTGATGAACAAGTTATTAATGTCTTGATTCTTTTCCAAATTATATTATATTAAAAGACTTATTCTTTTCCAAATGCATATATTGCTTATAGAATAATGTTAACAATTCCCGTAACTGTTGCTTCGGCGGAAAGAAGTTTTTCAAAACTAAAATTAATAAAATCTTATCTAAGATCAACAATGTCTCAACAAAGATTAAATGGATTAGCTTTATTATCAATTGAAAAAGAAATGTTAAGTGAAATTGATTACAATGATATAATAAATGATTTTGCATCTCAAAAAGCCCGAAAGATAACATTTTAATAAAATATATTAATTTTAACAAATTGTTATTATAAATTTTTAAAAGGCCTCATTTTGGAGTTCGCTTTAGGCCTCAATAAGTGTTGGGCCGGCCCTGCGTGTGTTTATCTTTATAGATTCAAGTGGCAAAGTTTCAAACAAATAGACACACTAGCTAATGGTTTGAAAGTAAAAAGGAGACTGATTTTTCCTTGTTATACTAGGCATCGATGTACTAAGATGCACATCGTGTAATCAAGGAGCGATTTACTACAATGTACATCAGATAATCATGGAGCAAGTTGTGGAATGTGGATTGACTGTACAAATGTACAGGAACTGTGGTAATTTTTATGCTTATTTCCAATTTTTCCATTGGAATTTGGAAGAGGCCATCTTTGTAGTAGGTGAGGGAAGTTGATCAAGAATCTTCATTTACATGATGATCTCAACTAAGATTGTAGTTCAGATCAAAAAAAGGGTTCAAAGAAAGTTGGAGAGCTCAAAGAAATATTCCATTTTCTTCTCCCTCATTTTCATTGCACTTGGTTGGTCAAATAAATAGAATTCAACAAAGATTTAAGGTTGAATAGAAATGGCGGTCAAAAGTGGAGCTGACTTTGGGTGCTCAGAAAGAAAGAAAAAAACCCAGAGGATTTTTGCGACAAAAGTTCCCTACAAAATTCAAAATTATATAAGCCCTCCAGAAATTGTTATCCTGTATCAACACCAAAAAAGGATTAGTCTGAATCCAAGCAGTGACGGAGCCACACTAATTAAAATGGGGTTTCAAATTTTTTTTCTTCTCCCAGCATCTCCCAGCATCGACATAATTGTTGCCGAAAATCTCTTACTTTACTTTTGTTTTGAAAAATTAAAGCAATTGGATAAAAATAAAATTATAATCAAAGTAAATATTCGAATTTATATTTTTAGTATCATGTATTTTTTCGCACTTGTACAGTTGTACTCTAAAATTTGGATGTATTTTTTCGCACTTGTACAGTTGTACTCTAAATTTGATAAGAGTAATACTAATCAATAATCATACTATACTATTTATACTGTTATAGTACTAGAGGTTAAGAGATACTACTCAAATGAATAAATATACTTGTAACTTGTGTACACACTAGTTACTTATTGAAAATTTTATCCAATAATTATACAAATCAAATAATAAGTATCACTGTTAATTTTTAGCCCAAAACTCATACCACTATTTTGAGCATTTAATAAGAGGTGGATTAGACTTGGGGATTCCAATTTTTTTTAATTGGGGGACCAAATAAAAATTTTGGTCTATATTAGGGTGTTTTACAAAACTTTTGGAATCCCAAATATCCCCCTACTCTCTTACTCCCTCCGCCCCCTGAATCCAAGTGTAGCGTAGTGTGGAAGTGAAATTCTAATCCAGTTGAATCAAACTTTGGATAAAACAATATGATACATATTTTCTCAAATTATTCTTTTACCATTGCAATGTTATTTTCTTTTAGATCCTTTCTGTTTAGTTGTTTTTATCCAAAGTTTGTCTACAAATCCAAATTTTCTTCATGTTAGACTCGGGTCTCAAATTAATAAGTTTCATAGAAACTCCAAAAACGAACATAGAAATAGCAATGGATTGAATATGAAATTTTAATATTTGTAGGAGACTTGTGTGTTTTAAAAAACCCAAATAAAAAGGGCTCACAGTCAAAGGCCAAGTGGAGGCTTTGCCTGCTTCTAAGGCATGAGACGGTTTTGAAGAGTTGGAATTTGCATTGAAGTTTCCGAGAGGTCACCTTTTTTTTTATTTTTGTATATATGAATACATAACACATTTAATTCAAGGATCAATTTGTTTTTAAATTAAGAATGTTTTTCCTCTTCATAAATGCCAATAATCAAATCTAGTTTTTGACCTTTATTATATATACTACGTTTGCTCGTGGCCACGTGCCTACGGCACGTCTTCAGAACGATACAACATATGAAAAACCTTGTAAATAGTAAATCAACAATTATGTAGCTAAAATTTGAATAGTATGACAATAATTAGTTGTAAATAAAAGTCTATGTTTCCATTAGTATACGGTGAAAAATAATTATAAATTATATATATATATATATATATATATATATATATATATATATATATATATATATATATGGGTAATGCTCAGTTGAAAACGCAAATGTCTGTGAAAACGTGGAAAACCACTAAAGCCGTTGTTTCAAACAACGGCCTAGGTTATAATGCATTATAACCTAGGCCGTTGTTTCAAACAACGGCCTAGGGTCGTTTTCACGTTTTCACAGACATTTGCGTTTTCAACTGAGCATTACCCTATATATATATATATATAGAGAGAGAGAGAGAGAGAGAGAGAGAGAGAGAGAGAGAGAGAGAGAGAGAATAAAAAAAATAAATGAGTTGTTTTGGGGGGGAATTTGAAATTTAAATTTTGGGGAAAAACTTTTGGAGGAAAAATGTGTTTTGTGAAGTTAGATCTTGGGGGGATTGAAGGAGAAACACTTGATAGCTTTCTTTGTGTTTTATTATATATATATATATATATATATATATGTGTGTGTGTGTGTGTGTGTGTGTGTGTGTGTGTGTGTGTGTGGAAAAGGTGGAGTACAGATACTCTGTTTCATTAATGAGAAGTTAACAAAACAACCTAGCTAGAGGGCTGGATGAAGTTCAACAGCTAAGAAAAATAGTACATAAAAATAACACATAGTATCTCTAACTAACATAGGAGGGTGGGAACAAAAGCAACAGAACATTAAAAAAAGAGTACAGTCAATACATATGAGGTCCCTCCAACAAATCCCTGGAGGGTGGGGTCTTCGAATACTGGAGCTCACTCTAGGGTCGGCCCAATCATCGTACTGCTATATCTGGAAGGCTCCAACACTCATTTCTCTCGGTCTTGAAGCTGCTGCAGTGGCCCAAAATAAGATGAGATGCATTATATGAGTTAAATTGCTAGAAATACTATTACTAGTCCCATAAAAGTAAAAGTTATTTGTATCGAGCCAAAGAACCCAGGTCGTGGAATATATTAGACGTCTCTCATCTCCCTTCTCTCGACAAAGAACTTAGGACCAATCCATAGGTCCTCATACACTAGGGAGTACGTATTTGTGCCAAGTTCCCTTAAGACTTCAACTAAAACCTTTTTGCTTCTATGACATTCCAGGAAAATGTGTTCTTTGGTCTCCATATTAGAGTTACATAAATCGCATGATGTCGCAAAGTTTGGTTGTCGTTTAGCCAAATATTTTCTACTCAATATAGTATCAGTAAGCACAAGCCAGATGAGAATTTTAACCTTTAGGGGTGCTTTGGCGTTCCAAATATGGTAGACCACTTCGGTCTACACCCTCAAAAGTGTAACCGATTGTACATAGATTGTACCGAGAGTTTTCCATCTTTTTCCAAGCCCCAAACTTTCCGATTTGGGCCAACTGAGCATTTAATCTTTGCTAGTACTACAAGATTTTGTAGCTCCTCCAGCCTCGTTTGGGATGCCTGATTCATGCACTGTTTAAACCCAGGTTTCCATGATCCCCTTTTCCACGCTTTAGCCACCGTGATGTGTGGTTGTGTAGTAAGGACATAGAAATCCGAAAAAAAATCTTTAGTAAGATGACCATTACCAATGAATGATGAAACGCAAGTGTTAAAAGGGTCAAAGGTGTTAGAAATCCCTCTCAAGAACCAGGAAACTCTTGATTCCACCCTAAAAATCAGGTGTCGCATTCCTTTCCTATGTAGATAGGACAGAACAAAATCCTCCCATCCTTCGCCATTAGGGTGGTACACTTTACACCACCATTTTTCGAGGAGGACTAAGTTCATGTCACGCATATCGATAATTCCTAATCCACCATGGAGTTTCTTCATACAAGCTTTTTCTCATCTGATCAGATGGTAACCACCCTTGGCTTCAGCTCCCTTCCATAAGAAACATTTCCTAATCTGATCGATCCTATGAATAACCAATCTCGGCATTTCAAAGAATGACACATAATATGTTGAAGTTAATCCTTCTGGGAAGAAATCAAAGATGATTTGCTTTTCGTGCTGGTAGAGTTCCATGATCACAGACTCAAATTGGGCAGACTTAATTATGTTGAAGTCGTTCTTATTCCCAAAAAAGAAAAAGCGATCCGGATAGGGGATTTTCGCCTTATTAGTCTGCTTAACTGTTCGGTTAAGTTAACTACCAAGATCCTTGCCAATCGATTACGACAGGCTATGGACATGTTGATCCGTAGCAAACTGGCTTCATCAAAGGCCGTTGTATCTTGGATTGTGTTGCGACGGTAGAGAAAACCATTCACCAATGCCACATATCTAATGATAAGAGTTATCTTCTCAAGTTGAATTTTGAAAAGGCCTATAACTCAGTGGAATGAGATTGCCTTCTCGAAGCTCATAAAGGTCACGACCTCAGGTGGATCCAACAATGCTTCAACACTAGTAAAACATCCATTGTCATTAATGGATCAAAGGGGCCACCGTTCTCGTGTAGAATAGGGTTACGACAGGGGGAACCATTGTCCCCTCTCCCTTTTTAGCATTGTGGCAGATGTGCTTACAGTCATGTTGGAGAATTGTAGGCGGGCAAGGTTGATCACTCCGGTGGCCAATGGAAGAAATCTCCTTGGTTGTACCATCTTGCAATATGTGGAAGATACACTATTGTTTGGTAATGGAGATGTGGGGGAGTTCGTCGTTTTCAAAGGTGTGCTCTACAATTTTGAAGCTTAGTCTAGATTTAAGGTGAATTTCCACATGAGTGCACTAGTGCCTATTGCAGTGTCCGCTGAGGAGGCCGGGGTACATGCAACCATCCTTAACTGCCAGGTTGATTGCTTCCCTATCAACTACTTAGGATTACCTCTCAGACTAGGTAAGTTGAGGAAGACTAAGTATTCACTGGAATTGAATTCTAATATTATTCATTTATTTTTGAAAAGCGAAGATGATGATTCATATATATTATTAAGACCAGTGTTACCGCTAATTTTGGTGTGGGGGTAAACAAATAGAATTTGTGGGTTCGTGGAAAAACCTGAATAGCAAGTCCAAACCTGTTCGTCGGAGTTGGGCTGCTGACTCTCGCCGTACACCTGCAAGGAAAGTGCGAAACACCGGGGTTGTTCCCGGCGACGCACCCTCCGACGCTCTTGTCAGTAACCAGTGATGATTAAAAAAGAGCTTAAGTTGGCAAAAAAGTGATTAACCTGTAACAGTGGTAGGTGGGGGGTATTTATAGTCGCCGTTGGGATCAGATTAGGAATGTGATTCCTGTGATCTGATAAGGCATAAAATCCTCGTAATCAGATTAGGAATGTAATCCCTTAATTCCCGGTGAGAGGATGTCGCGAATCAGGTCCGTTGATTTGGTTCAATCAGAGACCCTAATTCTATCCTGTCGGACTGGGTTTGTATCGGGTCGGGACCTGTACCCAGTTGAGGTGGATCCGTTCGCGGGTTATTGGATCTGTGAGAAGGAGACCCAGTACCCGCTTCGGACCCGTTAGTAGGTGAAATTACCGTTTTACTCCTGAGCTTTAAGATTCGTCTCCGATGTGAACGGTCCCGATTTAATCCTACTTTTAGCCATATCACGAGCCCCCCACTCCTAGAGACTGAGTTTTTCAGTCTTTGAGGAGTAGTTTTACTGTTCAAATGGCGTACGGGATTTTATCGGTGTTCTTAAGGGAGTTTTGGATCTTGCTTGGAGTGTAACGGTGTTATTCTGGGCTTGTAAAATGCCCAAAAATATTCTCAGAATTTTCTGGATTTTTGGTGATTTTTCCAGATTTTTCTGAATTTTTTCTCATTTTTTCTCATTTTTTATTCATTTTCCGAATTAAATAATTAATTATCGAAAATATTAATTAATTATTCTAATTTAATAATTATTTTTCCAGAATTTTAAAATATTTTTTCTGAATTAATAATTGATATGGCTAAAATTGGGGTTAAATCGGGACCGTCCAGATCGAGCACGAATCTTGAAGCACGGGGGTAAAAAGGTAATTTCACATACAGATGGATCCAAGACGGGTATTGGGCATCCTTCTCACGAGATCAACCGCCCGCGAACAGATCCACTTCAACTGGGCACGGGTCCCGACCCGATACAAGCCCAGTCCACCAAGAGGAGAATCAGGCCACTGATTTGATTAGATCAAATCAATAAGCTTGATTTGCTCTCACCAGGGAATCAAGGCCTACTTTCCTAAAACAGAATAGGAGGATTTTGTTCCTAAATGTTAGCCAGGAAATCAGGATCCTAATGATTCCAAAGGCGACTATAAATACAACCCCTCTACCACCAAGACCAGGTTAATCACTTTTTCACCACTTAAGCTCTTTCTTAATCTTTTCCTGATTACTGACAAGAGCGTCGGAGGGTGCGTCGCCGGAATCAACCCCGGTGTTTCGCACTTCCTTGCAGGTTGTGCCAGGAGCAAGAAGTGCCGAGTCAATCGTTCAGGTGTCTCCCGGACTCACAAATTCTATCTGTTTACCCCCACACCGAAATCAGCGGTAACAGATTGGCGCCGTCTGTGGGAAACCACCACACGAACGACCTCAGCTCCTTCTTCCTCGCCTTCCATCGTCATGCCTCCGAAGAAGAACAGATCCAGAGGATCCAACCGGGTGGCCAACCCCGCCGACCCTACGGAGGATACCCCCGTCAATCCGATTCCCCAATCTGGGCTTCCTCCGCCGGCCCAACAGGTCCAGCCTCCTCATCCTCAGCAACAACCCAATAATGGTCCCGCCGGTCTCAACGGCCAGAAGCTGAAGCAGCCCATCCAGGACCATGTCTCGGTCCGTAACGGGTCCTCGGACTCGATGGCCTCCCATAACCCCGACCTCGGCTTCACGCTCCAGAACCGCCAGAAGGAGAACGACCTCCGCACGCACCTTGACGAGAGGCAGGCCCGAGCGGGAGCCTCCCGCCAGCGTCAGGATGAGCGGTCACCTCGTCGCCGAGACAGGCGGAGATCTCCGTACCGGAGAGGCCGAGCGGCATCTCCCGAACACCGAAGGAGGAGGCCGCGTTCCCCCGAGGCTCGGCATCGTCCGAGGGACCGTGAGGTACCTATCAGCCGTGCCGAGTTCCTCCAGTTTCAGGAGACTGTACTGCAGGCCCTGAACGCCCGTGCCAACAACCAAAACCCCCCGAGGATCCCAACACCCCCTCGGATTCCCAGTCCTCACCGCCGGTCACGAAGTCCTCTCCAGGCTCCCAGTCGTCAGCAACAGTACAGTCCCCGCCGATCCGAGGGCTACCGGCACCGAAGTCCACGCTCTCCCTCTTATGAGGAAGAGTCCGAAGGGTCATACGGTTACCGGCGAGGGGACGATGCCTTCGACCGCCGCCTCCATGAGGTGGAGAGGCGCATTGTCCGTATGGACCGAGAAGAGGAGTCCAGAGCAGGGACTGTTCGCCCGAACAGACCGCCCTTCTCTCGGAAAATCATGGAAGCTCGCATACCGAGGGGTTTCAAACCTCCGCAGTTTGAAACGTACTCAGGCGAGTCCGACCCAGTAGATCACGTCGAGAGTTTTAAGACTCTGATGCTGATCCACCAAGTCTCTGATGCCATACTCTGCAGAACCTTCCCTGCCACTCTTCGGGGTTCGGCTCGGGAATGGTATTCCAGGCTTGCCCCCTCCTCCATCTTTTCATTCGAGCAGTTTGAGACACTGTTCATAACTCACTTCGTGAGTAGCCGACGAGCCGAGAAGACGAGTCTCTCCCTTCTGAACCTCCGGCAGGAAAGGGGAGAGAAGCTGCGGGACTATGTGAAGAGGTTCACCGCAGAGGCCAGGTCGATCCCCTCCCTAGACCAATCCGTAGCGACAGTGGCATTCCAGTCGAACGTTCTCAACTCCAACCTCCGCTCGTCCTTAGCAAAGAAGCCGCCTACCAACTTCGCCGACCTCCTTCTGAGGTGCGAGAAATACATCCGAGCCGAGGAGGCCGAGTCCCTCCCGAACTTCGGAGGACACTCCTCCGGATCGAAGAGGAAGGCAGCGGAGGAAGAGGGGGCCAAGAAGATGCTTAAGGACGGCGGCGGTCAGCGCCGTCCTCCCCCCAGGTTCGAAAAGTTCACTCCCCTCACCACCAACGTCTCCACCATCCTGATGGAAGTGGAGAAAGAGGGCATCATCCCTCCGGCTCCGAAGATGCACACCCAGGCGAAGAGGAGAAACAAAGATAAATGGTGCCGTTATCATCGGGACCACGGCCACGACACGAACGACTGCCGAGCATTGAGAGAGGAGATTGAGGCCCTCATCCGAAGGGGCCAGTTGGCCAAGTTCGTGAAGACGAACGATCGGGCAGATCGCAATTCTCCGGCTCGGGGGGCTAACAAACGCTCCGAGAGGCGCGAGGAAGAGCCCGAGTTCGAAGAGGAAAGGATTCTGCACCTGATCCATGGAGGCCCCATGGGGGGCTCCTCTAATACCTCCCGAAAGGCCTTCATCCGAGAGGTCAATTCGGTTCACAGTGCCCCTCCTCCCAAAGGCCTCGGCATCCCTGTGTCTTTCTCCGACGCCGACCTCGAAGGAGTCCGAACCCCACATTGCGATGCCCTCGTCATCGACCTCCGCATGGCCAATTTCAAGGTGCAGAGAATTTTGGTGGACAATGGGAGTTCGGTCAACATCCTGTTCCTCTCGGCCTTTCAAGGCCTGCAGCTGTCCCGGGACCATCTTAAGCCGGCCGGCTATACTCTCCACGGGTTCACGGGGGTCCCGGTAACCGTCGAAGGGGTGATAACCCTAGACGTTACTGCGGGAAGCACCCCTACTACCCGGACCGAGCCGATGGACTTCATGGTCGTCGACGTCCCGGCGGCGTACAACGTCATCCTCGGCCGTCCCGGCCTAGCCGCTCTGGAAGCTGTCCCCTCGGCATACCACTTGAAGATGAAATTCCCCACTCGCTCGGGAGTAGGGGAAGTCAGGGGAAGCCAGGAAACAGCTCGGAAGTGCTACATGACTTCCACCGGGGGACCAGTGCTCTCGCTCGAGACACTAGAGATCCCCGAGCCGAAGGCCCGTCCAACGTCCGAGCCGGCGGACGAGTTAGAAGAAGTACTCTTCTCCGACGAGGATCCGAGCCGAAAATTCCTCGTCAGCAAGTCCTTGCCGACCGTGCTGTTCTCCGACTTGGTGAGGTGCATCCGGAACAACCGCGACCTATTTGCTTGGTCGGCCGCGGATGCCCGGCATCTCCGAGGACTTGCTCGTCCATCGCCTAAGCGTCAAACCGGGGTGCAAACCGGTTCAGCAGAAAAGGCGAAAGTTCGCTCCCGAGCGACAGCAGGCAATCAAGGAGGAAGTGGATAAGTTGCTGAAGGCCAAGTTCATCCAGGAGGTGAATTACCCCGAGTGGCTGTCGAATGTTGTAATGGTCAAGAAGTCCAATGGCTCATGGAGAATATGCATCGACTTCACCGACCTCAACAAAGCGTGTCCGAAGGATCCCTTCCCTCTCCCGAACATCGACACCCTAATCGACGCCACCTCGGGCCATGGGCTCCTCAGTTTCATGGATGCCTTCTCGGGGTACAATCAAATCCGGATGTTCCCTCCGGACATCCCGAAGACCTCCTTCGTCACCGACCAAGGCCTCTACTGCTACCGAGTAATGCCGTTCGGTTTGAAGAACGCAGGCGCCACCTACCAGCGCCTCGTCAACAAGGTTTTCCAGCATCAGATTGGCCGAAACATGGAGGTGTACGTCGATGACATGCTCTTCAAGATCATCCGCGGCACTGACCACGTAGCTGACCTCCAGGGGGCCTTCGGCGTGTTGAGGAAGTACAACATGCGGCTAAATCCGAACAAGTGTGCGTTCGGAGTTTCCTCTGGCAAGTTCCTCGGTTTCATGGTGAGCCAGCGGGGAATTGAAGCTAACCCCGAAAAGATTAAAGCCATATTAGACATGGCCCCGCCTCGGAACGTCAAGGAGGTGCAGAAACTCACCGGTCGGCTTGCAGCGATCGGTCGGTTCCTCTCCAAGTCAGGGGAAAAGTGCCTTCCCTTCTTCAAAGCGCTCCGGGGGGCTAAAGGATTTGAATGGGGCCAAGCACAGCAAGAATCGTTCGACCAGCTGAAAGCCTATCTGGTGAACCCCCCTCTGCTCAGTAAGCCAGTCCCGGGCGAACTCCTCTTCATCTACTTGGCCGCTTCCGAGCAGACCTTGAGCGCAGTCTTGGTAAGAGAAGAGGACCGGACCCAAAGGCCCATTTACTACGTGAGCAAGGTGCTTCGGGACGCCGAGCTTCGCTATCCGAGGATAGAGAAGATAGCCTACGCTCTGGTCATGGCAGCAAGAAAGCTTCGGCCCTACTTCCAATCTCACTCGGTCGTCGTCCTCACCGATCAACCCCTCAAGCAAGTCCTCCACAAGCCCGAAACCTCGGGCCGGCTGATGAAGTGGTCCGTAGAACTGAGTCAGCACGACATCTCCTATCAACCTCGGACGGCAATTAAGGCACAGGCTCTCGCCGACTTCATTGTAGAGTCCACAATCCCTGAGGTCGGCCGCGTCCAGAATGGGCCCCCCATTTGGACAGTCTTTGTAGACGGATCCTCTTGTAATGAAGGAAGTGGCGCCGGCATCATCCTGAATGGCCCTGACAACTTCGTCCTCCAGTACGCGATCCGCATGAGCTTCAAGGCCTCGAACAACGAGGCGGAGTACGAGGCACTCATAGCCGGTCTCGGACTCGCGCGAAGTGCTGGGGCGCATCGTCTCCGGATTCACAGTGATTCCCAACTGGTCGTTAACCAGGTCTTGGGCGAATATGAAGCCCGGGACGAACGAATGGCGAAGTACCTCGCCAAGGTCCAGGATCTCATGGGTCGGTTTGAAGAAGCCATCATCCAACGGGTCCCTCGGGAGGAAAACTCACAGGCCGATGCACTTTCCAAGTTGGCCTCGTCCTCTTTACAAGGCCTCGAGCAGACCGTACTAATTGAAGTCCTCACTAAGCCGAGCATCGAAGACGAGGCACCGGGCTCGGCGGAGTCATTGCCGGTCATGCTGCAAGACAACTGGATGAAGCCACTGGTAGAATTTCTAAGGGATGGGGTTCTGCCTTCAGATTCCAAAGAAGCTCGCCGAGTCAGGACTCGAGCCGAGCGCTATGTCTTGATCGAAGGCATCCTGTACAAACGCTCTTTTTCTCAAATAGACGGCCGGCCGTATCTAAGGTGCCTCTCTCCGGATCAGGCCGAATATGCACTAAAGGAGCTTCATGAAGGCATCGGAGGGGCACACTCCGGGTTCAGGTCTTTGGCTCGAAAAGCTTTGAACTATGGGTACTTCTGGCCTACACTTCTCCAAGACGCCGAGCGGCACGTTCGGCAATGCGGTTCCTGTCAAAGACACTCTAACATCCGACGACTCCCTCAGGCCAACCTCGCCTCCCTATCAAGCCCCATCCCCTTCGCAATGTGGGGGATGGACTTACTAGGGCCCTTCCCTCCAGCTCCGGGTCAGTTTAAATTTTTGGTCGTAGCCATCGACTATTTCTCCAAGTGGGTCGAGGCCGAGCCTCTCGCCGTCATAACCGAAAACAAAGTGGTGCAGTTCTTCTGGAAGAGCATCATATGCAGATTCGGTGTCCCCCGCGTCCTCGTGACGGACAACGGGGCCCAGTTCACTGGCACAGCATTCTGAGCCCTATGCGATGACCTCGTCATTCAGCAACGCTTCTCGTCCGTCTCACATCCTCAGTCGAACGGACAAGCCGAGAATGCTAACAAGCAGATCCTCGCGGGAATCAAGAAAAGGTTGGACAAGTGCTCCAAAGGTTTGTGGGTCGACCAACTCCCTAATGTGTTATGGAACTACCGCACAAGCAAGCGGACGCCCACCGGGGAGTCGCCTTTCAACCTTACTTATGGGGCCGAGGCCGTGATACCCCTCGAGGTCGGAATTCCTTCCCCTCGGCTCATAGCCTACGACGAGGCGCAGAATGCCAGGGACCTCAGAGGAAACTTGGACCTGATAGACGAACTGAGGGAAAGGGCATCAATTCGGCAGCAGACTTACCGGAGGAGGATTGAACTAGCATACAACAAGAAGGTCCGACCCGCCAAACTTGAGCAAGGAGATTTGGTCTTGAGAAAATTAGCCATATCCTTCCCCAGTCAGAAGGGCAAGCTGGCTCCGAACTGGGAAGGTCCGTACCGGATCACAAAAGTTGTTCGGCCTGGGGCATACCGTCTCGAAGACATGGAAGGCAGAGAGCTTCCGAGGACCTGGAACGCCGACCACCTCCTAAAATACCAAGAGAGCGTCCCGACGCCACTCTAGGTGACAAGGAGTATCGAGCCATTCCAATCCTCCGACTTGTAACCCACTTTTTCATAAAATTGTGCTATGTAAAACGGTTCGCCGTCAATAATTAATGAAGAAAGCTCCTTTTGATCTTATAAATTTGTATGCTTCTCCCCGTTCTTTTCATCTGCTCCTTAAATTATGATTCACACCGATGGTTCGGAGTCCAACACTCGGCTCGACTTTACCTCCTCGGCTCGTCTCCGGACGAACCAGGGGTAGATCGCCGTTCGGAATTGCTCCCACAGCCGTTGAACTATACCGATGGTTCGGAGTCCAACACTCGGCTCGACTTTACCTCCTCGGCTCGTCTCCGGACGAACCAGGGGTAGATCGCCGTTCGGAATTGCTCTCACAGCCGTTGAACTATACCGATGGTTCGGAGTCCAACACTCGGCTCGACTTTACCTCCTCGGCTCGTCTCCGGACGAACCAGGGGTAGATCGCCGTTCGGAATTGCTCCCACAGCCGTTGAACTATACCGATGGTTCGGAGTCCAACACTCGGCTCGACTTTACCTCCTCGGCTCGTCTCCGGACGAACCAGGGGTAGATCGCCGTTCGGAATTGCTCTCACAGCCGTTGAACTATACCGATGGTTCGGAGTCCAACACTCGGCTCGACTTTAC
Source organism: Hemerocallis citrina (assembly GCA_017893485.1). Classification (NCBI taxonomy): domain Eukaryota; kingdom Viridiplantae; phylum Streptophyta; class Magnoliopsida; order Asparagales; family Asphodelaceae; genus Hemerocallis; species Hemerocallis citrina. The sequence goes on along the minus strand of CM030359.1, from coordinate 402,844,169 downwards.
CTCCTCGGCTCGTCTCCGGACGAACCAGGGGTAGATCGCCGTTCGGAATTGCTCTCACAGCCGTTGAACTATACCGATGGTTCGGAGTCCAACACTCGGCTCGACTTTACCTCCTCGGCTCGTCTCCGGACGAATCAGGGGTAGATCGCCGTTCGGAATTGCTCCCACAGCCGTCGAGCTCCAGCGATGGTCCCGGGGTCCAACACTTGGTTCCTAGTCCATCTAAACTACTCAGGTAGATCGATGTCAGGCGTTCGTTCGGACACGAAAAAACCGAACACTCCTAGCTACTAGCCGAAGACCGAAGACTTACAACTCGGTCGGCTTCCGAGCAAGCGGCTTCCCGAGTGTGTAAATGGGGAAAATGCACTTTCCCCTCAACTTTCGTACGTGATCTCGATCAGACGGTTCAGATCAAGCCACCTGCGCAAAACGACAAGATAACGTTTTCTTGGGAACTGAGCCGCCTCTAGATTCGCGCCTACGTTCGACGGCTCAGATCTCGCCACCTACTCTAAGCGACAAAATAACGCTTTCTTGGGTACAGAGCCTTGCCGTACCGTGTCAGATCCACTAAATGACAAAGAGCCGCGCCCCCGGAGGTCTATTCGGCTAAACAGACGCGCTCGGTTCAAAGATCCCGGCACGACCGATACGGTTACAAGCAAAGGACAAACATACAAAGCAACGAAAGGGAATTTTATTAATTGTCGGCGCATAATACAAAACATTCCATTACAAAGTGTTGGCAAACAAAACACACAATGCCCGACCCACTACACTTGTCTCTCATACAAAAACATCCTCACTAAACTGTTCGTCCTCCCCGGCAGACGACTCCTCCTCCTCCCCCCGGAGCCTCGCCATCACACCACGCAGATGCCACATCTCGGAGAGCAGGTCATCCCGCTCGGCGACGATCTTCGACTGAACGTGCCGAATGCTTTTGGCCCGAAGAGCGTTGCTGAATGCGGTCTGCGAGTCTTCATCCTCCCCTGCGAAGCTCAGCTCGGCGATCTTGTTCTCCAAACGTTGGATCTCGGCCTCCCGAAGACTGAGGACCAACAAAAGGTGGTCCCACTCACTCTCGGCTCGGCGCAACTTCATGTCGGTGCTCCTAGGGCTCAGAACCACTGTTCCAGAGGTGGCCTCGGATTCGGAGCCATCATTCGAACGCCCGGAGTCCGAGCTATGGATCGTCACGACGAGCTGAAAAGAAGAGAAAACGAATAACACAGTTTCAATACGCTGCCGGAGTCTAACACTTGAGAGTTTTTCAGAATTATTTGCATTCAGACATGATAGTGTTACAGACGGTCGGTCGACCCTACAGCTAAGTTGTTACAACAATCGACAAAAGTAGAAAAATGCCAGAATCAGAGCCTCTTCGGAAGGGGAATGCTTCGGTTTAGGGAAACGCGAGGACGTCGAGGTCTACCCTCCGAACCCGACCCTAAACCAACGAAGCGCGACCCCCCTTCGCTGCTAGCTCTAACGGCAACGCCGGCCGAGGCCCCGCTCGACGAGGCTGCCGCGCTACTCTGAGCATTGGCTGGACTCCCCCTGGTCAACGGCGAGCGCGTCGCAAGTTCGTAGAATGTAACTCCCCTCTCGCTTTCTTCGCGAGTACACGAAGTGCTGCGAACGTTAGCCCTGACCGGCGCCGGCTTGAGCGACGCGATCTCTTCCTCCAGTTCGATGATCCTATCCCTCAGGACGTCGTCCTTCGCCAACTTCTTCGGTCGAGGCGCTGTCAATGAGCCCGAGGCATCGGCATTATCAGTCGCGAGCCGTCGGTAATGGGTGACCTCAATCCCCCTATCTATTGTGATCCTTCTGAGCCTGTCGACTTCGGCCGATAGCCTCTTGCGCTCGATCGACGCCTTCTCTAGTTCGGAAGCCAGCTTCTCCCGCTCCGCCGAACGCTCTTTTTCCGCTAGCTCCAAGCATTGAACCCCGGCCAAAAGGTCGTCATTCTTCTGCTCGGAGGCGGTGAGCTCTTTACGGAGGTTCTCAACTTCGCCTTCGGGATAGGGGGCTGAAGAGCGCTTCCGGTACTGGTACAGCTCGCGACCATACCTCCGCAGAGCCGCCTTCGTATCCTCGAGCCTGCCGAGCAGGAGATACCGCCTATACCGGCTCTGAAAGAGCTCGTCCTTCGTTTTCACCAGCTCCTGCCGAAGGTATTCAGCCTCCGTGATCGGACCGAATCTCACCTGAAATGCAGAGATAAATCCGAGGTCCAACACGCCAAAACAAACACTAAGTCCGAGACTCGACACTTGGGCAAATTTCGGCCAAACAAAACATTTTTTCATTCAAAATTCGAGAAGTTCTACAGCAGCGGTGGCCAGTCCGCAGTTAGGCTTACAGAAACAAAAAAAAAAGAGATAAAAGAAGACAACCGAGTCAGGGGTCGACCTTTTTGTCGTTCGGGTCCGTCGACCCCTCGGCCTTGTCCTTGCCGTCGCCTCCGCCACCTCCCTCGCTCCAGCTCTCCTCCTCCTCGGAGTCGTCTTCCTTCTCCTCCTCGGTCGCGGCCTTCCACGGGTCCTCGACGGGCTCTGTCTCCCCCTCGGGGCCGATCAACTCCTCGGGAACAACCTCCTCCCCTTCCACGAGGTCATAGAAGTTGTAGGTGGACGTGTCGAAGCCCGGGTTCTTGGCGACCACATGTTGCAAGGCCCGGCCGTAGGCGTCCAGCATGTTCTGGGTCATGTGCATCGCGGCCTCCTCCTGCACGGCTTTCTTCACCCTCTTCACCTTCCTGAGGTGTTTGGCCTTGATCTTCTCGGCCCTCTTCCGAGCATCCTCCGCCTCCGACCGAGCCTTGGCCAACTCCTCCCTCAGGTCGGCAGCCTCCTTCACCGACGCCTCGAGCTTGGCCGCCGAATCCTTCGGCTCGGAGACCTCCTTCTCCGAGGCCTCGAGCCTGGCCTCCGCATCCTTTGACAGCTGAATAGCATCGGCCAGCTGCTTCTCCAGCCCCGAGACTTCGGCGGCCCTCTTCGTCGAAAGAAGCAACTCGGAATCGAGCCGCTTCGCGACCTTGACGCGCTCCGTCCTCTCCTTCTCCTTCTCCTGATCCTTCCTCGCCATCTCCTCGAGCAGGAAGTTGAAGTGGCAGATGATCTGAAAGAGAGCAACAGAGTTACAATCCGAACCCAAATACTTAGAAAATTTTCTAAGGAAAAAATTCAGATGAAGAAGAAATCAGCCTACTTACCGACATGGAATCCCGGGCGACCTGCATCACGGAGTCCCCTGCCATCCCGGCCTTCAAGGTCGCCCGATCCTTCGGGGTCGGCAGATGCCTTATCGCCTCCATACAGATGTTCCCGTCGCCCAGGAAACCATCGGCATTCATCACCTGCCAGTCGGGGACGAAGATCTGCTTGTGACGCTCGGTTAAGATCTTCTCCGCCTCGGCAGTGAGGGGCGGAACCGGCATGAACAGCGCATCCTTCACCTCGAAGACGCTGCTCGACGAACCCGGAGCGTCCGTCCCTGGGGTCGGCACAGGTGCATCCGAGGCAGGGGGATCGGAGACATTGACCTCCCCCTGTTCGGGGATCACGACCTTCGTCGGAGAGACGCGGACCTCGATCTCCCCCTCCCTGAGGACCGCGACCTTCGGCTGCTCGGCGGTCTTCGCGACCGAAGGCTTCTTCGCTGGCCGGCTCTCCTGAGTCTCTGCCGCCGACCTCTTTTTCTTCTCCTGCTCGGCCCGGCCCTTCGCCACCAGAGCCTTGTAATCAAGCTTCATTGTCTCTGCAAAAGCCGGATGAAAAAACTTAGAAAATTTTTCATGAACTTTAAACGAGGAGTATAAATACCAGAAGCATACGAGGGTCGATCGGACTGAGACCCCCACGGAACAGATGCTCCTCCGTAATATCCTTCCAGCTTAGCGCTGGCAGGGCGAGAAGCTTCCTCTGGACCTCAGCCTCCTCAGCATTCAGCGGGGCGTCCTTCTTTGTACGCTTGGGCAGGCCGTCCGTCGCCCAAACTGTCGGTATCACCCACGGCGTCAGACTTCGGACGAGGAAGTATTTGTCCTTCCAATGTTTGATCGAGTCCGGGTTCTCGATCAACTTAACTCCCGTCCGAGGAGAAAGGAAAAACCTCTGTTCATGACGCCTCGGCTGACAGGGTTTGTAAAGACTCCGAAAGAGGAACATAGTCGGCTTGGCGTCGACCTCTTGACATCGGAGGAGAAACGCCACGACATGCCTCCAAGTGTTCGGCATCAGTTGGGCAGGACTCAGACCGTACCAGATCAGAACTTCGACCACGAACGGGTGTAGGGGAAACCGGAGCCCGGCGATGAAGGAATCGACCGGGAAGACGCATATATCCGGCGAGGACTTTGTGTTAGCTCGGAACCCCGGCCCAGGAAGAAGCAGCGCATACTCGAGCGGGATCCGGAAACCCTCTCGGATCGTGCGGAGATCGGCCTCGGTGAGAGTCGAGATCCTGTGGTCGACCTCGGACAGCTCCCTAGGCTCGTTCTCCTCCACCAGTTTTGCCGTACCTTGAGTGACCCTCTCCAAGTCATCCTCGGTATAATCCCGAACACCTCCCACGGTCGATACGGCGATGAGTTGCCGACCGAACGCCCCCGCTCTCTTCGGCGTCTCCACTATCGTGATTACGGCTTTACCCTCTCTGGACTCCGCCACGACCTCCTCAGGCACTTCGGCCACTTCACCCTCCTTATCCGGACGAACGACGTCTTGTTTGCTCGGCTCCATTAGTCCCTTCCCTTTGTCCCCTCGGCCAACGGCTTGCTCCGAGGCGGGGGTCTCATCCGAGAATGTAATCTTAACCATTTTATAAAGAGAAGGGAAAGAGACTGACCTTGAAGTGACAAGTACGGTCGGAAAACTCGCCGGGAATCGGAACGCTACCGCGACAGCTAGCAACACCACCAGGGAGCTAAGAACTGCGAAGCAAAGTAAAAACGGAAGAGAGAGAGTAAAAGTGAAAAGTGAAGACTTGGTCTTGGAGGGGTGAAGATTTATAGTAAAATTGGAACGTCCCTTGGACTTCCAATGAACCCTCGCGACTTTTGAGTTACTCTCGAAACGTCACGAAGGCCCATCACCACTACTCCTCTCACCGAGTCAACTGCTCGGCCTCGAAGGATCCAAATCCGACCTCCGAGCGATCCGAACACGCCGACAGCAGGGTCCGGTCGGAATCCGAGCAAGTGCCTTCCCGAGCTGGTAAATGGGAAAAACTCACTTTCCCCTCAACTTTCGCGCCCGATCTCGATCAGACGGCTCAGATCTCGCCAAGAGCGCTAGACGACAAGATAGTGTTTTCTTGGGAGCTGCGCCCGTATCGAGATGCGCGCCATCATCCAGCGGCTCAAGATGCGCCACGTCGCTCGGACGACTTAACCCTCGGACGCCCCACCTATGCCTAAAAGAACCTAGAAAAAATTTGATTCAGTTTTGAGGCGCCGCCGTCGGCGGGCGCCCCCCGGGTCCCGAGCCTCAGTCGGTATTCTGCCGATCACAGGCCCCGGTCGGGAACAGATCGGCGCTCCCCCATCTCTAACTCCCCCGGGCTGACATCCATCAAAGGCCATCAGCCCGAGAAGGAAGACAGAGATGAGAGGGAACCCATCAGCACTCAGAAGTCGAAAGAAGCGCACCATCCCGAGCTAGTTGGTTGCAACTGGAAGGCTCGGCTTGTCGAAAGACTCTAACAGCGGCGCCTTCACAGTTGCAACAAACGGACTCGGATGGCCCGGAGATCGGGATCGGACATGGATCGTCCTTCTCCCACCAAGACCTCCGCCTGCTTCGGCGCCCACTTCGGGGCAACCAAAGAAGGCAGAAGATCTTGGTGAGAGAACGACCACCCGTCCTTCCGAGAAGTCCCATCCCTCGGATCCGGACTACGGTCGTCACCACTCTTGCCTCATTCTCCCCCGCTCCCGACATCCACTTAGGGACCGTCCGGAATGGGAGAAGAAAAAGGTAAGAGAGCGACCACCCGTCCTTCGGAGATAACTCATCCCCCGGGTTCGGACTACGGTCGTCACCACTACTACCTCGTTCCCTCTCGCTCCTGACATCCACTTTGGGGCCGTCAGGAACAAAGGGAAAACCAGGCAGAAGAGCGACCACCTCTCCGAACTTCAAGAGAGAAGCTACCCAAGGCAGATGCCTCCGAGGTCTGGAACTCAATTTGGTTGTGACGAAAATGACAAAAGGAGTGGGGTACTTATAGCCTGCCTCCTAGAACCAGCCATTATGATCCTCGGAAGTTGAAACGCCACGCATTAATTAAAAGAATTATCCTTAATGACATCGGGAAGGCGAAACGCCACACAAGTCACGAAGCGCCATTAACACCATTGGTAACAGAGCCGTCTCAGATCGCCAAAAACCACAGGCCCTCGGTCGGCTTCCGAGCAAGTGCCTTCCCGAGCTGGTAAACGGGGAAAACTCACTTTCCCCTCAACTTTCGCGTCTGATCTCGATCAGACGGCCCAGATCTCGCCGAGAGCGCTAAAAGACAAGATAGTGTTTTCTTGGGAACTGCGCCCGTCTCGAGATGCACGCCCACATCCAACAGCTCAGATAACGCCACGTCCCTCGGCCTGCCGAACACCAATGACTTCGGTCGGCATCCGAGTAAGTGCCTTCCCGAGCTGGTAAATGGAGAAAAAATGGCACCGAGCTACGAGGACCACTAGATCTCACAAAAATTCGCGCTCCCAATGACGAAGAGCCCAGATCGCGCCACGTGCGCTAAAAGACAAGATAGTGTTTTTTTGGGAACTGCGCCCGTCTCAAGATGAGCGCCACCATCCGACGGCTCAGATTGCGCCACGTCGCTCGGAATGCCGAACCCCCTAGTCTCCGGTCGGCAGCCGAGCAAGTGCCTTTCCGAGCTCGTAAACGGAGAAAAACACTGCCGAGCGGTAACAACCATCAGATCTTTCCGAAGTTCGCGCCCGTCCACGATCGATGGGTCAGATTGAGCCACATCATTAATCGGTATTAAAATCGTTTTTTATTTATTTTAATCATTTTATTTGTTTAAAAATTGCAAGAAAATTGCTAAAAATTCGGGAAAATTAGCTAAAAATTCTGGGAAATAATTGAAAATACGGGGACACACTTTCGAACCCCGGGGCATACAATTATTACCCAAAATGCACAGCTAAAGCCCCCGAACGATTAGCAAACACATCGCAGAATTAAATAAATACTTCGAAAAAAGTAGATAAAAGACTGTCAGATACCCGACGCAACTCAAGAACAACACACAGCGTCAAAAGTTACCTCACTACCCCCTTTCTAGACTCAAAATCCCACATTTGGACTCCGATACAACTCCACCAGCCACTGAAACTGCTAAACTACTCCTCAAAGTCTGATCACGCTCAGCCTTTAGGAGTGGGGGGCTCGTGATATGGCTAAAATTGGGGTTAAATCGGGACCGTCCAGATCGAGCACGAATCTTGAAGCACGGGGGTAAAAAGGTAATTTCACATACAGATGGATCCAAGACGGGTATTGGGCATCCTTCTCACGAGATCAATCGCCCGCGAACAGATCCACTTCAACTGGGCACGGGTCCCGACCCGATACAAGCCCAGTCCACCAAGAGGAGAATCAGGCCACTGATTTGATTAGATCAAATCAATAAGCTTGATTTGCTCTCACCAGGGAATCAAGGCCTACTTTCCTAAAACAGAATAGGAGGATTTTGTTCCTAAATGTTAGCCAGGAAATCAGGATCCTAATGATTCCAAAGGCGACTATAAATACAACCCCTCTACCACCAAGACCAGGTTAATCACTTTTTCACCACTTAAGCTCTTTCTTAATCTTTTCCTGATTACTGACAAGAGCGTCGGAGGGTGCGTCGCCGGAATCAACCCCGGTGTTTCGCACTTCCTTGCAGGTTGTGCCAGGAGCAAGAAGTGCCGAGTCAATCGTTCAGGTGTCTCCCGGACTCACAAATTCTATCTGTTTACCCCCACACCGAAATCAGCGGTAACAATAATTATTTTTAGAATTTTTAATTAATTTTTTTCGATTTTTAAATATTTTTTCGGATTTTTTAAATAAAAAAACAATTAAATAAATAAATTAAATAAAATAATACCTGACACGTGGTGCGATCTGTGCCGTCGGATCCCGGCACGAATCTTGAGGAGGCGTGTATCCCAAAAAATCATTTTTTTGTCGTTTAGCGCACGTGGTGCGATCTGAGTCGTTCATCAACTTTTGCGCGATTTTCGCGAAGATCCAACGGTTGGAGTTGCTCGGCGGTTTTTTTCCTCCGTTTTGGAGCTTGGATGGGGAGTTGCTCGGCAGCCGACCGAGAGGTTACTTCGCCCAACCACGTGGCGCCACGTGGCACATAAAGTTTTTTTTTTCCCTCGCTCTGGCCTTCTTCTTCTTCCTCTCTTCCTCTCCGTCTTCGACCCATGCACGCCTCCGACCCCGCCTCCGTCTCCGTCCCTGAGCGCGCCACTGAAGCTCGGCGAGCTCGGCGGGAGGCGACGAGCGGCGTGGGGCTCGTCAAGGCCACGGCAGAGCTCGTGATGGACGGGATGCGACATGGAGCTTGGGAGTTCGGCGAGAGGTGACGAGCGGAGTTCGAAGCTTCGGAGGTTAGCTCGAGCTCGATAGAGGAGGTCCGCAGTGGCTGAGCTTCGTTCGTTGGTTTCGGCGGATAGAGGAGCTCAGTGAGTGGAGTTCGGAGCTCGAAGGTGGTCGTCGGCACTCGCGACGTGGTGGTCGGCGAGGAACAGTGGTCGACCATGGCGAGGGGAGCTCGTGAAGGGTGGAGTTGTGAGCTCGGTAATGGGTTCGGAGTCGGAATGGAGCTTGGAGGTGAGAGCTCGATGACGCGGTTGGTGCTTCTCGAAGTGGAGGTGGAGATGACGAGCTTGAAGTGAAGCCAGAGCATTGCAGAGGAGTTCGGTTGTTTCACGAAGAAGCTGGTTTTATTTTTTTTGTTCTGATGGGTTTTTGGCGCCAGAATTTGTTGAAGGAGGAGATGGGAAGGGGTTCGGGTTGGATCCCCTTAACGGGTCCAAACCCGGCCCCTTGTGCCCCCTCTTTTTTTTTTGTTCGGCGAATCCGAGCACGAATTTTGAGGCAATTTTGCAGCTCGGTAGGGCAGTAGCTCGGATTGGAGATCCGAGCTACGTGGCTCGATCTGGGCCGTTGGATGGTGGCGTGAATCTCGAGACAGGCTCAATTCCCAAGAAAACGCTATCTTGTCGTTTAGCGTCGCTGGCAAGATCTGGGCCGTCTGATCGAGATCTTACACGAATGTTGAGGAGAAAGTGAGTTTTCTCCGTTTTGACGCTCGGATGGGCACTTGCTCGGTTAGCCGACCGGGCTCTTTGATGTTGGGGCTCGGATGGGAAAAGCTCGGATTCTTGCTCGGGTTCGGTTCGGATTTCTCCCTCGCGCGAGTGGCTCGGCTCGGATTTCCGAGCTATTCGGCGCAGCTGCATTGAGATCCACTTTCCCGGTGCTACGGAGGTCCGATCGGGGAGTGCGACCCCTCATTTCGAAGCTAGTTCGAAGATCTACAACTTCTCTTTAGGAGTGGGATGAAGACTCACCCTCCTTCATGGTCAAAATAGCCTCGCAACATGCTTGTCTTCATGAGGTTGTAAGTACTTTGGTCTTGGGGATTTTGGAAGAGGAGTTCCACTCCTAGGGGCGGAGAAGATATGCTAGGAAGACCCTTGTGCTTGGAAGACCCTTGGGCTAGGAAGACCCTTGTAAGGTGTGCTAGGAAGACCCTTGTGCTTGGAAGACCCTTGGGCTAGGAAGACCCTTGTAAGGTGTGCTAGGAAGACCCTTGTGCTTGGAAGACCCTTGGGCTAGGAAGACTCTAGGGGCGAAGAAGAGGCGCGAGTGGGTCGGATCGCTAGTCGCTCGGCTCGGAATATCGAGCGACGTGGAGCGATCTGAGCCGTCAGATCTCAACGCGGATCTCGAGGCGGGCACAGTTTCCAAGAAAACACTATCTTGTCGTTTAGTGCTGCTGGAGCGATCTGAGCCGTTGATCTCAGCGCGGATCTCGAGGCGGGCACAGTTTCCAAGAAAACACTATCCTGTCGTTTAGCGACGCTGGCAAGATCTGGGCCGTCTGATCGAGATCTTACACGAATGTTGAGGAGAAAGTGAGTTTTCTCCGTTTTGACGCTCGGATGGGCACTTGCTTGGTTAGCCGACTGGGCTCTGTGATGTTGGGGTCGGATCGGCACTTGCTCGGCACCCGAGCGGAGGGAAGAGCTCGGCTCTAGAAGAGAGCTATTTGTTAGACAAGTGTGAAGAGGAACTCTAGGAGAGAGTTGTGAGCTCCGAACTCGTTGAGAAGAGGTTCGCTTCGGAGGCGAGCGGAGTGAAGAGCTCGGCTCTGGAAGAGAGCTATTTGTGAGACAAGTGTGAGGAGGAACTCTAGGAGAGAGTTGTGCTCCAAACTTGTCGAGAAGGGGTCCGCTTTGGAGGCAAGCGGAGTGAAGAGCTCGGCTCTGGAAGAGAGCTATTTGTGAAACGAGTGTGAGGAGGCACTCTAGGAGAGAGTTGTGAGCTCCGAACTCGTTGAGAAGAGGTCTGCTTCGGAGGCGAGCGGAGTGAAGAGCTCGGCTCTGGAAGAGAGCTATTTGGGAGACGAGTTTGAGGAGCAACTCTAGGAGAGAGTTGTGAGCTCCGAACTCGTTGAGAGGAGGTCCGCTTCGGAGGCAAGCGGAGTGAAGAGCTCGGCTCTGGAAGAGAGCTATTTGGGAGACGAGTTTGAGGAGCAACTCTAGGAGAGTGTTGTGCTCCCAACTTGTCGAGAAGGGGTCCGCTTTGGAGGCAAGCGGAGTGAAGAGCTCGGCTCTGGAAGAGAGCTATTTGTGAAATGAGTGTGAGGAGGCACTCTAGGAGAGAGTTGTGAGCTCCGAACTCGTTGAGAAGAGGTCCGCTTGGGAGATGAGCGGAGCGAAGAGCTCGGCTCTGGAAGAGAGCCATTTGTGAGACGAGTGTGAGGAGGGACTCTATGAGAGAGTTGCGCTCCAAACTCGTTGAGAAGAGGTCCGCTTCGGAGGCGAGCGGAGTGAAGAGCTCGGCTCTGGAAGAGAGCTATTTGGGAGACGAGTTTGAGGAGCAACTCGAGGAGAGAGTTGTGAGCTCCGAACTCGTTGAGAGGAGGTCCGCCTGGGAGATGAGCGGAGCGAAGAGCTCGGCTCTGGAAAAGAGCCATTTGTGAGACGAGTGTGAGGAGGGACTCTATGAGAGAGTTGCGCTCCAAACTCGTTGAGAAGAGGTCCGCTTCGGAGGCGAGCGGAGTGAAGAGCTCGGCTCTGGAAGAGAGCCATTTGTGAGACGAGTGTGAGGAGCAACTCTAGGGGAGAGCTGTAGCTCCAAACTCGCTGCTTATGTGAGAGAATCAACGGTTGTGGGAGCAATTCCGAATGGCGAACCACTTCTAACCCGCTGAAGAGCCAGTTATTTGAAGAGGAATCGAGCCAAGTGTTGAACTCCGAACCATCGGTAGAGGTATTCAACGGTTGTGGGAGCAATTCCGAATGGCGAACCGCTTCTAACCCGCTGAAGAGCAGGTTATTTGAAGATGAATCGAGCCAAGTGTTGGACTCCGAACCATCGATAGAGGTAGTCAACGGTTGTGGGAGCAATTCCGAATGGCGAACCACTTCTAACCCGCTGAAGAGCAGGTTATTTGAAGAGGAATCGAGCCAAGTGTTGGACTCCGAACCATCGGTAGAGGTATTCAACGGTTGTGGGAGCAATTCCGAATGGCGAACCACTTCTAACCCGCTGAAGAGCAGGTTATTTGAAGAGGAATCGAGCCAAGTATTGGACTCCGAACCATCGGTAGAGGTTAGTAAGTTACGGGAGCAGCCATGTAGAAGAAGCTGGAATCCGAACCCACCACTTAAGAGAGAAGCAAGAGCAATAATTTTCAATAAAAAAACATAAAGTTTTATTGAAATAAACTAAGTGGCTGCTTCAATATGGCGAGCCCTTATTACATGCTATTGGCCGGATTACAAGCATCGGCCTTATTAAAAATCAAGATCCTGCTTCTATGATAAGGTGAAGACCTCTTGGGAAGAGCCGGGAGGTTTTGAGTCTTAAAGCTCGGCGGGCCCTTCGGTTCGTCTGTTGGCTCCTCAGGAGGGAAGCTTGGCCCCCTTTTTCTGGACGAACTTGGTCAGGTGCCCCCGCTGTATGAGTTCTTCAATCTCCTCCTTGAGAGCCCGACAATCATCCGTGTCGTGGCCGTGGTCCCTGTGAAAGCAGCACCACTTATCTTTGTTCCTCTTCTTTCCAGGTGTGTTCATTCTAGGGGGAGCACGGAGTAGCCCTTCCTTGTCCACTTCCATAAGAACTTCTGATATATTGGCAACGAGGGGGGTGAACTTCTCAAACCGAGGAGTCGGGCGGCATTGGCTATTGCCGTCCTTCTGAAGCTTCTTAGCCTCTTCTTCTTCGGTCAGCTTTCGTTTCGTCCCTGAGGTAGACCCTTCGAAGCTTGGAAGGTAGGCGGCCTCTTCGGCACGAATGTACTTGTCACACCTGAGAAGGAGGTCGGCAAAGTTCTGTGGAGGCTTCTTAGCAAGAGAGGAGCGGAGGCTGGAATTGAAGACGTTGGATTGGAAGGCGGCTGTTGCGACGGATTGGTCGAGGGAGGCTATGGACCTGACCTCCGCAGTGAACCTCTTCACATAGTCTCTCAACTTCTCTCCCTTCTCCTGGCGGAGCTGGAGTAACGAGATGTTAGTCTTCTCCGTGCGTCTGCTACTCACAAAATGAGTGATGAAGAGGCTCTCGAATTGCTCGAAGGAGAATATGGAAGACGGGGCGAGGCGGGAGTACCACTCCCGAGCCGAACCCTTAAGAGTGGCGGGGAAGGTTTTGCACAGCAAAGCATCGGAAGCTTGGTGGATTAGCATGATGGTCTTAAAGCTTTCGATGTGGTCCACGGGGTCCGACTCCCCTGAGTAAGTTTCGAACTTCGGGGGTTCGAAACCTCTTGGGATAGGAGCTTCCATGATGGTCCGGGAGAAGTGAGGTCTGCTCGGGTGGATGGTCCTTCCTCTTGACTCCTCATCCTTGTCTATTCGGCCGATGCGCCTCTCCATCTCGTGGAGACAGCGGTAGAGAGCATCGTCCCTTCGACGATAGTCAAACGAGCCTCTGGACTTGTTTTCATAGGAAGGGGAGCGACGACGGTAGCTCTGGGAGCGGCGAGGGCTAGGCATGCGCTGTTGGTTGCTAGGAGCCGGAGGAGGAGTTACGGACCGATGGTGAGGACTTTGGACCCGGGGGGGGGGTAGGAACCCTCTGAGCGTTGTTATTGTTGGGTCGGAGGTTGAGGGCTTGCAACACCGTTGCTTGGAACTGTTGGAACTCGGCACGGGTGATGGGTGCCTCATCGTTCCTTGGATGTCGTCGACCGGCAGGGGAATGAGGTCTTCTCCTATGGTGTTCGGGGGACTCTTTCATCCCTCTTCGGGTAGGGGACCTTCTATAGTCTCGATGGTGAGGGTTTCGCTCATCTGGACGTTGCTGGCGGGAGGCTCCCTCTCGGGCCCGCTTTTCATCCAGACGGCGGCGAAGATCCTCATCTTTCTGCCGGTTGAGGACGGTATTCCGAAGGTCAGGGGCCTGAGGACTGTGGGAGGCGTAAGAGTCCGTAGAGGCATTGTGTATCGAGATGCGGTCCTGATGGAGAGGTTGCTTTTGCTTCTGCGGGTTAGGACCAGCGGGACCGTTAGGGGGTTGCTGACTCAGAAGAGGAGGCTGGTCCTGTTGGAAATGGTCCTCGGCCGGAGGAGGAAGTTGCCCCTGCTGCGGAGCGGGATGGACGGGGATTTCCTGCTGTTGATCAACAGGGTTGGGTCCACGGTTGGACCCCCTGGATCTTAATTTTCTGGGAGGCATGGCTGGAGAAGATCTAGTCGACGAGGAAGAGGCGGAGGCTATTCGTATGGTTTTCCCACAGACGGCGCCAGCCTGTTACCGCTAATTCTGGTGTGGGGGTAAACAGATAGAATTTGTGGGTTCGTGGAAAAACCTGAATAGCGAGTCCAAACCTGTTCGTCGGAGTTGGGCTGCTGACTCCCGCCGTACACCTGCAAGGAAAGTGCGAAACACCGGGGTTGATCCCGGCGACGCACCCTCCGACGCTCTTGTCAGTAACCAGTGATGATTAAAAAAGAGCTTAAGTTAGCAAAAAAGTGATTAACCTGTAACAGTGGTAGGTGGGAGGTATTTATAGTGGCCGTTGGGATCAGATTAGGAATGTGATTCCTGTGATCTGATAAGGCGTAAAATCCTCGTAATCAGATTAGGAATGTAATCCCTTAATTCCCGGTGAGAGGATAGTCGCGAATCAGGCCCGTTGATTTGGTTCAATCAGAGATCCTAATTCTATCCTGTCGGACTGGGTTTGTATCGGGTCGGAACCCGTACCCAGTTGAGGTGGATCCGTTCGCGGGTTATTGGATCTGTGAGAAGGAGACCCAGTACCCGCTTCGGACCCGTTAGTAGGTGAAATTACCGTTTTACCCCTGAGCTTTAAGATTCGTCTCCGATGTGAACGGTCCCGATTTAATCCTACTTTTAGCCATATCAACCAGAATTCTCAATATCATCCTATCGTAGCATGTTTTGATTATCTGATATGAGTATGACAATAAGCTCATATGATTTTCTTCCGTGTTCTAATTAACATGCATTTGTCACAGTATTAATGCTAGTCTTATTGGAGAGTTTGCTCATGCCATTATGTAGAAGGTGAAGGGTTTTTTCTAGATAGGACATTTATAATTCTTTAAATTCTAAATAAGACGCTCGTAATTTACGTTTCTATATACAAGAGCAATAATGTTGGGCTCACTCCAAAAATATCACTCTCATTAAGGTTTGTTAATTTAGTCCTAGTTAAAAGTTAACCACAGTTGGCAAATAACTATCATGTCCTCCAATTAAACATTCCTCAATCATATTTCACATTAACTAAATCTAAAGATATGAAATGAGGTATTTGAGATAAATTTGAAATCTAAAGATATAAAATGAGAGCTTATCAATGACACCCCAAAGATGATTTCTTTTGGTGTTGGTCTAATTCTGGTACCTATACAGTGAAATCTTGTTATAACTTTCTTCTTGAGATATAATCTCCTCTTTCTACAATGCTATTTGGAAGTGTCCCGCTCCCCTTAAGGCTCGTATCCTCACTTGGCTGATTATCCACAATAAACAGCTCACTGTGCATAATCTTAATAAGAAGAATTTAGTTGTTGGCCAATTATGTGTTTTCTGCCTGACTTGCTACGAGGACGCGACTCACTTATTTATCCATTGCTCCTTTATTAGACCTTTATGGCTCATATGCAAGGTTGCTTGACACATTCATGGGATGCAAGGTCCCGTGGTTTCGTGGTGGGACTCCTGGCGCAAGCTTAGGGTCCACCATTCATTCTGCTCTTCATGGGATCTATCTATGATGGTTCTCATATGGATCATATGGTCTGAAAGGAACAATAGAATTTTCAGTGGCACTTCCCGTCGCATTTCTAGTTTGATTGATGACCTTCGCTATTATACAAACTTCTGGCTCTAATTCTACCTCCTAACAAACTGGATCTCCTTCGCTTAACCAATCTGGACTCAGCGGTCAATAATTTTTATTTCTTTTATAGCTCTTCTTAAAGCTACTTTTATTATGCTGTTATTACTTGGTTTTTTATCCTCCCCATTTTCACTTATTTTGAGTTTATCTTTCTGTAGTGATAGCTCTTTGTGGCGGGGCAGTCTGGACATATTTTGGCCTTCCATTTTGTGCTTGTTGGTCTTACAGGTTCCTGCCCCTCGCCTCCTTTTTATCGCGCTTCCGTTGCATTGCCCTCGTGGCCTCTGTTTTGGGTGATGTGATGATGTTATCCTCCTTTCTTTATGCTGCTATTGTTATGCTTCTGATGTTAGGAATATGGTGTTTGGCCCTTTATGTTTGTAGGGTTTATGGTTCTATCCTCTCCCAGTTGCTATTCTTCATTATGCTTCTTGCATGATGTTATAGTTCCCTCTCTCTTATTTTCCTGGTGATGTTGATTGCACTTTCGACAATTTTGTCTGGTTCTGTATGTTTGTAGTATTTTTGTTTCATTCCTCTCGCAGGTCCTGTTTTTCATTATGTTTCATGTCAGGTGTTATATTTCCCTCTCTCTAATTTTCCTTGTGTTATTCCTGTATGCTCTTTTGAGTTTTCTGTTTCTGGGGGTTTGTTATGATTGTTGGGTGTTGTGGGCTCTTTTCGTTTAGAGCGGCCTTATGCTGGTCTATATATCTCTTGCTATTATGTCTTGTTTTTGTTGTGCGCACAGTTGCTATTCTGGTTCACGGAGTTTCTACTGTTTGTTGAGATGATGAGTTCTCTTTTTGGCCTGCATAGGCATGCGTACATCACAATTATACTACAGTTGTATTTCTCAGGTTGTCCACTGTGCACTATCTCTCTTCCTATAGCTCGTTTCGTCTGCCTTGCTGTTGTCTTCTTTTTCATCGATCTCACATCTTGGAGTGTCTGCTTCGCTGGAGGTTGTTGTAGTTTGTTAGGTAGCCATCTTAGCTACCTTTCTTTGGCTTTATAGCCCCTATGTAATATTGTATTCAACCTTTCTTTGCTTTTGTTTTACTCCTTGTAAACATTATATGTTCTGTATTTAATTTCTTTTATATATATCTGGCTGGAGTATTCAAATATATATATATATATATATATATATATATATATATATATATATATATATATAGGGAAAAGGGGGTATGAGTAACTTGCTCATTTAGTAAATAAGCAATTGATGATGTGGCATGCATGTGATTAGAAAATTCTTAAAAGGGACAGTTGTCCAATGTTTCACATGCATGCCACATAATCAATTGCTCATTTACTAAATGAGCAAGTTGCTCATATCCCTTTTACCCATATATATATATATATTGTTGGAAAAAGTTTTTGCAGATTTTTCGGGCCAGATTCTGGTGGGCTCCGACCACCGGCGGCGCCGAAAATTGATTGGATCATGTTCCTCTCGTCGAGTACTATTCCGTAATGTACTCACTTGCCAAAAACGGTTTCCGTATGAATGAGAAATGTAGGTCCAAAGTTAGGTACTCGTAATGTACTAACTTGGACAGTTGAAATGAATAATCCCACATCGGAAGATGGGAAAGGTTTTCTCTAGTATATAAGCTAAAGAAATGGACTAAAGGGCATAGCCCTGGGGTTACCACTAACGTGTAGTGGGGAGAGGACCTAGCCAAAATAACAAACACACACGCGCGCGCGCCTGGCCTGGCCTAGCTCCTGCCCCAGCCCCGGCCCCGGCTTCGGCTTCACTTCAGCTTGGTCTGGTCTGGTCTGGTTTGGTCTGGCCTGGCCTGGCTTGGCTTGGCTCATCAGTTACACTTTTGAACAATTACTCTACTGTTACAGAGTAATGGACCCTTCAGTTACTCACAATCTCCTATAAAACCAGTCCATTTTGTCTGCTAGAAAGATAGTTTCCAAAAAACTAGTTCGAATCTTCTTATTCTTCTTCCTCTGAGTCAGTACTGAGAATACAACACAACTCCGGTCCGTTCAGATCTTTGAAGTTTGGTGCTGCTCTTCAGGAAAAAGTAATACAGTTGTATCCTGTGAGGTAATTCGTCAACCACCGTCACACTACGGGACGAAATTTGCTTTAAGGACAGAGATATTCAAATCTCGACTCTGTATTGTATTGTATGGTTTGTTCTTTTATTTTCTGTAATTGTAACTCTTCACAATTATTATTAGCATTTTCTGTTTTATGAAACTTATGTTCTAACATATATATATATATATATATATATATATATATATAATTAGGAGTTTGAGATAAATTTGAAATAATATATATAATTAGGAGTTTGAGATAAATTTGAAATATGTACTCCTGAAGACAAAAGTTCATATTAAGAGGGAGTATAGAGAAGAAAAGAGGGTTTGATTTCTTCTGTTCGGAATGGTTGCGGTATTACAGTGCCTACAGGATGCACCTACTACTTCTGGGTGCAGGTGGTATGCATCTTCATAGACATGTTCGTTTTAGCATGCCTCTTTCTCGGACAATGCCCAGAACAATACGCCTTTCGTGTGGGTTGGTGGAGTTATGATACGCAACTAAGATCATCGAAGGAAAATGGGTCTGATAGTAGAGCAAGGAGGGAGAGAGGAATACCTAAACATTTAAATGACTATGTGTTGGATTTAAATATACGGGTTATGCACGTGAATTTTAAAAAAGGAGCTTGGTGGAAGCAGTTTAGAGAGCACGTGTCTGTTATGTGCAAATGTTTTTGTTAGGGTTAGGGTTTATGAATTTGAGAAGAGGAAGATAAGAGAAGAAGAAGACGGCCGGCTATTTTGGAAGAGAAGATTAGCAAAAATGTTGATTGATTATTTCCTTTGATTCAAAGCTTACATATGTGAAGATACAAAGCCCAATGGGCCCAAAACAATTTGGGTCATAACATAACAATCTCCACCTTGAACCAAATTGTATCTAAAACAAACTAAAACATAAAGCAAATGCATAAAGCAAACATAACCTAAACAAAGGTAAACATAAAGATATACTAGCAACATGCTAGAAACAAAACTAGCTCAAACTAGCTAGAAACAAACCGACATCAAACTTGAACAAAGCTTGAACTTTGCAATTGGAAGAGGCTTTGTGAGCATATCGGCCGGATTCGATTCGGTACCAATCTTCTTCACGGCAATCTTGCCTTCCGAGATCACATCTCGAACAAAATGGTATCGAATGTCAATGTGCTTCGTCTTCTCATGGTACATGCGGTCCTTAGTCAAATGAATCGCGCTTTGGTTGTCACAAAACACCGTAATAGGATCTTCAAGTGAAGACATCTCACCAACAAACGCCTTGAGCCAAATAGTCTCTTTAATAGCCTCAGTAATTGCCATATATTCGGCCTCGGTACTTAAGAGCGCAACGGTGGCTTGAAGTGTAGACTTCCAACTAATTGCACAATCTCCAAGGGTAAAAACATAACCCTTCAAGGAACGCCTCTTGTCCAAATCACCCGTAAAATCCGCATCCACAAAACCCGTTAGTTTCTTACCATTACCAAACTCCAAACAAGCATCAATAGTACCTCTCAAATAGCGGAAGATCCACTTCACCGCTTCCCAATGCCCTTTTCCCGGACAAGAGAGATATCTACTTACCACACTAACGGCTTGAGCAATGTCGGGTCGAGTACACACCATAAAGTACATAAGACTCCCGACCGCACTCGAATATGGAACCTTTTCCATATATTTCTTCTCATCATCGGATTTTGGACTTAAAGCGGTCGAAAGCTTGAAATGTGCCGCAAGAGGTGTTGAAACAACTTTTGCTTTCTCCATGCCAAAACGGCGTAACACTTTCTCGGCAAAACTCTTTTGTGAAAGAAATAACTTTCTCTTGGACCTATCCCTTGTGATCTCCATTTCGAGAATCCTTTTGGCAGCCCCCAAGTATTTCATCTCAAATGCCGAACTTAGTTGCTCTTTCAACCTCCTAACTTTTTTCAAGTTTGAGGATGCAATCAACATGTCATCCACACAGAGCAACAAGTAAATGAAATCCCCACCATCCAACTTCTTGAAATAAACACAACTATCATAATTGGAACGATGGAAATTAATACTCACCATGAATGAGTCAAACTTCTTATACCATTGCCGCGGTGATTGCTTAAGGCCATAAAGGGACTTCTTCAAAAGACACACACGGTCCTTCTTTCCCGCAACCTCAAAACCCTCCAGTTGGCTCATGTAAATCTGCTCCTCCAAATCACCATGCAAGAAGGCAGTTTCACATCCATTTGCTCCAATTCCAAATCCTTCATTGCCACCAAAGAGAGCAAAACTCGAATGGAGGTGTGCTTAACTACGGGAGAGAACACATCATTGAAGTCCACACCTTGGACTTGACTATACCCTTTAGCCACTAGCCTTGCCTTGTATCGAAAATCCGCGGGATTTGAGCCATCAATCTTCCTCTTAAACACCCACTTGCAACCCACAATCCTCTTACCACTCGGAGGCTTCACAAGAGACCAAGTCTCATTTTGTTGCAAAGATTATAATTCTTCATTCATAGCGACAACCCAATTGGCCGCATCTTTAGAAGAAATGGCTTCCTTGTAGGAAGATGACTCACAATACTTCACATCCTCTGCAATTGCCAAACAATAAGCAAAGTCGGAGTATCCATACCTTGTAGGTGGTCTCGTTTCTCTTCTAGCTCGGTCCCTTGCCAATGCATATGGTTGTGCCTCTTCTTGGACTTCCTCCAAATTGACATCATCATGTGAGATCAAATCATCACCTTCTTGGACCGGCACCTCAAACTCCACCTTCTTCTCAACCGTCTCATTCTCCTTAATAGTCGGCTCGGGTGCAACATCATTTGCCTTCAATATGGCCGACTCATTGAAAATGATATCTCTTGAAATAAGAAACTTGGATGATTCGGGACACCAAAACTTATATCCCTTCACATTTGTGAGATACCCAACAAAAATACACTTCTTCGATCTAGGCTCCAACTTTTCTTCATTCACATGTGCATAAGCGGGACAACCAAACACCCTCAAATTCGAATAATCGGCCGTCTTACTAGACCACACTTCTTCGGGTGTCTTCAACTCAATTGAAGTGGTAGGAGATCGATTTACCAAATAGCAAGATGTGTTAATGGCTTCCGCCCAAAACTCCTTACCCAAACCCGCATTTGAAAGCATACTTCTAGACCTTTCAAGTAGTGTCCTATTCATCCTTTCTGCAACACCATTTTGTTGTGGAGTGTTGACCACCGTCTTGTGCCGAACAATTCCTTCAGCCTTGCAAAAATTATCAAACTCACGGTTGCAAAACTCCAAACCGGTATCGGTTCTCAACCTCTTAACATTCCTTCCTGTTTGGTTCTCCAAAAGTGACTTCCATTCTTTGAAGGTGCGAAACACATCACTTTTCTCTTTCAAGAAATAAACCCAAACCTTCATTGAGAAATCATCAATGAAAGTAAGCATGTAACGAGAACCATTACCTTTGGAAGGCTCACGAGAAGGTCCCCAATGATCCGAATGGATGTAGTCCAGTGTTCCCTTGGTCGAATGAATGGCCGTGGAGAAGCTCAACCTCTTATGCTTGCCAAATACACAATGCTCACAAAACTCCAAGTTGCCCGTGCATTGGCCACACAACAAGCCTCTCTTGCTTAAAATGGTCATTCCTCGGTCGCTCATATGCCCCAATCTCATATGCCAGAGCCTAGTAGTATCCTCATCCGACATAGTACCCGAACGTGCAATGGCGGCCGAGCCCGTGATCGTGGAACCTTGTAAGAAATAAAGAGTTCCAATTCTCTTCGCCTTCATGATTGTGAGAGCCCCTTTAGAGACTCTAAGGACTCCATCTTCACTTTGGAACTTACACCCCTTTTCTTCAAGAGACCCCAAAGAAATCAAATTCTTAGACAAATCGGGTATATGCCTCACACCCGTCAACCTTCGGACCTTTCCATCATGGAACTTAATTGTCACCGAACCAATTCCGGCAACCTTACACATATTGTTGTTCCCCATGAGAACCTTACCATCCGTAGGCTCATAAGTCTCAAACCAATCTCTATTCGGAGTCATGTGTTGCGAAGCACCCGTATCCATCACCCAACAATGTATATCATCAACATTAGTATCTATCACACAAAGAGTATCAACCGTGTCACATTCGGCCACATTGGCCTCCTCCGAAGAAGAACCTTTACTATCCGCCTTTTGTTTATTTTTGAGCTTGAAACAATCGGCCTTAATGTGTCCCTTCTTCTTAAAATAGTTGCACGTCAAATTCTTGTGCCTAGACTTCGAACGGGTCCTTGTATCTTTCGAGTTTCGGTCCCATGACCTACATCGATCAACAACTAAACCAACACCTTGGCTCCCTTTCTCATTATTGGTCATTTCTCTATCAATGTGCAACTTGGCTTGCAAATTGCTCTTAACATCCTCTAGAGAAATTTTATCTCTACTATAAATCAACATGTCTCTAAAAGCCTTGTATGATGCGGGCAATGAGCATAATAACAAAATGGTTTGGTCCTCATCCTCCACCTTAACATCAATCTTACTTAAGTCATTCAAAATAGATGCAAACTCCGTAATATGATTGGAAATTGATCTACCTTCAACCATGTGAAGAGTGTAGAGGTGCACTTTCAACCGCAGTCGATTGGTGAGGGACTTCTTCATGTAAATGTTCTCCAACTTCTCCCACAAAGCCTTAGCGGTCTTCTCCGATAGGACTTCTTGCAATGTCGAATCGCTCAAACACAATTGGATAATAGATAGCACTTTATCATCCATCTCTCTCCATTTCTTATCTGCCACCGCATCAATCAATTTTTCTCGACCAAAAATGGCATCCTTAACGCCTTGGCTCGACAAAATCGCTGCCATACACACTTGCCATAATGCAAAACTCGTCTTCCCATCATACTTCTCAATATCATATTTCCCCGACATATCCATTCAAATTTCTTGAACCCAATTCAACAAAACACCAAAATTTCCCCCAAAAAATTAAATTACTCAAATCACAAAATCAAACCTTCTCCTTCTAGATATCCTCCCTCCTCTGGTGTTCACGATGACGACGAATCTGGGTGCTCGACGACGGATCTGGCTGGAAGTGGGAGAACACGACGGCTAGGGTGCTCGACGACGGATCCACAGTGGAAGTGGCTCGAAGAGAGGAAGACATCACTGGGAATCAGCAACGATGGCTCTGGGAATCAGCAACAACAGCAGAGGACGTCGTGGCGATGGCTAGAAGAAGGTGGAGGATCGCGAATGGATCTGTTCCGGCCTTCGCGCTGCTTCAGAGAAGGCAAAATTCGTTGATGGCGAAGATGAGGATGTCGGCGTCGGTGGCAAGGTCGTCGAAGGGAGGTAGGTGATGGTGGGGATTTGGGGCTGGAGTGAAGGGGCTGGAGGTGTGTGGGTTTTAGTGTTGGCTCTGATACCAATTTGTTAGGGTTAGGGTTTCTGGATTTGAGAAGAGGAAGAGAAGAGAAGAAGAAGACGGCCGACTATTTTGGAAGAGAAGATTAGCAAAAATGTTGATTGATTATTTCCTTTGATTCAAAGTTTACATATGTGAAGATACAAAGCCCAATGGGCCCAAAACAATTTGGGTCATAACATAACAGTTTTATATAAATAAGCTCGGTAAAGAGCAATGTAAAAATCAACAAATTGTAACAACCTTCTCTTATCTTCAACTCATCTTCCTCTGTTCTTCTTCTTCCCCAAAACCTCAAATCCCTAATTTTGAAGTATGCTGTGATTGAGTCAATTTCTTCCAATAGAAAGTTCAATTCGATTCGTAGTTCTATCCTCTGAGCTTGACTGTTATCAAGTTATGGTAGATTTCTACACATGATTGATTTACATGTTCAATGTAATTGGATAAACTGTTCTACCCTTCATAAATATTAATTAGTACTACATTCTTCTGGTTTACTAATGTATGACACAAATTTTAAGCTAAACCATCACTTTATGTTGGCAGCAACAAGAATCCATTCTCAGATTCTATAAAAATTCGTCCAATTGATGACTCTGTCAGAGTATACAAATCTCATATGAAGAAAAATCCAGATTAATATAATCTGTTTGTGATTATTACTTCAAAACACAACCTTGCTATATAACCAGTAAATATCGCATTCAATTCCAATCAAAACCAAACAAACAAAAAAAAGAAGCTCGAAAGTTCAAAACTCAAAGCAAACAACCAAGCACAGAACCTGTTTCCAATTGATGACTTCTGAGAAAATAAATTTAATAGATATAATGCATACGTCTTTAGATAATATTAGTATTATATAGTAGGAGAAAAGTGCACGTATCTCTGTTTGGAGCTTTTCACATACACATATATTTTTGCCGCAATATCTAAAAAAAAATTACATAAAGTTTTGGGCCAGTTTAAAAAAAGTTTACAATTTTTTTTAATAAAAAAAGGACATAATGTTTAAATTAACTCCAGTGGGTTAGTTAGGGTTAGTTGGGGGTGGGGGTGGGGGGGTTATTATTAGTTAAGTGATATTTTTTTAAACACAAATAAAAGATGAATATGATTATTTTTAAACACAAATGAAAGATGAAAGTGGTTTTTTTAAACCCTACCCTAACCAAACCCTAACCCTAACTAACCCAGTGGAGTTAATTTAAACATTGTGTCCTTTTTATAAAAAAAAAAAAAAACTTTTGTGTACTTTTTTTAAACTGGCCCAAAAAAAAATTGCCTATTTTTGAAGATAAAGGTGATCTCGTCATCGTTTCATTAATAAAATATTAATGATACAGACTAGTACATTATACACTACTTAAACCGAAATAACTCGGTCAAAGTACAAAAACATCATAATCAACAATTACTACTAGAACAAAACGTAGAGATACAACTAGAATCAACCCTATGTTGGAAATATTTTTGGGATATTTTTCGGGCCAGATTCCGGTGGACTCCGGCCACCGGCGGCGCCGAAAAGTGATTGGATTACGTTCCTCTTGTCGAGTACTATTCCGTAATGTACTCATTTGCCAAAAACGATTTCCGTATGAATGAGAAATGTTGGTACAAAGTTGGGTACTCCATTGTACTAACTTGGAAATTTGGAATGGATAGTCCCACATCGAAAGATGGGAAAAATTTCTCTAGTATATAAGCTAAAGAAATGGACTAAAGAGCGTAACCCTGGGGTTACCACTAACGTGTAGTGGAGAGAGGACCTAGCCAAAATTATAAATACACCCACGCGCGCGCCCGGCTGGGCTCGGCTTGGCCTATATTTTTTTTTATAAGACCAGTAATTTTTGTCTGTCAGTACACAGAATTTTTAAATCTCCTTCTTCTTCTCCCTCTGAGTTAGTCTGAGAGTACAACACAGGTACCGGTTCGCTGAAATCTCTGAAGCTAGGGTGCTGCTCTTCAGGAAAAGGTAATACAGTTGTATCCTGGGAGGCAATTCATCAACCACCGTCACACTATGGGGCAACTTTTGCTTTAAGGACAAAGATTTTAATCTCGACACTGTATTGAAGTGTCTGGTTTGTTCTTTTATTTCCTGTAATTGTATTTCTTCACAAACATTGTTAGCAGTTTCCTATTTTATGAAATTCAAGTTCTAACAATTTTAAAGCAAAATTTTTTCTCTATTCTAACAGTTTTTGTGAAGATTATTTATAGGTACTGTTATCATTCTGGAAAAACAAACAACTAACAATTCAATTTCAACTGTTTTAGAAAATGGAAAACACACAAAACGAAAATGTCAGTGGACTTCTCAATGCACAAACACCAGTGACCCAAAATGTGACGGCACAATCGGTTGCGGCACAAACGGTCGTTCTGCCCTCACATATAACTGTAGGAGAAAAATCAGACAAGTTCAATTGAACTGGATTCAAAAAGTGGTAAGGAAAGATGCAGTTCTACCTGACCACCTTGAAGCTGGACAGGTTTCTCATTGAAACTGCCCCTATGCTGGTACCTATGGATGCACACTCCGTTGCTGCGGTTGATGTATGGACTCAGGGTAATTATCTCTCCAGAAACTATATCCTGAACGGCTTGGTAGACCCGCTCTACAATGTCTACTATGTCTTCAAGACATCCAAACTTCTGTGGGGGTCGTTATAGAAGAAGTACAAAACAGAAGATGCTGGCTCCAAGAAGTTTGTAGTCGTCAAGTTTCTGAACTACAAGATGGTTGACTCCAAGACTGTTGTTAGTCAAATTCAGGAACTGTAGGTGATAATGCACAAATTTGCTGCAGAGAACATGACGCTGTGTGAACCATTCCAGGTTGCAGCGTTCATTGAGAAGCTTCCACCTGGATGGAAGGACTTCAAGAACTACCTCATACACAAGCGAAAGGCGATGTCTCTTGAAGACCTAATTGTCAGGTTGCAAATTGAAGAGGAGAATCGCAAGGCTGACAAGTTCTATGGAAATCAGTCCATAAAAAAGGCCAATATAGTGGAGCACGAACAGAAGGGCAAAAAGAGGAAGTTCTTGCCACAGGCCTCGAACAAAAAACCTGCCGCAAAGAGGTTTGCTGAAAAATGCCACACGTGTGGTAAGTTGAGGCACAAAATCTCTGACTGCCGCAGCAAGGATAACAACTGTGCTGGAACTGGACAGACAAAAGGGAATGAGAAATCCCATGTACACATAGCTAAGAACTTGTCCACTGGTCTCTCTGACTTGGACCTCTGTGCTGTCGTATCGGAGGTAAATCTGGTGGGGAGCAATTCTCGTGAGTGGTGGTACGATACTAGGGCCACCAAGCACATCTGCTCGGACAAAGAGATGTTCACCTCATACCAGAAATGCAATAAGGATGAACTTCATGGGTAATTCTTCCACCTCCAAGATTGAAGGAATAGGGAAGATAGTGCTGAAGATGACTTCAGGCAAGGAACTAACACTAACCATTGTGTTGCACGTTCCAGATATTAGAAAGAACCTGGTCTCGGAATCTTTGCTAAGCAAGAATGGATTTACGGTCGTTCTTGCTTCTGATAATTTTTTACTTTCAAAGAATGGGGTGTACCTGGAAAAAGAGTATGTGAAGGATGGACTGTTCAAATTCAATGTAATAACAGTCATCCCAAAATCTGTTGTTCCTGTTGTTCCCAAAATTAATTAAATTAATCATGTTGCTTATGTTGTTGAGTCTTCTCCTGTTTGGCATAAAAGACTAGACCATGTTAATTCCAATTCTCTGCGTAGATTAATTAACATGAATTTACTACCAAAATTTAAGGTAGACAACTGCGCAAAATGTGAAGTTTTCACAGAGGCCAAACTCACAAAAACTCCATCCCGTTCTGTAGAAAGAAACACTGAAACTCTAGTTCTAATTCATATGGATCTGTGTGATTTAAAATACTTGCAGACCAGAGGCGACAAAAAGTATTTTGTGACATTCATAGACGATTGTACAAAATTTCGTTATGTATACTTGTTACATAGTAAAAATAAGGTCTTGGATAAATTCAAGGAATATAAGCTTGAGAATGAGAATCAACTTGACAAAATGATTAAAATCGTTAGGAGTGATAGAGGAGGAGAATATGATGCACCATTTAATATGTTCCGCTCTGAACATGGAATAGTTTATCAGACAACTGCTCTTTACTCACCTGAATCAAACGGTACTGCCGAGTGCAAGAACTGAACTCTAAAGGAGATGATGAATGCCTTGTTGTTGAATTCTGGGTTACCCCAAAATATGTGGGGGGAAGCATTGCTGACTGCCAACTATATTCTCAATAAAATACCTCACACGAAAACTGGCAAGACACCATACGAATTGTGGAAAGGTAATGTACCTTTGTATAAATACCTCAAAGTGTGGGGGTGTCTAGCAAAAGTGGCAGTACCTAATCCAAAACAGGTCACAATAGTACCTAAGACCATTGATTGCATATTCATAGGCTATGCACACAACAGTAGTGCATATCGGTTCTTGGTATATAAATCGGATATACCGAACATCCATGTAAATACAATAATGGAATCAAGGAATGCTTCATTATTTAAACACGTGTTTCCGTGCAAGGATGCTACGTATCCCAAACTTACACGTGAGTAAAAGAATGCAAGAACTTTAGTTGATAAACCAGGATATGATAATGATGAACCTAGACGGAGTAAACGGGCTAGAACATCAAAGTTATTTGGTCCTGACTTTGTAACGGCCTTTCTGTTAGAGAATGAGCTCAGAACATTCAAGGAAGCCATGTCTACGCCTGATACTCCTATGTGGAAGGAAGCAATCAAAAGTGAAATAGACTCCATTATGCAAAATCATACATGGGAGTTAGACGATTTGCCTTCTGGGTGTAAAGCTCTAGGATGCAAATAGATTTTCAAACAAAAATTGAAACCAGATGGTTCAATAGAGAAATATAAGGCGAGACTTGTGGTACAAGGATTTTGGCAAAAGGAAGGCCTAGACTTTTTTGATACATATTCATCGGTCACAAAAATAACTTCCATAAGAATGCTGATAGCTATTACAGCCTACGTAACCTCGAAATACATCAAATGGATGTCAAAACCGCATTTCTAAATGAGAATTTATAAGAAGAAATATATATGAAACAACCTGAGGGTTATGTAGTTCCTGTATAGGAAAATAAGGTGTGCAGGCTTGTAAAATCCTTGTACAGACTGAAACAAGCTCTAAAGCAGTGGCATGCAAAATTTGACAATGTTATGATGTCAAATGGTTTCAAAATTAATGAATGTGACAAGTGTATCTATATCAAAGATACTCCAAATGGATACATTCTGATGTGTCTGTATGTAGATGACATGCTCATTATTGGTAGAAATAATGACATTATCAAACAAACTAAGAACATGCTTAGTGGTAAGTTTGATATGAAAGATTTGGAAGTTGCAGATGTCACACTAGGAATCAAAGTTTCCAGAACGTCTGAGGAAATTACTTTGTCTCAAGCTCATTACGCTAAGAAAGTACTTGAAAGATTCAAGAATTACTCCAATGAGACTGCCAAAAGTCCTGTGGATCCTAGTCTTCACTTGTTCAAAAATACGGGTGATAGCATATCACAATTAGAATATGCACGTGTAATCGGTAGTCTGATGTACGTAACAAATTGTACAAGATCGGACTTGGCACATTCAGTAAATGTACTAAGCCGCTACACAAGTAATCCACGACGAAGTCACTGGAAAGGAATAACTAGAGTATTGAGCTACTTGCGACATACTCAGAGTTATGGGCTGCATTACACCAGATATCCAGCAGTACTAGAAGGCTACAGTGATGCCAACTGGATATCGGACTTCAAGAACTCAAAATCCACAAGTGGGCATGTCTTCACTCTTGGTGGTGCAACTGTATCATGAAAATCCTCTAAACAAACGTTACTAGCCAGATCCACCATAAAATCTGAGTTTATTGCTTTAGACAAAGCGGCAGAGGAATCAGAGTGGCTTCAAAACTTTTTAGAGGATATTCCCATGTGGGAACAACCAATACCTGCTATATGTGTACACTGTGACAACCAATCGGCTATAGCAAGGGTACTGAGTTGTATGTATATTGATAAGTCTCGTCATATCAATAGGCGACACAAAACCATTAGACAACTGCTCTCAAATGGAATAATCTCTATAGAGTATATAAAATCGGCCGACAACCTAGCGGATCCATTTATTAAAGGTTTGTCCCGAAAGAAAGTTGTGAGATCATCAAGAGGAATGAGTTTAAAGCTTATGACGAAAGAAGATACTTGATGGAAACCCTACCTAGGAAATGGAGATCCCAAGATCTAGGTTCAAGGGGACAACTAAATCTTGTTGAATCGACATGAGCACTGAGAGATTAAAATCTCATACCCACTCTTAGGATGATAAAATAGTGCTACCTGCAAAGGGTTAGGATAAGCCTGCCTTTTAATGATTCGCATAGCTTTGAAATAAAAGGGGGGTATGGCAAGATACTCTTTATGGGCAATCACCTTGTGAGTGTGAAATAGAGCCGTTTCTAGGAGAATGAAGAAATGCTACTTTCTCGAAGTTCACTCACGATTAACCAGGTTTGTTTAAGGCCAAAATGAACACAACAAGAGAATCTAGTTCTGTGAGGAGATGAAACTGTGTGATAGTTATTATCTAGGTTCACATCAAGCCCGGGTAGTTCAAGACATCATGTTCACTACCTGGTCAAGTGAATCCGATGGCTACTCACTAAGGGTGGTTTAAAGTTGAAAAATTACTACCATTCCTGATGCATCAATTTTCCGGTTGTACTCTCAGAGTCTTTTTTGTCATGTCTTTTAATGTCATGTCTTTTTCTGTCGTGTCTGGATTACGTAGTTTGGTCATTTCCATTCATGTGGGGGATTGTTGGAAATATTTTTGGGATATTTTTCGGGCCGGATTCCGGTGAACTCCGGCCACCGGCAACGCCGGAAAGTGATTGGATTACGTTCCTCTCGTCGAGTACTATTCCGTAATGTACTCATTTGCCAAAAATGATTTCCGTATGAATGAGAAATGTAGGTCCATAGTTGGGTACTCGAAATGTACTAACTTGAGAATTTGGAATGGATAGTCCCACATCGGAAGATGAGAAAAATTTCTCTAGTATATAAGCTAAAGAAATGGACTACATGACGTAGCCTTGGAGTTACCACTAACGTGTAGTGGAGAGAGGACCTAGCCAAAATTACAAACACACACACGTGCGCGCTCGGCCCGGTCCCGGCTCCGGCCTCAGCTTCTGGTCTAGTTTGGCTCTGGCCTATAATTTTTTTTAATCTCGACTCCGTATTGAAGTGTCTGGTTTGTTATTTTATTTTCTGTAATTGTATTTCTTCACAAACATCATTAGCAGTTTCCTATTTTATGAAATTCAAGTTCTAACACCCTACAACATTGAAAATAGAGC
Source organism: Hemerocallis citrina (assembly GCA_017893485.1). Lineage (NCBI taxonomy): Eukaryota > Viridiplantae > Streptophyta > Magnoliopsida > Asparagales > Asphodelaceae > Hemerocallis > Hemerocallis citrina. Next base: position 402,813,565 of record CM030359.1, on the reverse strand, counting down.
AGCCACCCAGCAGCCGCAATCCACTCGAAAGAGTTACTCGTCCAAGCATAGCCTCTTTCACACATATATTATACTTGCATATTTATCTTTGCCCGTCATTCTCAATACAAGCAATACTGATAATAATTACTATATGCATTTTACAAAGAAGCTTTTGAAAATTTTGTTTATCGTTGTCTAAAGATTAATTCACCAGTCACTATAAAAAAGAATATTTAATTGCAGTTAATTTGGTTGATCAAAATTCCTGATGTGTCAATAACTAATAAAATATTCAAGCTCAAAATACCACTTCTTTAATTTGGTCTATTCAAGTATGGACTTTGATTAATTAAGTTTTCGAAAAGCATACTCATACTGTCATACACCACTTCTTTAATTTGGTCTATTCAAGTATGGACTTTGATTAATTAATTTTTCGAAAAGCATACTCATGAAAGCTTTAGCAAGCTGACTTGGTATAAATATATATGTAACTTCTTGCATGATGATGTTGAAATATCTACTGTTCCATAACTTAATTTTCCGTCTATGAAAGTTCAAGTTTAGAAAATAGTCTATGGAAGTCAATCTAAGCTAATGGATCATAACTAATAAGATCAGAAATGTTCAAAAAGTTTAGTCTTGAAAGCTTAACTAGCAAGACCTTTTTTTTTTTTTTTTTTTTTTTTTCTTCTTTTTGGAAAAGTGGGAAAACTACTGCCCCGTTTTAATAAACTTTGACTCGTGTAATTTGAGCACAATGTAAGTGATTTAAGTAAAGTAGAATTTTCCTCTGTTTTTTGATTTTTTTTTATTATGCCACTTTTTGAAAATATTTGTACTTATAGGACAATTGTCAAAGTATTTGCGTTTTGGACTCAACAACTAAACTCGCTATTCCCAACGGTGAGTTTAGTTGTTTCATACTCGCTGTTGGGATACGGCGAGTTTAATACTAATTTTTTGAAAAACACGTCGTTCTCAATAGCGAGTTCAGTTCAAAATTTTTCAATGAATACTCGCTGTTCCCAACGGCGAAGACATTTATATTAGATTCGCTGTTAGGAACAGCGAGTTTAGTTCAGAATTTTTAATGAAGACTCGTTGTTCCCAACGGCGTGGAAATTTACATTAGACTCGTTGTTGGGAACGGCGAGTTTAGTTCAAAAAAAATTTATATGAAATTTTTTTCGAAAATTCACTAAGTTCAACAGAATGTTTCACTCTCTACAAAATTTTCTACATCCTCGCCATTCCCAACAGCAAGTCTAGTATAAATATCCTCGCCATTGGGAACGGCGAGTCTTCTTTCGAAAATTTGAACTAAACTCGCTGTACCCAACAGCGAGTCTAGTATAAATATCCTTGCCGTTGGGAACGGCGAGTCTTCATTGAAAATTTTGAACTAAACTCGCCGTTGGGCGAATTTATCTAAAAATTGGCACTAAACTCGCCATGTCCCAATGGCGAGCATGAAACAACTAAACTCGCCGTTGTGAATAACAAGTTTAGTTGTTAAGTTCACGAGTGCAAATATTTTGGCAAGTATCATCTTTCTGCAAATATTTTCGAAAAGTGTCTTATTAAAAAAAAATCTTGTTTTTCCTCCCCTTTCGAGTCAGGCGAACAAGCAATATTTAGGAGTAAATAGAAGAAGACAACTTATAGTGTGTTGAAGAACCATTATTATATACATGTTGAAATTGCGTATTTGTTTATTTTTATAGTTATTTATTTTGATGCAGTTAAAAGGTGTAACTAAAGAAAGAAATATAGCTCCACCCGGTTTGGAGCCTTCTTTTTGGTGAACCTTCTGGTTCATTTTGGAAGCGAGTCTCATGACTCGGCTTTGGTCCTCTCTGTTTCAGTTGGTTGTTTTGGTTATCTTGGTTGGATGCTCTCTGGCATGCAGGGGGCGGGTTTTGAAGTTGCTCCACCCATCCTTTATGTTCGTCTGTTATGGCGTTCTGGTTCTTTTACCCTGTCCAGGTGTTTCCCCTCTTAGGCCTGTGTGTTTTGGCACCGCTTTGGCCTCTACTTGTTTAAACTTAACTCTTGGTAATGTTTTGTGGTTGCTCCTTTGGTGGTTAGCTCTCTATTTTCGTTTGGCTATTGACCGACCCTAGTCTGTGTGCTTTTCTCTGAGCTGCCGTGTGTGGGTTCTGTTTGTTTGGTTTCTTGCTTAGGTCTGGTTTGCGTTGCAGTGGAGGGGCTGCTCTTTGTATTGCGCTCCTTTTGCTTGTTCTGTGTGTTTTGCTCAGTTAGGGGTTAGGCCCTGTTTTGTGCACTGTGCCCTGATGTTGCTTGTCGGTTGCAAGTGTGGGGGTTTTGCTCTGTTTGTTTGGTTGTCTCTGCGCTGCAGCGGGTGGAAACACTTTGTGCGGTTTCTTCTTTGCTGGCAACTGCGTTGCAGTGCTGATCTTTGTTGGAATTTGCTTCTTTTCTGGTTTTTCGTTTGCGTTCTGTGTTTGGGGTTAGGCCCAGCGCTGTTTTTATCTCTTTTTGTTCGCCTTTTTGTTTGCGTGCTTCGTTGCTTCTTGCAGGGTGGGAGCCTGGTTTCGGTCGGTGTGCAACTGAGCGTGTGGAAATTGTCTTGTTCACCTCTTCTCAGCCCCTTCTGTTGGCTGATCGGATTGTGCAGCTGGACCGCTGTACCAGACACTCCTAGTTTGGTTCGGGGCATTGTTGTTGTAGGTTGCCTGTCCTTTTGTTTGTTTTTCTCTGTTTCTGCGTTTCCAGTTGGTTACGCTGTAGGTGTAGCCTTTGTTAGCTCAGCTGTGTTTTGTTTTTGTTCATTGGGGCTCCTTGTTGTTGTATTCCCCGTTGCGCTTTTTAGCTACCGAGTTTTACTCCTCGTAAAATTGGGTTTATTTGTATGCAACTTTTATTTTTAGTAATTTATTTGTGGGCTGGAGCCGTAAGGCTCTATCCAACGTATCAAAAAAAAAAGAAAGAAATATAGCTAGCAATACTAAATGATAGATTGATTTGCATTTGATGTAAATTAAAGCCCTTTATGTTTCATTGATTGGTTAGAGCATCCACTATCGTTCGTGCTATATTTTAGGTATTTGGAAATTTGCTTTTGGAATTGAATCGCTTGCGTCACTATCGTTAAAGCTATAACTTGCAAAAAAAAATCGTAAAATATAAAGACAGAATAACATCCTCCGTCTAACAATTTTTTTTTTAATACATAAAATGAATGGACGGAATATGAAGTTCCGTTTGAAAAAGAAAAAAAAATTGTTCATACGGTAGAAGATCCTCCGTATAAGGATTTAAATTTTTTTTTTAAAAAAAAAACCCAGCCGGAAGATCTTCTTCTGTCTGGGTTTTTTTTTTAAATAAAAAAAAAATTAACAACTCAGCTGGAAGAAGATCTTCCGTCTGAGTTGTTTATTTTATTTTTTTTTTAAAAAACAACTCAGCCGGAAAATCATCTTCCATCTGAGTTGTTTTTGGTTTTTTTTATTTATTCTTTTGGGTCATTTTGTCTTCTACGTGATAGGTAAAATTACTAATGTGACCTTACATGTATTCCCTCAGCCTATTTAAGTTGAAGACCTTCATGACGAATCCTTCAATCAAAATACATACTCCGACTCTCTGTCTTTGATCTATTATTCAAATCCTAAATATCCCACTTCAAATTCAAAAAAAAAAGTCGATCTGTAGATATATTGGCAGAATAAAATCTACTCTACGAAGCGGATCGGATCATGGTAGCACAATTACGGAGGTTGAACCAATCTCCGAATCAAATGATTTTGCCGATCCAAGTATGTGGAAAACGCTGGTTGATGATAACAGACATGTGCATCAATTTATTACCGAGCAGCCTGCAGGTAGATTTTGTAATTTCAAGGAAAATTGGAGTGGTCCAATCAAAGCATATGAGCGATGTTCTCTTATTCCAGCCATGAAACAAATAATCGATCAAATGGGGTGGCAGCGTCTGTTGACAATTAATACAGAGAAATCATCGATGAAGCTTGTGGAGGCTTTGGTTGAGAGATGGTGGGATACTACACATACTTTTTACCTACCGTGCTGTGAGTTGGGCTTTACCCCGTTAGATTGGACAATGCTAACGGGGATATCTATCGGGTCGGGTGAAGTACCGCCATGTAATGACAATATTTATCCCTTCGAGGTTGTACAGGATCGAGTTTTTCCAGAGATTACTGCAGCTGATTGGAAATAACAAGGAATACGCTCTTCCTTTCTTAAGAAGTATTTCCATATGAGTGTAATCGAGGCAGGTCAAGATAACCATCTAGCCTTGAAGATTGCTAGAACATTCATCTTGTTCTTCCTCTGTGAGTTTCTTTTGTCTAATGCTGCTTGCGTTATAGGATCTGGTTGGCTTGCAGCAATAGAAGATCTTGAAAAAGTGGGTACATACGATTGGGGCGGTCAAGCAATAACACTGCTATATATGTCTCTAGATTCCTGTAGCAGACTAAAAGTGAAGTCTTTTAACGGGCCATGACAAGTACTAGAGGTAAACACTTAAAATTTAGACCCCTTTTTTTAAAACTAATAGATACAAGTTTTGAAATATTTGCTTATAAACTAATAGATGATTTTCTTATTTAGTATTGCGCATATGAATACACAAATATTTGTGCTCTAATTACTGTACAAACGGAACATATCGTAGATAAATGGCCAAGAATTACACGTTGGAACAAAGATGAATTGGACACTAATATAACAGACCAAGTTCGGTATAATATTTCCATCACCAGACATCAATTGGAGATGCGGTCCTCTGTATCTATTATCTGGCAGCGTTATTCCAGATCGTCCCACGAATATAAGAGTATTAATGGGTTTGCGCACTTATTGTCTCGGCACCGAGTTATCTTTCAGTATGCCTCGCAGGTATTATTAGATACATTTCTTACTGTTTATTAAAAATTTTGTAGTTCCACACGTTTAGTACTTAAAGTATCATTTATGAAATCTTAAATATATAATTTCATTTTTAGGGTGTATGGTACCTTGGTGATCGTTGTTATCGCCAATTTACGGGAATTATATGTATCCCAGTTAACCCACCACCTTCCATGCCTCGTGTATCGGCCGATGATTTCTGTCCGCCTATTGACGCATCAGTATTGGTCCAGAATGTTCCACAAAGTATGTACGATAAGTATTGGGCTAAGGTATCAATAGGTGCTATAATGCCGCTCTATCACATGCGACAAATATCGATTTCATTGGTCCAGCTAGCATAACTGATCTTAATATTCAATTGCCCTTCCCATCTCCCCCCAATTGGGCACCGACCGAGTATATTGTGCATGGTCCAAGACGCGATCTTCCTGACCGCGCCTAGATTGCATAGTTGAGGTACCACTTTATTCTGGTGGAACAGTTACGAGGAATGTTGAAGAGGGATCTGTTTCTTTTTTACCACGCGATGCACTGTCATATGCGAGTATGTCATTCTTATTTTTCTGCTGTTGTATTTCAATTTAGTGAAAGTTAAAATATGACATTACGATTCACAGGAGGATTTATATCAACGCTACCTCGAGTTGACTTAATGATACGATCTTAAGACGATTCATTCTGAATCACGCAGTGTTGAGAGAATCAATTCTTGCTCTGAGGAGTTGAGTGTCGGATTGAGTATGGAGTGGAGTATTTATATAAATATGTAGGGGATAGGCTCTGAGAAGATAAATTTAAAAATCAAACCGTTGTTGGTAGCCATTGAAAAAAACTACACTATATTATCTAAATAGGGTAGAGGGGTATTTTAGGAATTAACTTTTTACCTTTAAAACAAATTTAAAAAAAAGTTAAATGAAAGGGACGGAAGATGTTCTTCCGTCTCTTTCATTTATTATTTTAAAAAAAATACAAATGGGACAGACGGAGGAACTTCTTCCGTTTGTTTTTTTATTTTAAATAAAGCCATTTGTGAGACGGAAGATCTTCTTCCGACTTTAAAATTTTGACCGGTCAGACTTTATAGACGGAAGATCTTCTTTCGTCTATTAGAATTTTTTATTCCAAACAATTCGAAATTTTTAACAGACAAAGGATCATTTACCGTCTTCTATATTTTGCATATGCTATTTCACTTTGCTATATATGGCAGAGTACTGTTCACGAGTCGGCTAAAAATAGGGTTATAGCAGACGATAGTGGCGTGTTTTTCCTCAAAATAATCATTTTTTAGGTTTATAGCAGACGATAGTGGATGCTCTGACAAAAAATCATGGAGATAGTGGTGAGGAGAGAGACTGCCTTCTTCCATCGGGAACAGAGCAAATCATATGCTCAGGTTCTTCGACTTCCACCACCTTCTCGCCATCATTACCATCCCCAAATGCCCCTTCGAACCCCATGCCATCCCCTATTCTCCTCAAAAAACCCCCAACATCTCATCACCTCTCCCCCCACTCACCCTCCCGCCCATTACCCCAAACCTTTCTTCCAACCCAAACCCCTCATCCCTGTACCCAAAAAAACCCCCCTTTTCACTAGAAAAATTGCCGATCTAAGAGAATGGAGCGTCGCTGCTACAAATGTGGGGAAGGCGATCATGCCATGTCGGAGTGCCGCAAGCTTGGATTCCACCGCTTCAATTGCAAGAAGTTTGGGCATAAGGTCCGTGACTGTCCCGTCCATAACAGGGTCGCCAAGTTGGAGGTGGACCTCCCACACAACAACGTCATCTCGCAAGCCCTACCGGCGCTACAAGCAAGTGCTTTCCTCCACCTTATTAACCCAAGACGAATCCCTCTCACAAAGGATTTGGAAAGCGCCTTCAACTTCGCCTGGGGAGGCACGGGCGCTGGTGGTCACTGCAAAGGGTATGCGATGGGGTGTATCACATCCAGTTTCCGACTGTGACTGAGGCTAAAAGCGCGATTGCAGATGGGGGCTTCAAATTCTCAGACTTTAATGCCACATTCTCCCCCTGGTCTATGGACTACGGGGCCAGACTCCGTCCTAAACCGTGCTTCATCTAGGTAAATCTACTGCTCCTGCCCTTCCATTATTGGAATAGGGAGTCACTTGAGCAATTTATCTCCCCATTTGGCAAAATAATTACTCTTAGCAAAGAGATGCAAGAAGGGAAGTCCAGGGACCAGGCTCTAGTCCTCATCGAGGTGGAGGACTTGACGCAAATCCCAAAAACCCTAACCATCAGGTACACTGCTCCCTGGAGTTCTGAGAGGCATGTTCATGAAGTCCCTATTCCATTACTTGGCGACCCCATAGCGGTCGAAGATGTTCAATCAGGAAAAGTTCAACTTTTCACCATAGCTCGATCATCTGAGGAAGCCGGAAGTCCGGGTTTTTGGCGCCCAAGGCACCGAAAGGACCTAGCGGCGCTAGTGCTGGTAGCCCCCTTACCAAGGCTATGATTCCGGAGGACACTGAGCCAAATCCCCATGATTTGGGGGGGGGGGGAATCCCAACGGCCATGAAATCTCTACAAGGTGATGGAAATTTTCAAATGTTTCTGAATATACCAAATATGGCAGATTCTAGCTTTAATGCAAAGGATCCTTCCAAATTCGGAGGCTGTTCCGCAATCTAAGGAGGCCTCCGCTCTAATTTCAAATTCTGCCAAGCTGGCACCCCAAGTTGTTCAGATCACAGAATCCTCGGATAGTAGCAATAAAGTAACCTCACATGGTCCCACCAAATCTCCTTTTACCCAGGCTGTCTCAACTGATGAAGATACTCAAGAAGAAGTTCGTGAAATGCTCTGGAAAGGCAAGCTTGTCACTCTCCCGCTGTTACTTTTCGCCAAGATCCAACAAGCAGTGGAGGGAGTCCTAAGAGAGTCTGTTCAAGAAGATCTCAATCAACTAAATTCTGTTGCGAAGGTGGTTTTCAAAGCAGGCACTAGTAATGTCAGTGGCGAAAGGTTTCGCACTCGCTTCCTTCTTCGAAGGCCAGTTCCAAAAGCTGCAAGTTCCCTCGTCTCAGCTCTGCCAGGTTTCGATGAAGGACCATCCAAGAAGCTCAAGAGATCAAGGTCAGCTGGCAAGCTCAAGAGCACGAGACCTTTCATGAAACACCTCTCCACTATCATTAAGAAGAAGACCTCAGGTACCTCTACTTCAGTTGCTTCAGTTACAAATGCTTATCTTAACCTGTTTGAACTGCTTTTGAATGAGGATATTTTAAAAGTAGCTGAATCCATTGGAGTGGAGGCTAAAGGGCCACGCTTGGTGAACAATCTTAAGGGTCACCAGGAGGTTTTAGTTGATCACCCTGATCAACTAGAACATTCTGTATAACTGCACTGGCTTCCTGATCCTGAGGATTGCATCATGTTTTTTTTTTCTGTTTCTGCATTTTGTTGCATTCTTTCCCCATGAATATATCTAGTTGGAATGTGAGAGGGTTGGGCAACCTTGATAAATGTTCACTCATTAAAGAAGGAATCCGCAGTTGCTCTCCATTGGTCGTCTGTTTGCAAGAGACCAAACTCAGCAATCCAGGTCCTAGTAAGCTCTCTTCGTTCGGAGGAAGCCTGGTCACAAATTGGATTCAGCTAGCTTCTCTTAACAGTTGTGGCGGAGTTCTCTTAGGGTGGAATGACCAGCTCTTGGAATGCATATACTCTGCCATTGATATTTTCTCAATCTCTGCGTCTTTCAAGCACCGCAATTCAGATGAATCCTGGTCGATTACAACGGTATATGCTCCTTTTGACCTGAAAGATAGAGACCTTTGTTTCTATAAGATTAAGCAGCGCCAAAGCCACCTCAAAGATGCTTGGATCCTGTGTGGGGACTTCAATGTAACTATCTCAGACACGGAGAGGTCCAGTGGTAGGGGCTCCACAAGAGACATGAGATACTTTAGAGAATTCATTCATGATCTTTCCCTCATTGATCTACCGCTCTCAGGCAGGAAGTATACCTGGTCCAATCTCCGATCACCCCCCCTCAATGGCCAGGCTTGACATATTCTTAATCACATCAGCATGGGACCTCTGCTTCCCCAACTGCATTCAGTACTCCCTGCCCAGATATTCGTTTGATCACTGCTCTATAATTCTTGACACTCAGATCATTCAGTGCCAAGCACATTACTTCAGATTTGAGAAAATTTAGCTTGCACACTCCACCTTTATTCCTGAGGTTCAGAGTTGGTGGCAACAATTTTCCTGTTCTGGCAACTCCGTTGACATCTTTGCATGCAAGCTGAAGCTTCTTAGGAGGCGTATTCGAAGGTGGAAAATTGATACTTTTGGCCACATCCCTACTCAAAAGAAGCAACTTCATGAAAGACCTCAAGTTGGAGATTGAATTAGAGCAACTCCCTGCACCACATGATTCTCTTAAAGCTACTCAACTTGAACTCCAGGATCTCATCAGAGCAGAGACAGTGTATTGGAGACAAAGATCAAGAGTGCAATGGATCAAAGAAGGGGATGCAAACTCCAAATTCTTCCACTCAATTGCTAATGGTAGGAGGCGGCAGAACTACATCCACAGCCTAACTATCGATAACACCCTCACAACCTCTCCCTCTATTATCAGAACAGCCTTCGAAAATCACTTTCAGGAGATTTGTGGCACTGCTACACCATCTGACTTTCGCATTGACTGGCAATCTCTTTATCCTTCCAATGCATTCAACTTGGAGCACCTCGATAATCCGATCACTACTGAGGAGATTAGAAAGGCAGTGTTTGATATGAGTAGCGACAAGGCACCTGGCCCCGATGGGTTCTCCATGAGCATCTATCATACTTTCTGGGACACCATCAAGGAAGATTTATTTGCAATGCTACATTCGGTGCAGAGAGGAGATGCTGACTTTGGAAGAATGAATTACTCTAACATTATTCTAATTCCAAAATGTGAAGGAGCAAACTCAGTAACGGACTTCAGGCCGATCAGCTTGCTTAACTGCTCATTCAAGATCTTCACCAATATCCTCGCCAACAGACTCAGCCCCATCCTTCACTCTCTATGTCGTCTTCTCAAAGCGCATTCCTAAAAGGCAAATCTACGATGGATTGCTTTTGGTTGCACACGAAGCTATCAACCTCTGCAGCAGAAGGAGCTCTAATACGCTCTTGTTTAAGATAGACTTCACCAAAGCTTTTGATACTGTGAGTTGGGAGTTTCTTAACCAGCTTCTCATCGCCAGAGGGTTTGGCCCAGCTTGGTGCAGGTGGATTCATATGATCCTTAGAACGGCAAAATCATATGTCGTCATCAACGGCGGGAGTGGCAAACAAATCAACTCTAAGCGAGGACTCAAGCAGGAGGATCCTCTTTCGCCGATGCTATTCATCTTAGTTAACTAGTAGAAAATGCTACAGTCGCAATAGAAATTTCCCTTGTAGAAGAGTACAATTCCATGGTTAGTGTACATTTGTAAGGGATTTTTCTTCATTCCCTTGTAATTGTGCTGTTGCGAAATCTCTCCTGGTTAATGTACACATTCGCAACGGAATTTTAACTATCCCTTGCAAATATTAGCCACAATAGAATATCTGCAATGGAAGTTGTACCTTGCTATCCCCATATATAAGAGAATATCTACAACAAATTCGTCTCTTGCAAGTGTGTTTTAAAAGAGATTTTTCTCGTTGCTGATGAACTATTGCTACAGAGATCTGCAAGATATTGATTCCCTTGCAATTGCTAACTCGCGAATGCAATTGCACACATTTTTTCTTCATAACTGATTATATTTGAATGGCTTAACCAAATTTACAAATTAAAACAATATATTTTTACAATGAAGAATATATAATTATTTCACATATTCATTCACACAATTATATAAAGAAAACACAATAATGCAAAATAAGTTTGAATATTATATAATTCAGAACCTTCTCATTACAAAATTTTTTGTTTGTTTCATAGTGCCAAAACAACAATACATTTTAGAAGAAAAGGTAAGTTGTGAAACTCCAAGAAACAAAATAAAATGTTTTCAAAATAACTTTTAACCTGCTACTGCTTCCATGTATCCCCAACTTCACTTTTCACGTAAGGTCTTCTGCATGTTCCTCATTACCCACTATCTCATAGTCATCGCCACTACATATAGACTACATGAAAAAGAAACAATACAAAATTAGAACTCGTTATTCAATATATATAGATAATAATATATTATCCAATTGAGGCAATTAAATATATGGCTACCTCTTGTCGTATTTGACTATTGGATGAGTCGACAGTAGTATTTTCCAACCTTTGTTTCAAGGCTTCCATCTTATCAGGATGCAGTTCACAAAAGAAGTCCATAAGAACTTGATTTTGTATTGCCAACTTGTCACACTTTTTGAACAAAGATTTAACAGTTGATTCTTCTTGTGAAAAAAAAAAACTTAATTTGAAGGTTATAATTTTGTAGATTTAATTGGAAGGAAGAGAAAATGAGAATTTTAATGTTTCTCTTACCAGCTTATGCTCCGTCTGCGCATACGAACTTGATCCCAAGTGATGATCAAAATCATTTGATAGTCGATTTCTGCTGCACTGCAATGATTTTTTCTGCAAAAGTTTACAAATAAGTAAAAATTCTCGTACTTTTTTTACTTCATTCTTGAAATAAATGATCATCTGTGAAAGTTGCCCTATCTGACACTCAAGCTCACCATCAATACCCACCAAATAGGCAAAATAGAAATCTCACTGCAATTGTTCTAAGAAATTGCAAGTGTAGTGCATACCTTTCCCTCCGGAAGAGAGATGACTGACTCTGGACCTGAAGTATATATTATCGTCCCCAAAGCCCAGTCTCCATTTGGAAGCTGAAACCAAGCTTTAAGTTTCTGAAAAAGTGATAAAAAAAACTTCAACATGTAGGTCTAGTAAACAATAGAGAGGGGACGGTATCAAGATGGAAGAACTTTATACACTCGTCCAATAACCAACAATTGAAAAAAATAAAAAATCCCGAATGGTCTGCAAAGCATTTCAAAACTTAGAGTCTGCAGATTTCAAATTCAACACAATAAAAGAAAATGGCACTGAAATGAATGTCTGTATACACACCAATATATGCGCTCATCCATGCAAGCCCCGTTGGTAAGATATCATAAGCAGTCATTTTATTTCCTGAGCAAAAGATGGAAAAACAGGATGAACATGTAAAGTGACAACATTTTGCAGTCTTCTAAATAAACCTGGAAATTTGCAGCATTTTAATCGACATGACATAACCAGGATTACCTTGAATCATCAAAGATTTGCTGGTCTGGCCCTGTACTTGTGGCTTGCTTTGTCCTCTTCAACTTCTATAGCTGTGTTTTTTTAGAAGGTGATTGCAATTTTTGTTAAAGATAAATAGATACTGACTTGCTGATAATAACTTGTTGCTAGATGATTTGCTGATAATACTTGTGATAATACATGGGAAAGAAGAACATCCAGAATTGATAAAACCCTTTCAATAAGAAGGGCTGTCAAGTTTAAGAGGGTAGTAAAGTGATCAAAATAGAGACAATTGAGCACAACTTATAATTTCAGTAGAGGATTGGGCTTAAACTAGTCACTAATTCTTGAACAAGTAAACATAAACCCAACATACACCTTGGATTAGAACATGTAGCCTAAGACAACCTAATCCACTACATGTACACCCTATACATTTGATAATCACTACAAATACACTGATTAAAGTATCATATTATAATTTTAAACAAAAATCAAATTTCTTATGTAAATCAGGTCCACTAGTAATTCTGACTATGTAATCTTCAATTTTGCCTATGAACAAACAAAACCAAATAAAATTAACAAAAATCTCAGTACCGTAGCTGGCTAGGGTTTGATTGTCCTTCAAGATCCGGCCTTTATAGACCAGCTTCTGCTGCGCCGCCAGAACCTCGCTCCTCGTAGCAACAAGACTCTTAAACGCCTCCACCGTCGAATCGAGCGGCGTCTCCACCGACAACTTCGAACCATTCGAACACCGCACGTTCACGGTGGCGGAATCGCCCATTAGATGAGAAGAATCGGTGGTTCGAAACCCTAGTTTAGGGGAGGAATTTGGGGTTTTTGAATAAATTATTAGATTTTTGGATCGCTTGGGAATGAAGAAAGAGATGGGAAATAGAGGGAGAAAAGGAAAGAAATCAGCAAGTGGAGTATTAATGGGACGGAGGTTTTGGTTTTGGGTGGGGGGGGGGGGGGGTTTGGTTTTTTTCCTTCATTTTTTCCCTTCTGCTTTGGATCGGGAAAAGATGAGGGTTTTGATTTTTTTTTCTTTTTTTGCCCGCTCAATATTTGAGAAGTATGGGTATCTTTTTAGCATCAAATTGTTGAGGGGCAAAATTATATGTGTAAAGCACGTGTTCATACTTAATTTATTTTAAAATTTAAATATTTTATTTCTACTTTGGTAATAGAATATTGTTTGTTACAATTGTTCCCTTGTAATTATCAACACCTGCAACAATTTAATAGAATCTCTTGCGGATGTTAAAACATTTGCAATGGATGAGTTTGTTGTGATTAATTTATTGTTGATAGTAGCACCAACAAGGGATTTTTTGTGCTTGCAAATAATCCATTATTATTGCAAGGTTTTCTACTAGTGATATATATATGTGCTAGCTCAGATGCTATTTAGTGGTCGAAGAAATGGCGTATTCTCCCAACTACCTATCAGAGGTTCCCTAGAAAACCTGTCCGTTCTTCAGTTTGTAGATGATAATTTAATCTTTTGTAGAGGTGATGAGCAGGAGATGCTCAACCTCAAGGTAACTCTAAAACTATTTGCCAATGTCTCAGGCCTGGCTATAAACTTCAAAAAGTCTTCGATCATTTACTTTGGAAAGTCGCAATCCAAGCTTCATGCCTTTTCAACTATTCTGGAGTGTAAAAAAGAATGCTTACCCTTCAGCTACCTGGGAATGCCACTATCCAAAGGCAAGCTTAGCAAAAGATGTTGGCAACCCTTCATCCTAAAGATTGAGAAAAGACTGTCGGTGTGGAAGGGCAGGATGCTTTCAAGAGGGGGGAGGTTGGTACTCATAAATGCTATTCTTAGTGCCATGCCAGTGTATTTTGCCTCTTTCTTCAGACTACCCCTCTGGGTGATAAAGCGAATTGACCAAATTCGGAGTAGATTCTTCTAGAGCGGCTCAGACACAGATGCGAGAGGTGTGGCTTGTAAGAGTTGGAAGGCCATCTGCCAACCAAAACAAGAAGGGGGATTGGGTGTTCTAGACTTAAGAGTCTTCAATGAAGCTCTACTATTGAAGTGGTTTTGGAACTTAGTCTCCTCAGACTCATTAGCTAGCCAAACGCTTAAGAGCCTTTACTATAGAAGTACTACAAACAGCCTTACATGTCCCCCAATGGCATCCAGCTTCTGGAAGGGGATTTTCTATCTTAAAGAACAATTTCTGATCAATGTGCACTGGCAGCTAGGCAACGATAACCACATCAAATTCTAGACGTCACGATGGGTAAATGGCAACAACATTGTCACTCTCTGTTCCTCTCTTACTGCTGCTGTTTGGAACCAGCAGGCTGAGGTCCTTTCCCAAGGCTCATGGATCAATGGTGTCTGGCATTGGCAACCGAGACTAAACTGTATCTCTACACCACACATTCGTGAAGAAAAACAAAAACTTATAGATTTGTTAGCAGATCAACAGCCCTTCAACTCAACGGATCACCCTGCATGGTGACTCACAAAAACAGGGATCTCACCGTCAATTCAGCATACCGCTTCTTCATCATCTCTGGCCTGCGCTCCCCTTATTATGTGGCAACGTGGTCTTCAGCGGCACCCCTGAAATGCAAGATCTTCATCTGACAATTGAGTTGGGACAGACTCAATTCGAAAGACTTTCTTCGTTTTAAAGGATGGCTAGGAGACACTACATGCACAGCTTGTGCGTGTCCTGTCGAAACAGCCTACCATATTTTCTTCGAATGCCCTATAGCCATTGCCACCTGGAATTACTTCACCGCACTCTTCAACATACACTCACTGCCTAATGACCTTCACGAATGCTTTACTTCTTGGTGTTTTGCTACACATGCACAGAGACACACTTGGCATCTCCTTACTATTTCAATTTGTTGGAGTATCTGGCTTGCTAGAAATGAGAGTGTTTTTACTTCTAAGTCCCTCACACCGCAACAAACCATTTCTAATGCATTGTTTTGGTTTCGATCCTGGCTAGATGGAGTTGATGGCAAGAAGAAGAAGCAAGCGCTGTTAAGGGAAATTGAGCAGGCCGATGTGCAGGATATCTTACTCAATCATGCTTTGATACGTATTGATCAAGCCGAAAGTGGAGAAGACAGCTGCTCAGGCTAAGTTTTTATGTTCTCTTCTGTTTTTGTATGCAAGATGTATATTTTTTGGGACGCAGATATAAGTCCAATCACTGCTTAGACTGTTCTTTTGGCTACTCCTTTTGATCAAGTGTTCGGCTACTGTGAGCTGAACCTACTTGATCACATTTTGTAGACTTGTAATTACTCTTTGTTAATATAGTTTTTTGTGAGGCAGGGACTTAACCTGCCTTTAACCACTTAAAGAAAAAGATAGTGGATGCGCTTATGGCTAATTTATAGGAAATTATCTAAAATTTGTAATATTTTATTGTAAATTACTTTGAACTTTATTTTGTTATTAGAAAATACCTCAAAGTTGTTTGTTTTTGTTCTATAGTACCTTCTCCTACTTTACTTGTATAGACACTTCTACCGTATATCTTCATATAATTAACCTTTTTATATCTATTTTATTACCCTCTATCCTCCAAGATTATTTCATAATGTTTTATATTGTTACTTCCGATAATATTTCGTATCCTCACCTTCAACTCTTCTCAGGACCCCTCTCCATGGTCCCATTGATATCGATCACTATCTTAATCCCTAGGCCGGAAGCATTTACCCGCTGATTAACCCCGGTCATTTCCTTAAAATTTAAACCAAAACTATTTAAAAACAAGTCTTTAAGGTATCATATAATACAACAATAATAAAGTCTTTTTCTCAACTAGTTGAGGTCAGCTATATGAATCATAGTTTTTCATTCTGCTCGGTTTAGTGCAATATCTTATGTAAGGTCACAAACTATTATATCTTTTTTCACCGTTTCCACCCAAGTTAGTTTAGGTCTTCCTCTACCCCTAACTCTACCTTCAATAATTATCAAATAACTCTTTCTAACGAGGGCACTACTAAGTCTACGTGTGACATGTCCAAACCACCTGAGGCGATTCTCTCTTAACTTATCTTGGATTGGAGCTACCTTTAGCATGTCTCTGATATACTCGTTTCTAATTCTATCATTTCTTTATTTATCACACATCCATCTTAACATCTTCATCTCCGCTACACTCATTTTTTTGACATATTGTTTCTTTATTGCCCAACACTTTGCTCCATACATCATTACTGGTCTTACAGCTGTCCTATAAAATTTTTTCCTTCAATTTTAAAGATATACGTTTGTCACATAAAATATCACTTACACTTTTCCAATTAAGCCATCCTGCTTAAATCCTATGTAAAACAACCTCTAAGGTATTATATAATAAAAACATAAAACTACTCAGTTCAGCTTTGATAAGAATTTGGGATAGTAAAAAGAGGTATCGGGAAAAAAAAAATTATATAAGAACAGGAAAACTTCTACATATGTTTGAGTAATAACAAAATAAAGTTCAAGTATTTTACAATAAAATATAGCTAAGTTTGGTGGATGGTCTTTTAGCACACTTTCTACTTATGTAACCAAACTTGGCTTAATTTAAAGTTCATGTTTCTTGCAAGTAAATTATGTGGTGAACTAAAGTCTAAAAGTCAAAGAGAAAGAATAGACTACATGTCATTGTTGAGTTAGTTTTCAAACACTAATCCACATATTACAATCCCTAATCTAACACGTTAGAAAGCCGTTTCTTGCTCTACTTCTCCTTTTAAATATGCTCATTTAATTCTCCAACAAATATTAAAATAAAAAAATACTAGTAATCATGTTTAGAACTTGGTAAACTTCAACATCACATGGGAGACAAGCTATCTTGTAAGGAATGTTAGTTTGCATTTATTAAGTTAAGACTAACCAAATTGCGGTCATTTAATTCTTCTCTACTATCCAAAATTTTCACCTCTCTCAAGTATATTTGTCACAAAATGAACATGAAATTAACAATGTGCCTCTACTCCAAAACCCATGCACTTTGAGTGGCTAAGAAATCTTCTCTTCCCAAAAATCCAAGCCTAAACTATGTACTAATGCTATTAAAAATTCATATATTGAAGACTATCAGCAAATCGAGGCAAGTTATCGATCATCGGGTATTATTTCAAAAGCAAAAAAGAATTGTCTAGATTTGTAGCCTCAGATTTTCTGATGCACAGAATTTCACAACCCGAAAATATTCTAATCTGAGGCCATCTCCAACCAGTGCCGGCCCTACGATTTTGGGGGCCTGAAGCAAACTTTCAAAAAGGGGCCTCCACATATACAAAAAAAAAAAAAAAAAAAACCGATCCATGTATTAGAATTTTTTTTCACATATACCTCACATATACACATTTTCAAATTTTTTTTTTTTCGAAAACGGGGGCCCCTTATGTATTAGATTTTTTTTCACATATACTCTGCATATACACATTTCTAAATTTTTTTTTTTTTTTTTCTGAAAATGGGGGGCCCCTTATATACAAAAAAATTTTTTTTTTTGGGGGCCTGATGCAAGTGTTTCACTTGCATCAGGCCTGGGCCGGGCCTGTCTCCAACCTGACGAAAACATGACCTCAAAACTCTATTTTTGGCGCTCGAGAGGCTCCAACCAAAATATGAAAAATATATTATTCAAACCTATCATATAACAAACCAGCAATTTAGAAATCTAGTAAACCGCCTCCAGTTTCTAGAATATCAGTAAAATATTTCCCAAGGTCATTAGTGCCAGAGGAAGGATCCGGTTGTTGTTATTCAGCTCTTTTTTGAATAATTTTGACTTATTGAGCTCGAAAATACTCATGTACGGTTGGATCAGCATTGGAATTCAAATCTTTTAATAAAATTTTATTTTATTCTCTCTCTTTTTTGAATGTCAACTGTTGTTGCTGGATTTCCAATTGTTTCTGCCTGTCGAAGCTTGTCTTTTTTAACATATTCATCAGCTGTCGATTATCTTCTCTAATATAGTTCAAATTTACGTCAGCTTTTTCTTTTCAACTTGGCTTTTTTCACACTGATTGATCGTTCAGACAAAGTACCACCAAATTTAAGTTCATCTAAATTGGGAGCAAAAGATGATTGACCAGGAGATGATATTGAAGATTCCGGAGTTGGATTATCGGACTATGATGAGCCAAAGTTGGCGTGACTGCTTCAAGCATTTGGTCTTGTGGGGAAGCTATTTTAAAATTTTCAAAATCCTTAACAATATTTCAAATATGATCAAATTTGACACATTTCTTAAACTTGAGATCTTGCATTAATAACTCTTTCGTTCGACGTAACTGCAAATTAATGTAAACATAATGTTAAAAAATAATCGGACTGACATTAATAGTAGTGAAAATTAAGTTTAAATAAATACCCACAATATTTGTATCTGAAACACCACTTGGATTCATATTCTCTATTTGTTTGAGGCATCCATTCAATTTTTCTTACTTCAGTCATTATAGTCTGGATTCGGGACTGCATCGATCGCTTGTTAGGGTAATCCCAACTCTGGTCTCTTGATTCGTTGTACATTCGCTCCACACGAGTCCAAAATTGATCAGCATACTGGAAAACACCCGTAATGGGGTCCTGAGAAATTTTTGAATAAGTTCGGCAAAGGAGCATATCTTCACCAATAACGTATCTAGTAGATTGGACAAACATTTTCTTTTTAAGTTTACAGTTGAGAATAACAATATGAGGAAGATGATGTTTTGCAAAACAAGTGAAGTTTGTTATATGTAGGGAAATAAAAATCTTAAAGAATCTTATGCATTGAAAAAGCTTTATGAAGAATCCAATGCATTCAAGGAGCTTTAAGACTAAGTCCAATGCATTCAAACTGGTCTACACTACGTCCAATGTAGTCAAACAGCTTTAAGAAAGAATATGATGTGTTCAAACTGGTCCACACGAGGTCCAATGCAGGTCAGACATCTTTTAAGAAAGAATTCAATGTATTTAAACTGTTGGAAAACGTTTTTGCAGATTTTCCAGCTCGGATTCCGGTGGGTTCTGGCCACCGGCGGCTCCGGAAATTGATTGGATCATGTTCCTCTCATCGAGTACTATTCCGTGATGTACTCATGTGCCAAAAACAAATTCCGTATGAATGAGAAATATTGGTCCAAAGTTGGATACTCGATATGTACTAACTTGGATATTTGGAGAAAATGGATAGTCCCATATCGAAAATGGGAAAAGTTTTTTCTAGTATATATATTAAAAAATTAAACTAAAGGGCATGGCCCGGGAGTTACTACTAACATGTAGTGGAGAGAGGACTTAGCCAAAATGACATACACACATGCGCGCGCGCGCGGCCGGCCCGGCCCCGGCCCCGACTTCGGCTTCGGCTCGGTTTGGCTTGGCTTGGCTCTGGCCTTTTCAACTTCAGTAACTGGTACCATTACTCTGTAACAGCAGAGTAATGGCTCATCAGTTATGTCTTTGAACCATTACTCTACTGTTACAGAGTAATGGACCCTTCAGTTGCTCTCAATCTCCTATAGAACCAGTCCATTTTGTGTGCCAGAGGGTACAGTTCTGAAAAAACCAGTCCGAATCTTCTTCTTCTTCTTCTTCTTCTTCTTCCTCTCTGAGTTAGTACTGAGAATACACAGCTCCAGTTCGATCAGATCTCTGAAGTTAGGGTGCTGCTCTTCAGGGAAAAGGTAATACAGTTGTATCCTGGGAGGCATTTCGTCAACCACCGTCACACTACGGGGCGAAAATTGCTTTAAGGACAGAGATATTCAAATCTCGACTCTGTATTGTATTGTATGGTTTGTTATTTTATTTCCGGTAATTGTAACTCTTTACAATTATTGTTAGCATTTCTGTTTTATGAAATTCTTGTTCTAACATAAACTAGTCTACACTTCGTCCAATGTAGTCAAACAGCTTTACGAAAGAATATGATGCGTTCAAACTGGTCCACACGAGATCCAATGCAGGTCACACATCTTTTAAAAAAGAATCCAATGCATTCAAACTGGACTACACCAGAATCTAATGCATTCAAACTGTTTTACACTATAACCAGTGCATTCAAACAGGTTTACTGAAAGATTCCAATACATGAATACATTCTTGTGCTTACTATAAATAACTTATTACACTATGATCCAACAAAACAAATCCAACTCCTTTTCTAATTTTCTTCTTCTGTTTACTTTCCAAAAAATTCAAAAGAACTTATTCAATATCTTCACTTGAAAAATGAATTTCAATTTTGGAGGTCCATCTAATTTAGCAAATTCCAATTCCTCTTCGGATGACGACAGTAAGACATTAGGAATGGGCATTATGGCAGAAATTGATGCCTCCGAAACGGCCATATATCAAGCGATCGACCATAACAATACGATCATGTCCAACTATTCCAATCAGCAAAACAACCATGGTGGCTCAATTCCTGGTCATGTGGTGATCAATCGCGATCGGAAAACCGTGGATCGCAATTTATTCAATGAATATTTCACAGAGAACCCACGCTACAGTGATGGCATATTTCGTTGACGATTTAAAATATCGCAAAGTTTGTTCTTGCGTATTGTTGATGTGGTCAAAGATCATGACTACTAATTCCAACAATGAAGTGATGGACTTGGTAGACTGGGGTTATCAACTTTATAGAAAGTAACATCCATGTTCCGGATTTTGGCATATGTTCAACCAGCAGATGCTACAGACGGGTACATTAAAATAGGTGAGTCAACGGTAGTTGAAAGTATGAAGAGATTTTGATGGGCTGTTGTGGAGATATTTGCAAAGCTGTATTTAAGAACACCTACCGTTAATGACATTGCCAGACTACTCCATGCTGGTCAACGACGTGGTTTCCTTGGCATGTTGGGCAATCTAGATTGTATGCATTGGAAGTGAAAAAATTATCCCGCGGCATGGGCTGGACAATACGCAGGTCATAGTGGGTCACCGACTATTATTCTTGAAACTGTAGTAAATTATGATATTTGGATATGACACATATTTTGGGATGCCGGACAACAATAATGATATCAGTGTGTTAGAATCGTCTCATTTTTTTTCTAATTTAGCTCCAGATAGTGCTCCTCCCGCTCATTATGTTATTCAAGGAAAAGAGTATAACATGAGTTATTATTTAGCAGATAATATATACCAAAAGTGGTCCATTATTGTACAAACTATTCAACAGCTGTAAGGTTAAAAGAAAATGTATTTTGTTATGCAACAGGAAGCATGTAGAAAAGATATAGAACGTGCATTCAAAGTTCTTCAACCACGATTCGCAATCGTGAAAGGACCAACACGTTATTGGAAGAAAATTGTGGTGCATGACATAATGACTGCGTGCATTATTATGCACAACATGATTATTGAAGATGAACGTGATTTTGATGCACCAATGGAAGATGTGAGTGAAGCTCTAACTCCAGAAATTGAAATGGTAGTAGATGAAAATACAAGATTTCAACTATTTTTTGCTCATTATAGAAAAATCAAGGAAAAAGATACTCACACTGCGCTTCGTAATGCATTAATTGATTATCTGTGGGATGAGTATACTAATTGAAATGGTTAATTAAACCATCAACATGTATTTATGACAATTTTTGTTCATATTTATTTATGAAATATAATATTTTCGTTCACAAATGTTCTTTGTTAATATAGATTTGTCATTTTAGATCATTTGTTTTCTAATAATATGTTAATTTTGTCATTTTAGATAATAAATAAAATTTATTCATATGATATTTTCGACAAATTTGTTAAAATTATGAAACGTATTATATGATCATTACGTAATAAAAATTTGTATGCGAGAATTTGGTGAAATAGATAAGAATGGGAGATTTTAGTAAAAAGTTATATAAAAGTAGGTAGAGAAGAATATGCTGAGAATATTCTATTTTGGTGTTAGAAATGGTATTATGGGTTGGAGGTGAAGTTACTGTTTGATGCGAATTTTATACCATTTTGGTGTAAAAGTTACACTAAAATGGTGTTGTGGGTTGGAGATGGCTTGAGACCTTCTAAAATTCAAGAAAATCGTGTGTGTGTGTGCGTGTGTAACGCCCCGAATTCCAAATAAGTCCGAATTCGAGATTTCATAGGATCTTTACTTTACTTCGTATAATTTTACATGAAAATTAAAACTTTTCAATAATACATCAGAGTTCATTTACCTCTTACTTACACAGCGGAAGAATAAAAGATTACAACATGGAAAACAAAAATACAACTTGTACAACTTTATCAAATAAGTCATTGATTGCATCATAATATCTTTATTCCTTCATGAATAGTCTATTACCTGCATATTGAGCTGTGGGCACGTCAGTCACTTACAACTGACGAAAATATTATACTCGGCTATCCTCTCTATGCCGTACATAACGA
The DNA here is from genome assembly GCA_017893485.1 of Hemerocallis citrina. Taxonomy (NCBI): domain Eukaryota; kingdom Viridiplantae; phylum Streptophyta; class Magnoliopsida; order Asparagales; family Asphodelaceae; genus Hemerocallis; species Hemerocallis citrina. The sequence goes on along the minus strand of CM030359.1, from coordinate 402,791,017 downwards.
TCTCATACTTTAACAAATCACAAAAGTTGAATGAACAATAAAGTGTTAAATCGTGACTACGCTAAACATGTAAGTGTATGCCATGTCTTAATGCCTAATGCACATATTTTATACTAGGATGATACTAATGCACACTTGTTCGGATTCTATGCATCCCATACTACATAGGTCCGAGGGCAAGCACCTACGTACTCCACAATAAAGGGCTCGATCCCTCGCCATGACAACTACCCAGTAATGAAGCAAGATTTAGATCATTCCACAAATATGGACCCCAGCCACGGAGATCCACTGTCGACTGTTATAACAAATCCCTCATCGTGCGAATCATCCCGCAAGTGCCATTCTAGCCCGGTATATGTATATACATAGGAGTATGGTAAACCCTCTGCCCGACTACACTAAGTTCCGGATAAGGCCCATCTCCTACAGAGCAACCACAGTCACGGAGATCCATCACTGATTGGGTCTATAGCCACGGAGATCCACCGCTGACTATATAGAACCAACCCACTTACGTTTGCCCATGTTCACTACATCTTCACTTATATGCCTAATTATTTAGTTAAAGACAAGAATAAATTTTCAAACCTAGAATTAGTTTTACCTCCTACCGGACTTAATCAATATTTATTGAGATAGCTCCATGGCCATATCTCAAAATCACATCTGAAAAAAATCTTTTATTTCAATAGTGCCGGTGCCCGAGGTCTTACTAACTCTAAATCACAATTTCTCATGTACAAAAATCATGGGTACACATACCCTTTAGTAAACATGTTTTAACTCAAAGTATTCTTTATCTTCAAACTATTCACAACTTGGTATATGTCTTGTTTAGCATCATTCATTCAATTTATTCACTATCTTTCTAAGGCAACAATTCGTTTCATGAGTTTATAGCATAAATCCAAATCTCTTTTAGGAAATTAATCACATAAAATTTTTAACCATAAACAAACATATTCACATAATCTCATCAAGGCAAAAAAGTGATATAGTAATTCTTTCCGAAACTTTATATAAGTTCTCACAATTTTTAATCTCATCTAGTACTTCTTACACAACAAAAGGGGTTGTTTATAACAAGAGAATCTTATTAAAAGATTTATTTGCTCAAATATTAATTTTGGAAACAAGGTGTATTTACTATTTCAATTCCCTTTTCACTTTCAAAAAAAAAAAATATTAGAATTTTAAGAACTATTTTTAATAACTCTTTGTGTGAATCTAGATAATAAAAATGAATTTTCTTCCAAGCCTTATTCAAGTCAACAATGTATCAAAAATAGATTTTTAAACCCAAAAAATAAAAGAGAAGTGGCGGTTTCGAACCAGGGTCTACCTGACCACACACCACAATGCCCAAAAGCCCAACGGGCTAGCCACTAAGTGCACTGTGGACTTGTGTCAAAAACCGCAACTAAAAACCTCTTGTATCAAAACACAGAATTTGGATTTTTAATAAGTAAATCAAAATAAGTGTGACCATCAAGTTTCGAACCCAAGACCTCTTATAAAGAGTGCTCTGTATTGCGCTAGCTAACCAGTAAGTTCAAGTGTATTTTCTGTTTAAGAATTGTACTAATGTACTATTGTTTATACAATTCTGAATTTTTGGTTTCTTTTAATAAAACTCATTTACCCAATAATCCAATCCTTTATGATATTGGAATAAACTCCTCTTTTGGACATGAGATGAAATCTTAAAAAAATAAATATCAACAAGTTCAAACTAAATTTGAGAATATAACTTCACTTTCAAATAGATTATTCTCCTTTTCTTTTTACATACAATTTTACATTTTTTTCTCAAATCTTGAAACAAAATCATGTTTAGAAAAACTAATCTACGTACTTCATTATACTAGTTAAATTTTGTAATAAACTCAAACATGTTACTTAATCAACTATGAGCATCACAAGAGAATTCTTTCATGCAAAATGTACAAATTTGTATTTTTCAACATATGTCGACAAGTTTCAAGGTAATAACTAAGATTATTTTCTCTTTTCTTTTTCTTTCTTAACCATCATGTTTCTAAAGCATATGTCGAATATAACATTCTTTAACAATTACTCATATATATCACACATTTGACATACATAGGTTCGCAAACATTCTGGCATGGTTCATATGATTAACTCTATGGTTGAATTCTCCTTTTTAATTTAGCATGGTAACAATTGTTCACTAAGTCTCATCAAGAGCATTGCATATTATGCTAGCATAGATTTTATCTACAAATAACATATTCAACTTTATACTACTCATTAAACTATTTAGCATGTAAATTTCTATTCTAGAAAGGAAAAGATCACCCACCTTGATTGAAGAATGAAAACCACTAATGAAAAATACTCCTTCTAGCTCCTAGCTCCACAAGCACTTCTTTGCTCCTAGCAAAACTTCTCCTCCTAACAAGAGCTCATTCTCCTAGCAATGGCTTCTCCAAGCAAAAGAACTCTTTTACTCTCTTTCTTTTCTTTCTCTTCTTTTGATTTTGTTATTGTTTTCGGTGCAAAAGAGAATGAGAAATGGGAGTTCTATTTATAGGATTTTGTTAGGGTCTAATATGCAAAATTCTACACCTAATAACTCTTTCTTTTAATTCTTACAACCCTCCATTTTCTTAACTCCTAAAACCTCCAACTCTTCATGCTCCCAACCCTTCATCATCCCAACTTCCAACCTCTCATCTCCCTTCTAAAAAACCAGCCACACCTAGCCCAAAAACCGGCCAAGTACATTTGTGTGTACATGCACACATGCACCAACAAATATGAATACATTTCTATAACTCTAAATGTGTACTAAAAGTTGTAACTTGTCATGTATTAGTCCAAGCTCAACTTAATCTGTGATTTTACTAGTGGGCTTGATTCATGGTCTCTTATTTTAATTAACTAGTTTAATTATCTTAGTGGGCTTTTCTTTAATCAACTAATTAACTTGTCTATTGGGCTAGATTTCATTTTTGGGTCCATGGGTTAACGAAGGCTAATTAAAAACTTATGCATGCTAAAAGTTTGTAAATGAGAGTAATAAAATGAGAATAAAAATTTGCACGTGCATCATACGTGCAAAAATTAAAAAATGCATTTTTAATTCAAATAAAAATGTGGGGTGTTACAACACTCCCTCCTTAGAATAGTTCCGTCTCCAGAACTACACTTAGGAGCGAGAAAAATACAAAGAAGAAAAAGAAAAGTTCACACAGATTTCAGTGGAAGTGTTCAGGGTGATTTTTCATCATCTTTTCCTCTGATTCCCAAGTGGCCTCCTCAGCAAACTGGTTCCTCCAAATGACTTTGACCATAGGTATTGTCTTGTTTCTCAAGTCCTTTTCTTGACGATCCACGATCCCAATAGGACGCTCAGCATAGCTCAAATCCAGCTGTAAACCTTCGGCACTTCTGGCAAATGATGACTCGAATCTGGGACATAACCTCGTAGCATGGACACATGAAAGACATTGTGTACTTGGGCCAACTATTCCGATAGCTCTAACCGATAAGCTTTCTTTCTAATTCTCTTCAATATCTTGTAGGGTCCAATGTATCTCAGGGCTAATTTTCCTCCCCTTCCGAACCGAATCACCCCTTTAGTCGGAGACACCTTCACAAAGACATAGTCGCCTTTATCAAACTCCAGGTCTCTCCTTCTGTTGTCGGCGTAAATCTTTTGCCAGCTCTGTGACTCGACCGACCTCTTTCTGAACAGCTCGATCTTTTCTGAGGTTTGCAGCACAATCTCCGGTCCATACAGCTGCCGACTCCCATTTCATACCAACAAACCGGTGTCCTGCATTCCTTCCATATAGAGCTTCATACGGCGTCATCCCAATGCTTGCCTGAAAGCTATTGTTGTAGGCAAATTCCACAAGAGCTAATGCCTCTCCCAGTTGCCATCGAAATCCAACACACAGCACCTCAACATATCTTTCAGCACCCTGTTGACTCTCTCAGTCTGCCCATCAGTTTGAGGATGAAAGGCGGTACTAAAATCAGTCTTTGTCACCAAAGCTGCTCGAAGACTTCTCCAGAAATGCGAAGTGAAACACGCATCTCGACCGGATACTATTAACAGTGGAACTCCATGAAGCTTCATAATCTCTCAAACATACATCTCTGACGGCTTCTCCATTGACCAAGTAAGCTTCATCGCTAGGAAGTGAGCCGATTTGGTGAGTCGGTCCACTATTACCCAAATTGTATCATTACCTTTGGAACTCTTCGGTAAGCCTTTGATGAAATCCATGCTGTTACAGTCCCATTTCCAATCCGGGATGGGTAATGGCTGCAACAAACCACCGGGCTTCTGATTCTCTGCCTTGACCTGCTGACAAACTACACACTTGGCAACGAACTCGGCTACATCACGCTTCATCCCTGGCCACCAGAAGTATAGCTTTATATCCTTGTACATATTGGTACTCCCTGGATGTACTGATAACAAAGTGGCATGTGCTTCCTGAAGAACACTCTCCTTCAGTTCTGCTAGATCTGGCACACACAGCCGCTCGCCAAACCAAAGTACTACATCCTTCACCTGGAACTCTGCCAACTTGCCAATACCAACCTGCTCTATCATCTTCTGGATATCTGGATCTGCCTTCTGACTTTGTCACGCCCCGCTTCCCCAAAGGAAATACGAAATAGGGATACATGACTAAGCCCAACGAATGATTTTCATCATCCATAAGCTATTCAGGAATCTTTACAATATCTCACAAATAATCAGAGTCGGAAGCAAAAGAATCAACCAATCATGCACAATTGAATCAAATAGATCAACAGAAATTTACTTGAAATCCAAAATATAATATAATCTCAAATAAGTCAAGTCTGGACAGTTAATAATATCCTGGGTCACATTGCCCAAATACAAATAAATCCAAGTATCAAATACAATTGTTCAAAAGCAACAAATAATAATAATAGCAAAAGAATTCCAGTACTAATATTGCATTTCTCCAATACCATTGGGCAAACGACCATCCTCTGCAATCAATAAATTACAGTAGAAGGAAAAAGAAAACAAGTACCCGTCAATACAAGTTACGGGCCGCTTGTAATGCAGGATACAAGTACATGGGAAACTAAAAAATCTAAATAATAGCAAAAACAGATATAGCATGGTATAACAAAATCAACTAGCATGGTATACTAACATGTGTCAAGTGTCAAAGTCAAATAGCATGCAGATAGATATACAGATAGTGTCCAATAATGTTGTCAAGTGATAGTATCAGACAGATAACAGATAATCAGATAATCAGATAATAGGTAGCCAGATAGTAGATACAGACAACAAATTCAGATTCAGATACAGATATAGATACATATGTCAGATTCAGATTTTTATAAGTCTTGTATTAATTACTAACTAGGTAGCACCTCATGTGCCATCCTTTTATCACATGATTGCTACATTCAAAATATTTACGTTTGTAAATTTCATAGGGGATCATATAGGATCGTGTACTCAGGGTTCAGACAGATATCAGATAATCAGATTAGACAGATAGAACCTAGTAGTTCTCTTCTTCTCTACACCTTCCTATAAGAAGTAATGTAGACAGGATCAGATGACAGATCCAGACAGATAGAGAACCTAGTGGTTCTCTTCTTTCCTACACCTTCCTATAGTAAGTAATGTAGACAGGGTCAGATAACAGATAACAAATAATCATATGGGAAACACGGGCCTCCTTCTAAGTACACATTTCTATGCTTTTCTACTACTAGATTTTCCCCATAAACCCCGGCTTGATTATTTTTATTATGGTTATCAAAAGACATGATAGTGCATGAAATAGTGTCGAACAACATGGTATAATCATCATTAGGTTCAGGGAAACAAATAAATAATTATAGATGATATACGGTCACATAAACGAGCAAAACAGTGTATATTCATATTTAGGACAGCATGACAGTACAGTACTAAAATAGTGATTTCCGTTACTACAGAAATCCAAATCTGAATCCGTCAAAGAATATGAAAAATAGACTTCCACAAGAACCCAGAGTTTATAAATAAGACATATAGTATTTCACAAAATCATAACTCAAAACTGATTTGAATCCAGAAAATACGTTCAGTCAGAAATCAGTAAAACGAATTCTCAATCAGAAAAAAAGCATTAAAACTCCTCAAATAAATCTAGCAAAAATCTGAGGTAATTCCCTACATGTCTAGTATCAAAATATAAAATTTCATAAAGTTCCAGTAAAATTAGTTCAGTCAAAAAAAATTAGAAAAACCTCAAAAACGATAGTTTGGCAAATCTGGAATTCCCAACACTGCTGTATGAAAACTGAAATATCTCGCAAACTGTGAAACGAAATCCAAATCCGCCAAAGTGAGATGAAAATAGACAAAATAATCTAACTTTCATATTTCATGAATATTTTCCATACAGTAGAAGGAAATAGGGTGAAACTATGATTCTTTACAAAACAGCGAGCAAAATACAGCAAGTATAGCTTTCATAAACAACCATGAAACGGCGTATAAAAATCATCAATAAAATTTCCCAAAATTCTGGATAATCCCTAGATAGATATAGAAATACTGACCAAAGTTTCAGATCAAAATAATATGTTTAGCACAAGTATCAAAATAATTTAGTCATCAAATCATCAAGAAACGAAATCTGGAATTGATCTACACCTCTGTAGTAAAACAGTCATATCTCACATATACGAAAACGAAATCCAGCAAGATTAGAGGGGTTAGAAAGAAGATAAATTCCTCTAAAACTCATGTTTTATACTGAAATCAGATTCTGACCTTAATATAGTCTAAATTACTGATCAAGACAGATTATCGGCAAAATACAGAATTTCCTTTAGGAGCAAAACCAATATGAATCACACGAAACTTGGTCGAAATATCACTAAACATGAATTAGAGTCTACTAAGTGTCCAAACAACATAAAATAGGGTATACTAAATGTCCACAACAAGTATATCACATGGATCCAACAAACGCACAAATTCTCATAACTAACTCACATATTCGATCACATCAAATAAGCGGTAAATCCTAAGTTGTACTCATGTCATATGTGTCGTGAGGCAACTATGGTCAAGTTTTCACTATAGAGACAATATCAACAAGGAAATTCATACACGAATTGTCTCTAGAACCCAACTACACTACAAGCGGAATTTAGTACTTGTATATGCAAAGGAATTTAATACAAGTTACTTGCCTTAACCGATGACAAAAATGACTCACGGGAACGGATTCCCTGAGCAATGAATACCACGAAGCACGAACAAAACCCGCGAACAAAACCCACGAACAAACGAGAACCAACTCGCGAACCAATGGGAACCAAACTCGCGAACAAAGAGGGATGAGGAGCGGCTGAGAGAGGTTGCCTCTACCTGGATCCAACAGAGATAGGGAAAGGATGGGAGGGGGATAGCCGGCAGCCTGCGGCGGCGCGCGACAGAAACAGAGTGGGATGGAGACGGGGTTGCAGTGGAGGGTGGAATCCGGGATGGTTAAAACAGCTGCTATGGGTTTTTTTTCTGTGGGTTAGATAGGAAGATGAATGGGTAACAGGAATTATATATATAGTGGTTTAATGAAGTTAGGGTTAGGGAGGGAAGTTGGAGACGGCTACAGGTAGGGGTGGCAACTGGGCCGGGTCAACCGGCGACCCACCCGCGACCCGGCCCACGAACCCGGCCCGGTTAAAGCTTTCGCGGGTTCGGGTCGAACCCGGTGAACAGTACCGGGTCGACCCGGGTCGCTATTTATGCGAATTGGATTCGCGAAACCCGGCCCACGAACCCGGTCAACCCGCGAATTGGACCCGCCAACCCGCGGGTTGACCCGCGAATTTCGACCTCCGACCCGTGAATTGAACCCGCGAATTCAACCCGCGGGTCGCCCGTTGGGTTTGGTACCGTTGGGATTTTTCTAGCTGTTGGATCCTCCCGTTGGTTTGGGCCCGTTGGGCACGGCAGCAGCAGCAAACGGCTAGGAGCTGTTGCTTGCTGCTGTTGTTCTTTTTTTTTTTTTTTTTTTTTTTGTTTTTACCCAATTCTAAGCCTATAAATAGCCCCCAAAAATCTCCAAAAAAATCACACCTCTCTCTCTTACTCTCTCTACTATTATACATCAAAAAAAAAAATTTGAACAATTGTAGTAATCATCAAACAAGTGTACAAGGAGGCGTATACACGATCAAATTTCGGTCGTATCGGAGAACAAAATTCAACGTCTTCAACGTCTTCAACTCTCTTCAACCATCGACTCAAATCTACTTCAACTCTTCAATTGTGAAATCAGCAAGCGCTCCTCCATCTTTTCTATTATATTCTATTTTTCACGGTTTTTTTTATACGCGTATTCCACGGTGAACGGTATCAAAATATCTCTATCTCTCTTGTTTTTTTTTCGTTGTAGTTAATATTATTGTTTGTTTTTTGAACTTCTCTATCTCAACCCTCTTGTTTTTTAGTTATTTTTTGTATAATTCACCGCTTCTACATTGTAGATTTTATTTACATACCACATTACTACACTATGTCTAGATCACGCGGTAGCGGTCGTAGCGGACAAGATTCCTCCTCCTCTTCACGTAGGCCACCAATTGTCCCAATTAGTGAGCCCGCCCAAGATTACATTGATCCTACTATGGAACAATGGGTTACACACGACATGGATGTTGTAGGTGGCATTCAAATAGAAGAACAACAACAACAACAACAACCCGAAACCACACAACCCCGTAGTAGTAGAAAAAGTAGAGGAGAAACTAGTGATTGGCACAAGTTTTATGAGTATATCCCGGACGAACATATTCCGGGTGTAGGTGTGAAAATGTGTAAATCATGTGGTAAACAATACAAATTCAAGAGGGGTGACGGAACCGGTACACTTAGTAGACACATACAACACAATCACAAAGAACTTCTTGATCAAATACAAGGCCAACAAAAAATTAACCCTAGGACCGGTCAAGTAGATAGCCACCCTTATGATCCCGAAATCGTTCGTCGGGAAATGGCCCGATTAGTCATTAAGGAAGAGTTGCCATTTTCCTATCCCGAGAGTAGGAACTTGGAAAATTTTAATCAAACGGCCTTAAACCCTCATTTTAGAAGAATTCCGAGAAATACTTGCAAATCGGATTGTTTTAAAATGTATGTTGAAATGAAGGACGCGTTGATTGCAATTTTATGGAGTTTAACTTGTAGGGTTAGTTTAACTTCGGATTGTTGGACGGGTGTCAACAATATTACAACGATGGGAATAACCTGTTATTGGATCGACAATGATTGGATTCTTCAAAAAAGAATCATATCACTTGCGTCGTTGCCGTATCCCCATAGTGGCGCTGAAATAGCAAACCGTATTATAGAAATTTGTGATGTTTTTCATATTCGCGATAAAATTATGGCTATTAGTTTTGATAATGCATCTAACAACAATGTAGCAATTACTACTTTAAAAGCTGTATTAAATCCTCCATCTGACAATATTTTTCATGTTAGATGTGCATGTCATATTATAAATTTATGTGTTCAAGATGCATTAAAAATAGCTGATCCATATATACATAAAATTAGAAATTGTGTACATTTCATTGCATTAAGTCCAAGCATTTTACAAGAATGGAAAGCTTGGTGTAGGGTTAGAAATGTTCCTTTTAGAAAATTTCCAAAGGATGTTAGACACCGATGGAATTCTACTTTTGATTTACTAAATGTTGTCACCGATTATAAAGAAGTTGTAAATGATTTTTGTATCGCAAAAAATATGCACAATTTTGAAATGACTCCACCCGATTGGTATTTTGCCGAAGCTTTGTTGAAATTTTTAGAACCTTTTAAAACCGCAACTTTAAAGTTTTCAAAAACATATGAATCTACTTCTAGTAGCATTTTTATTGAATTAGTTAGCATGATGCAAATATTTAACGAAATGTTAAATGATCCCTATATTAGTGACATTGTAATACCTGCATTTCAAAAATTTTTGAAATATTATTTTCCTCCTCCTATGTTGATTTGTGTTGCTACTGTTATGGATCCTCGTATCAAATTAGAAGGTACGAAGAATTTGATAGAAATGTTTTTTGCATGTTTAGATAACAATGTAGAATTAACAATTGATTGCGCTACTTTTTTAGTTCAGTTTGAATCTACATTAAATAACTTGTATGATTATTATGATAGACGTTTTGCTTCTAGTAGTACAACTTCTGTAGTTAGTTCTTCTTCTGGTAGTTCTAAAGGTAAAAGTAAAATTGGTGATAGAACATTTAGTCTACTTGAACAAATTCAGTCTAAAAAACCTAGGACTAATCAACCAAATGAATTAAATTGGTATAACCAACAGGATACTGAGCCTACTCTTTCCCCACTAGATATTTTACAATGGTGGAAAGAACATGAACACACTTTTAGTATTCTGTCTATTATGGCTAAAGATTTGCTAACTCCTCCTGTCTCTACAGTTGCTTCTGAGAGTGCATTTTCTACAAGTGGCAGGGTTCTATCTGATTACAGAAACCGGTTGAAGCCGGAGTCGTTGGAGATGCTCGTTTGCACAGAAGACTGGCTGAAGGCTGAAGATAGGACGCAAGGGAAAGCACTATCAAGTTCTACAAGTGGGAGCAACTCGCTCGAAGAAGAACAACAACAACAACAATAGCTTTTCATCTCATGTTAAATTAGAAAAATTGTAGTCAATTAAAATTGTACATAAGAAATATGTTATTGTATAAAACTTATTTGTGAATTGAATTCTTCATTTCATTTCGTTATAAATTTTTCAAATTGTATCACTTAAATTCGTATGAATAAAATTTCAAAATTTGTTGTCAATTTCACTCTTTCAATCTTATTATTATTATTATCACGATTTTTTTTGTTTATTAGTATTATTACTTACTTAGTATTATAATTAAACATTATTTGGGGATATTTGATTCAATTTGAAGAATTGTAGTATTATTACTTATTAGTATTATTACAAAATTTAGTGAATTACATACTTAGTATTATAATTAAACATCATTTGGGGATATTTGAAGAATTGTAGTATTATTACTTATTAGTAGTAAACTAGTAATGTAGTATTACTTACTTAGTATTACAATTTTAAACTACCAAAAAAAATTACTTACTTAGTATTACTTACTTACTTACTTACTTAGTATTACTTTAAAATTGAATTGTACTTACTTAGTATTACTTACTTACTAAGTATTACTTACTCAGTATTACACTATTACTTACTTACTTAGTTAGTATTATAATTTTTAAGAATTGTAGTATTATTATTAGCCATTAGTAGTAATGTAGTATTACTTAGTAATGTAGTATTACTCACTTAGTATTATTATTAGTAGTAATGTAGTATTACTTAGTATTACTTCAATTTAAGCAAAAAAAAAAAAAAAAAAATAAAATATTATTATATATATTATTATACGGGCCAACCCGCGGGTCGACCCGGCCCAACCCGGGTTGAGCCCTAATGGGTTCACGGGTTGGGCGGGCCACCCAATTAATAATCTGACCCGGCCCGGCCCGGCCCGTATAACACCCCAACCCGGCCCGGCCCACATTCCCAAGCTTGCCAACCCGCACGGGTTGGGCCCGGCCCGGCCCGGTCGACCCATTTGCCACCCCTAGCTACAGGGGCTTACAGGTAGTAAATAGGTGCGGGTAGGGTAGAGACTAACGGGTTGGGTATATCTCTACTACTATAATGGGAGAAGCCCTTAGTGTATTTTGTCCTCAACCCAAATAATTACCAAACTGATCCACTTTCGAAATTATTTACCAAACTGGTCCACTTTCGAAAATATATAAGCTGGTCCACTTTCGAAAATATTTACCGAACTGGTTCATAACAATTTTTTCTTTTTACCTTTTCATTATCCTTCAATTTTTTTCACGTGCATAGCACGTCAATAGAATATAAAAAAAATATTCGAACGTGCATTGCACGTGAATGGGTCTGAGAAATAAATGGTCTGATGCTATATGGTAGTTAGGAATATAATTGGGTTTGATATAATAATAATGAGTTTGGGTATAAGAGATATAGGAAATGGGTATTAGGTGAATGGCTAGATTTCGGTCTGATGGTTTCTGAATAGGAATATGGTAGTGATTAATGGCTAATGGGTAGTTATTAATAGGTTTAATATAAGGCTAAAATGGGTTAGAGATTTATAATAGGTATAATGGGTATTGAAATGGGTTGAATAATTAAAGGAAATTTGGTGATCAAAATAGATATAAAAAAAACGAGACGGGCCCAAAAAAAAATAGAGAAATAAAATAGGGCACGAATAAATAAAATAAAGAAGATCACACATATTAGCTCGATCAAATGGAGACGAACAAAAGAGACAACAGGATCAAGAATTCAAATAAAAAGATGATAAATAATAAAAATAAATATATTGAAACAAAAGGTCCAATATACGGTCCAAGAAAAAGATACAAGAAGAAAAACACCAAAATGAAAAATACACTTAAAAATACAAAAAATGAAAAAAACAGGGGTTACAGACCTTCAATAATTATGTCTCTCAAGGTAGGTTGAATCCTCAACTGGGCTAAGGAAGCTTCCACACCTTGTAAGACTACTTCAATTCCTGCTCAATCAAGCTCCTCTGCCAATACCTTCTGAGTTGTGATCAGCTGGGACAAACTGTACTTTCTGCTGAGCGCATCTGCCACAACATTTACCTTGTCTGGATGGTATTTGATCTCAGGTCGGATATCTTCCAACACTTCTAACCATCTCCTTTGCCTCAGATTTAGGTCTCTCCGTTGATAGATATATTTCAGACTTTTGTGATCCGTGTACATGTTGACATTCTCGCCGTACACGTAATGCCTCCATTGCTTCAAAGCAAAGATGATTGCTGCCAGCTTCAAATCATGGGTTGGATAATTCTTTTCATGTGGTCTCAACTGCCAAGACCCATAAGCAATTACCTTCCCTTCCTGCATCAGCACACAGCCCAATCCGCGATGGAAAGCATCGCAGTAGATATCATAGTCGAATCCTGTTCTTGGCAACGCCAAAATGGGAGCGGGTCAACCTTTCTTTTAACTCTTGAAAACTAGCTTCACACTGCTCCGACCATTTAAAACTTACGTTCTTCCTTGTGAGCCCTGTGAGTGGCACAGCTAGCTGGGCATAACCATAAATGAACCTTCTGTAATATCCAGTCAAACCCAGAAAGCTCCTGATCTCTTTCACTGTGATCGGTCTTGTCCAATCTTTCACAACCTCAACTTTCTGCGGGTCAGTAGTCACTCCCTCCTTAGAAAGGATGTGACACAGGAAGGCGACTTCGGTTTTCCAGAAGTCACATTTGGATAACTTCGCATATAGCTGATGCACATGTAGCTTCTTCAGAACTTTTGCTAAGTGCTTGGCATGCTTTTCCTCTGTCTTGGAATAGACCAATATGTCGTTGATGAATACAAGGACAAAAGAATCAATGAAAGGCCGCAAAACTCTGTTCATCATGTCCATAAAAATAGCCGGTGTATTTGTGACTCCAAATGGCATGACTAGAAACTCGTAGTGACCATGCCTGGTTCGGAAAACCGTTTTGTGCACATCATCTTCTTTCACTCGGACTTGGTGATATCCTGACCATAAATCTATCTTGGAAAAAACTGCTGCTCCTTGTAGACGGTCGAAAAAATCATTGATTCGAGGAATTGGGTACTTGTTCTGCACAGTAACCTTGTTCAACTCTCTGTAGTAGATACACATCCTCATTGATCCATCATTCTTCTTCACCAAAAGAATTGGGGCTCCCCACCGTGATGCACTTGGCCTGATGAAACGCTTGCTCAATAGTTCTTCGATCTGCTTCTTGATATCATCTTGTTCAACTGGTGCCATTCTGTATGGTGCCTTAGAAATAGGTGCACTTCTTGGTTGAACAGTGATGCTGAATTCTATATCTCGATGAGGGGGAAGCCCTGGTAGATCATTAAGAAATATTGCTGGGAAATCTCGGACAACTGGGATCTGCTACACTTCATCTGGAATCTTTTGCTCTGACAAAACTACTACTAACTGCTTACACTTCCTCTTACCTTGGAATGTAACAGCTGGTCCCCGTGGAGCCTTCACTACAACTTCTTTTCTCTTGTATTCAATAGTGGCACTATACACTGACATCCAGTCTATGCCAATAATGACGTCGACTCCAAGAACTTCCAATTCAATGAGGTCGATGCCCAAGAGTCTGCCTCCGATTTCGAGATCACACCCTTCATAGTATCGACCAGTTGTTAAATTCTCTCCTGACGGAGTAGCCACAGATAAAACCTTGTCAGAAATTTTTTTTGGTTCAACTCCCAATTTTTTTGCAAATGAAAGGGACACAAAAGTGTGCAAAGATCCCATATCAAACAACACTGAAGCTTTTATTCCATTTATTAAAATGTCTCCTGTTATATATGAGTGCTCTCATTACATAACATTTTATTACATAAGTGGAAAAAAAACAACAAAACAGCTAGGCTTCATCTTCCATACCAGTGATCCATGGTCTACATCATCTGCATCTGCCTCCGTCAAGGGGAATACCCGTCCCTGCCTGAACTGCTTTTGTTCAGGGTTGGACTACTACCGACTCGGTCCTCCCCATTAAAGTTGGGGGCAATCAGACTTGAAGTGACCCTCCTTGCCACACAGAAAACAAGTCCTCAATGACTGCGGTTTGGTGCACCCAGTAGATAGGTGGCCTGACTCTCCACATCTGTAGCAAGTGGGTACCCTTCCTGCCACTGCAACAGTATTGGCTCTAGTTGGCTTGAAGCATTGTACTGGGGGATGACTTCTGAAGTTGTTTGGCACTGCAGGCCTCTTGCCCGTACTCCAATTGTTCCGCTTGACTTGCACAATCTGGAACTAGTTCATGTCAGAATCAGTTGGAGCAACTCTTCTGACTAGCTTCTCAAACCTCCGAATGCCCAAAGGTATCATCCTGGATCTCAGACTTGGCCTCAGCCCTTGCTCAAATTTGCGCACCTTCTTGGCTTCATCTTGTACCATTTCAGGCGCGTATCTGGAGAGCTGGTTGAACTTGGTCTCATACTCCCGCACCGTCATACTGTCCTGCTGTAAGCTCAAACAATTCCATGGCCTTCTTTTCTTGGACTTCCAGTGGAAAATAATGACTCTTGAATTCTCAAGGAATTCTTCCCATGCGAGTTGCACGTTGCCCAAATTCCTCTTCAATGATTGCCACCAAACACTTGCATTCTTCTCTAATTGGATGGTAGACAAGTTCACCTTGCTTGCCTCCGGGGTTTCCAGTACCTCGAAGACTGTCTCGATTTGCCTAATCCAGTTATCAGCAACATCTGGATTAGTATGTCCTTCAATTACTGGTGGCTTCATTCTTTTGAACGACTCGACCAGCTTGATTGCTTCAGGCACATGCATAACTGGCCCTGGTTCTCTGTTCTCGGGAATATTGGCAGCGAGAGCATTTAGGGTCTGGTATACACGAGCTAGTTCTGTTTCCAAGTCTAGCCCATTCTCACCGCTATACCCTTCGCCATTTCTGATTCTTCGTGCCATTTCTAAGTCATAAAATTCATCATTAATCATCATAAATAACACAAATAACAAAATTTATTCATTCCAAAATTTAAACTCTTTATTTAGAAAGAAAAACTTTGTTCCAATACATCCATTACATCTTTTAATAAAAGACATCCTAGATTATACGGTTTCTCTTAGCTTCTCTGAGCTCTTCCCGAAGTTCTTGGATTTCCTTCTGCATATCTTCAAATTTCTGTTGTCGCTCTTCCTTGTCCTATCGAGTGATGTGGTCTAACTTGGCGAAATGTCGATCATTCACGAGTCGGACCTTCTCAAGCTCGCACACTTGAAAGTTCAGCTCCCGGATGCGCTCCTTGTCTTCTGCCCTTTGTGATTCCAAGTGGTTAACTCTCCACTTTTGAGCGTCCAATTCCCGTCTAAGAGAAGCAACAATGTTATTTGGGTTATCGGGAATAAGTTCTTCTTCTGGGGAGCTTCGGAAAGATCAGGCGGAGGTGGAGTAATCTCCCTGGACTCGGGAAATTCTTCTTCTTCCTCCTCATCCTCTGGTTCTTCTTCTGGGTCCTCTTCTTCTTCTTCCATTGGTTCTTCCTCTTCATCCTCGAAGTGGACAAACCAAGGAGCCTCATTCTGGGGATCATGTTGGTTGGCCATCTTATAGGGAAAATAAGAAAAAAGTCATCTCATAGAGCAACACAAACATAAGTTTAAATCTCTATAAGTTGAAACTCATACTCTAGTGTCCACTATAGGGTGTCGTTCTTTATAAATTTTTACTAGTTGTGAAGCTTGCTCTGAGTGTGGATAAGAGTGGGCGAGATGTATGCCTGAGATGGAGCTAGCAGATGTACGTTGGGTATGCCTGAGAGGGAGCGAGGTGGCGGTCTGAAATAGTGGACTACCCGTAGAATCAGGGTACGATGCAGCTAGCAGAATCAGGGTACCCCACTCCACATCGGCTAGAAAAGAGATCCTGCACTAGATTGTGCATGCCCCTCCTCAGTGAGGACATTGATTTCTGAAGGGGGTGTGTGTAACACCCCGTAGTTTTCAAAAATATAGTATAATATATATGGATATATGATATATATAAAGTTGGTTGGCTGTTGGTTATAATAAGGTGGAATAGTAATGAATGGCTGTTGATACAAAGATATATATGCATTGGAAGTATGAATAGTAAATATGCATGTATGAAATAGGGGGGCCCCACGTGAAATGGTAACAGCAGCAGGTTGGCTGTTGAATGCCTTGCTGACGTGGCTTTGAAGAGGGGGCCCACCCGCTGCTATCTTCTTCGGATGAGAGAGAGAAGAGGTAAGAGGGTATGGGATTTAATCCCATATCGGTAAGTAAAGTAAATAAAATATTATATAAATATAATAGCCTAGATCAAGAGTCACCAATTCGGACCACCTTTTGAGAGGCAGCATGTGGTGGGCAGTTGTACTACATAGTATCTAATTTGTCTTATAAATTGTATAAATTTTCTGAGCTAGGGGCAGGGGCGTTACAAATGGTATCAGAGCCGACTTTCGACACCGCATGTGGGTAAGAGTGAGCGAGATGTATGCCTGAGATGGAGCTAGCAGATGTACGTCGGGTATGCCTGAGAGAGAGCGAGGTGGCGGCCTGAAATAGTGGACCACCCGCAAAATCAAGGTACGGTGCAGCTAGCAGAATCAGGGTACTCCACTCCACATTGGCTAGAAAGGAGATCCTGCACTATATTGTGCATGCTCGTGCTCAGCGAGGACGATAATTTCTAAAGAGGGGGGGGGGGGGGGGGGGGGGTGTGTGTAACACCCCGTAGTTTTCAAAAAATATAAAAATATATGTATGATAATATATGTTCGTAAAGTGTGTGCTGTTTGGTATAAATGATGAATGGCATAAAAATGGTAAATATGTGTATGGAAGTACATGAAATGAATATAGTATTGAATGGAGGTAGGACCACGTGAAAACAAAGACAGCATAGCTTGGTTGTGTGTTGTACTCTTTGACTTCGGTCAAAAAGACTTTGTGTTACGTGGCCAGCACTTCGGCTGTGCATTTCGGAGAGAGATTATGTGAAATTGTCCCATATCGAATATTGACTAGAATTAAATAATATATAAATACTAATAGCCTATGATCAAGAGTCACATAATCGGTTAACCAACTTTTGAGAGGCAGCCTGTGGTGGGCAGTTGCACTACATAGTATCTAATTTATCTTCTAAATTGTATAAATTGTCTGAGCTAGGGGCAGGGGCGTTACAGTGTGTGTGTGTGTGTATATATAGAGAGAGAGTAATGTGAGTCTCATATTTGTATGAAAATTTTTTTCTCATACAAAGTGATTATACTCACTTGGTGGGGCCTTTTTGGAAGATCGACTCCGCCCATCATATTTATCATACTAATGGATGTATGTGTAGAATAAATCAAGTGGTTTGGAGGTCACTCGCCCATGCATCATGTGGGTCCCATTTGTGGTTCGATTTGTATTACTGTTGAAATCGATCATTTTTCAACCACACGATGCAAGGGAGAATGACCTCCAAACCACTTGATTTTTTCTACACATGCATCCATTAGCATGATAAACATAATGGACGGAGTGGATCTTCCATAAGGACCCCACCAAATGAGTATAATCACTTTGTATGAGGAAAATTTTCTCATACTCTATAGGAGGCTCACTTTTCTCATATATATATATATATAAGTTTTTTTTTTTTTAAGATAAATGTGACTGACGATCACTGGTTTCATTAATAAAATGTTAACAAAATAAAAATACATACTATTACATGCCATAATCAACACAAAAGCTTACTGCATCAACTACTAATAAAAGATAAAAGTCTAATACAATCGAAACTATCAATTACTATAAGATTCTCCACCTAGCCATCCACATGGCAGATGGAAAAAGAGATAAATGCTCCTAAGTCCTCATGAACTGCTCTGCACCCTCCATGCAAAGTCTCTTCTTAGCACTTGCCGATCTGCCCAAGCATCAATAAGAGCAAAAATGTATACATCATGACTGAAAATCTACTACTAAAATTACGAAAACAAGAATTGTTTCGGTCAAGCCATATGATCCATATGTTAACAACAACAGTAATGTCCCACACAACTCTATTTTTCTTCTTAATCACTCTCGCTCTTTAGGAGCCCTTATTTCGGGGAGCACTTATATCTATAATTGTGCTAGGATACTCAACTAGTCCAAACCCCAAACAGACTACCTCCCAAGCTAGCATGGCCATAGGGCAATAGAAGAAGATGTGATTTGTGTCCTCCTCCCCTAGGCTACATGTAGGGCATCTTACGTACACATGTATACTGCGCCTCCTAAGATTCTCTTTAGAAATGATTGATCGTAAGAATGCCCTCACTTTTGTTAATGCATGAGTCTTCTATATAATTTCCACCTCCATGCTCCTCATTCCTCCATCATTCAACAATTTATACATCAATTTCATAGAAAATGTACTGTTAGATTCTAAATACCAAATGCATTCGTCTTCTTATCCATTGCTATACTATCCAAATTCTGATACTAAGCTCTTCAGCATCTGTAGTTGTTCATGGGACTCCTGAGATAGTTGATTCCCAAACTTTAAAATCAACTGTCACTACAAAAAAATCGTTTTACACCGGCGTTTCTACTCCGGCGTTTTGGTAGAAACGCCGCTGTAGAAACCGGTTAACTTGGTAGGGAAAAAAATACCACTCTACACCGACGTATATAAAAAACGCCTGTGTATGTAGGTATACACTGGCATTTTCGCGTTAAAATGCCGGTGTATGTGAAGGATAAGTGACGCGTACTCCAGTTGACATATATCTCCCTATCTCTTTCATTTTACTAATCCCCTTCCCCCAATTTTTCACTCTCTCTCTCCATCTCCCTCCTCCCAAATTGAAAACCCCCCATCCCTTCCCCCGCCCCCCTCTCCCGATGTCGCCGCCTCCTCCCTCGCTTTCGGCGGTTCCCCCATAGCCGCCCCCTCCTCCGGCATCGCCCTTCCCCCATCGCTGTCCCATCGCCACCCCCCCCAACTCGTCGTCGGCCCTTCCCCCATCGCCGCCCCCTCCCCCGCCGTCGCCCTTTCCTCCCATCGCCGTGCCATCGCCGCACCCCTCCCCCGCCGTCGCCCCTTCATCTACACAAATCCTAGGTTTGTTCTTGAATTAATCTTGTGGTAATCTAGCGAGTTGTGGTAAAAAAATCATACCTGTTCTTGTGTTTCTTTATTTGAGAGTGATTTAAGTTTGTGGGCAAAACCAATATTATTTGAGAGTGATTTATTGAATCTTCCAGTGTATATGTAGCTTTGTTCTTCTATAGTATCATGCTAAATATTAGTTTAAGTGCTGTTATTTAAGTGATTTGATCATCCTAAGCTTAGTTTGCTGTATAATTGCATATTTGAGTTGCCACATGATCGGGCTCGAGTAGCCCTTGAAACGAGCTCCAAAAAAGCTCAAAAATAACAGTTTTGCTGGCGCAGGTTGCTGTTTTTATTGGCTGTCATTTTTGTTGTTTAGGGTGGCTGTCATTTTTGCTGTTTAGGGTGTTTTCATCACTCTTTTGTAGGTTTATCTTCTTGTTTTGATGCTTGGGCAAGTGGTCCTAAGTCTAGGATAGCTTGCCTTTGTTTTGTGTACGATTAGGAGCTCAAACAGTCGATTGATTCGTTGTTTTGAGCTGTCTATTGCTGGCTGAATTTGCTTGCTGTTTTGGGCACTTGCATCGTTCATTTGATGCATTATTTACATTATTTGCATTGCTTCTTGTTTTTAAAATGAGATTGTTCTTTCTCATTGGTTTTAAGTGATGATGAGATGGATTATGTAACTGAAGTTGCATACTATGATTTACAGAGGAGTGACTAGTGATGAAATAATCCTGTTTAAACTTATGTTGCATCATTTGGTTAATTTGGTGTTTGTGAAACTCACTCAAATGGTTCACCAAGATTCATTTCTGAAAAATAAGCTCGTGAAATAGTGAAATTAGGTTTCCTTTTTTTTTTTGCTCTCTTGAAAATTTTGTGGCATGTACATCTTTTCAGCCTTCAATGATAATCAACAGAGTTTGAACTTGATAACAAATTAGTCATTACATATTTACATATGTGCTATCTTCTATTTTTGTTCTTTAAGCTGAACATCCACATTTCATATGCGTTAAACTTTAAGCTGCACGGTGTTGATTTTGCATATTTGTAGATGATCATTTAAATTCTCTAACAATCTTCGGCAGCAGCTATATTTAGCTTGATTTATCAAGCTAGAATATCAATGATCCACAACTATTTTTTTAACTGGCTCTTTTTTTCTCTAATATTCAATTGGCTCATTTGTTAACATATGAACATTCGGTAACGGGGTCTTTTCTTTTATATCTAACTGAAGAAGGTGACGGTTTGATTGCAAGCATGGTTGATGGTGTTTTCTTACAGTTCTTATGTTGAAATGATTTTTTTTCCTTCTCTAAGATCAACGTCTCTATGATCAATGCATCCTGTAATTTGCTCCCCTCCCAAAATCTCAATTGAAACCAGGTTTAGAGATTAGGGGATACAAATTGTACTGTGACATTATTACTGTTATTTAGTGTGGGTTTGGATCGGATACATTTGATACTGAAGCCTATGCCCATCCTATTATCAATTTGTCACTGCTCGTAGGGGGGAGGAGGCTCCATTTGCCCTTCTCCCCCCTCCTGTCCTACTCCTGGCACATCTAAATTGATGGGTCTATAGACCAGTGGTGGTGCAAGTTGTTTTTAAATATGGATATGTAGATATGTGATGGACGTGGATGGATCCAACAAAATTGTAGTATTTGGAGGTGTGGATCATGGTTCTTGCCACTCCTCTGTAGGAGGTGTAGATTTGTGCATATGTATGTATGTTCTTCAGCTTAATAAGGGAAGAGGAGGAGGAGGAGGAGGAGGAGGAGGAGGAGGAGGATATCCCTGACTGGGGTGCTCACATGCTTGCAACTTTATATTTTTGATGGGTTTCTTTGAATGGGATGAGGTTGTTTCAGTTGGAAAGGAAAAAAAGGCAATCCTTTTGATGGGTTTTTGGTTGAATGGGTGTTTGACAGTAGAAAGTAGTAAACTTGAGGGTATTTTTAGGGCTAATGTTGAAGAAAATACACTAAAGTTTGCTACTTTTTGTTGTGAGGTAATTGCATATGATAAAATGTGGATATGGGTATTTTGCAGTAGACAGTAGTAAACTTTAATGTAGTTTCTGTATATGAGTATGTGAACTATCTGAGAGCTTGATTGGTGGGTACTTTTTTTAGGGCTAATTTTGAAGAAAATGCCCTAAAGTTGACTAATTATTGTTATGAGGTAGTTGGAGAGAACAAATGTGGATTGGGGTATTTTACAGTAGAAAGAAGTAAACTTTAGGGTATTTTATAATGAATTAGTGTTTATTGTTTTGTGCTGATGTTGTTGTTGTGGTGTAAAATGGACTAGCTATTGATGCTCCTGGTGGGTTTTTGTTCGAATGGTGGTCGGTGTTTTGGGACATTTTCATTGCGAGGACAAACGAGAAGCATTCTGATGTTGCGGCAACATACATAGAGGTAGATTTTGTTATAAATGCTGCACGAGTCCTTGTTCTTTAATGCTTTATCTTGGTATCATAAGTTAGAGTTGGTTATTCTAGGTATGTATTAACTTTGTGAAATGCTTACTTTTCTTTTTCACTTGTGTGGATGGAGATTCTTTCTCATCTTGGTTTGAAAATGAGATTGTTCTTTCTCATTGGTTTTAAGTGATGATGAGATGGATTATGTGACTGAAGTTGCATACTATGATTTACAGAGGAGTGACTAGTAATAAAATAATCTTGTTTGAACTTATGTTGTGGTGAGATCGCATTATAATGTTTATGAGATTACAATTTGATGATATTATACTATTATGCTTCATTCATTTTTTATTGGGGCACTTTTAGTTTTGGAATTGGTTTTGATTGCAAGATTGTTCAAGTGTTTTTTTTTTAAAATTTTTTTAAAAAAAATATATATCTACCCCGGCATTTTTACAAGTGTCGGGGTAGCTTTCAACAAAAACTAACAGTCTATACCAGCGTTTTAAAAACGCCGGTGTAGGTGATGGCCGAAAACAGTAATTCCAAACGAAACCACCCTTTCGGTGGTGTTTTCCAACCGCTGGTGTAGTTTTAGTCTATACCGGCGTTCGTAAAAAACGCCAGGAAATGTCCCTAATCTACAGCGACACACGATTCAGCGACACTTGCACTGGCGATTTATAAAATGCCGGTGGTATCTACAGCGGGGTTTAAAAATGCCAGTGAATGTGGAAAAAAATGCCGGTAAAGACTGTTAGTCTTGTAGTGTGTTCTTGTCTCCATACATCCGCAACTAGGACATCGTAAAGAATTCTTCTTACCTAGTTATGATAAGAGTGATTGTAAAGAATTGTTCTCACACCACTTATTCTTCCAGAACCTAGTATCTCTTCCATTCCCAATCCCACATCCAGTGTTGACGTGAAACACTTCTCCCATCTTCGCAACTCCTTTTCAAAGATAAGAAGTCTTCCCAAAAAATTTTGTCTATGATATAATGCAAAAGATTTACACAACCACATGTTGTGACATTTACGCATTTCCACCACCATTTTCTAAGAAGCGCTTTATTCATATCCCAGAGGTTCACAATTCCTACTCCTCTGAACTCCTTCTTCTTACAAACCCTTCCCCAACTAACTAGATGGAACCCTTTGTTGACCTCATTTGTGCTTTTCCAAAGAAACTTCTCCTGCACCTATCAATTATGTTACTGACCCACTCAGGAATCTCGTATATGAACATTAAATATGTTGGTAAACTACTTAGTACCGAATTGATCAACGTAATTCTACCTCACAAAGAAAGATATCTCCATTTCCAACCCGCTAGTCTCATTTCCACTTTCTCCAGAAATGGAATTCAGTCATCTCTTTGCATGTTTCAGGTCTGATTGGTGTTTCTAGATACTTTAGGGGGAACTCTCCTCTCCAGCAAGCCATACACAACGTAATTGTTTTCAACAGAGTGGAAAACTCATCACTTAGCACAATCACACAACTCTTATGGATGTTGACCATTAATCTAGACCAGGATTCAGAACACCTCAGTACGACTTCTAAAGACATAATTTCTTCCATTTGTGCCACTACGAACATTAGGGTATCATCTGTGTATTGTAGAATTAACCCTGCTTCATGTATTCCTCTAATTGTAAGGAACTTAATTAAGTCTGCATCTTTGCCTATCTTTGTCATTCTGCTAACCCATTAACAACCAAGGTAAAGAGTAACGGGGAAAGGAATCCCCTTGTCTGAGATCTCCGCGACATCGAATTTATCGTATGTATACGCCATTCAATTGGATGAAGAATTTTCCGCCCCTAACGCAATTCCTAACCCACATTCTCTATTTAGGCCCAAACCCTTTGAGTTCCAGAGCGTCCTTCACACTGTCCCTGTACCGTGTCATATGCTGTTTCAAAGTCCAACTTTAGTAGAAATCCGTCAACTTTGTCCTTATGCCCTCTAAACACGTAGTTCAAGGGCAGATGGGATACTATCCATGATGTCCCTCCCTTTGACAAAACCACTTTGTAAATCGCCTATGATGTTTGATAAGTAAGAAGATATTTTGTTGGCTAGCACTTTGGTTATAATTTTAAGGGATTCATTCATGAGGCTAATCGGTCCGAGATCTGATACCTTGAGAACTTTAGATTTTTTGAGGGATGAGAATAACTTTCGCATAGTTTAACCTATCAACATGCGCTACCCCTTGATACAATTCCTGGAAGATATCCAATAAGTCATTCTTAATGATACTCTAATAGCTTCTATTAAAAAATATCAGGAATCCATCTAGCCTAGTGGCTTTGTCCTGTCCCAGGTTCATGATTGCCTGGAGCACCTCCTCCTCCGAAGACATCTCTTCCAACCCCTCACTCCCATTGATTCTCGACTTGCTCCATATATCAGGTTCCAGATTGCATTTATATGTTTACTTATTTCCCTATTAACTCTGTAAAGCTTGTGTCAACTTGGTGTCTAATTTGTGTCTCATCCTCAGTCCAGTTCTCCCCTATGTTTAGTCCTGAAATGTGATTGTGTTTCTTCTACCATCGGCAACTTTATGAAAGAAAGTATTCTTTCATTTCTCCAATACGATTGATCTCGCTTCTACTACTTGCTAATTCCTCATATTCCAGGCCATCGAGATCCATTTCTTCCTCTTTGGTTTCTAATTCATGTATCTGTTCTCCTAGGCACTGTTTTTTCCTCTTCGGCAATCCAAACTCCTGCTTCGCCCAATTCTGAAGACATTTACACAGCCATCTAATCTTACAAATCCACCTGAAAATTGTGTCAGTCGTGTCGATCAGTACCTCCTATGACTCTTTTATAACCATCCTAAAATTATCACTCATAGTCCACGCCTTTTCGAAATGAAATGAGTAAGGTTGGGTTCTTCTAAGGTTCCACAAGCATTGTAACTTCTGTCATAGGAGTTATTTGAGCTTGTGCCCAAAAGACATTTCCCTTCTTTCTAACAATATTTTTTTTATACTGTGTTTTTTTTATAATAATTTTTATACTGAGTTTTGATAGTAGTAAATAATTATTATTATATGAAAAGCATGATGTTGGCATCTTTCACTGTTAAGAATTGGCCCCAATTTGGTATCTCGAATCGTTCTCTTGGTCTGGTTAAGACTAGAGCTATTTTGTCTGGTATCCCTCCTTATTGTGAATCCTTTGCCTCTTTTAGTCATGTTTCTCGCTGTATTGGCAATTTTGTTGGCTTCTCTGCTAAAAACAGACTTAGCAATGAGCATTTGGAAGTTATTGCTGATTTTCTTCGTTGTTCCTCAGCGCCTCTTATCTTTGACTATATCCTTTAGGTTGGTTCTAGAGCCTTCAAAGTTATTGTTACTTACCCTGACTTTCCCCAACAGGAACTGAAACAATCGTCCTCTTCTAATCCTGTTCTTTCTAAGGCGGGGGATAATAACTGGGATTCTTGGAGTGCCCCGATGAATAGACCTCAAGGTTTTTCTTCTTCTTCCAATTCCCTTCCTAAGAAATCTAGTTCTGATAAGTTTCAAGGTGGTAAGGGTAAAGCATTGTCCTCTTCTTGGGTTAGGAAAGTTTCTCCTGAGGAAGGGGAGATTGTTGATGTTCCTGTTCCTTCACTATCTGTGGCTCCTAGTGTTGATCTTAGTTTAACTGTTTTGTTACCCCATATTGTGTCTCCTCCTCTTCCTAAGAATACTTTGGTGGAGTTTTCTGATAATAATCTTGATATGTTGGCTTATGAATCCCACTTGAGAGCCTCTCTGTTTCTTAAACGATCCCTCCCTTTTGGATCTATTTGGAAAGATCTTTTTAAATCCCTGGTATTTGGTTTATCTCCTTCCTCTGCTATGGACTGTCTTTTTAACAATATCTCTTCTTGTCCTAGTTTTTACCTCCCAAGGTTCTCTTTGACTAATCCTAAGTGTGTTTCTCCTTGGGTTTGCCCAGATGAGCCCGGTTCTAGCTCTGATGATACTATCGTGTGTGGTTTTCCTCTTAGTGTTCCTAACTTTGATGTTCCTGATGTTTTTGTCAATATTCCTGATACTGCTACTGATGAAAATGATGGTCATGTCAATAGTCCTATTGTTAACTCTTTGGATTCTGATCCGCCTGTTGTGGATGATTTTGACACCCCTATTCCTTTGGCTGTTTGTTATCCTGATTCTGATGCTGGTCCTTCTGATACCTTTGATCCTAATTTTCTGCAAAAATGTGTTAGCTCCTGTTCTAAAGTCTATAAAAAGAGGAAACATTCCTCTAAATATGAATGACCCATCAGAAGGAGTCTGAGAGTTGAACAAAGACTTGATGGTGATCAGCCAATCCTTCAGAAGGCGGCCCTTATTGCTAAGATCAGGAACCTAGAGATTCCGGCCCCTGTGGTTGCTTCCCCTTCAGAAGGTACTGGTCTTGGTTCTATTTTTAGATGTCATTTTGATTCCTTTTCATCTGATTATTTAAAATCTTTTACTTCTTGTGCTGGTTTGTCTAATTTTTCGGTGGAAGATTTCAATAAAATTATGGCTTTGGAAATTATTAGAGGAGAGTCTCAATGTTTCCAATGATTATATCTACCTGGAATATTAGAGGCTTAGGTAGTGAAGATAAGAGATTAGCTGTCTTTGATTTTATTGTGTCTTCTCGTTCTGATATTATTGCTATCCAAGAATCGAAATTACCTTCTCCGTCTCCTTCTTTGTTTAGATCTTCAGGTGGCTCTATAATCACTGAATGGGTTTCTCTTGATTCTGAGGGTGCCTCTGGTGGTATGCTTATTGGTTTTAAGGATCATTTATTTAAGTGTTCTAAGGTTTACAAAAAGAGATTCTTTCTTGCTGTGGAATTATATTGTTTTGCTTTCAACTGCTCACTTCTTTTTATATCGGTTTATGGTCCTTGTACTCAATCTTTTAAGGATGAGTTTTGGGAGGAATTTGAGCAATGGCATTCTGTCTTGAGTGGTTGGGTCATTTTTGGAGGGGATTTTAATGCTGTTCGTTTTGTTTCTGAAAGAAATGGCTTCCCTCACCATAGATCTGATTCTGATAACTTCAACAATGTTATTAATTCTCTTAATCTTGTGGACTATCCTATTCTAGGGAGACAGTTCACATGGTCTAACAATAGATTAGTTCCTAGCTTTGCGAAACTTGATAGATTTTTAGTCTCTTGTGATTGGAATTCTGACTTCCCTTTGTCTTTTGTTCAAGCTTCTCCTAATATTGTCTCAGATCATGTTCCTCTTATTCTCTCCTCCTCATCCCCTTCTCCTAAATCACTCTCTTTTAAATTTGAGAAGTTTTGGCTTGAAGATCCTCCTTTTAAGACTATGATTTCTACTTGTTTAAGCTTAGTTAATGATTTCAACCAAGCTGGTCTCAGAAGTTTACTAGCTAAAATTAAGAATCTTAAAGCTGGGTGTAAGCTGTGGGTTAAAGATAGATTTGGTCCTTTGAAAGAAAGGAAAAGCTTTTTGAAAAATGAGATTAACAATTTGGATGTCCTGGAGGAACAGAATCCTCTTTCCTCAGATGACAGAATCAATAGATCAGAACTGAAAAAAGAGTATCTTCATCTTTTGGAACTTGATAAAATCAAATGGTTTCAAAGAGCTAAAGTGAGATGGCTTACTTTGGGTGATGGCAATACTAGGTTCTTTCACAATTTTACTTCTCATAGGGAGAGATTGAATCATATTATCTCCATTCAATCTGATGGTAATCTCACTTCTGATCCTCCTCTGATTCATCAAGAATTTTTTAATTTCTATAAAAATCTTATGGGAGATCCTAGTGAAACTTTCTTAGACATAAATTGGGATCAGCTCTATCCCCATTCTCAACGTTTAAATCTGGATTGCTTAGAAGCTCCTTTTTTGGAAGATGAAATTTATCAAGCAATTTGTGGCCTTCCTCTGGAGGCTGCTCCTGGCCCTGATGGTATTCCTACTTTCTGCTACAAACTCTTCTGGAATGATTTTAAAGAGGATATTATTTGTGTGTTTCAAGAACTTTATGATAACTCACTTAATTTTTCTAGGATTAATTATGCTCATATTATTCTCATCCCCAAATGTCTAGGGGCTAATAAGGTCACCCAATTCAGACCTATTAGTCTTCTGAATGTTATTTTTAAGATTATTATGAAAGTTTTAGCAAATAGACTTGCTAATGTTATTGGATCTTTGGTTGATTCTACTCAATCAGGATTTATTAAGGATAGGTTTATATTGGATAGTGTTGTTGTGGTTCAAGAAACTATTCATTCTATTCATCAAGATCACACCGAAGGGATCCTTCTGAAACTTGATTTTGAGAAAGCCTATGATAGAGTGAATTGGAATTTTTTAAAAAAGGTTTTTATTGCAAGAGGCTTTGGTCCCAAATGGATTAATTGGATCTTTAGTAGTCTTCATTCTGGTATTTCTTCTGTTATTATTAATAACTCTGAGGGTAGGAAATTTGTTTGTAAACGAGGACTTAGACAAGGTGACCCTATCTCTCCTCTGTTATTTGTCCTGGTTGCTGATGTTTTCAATGGTATGCTTTCTAAAGCTTGGGATAATGGTTTTATTCAAGGTATTGGTGGCTTTCCTTCTTTTAGAGGTGTTCTTGTAGAACTCCGTATTTTCAAATATTATTTTTATATTTGAAAATGAATTTAAATTGATTTTTGGAGATTTAATGAATATTTTCAGAAAAATTTATCTTTTGTACACGTGCAAAACACGTGCAAATACTTTTGAGGAGTTTGAAAAATTAATTTTTCTTTATGAAAAATCATTATTTAATATTTGAGATTTATTTAGTATTTTTCCAGATTTTTCTGAAATTAATTGGAACTATTTGCAATTTTTGGGAAAAGAATGACCTATTTGCAAATTTGACATTTTTAGGGGTTTAAGTGCAAAATGTACATGCTGGACGTTTTGAACAGGATTGATTGAGATTTAGAATGTATATATTCTTATAAATCCTAATTTAAATGAGTTTTGATGGAATTTCCAAAGATAGAACTATATATGTAAATTGTATTTTGGAAAGGATTGTTTTGCAAAAGTGTGGGTAAAACCCTAATAATCAATCCGGCATATTTAAGAGATTTTTCTCCCAGCCTTCATTGTTGATAAAATACAGAATTTTGGAGATTTATTTTTGGTGGAGCAAGGAATTTTTTTGGATCTAGCAAAAGGGGAGATTTTCGTGGACTTTTCTCAAATCTAAGGTGAGAGATATAGAAATTGTTTTGTTGTTTGATTCATGTGGGTGACTTTGTTTTGTTTGTTTGATTTTGTGAATAATATAATTCGTCTTGTTGATTGATCTATGTGTGCAAGTATCATGATGTAATGATTGGATGTGGTGAACAATATAGAGGTTGTATTGTGGTATGAATCATGTGAGTAATTGTGGATGGAATAGTAGATCTTTATTATTGAAATTGTGTTGTTAAAAGCATGTTAAGATTTGAGTATGAACATCTGGACATTAGCTTATGAATCAGATTTTTATTTAGATTTGTGAAAGAAATTTAGATCTTTTAAAACCCTAATGAAAGAAATTGTGATTTAGAACATGAGAACTTAAATTTTGACATATTGATGTTTTGAGATATATATACATATACATGATGAGGATTCGTTGAGATTTATTATTTTCCTGAATACGAACTATTTTCATAAACATTGATTCATTAGAAAGCTTCAGATTTTGATTTTGTAATCAGACCTAATTTTGAAATCTGTAGGCCGACAGTCGACTGGCCTACTGTGCAGTCGACTGGTACGAGCCTGACATTGTATTTTAGAACCTTTGAAAAAGTCGTTCTGGACAGTCGACCTAGCTCATAGGCAGTCGACTGGTCCACTGAGGAAATTATTTTTGTAAGAATTATTAGTCCTTCTGGACAGTCGACCTATAATCCTTGAAGTCGACTTGTATACTTAGAATAATTTTTGAGAAGATTTATTGGAATTTACCTCGGGTAAGTCGACTGATTCCTTTTCTTAAGTCGACTTATATGACTTAGTTTATTTTTGTAAAATCTTGAATTTTGTCCCCTGGACAGTCGACCTATCACCAGTATGAGTCGACTGGTACTGAAGGATATTTGTAAACTTCAGTGTTAATTCGAATGATTGGTTTCTCAGATAATTTAGTATGTACTTGACATTCAGTTCAGTATTTGATTAAGCATTTGACTTTGACATATTCAGTTAAGTATTCCATTTGAGACATTTAGTTGAGTCACTTGGTTTAGTGGAACTTTGTTTTAGACATTTGAGTTGAGTCTCTAGAGGTGTGTGACCCTAGTATACCGGTGTTGAGTATTTTGTTGAGGCCCATTGAGGCATTTCAGTTAATGAGTTTTGAATTTAGGCCGGTATAGGGTACATCACTCTAGGAGATTCGTTAAGTAATCAATTAAACCAAAATGATAAGGACAGGCACTAGTGGTGATATGATGAACGGGAACATGAGTCAAGAACCTCAGTATGGCTTTCGGTGTGGGATTTAATCTCCGGAATTATCACAGTAAATTATTAGTGGTGTGGGATATGTCTCCGAAATTATCACAGTCTTGTGGTGTGGGACAATCTCCGGAATTATCACGGTAACTATTGTGGTGTGAGATTGATCTCCGGAATTATCGGAGTCGAGGTGAAGCACATGTGGTATTCGTGTGGGGACGTGTCAATGTTTCGGTGTGGGATGATCTCCGGAATTATTCAAGTAAAATATCTTGGGTGTGGGATCTATCTCCGGAATTATCGGGTATGAGATACTATCCATAGTTTATCTTTATCTCGTAGTAGTCATCGTGTTAGAATTAGTTCATAACGTGGGGATTGAACCCTATGAAGTGAAGACGATAAGGGCTTGCACCGAACCTATGTAGAATGGAATGCATAGACTTCGACAAGTACACATTAGAGAGTCTGCATATAGAACTTGTGTTTTCTTGGCTTGGTTTTATGCATGTGGTTTTCTTGTTTTCTACACATGACACTTAGTTTAGTGCCACTTGATGTTTTATGTTAACTGTCATTTCGTACTTTCCATGTTCTTATTTAGTACTTGTTGTTTAAAAATTATGAGTTATGATATTTTATGTTGTTTGTTTGTTTATTTTTATATTTCTCACACCATTTATGGCTGACCCCTTTAGTTTGGGGGTTAGGGATCATCTCTAGCCTCACATGTTGCAGGTAGATGCTTAGAGTTGGAGATGGGATGCTTAAGTTGGTTTTGAGATATATTTGACTCTCAAGAGTTTTGTGTAGATTTGTAATATCAGTTTTTGAGATAAATTTGTGTTGTAAATAAAGAGAATATTGAGTTGAGTTGTTTTGATTTCCGCTGTGTATTGTAAATGATTTGTTGTAATAAAAGTTGAAAATTTTAGTGGTGTTGATTATGTTTAATATTATGTTGAAGTGGATCACTGGGAATGTGCCACGTATTTTCTAAGATATCTTATTAGAAATTCGGGGCGCTACAGTTCTTAACTTACAATATGCTGATGATACTATTCTCTTCTCTTCTTGTGATGGAATTATGCTTAGAAATCTCAAATTCCTTCTCTACTGCTTTGAAAGTGTTTCTGGTATGAAAATCAATTTTTCCAAATTTTCTTGTATGTGGATTGGAGGTGATGCTAATAGGCAAGAAGAAATCTCTGCCTTCTTTAACTGCCCTAAAGGATCCTTTCCCCTCAACTATTTGGGCATCCCTCTGAGAATGGGTAATCTATACAAATCTGACTGGTTCTCTGTAATTGATAAAATTGAAAAAAGGCTTAATTGTTGGGCTGGTAGATCTTTATCTAGAGCTGGTAGACTCATCCTCATTAATTCTATCATCTCTAGCATTCCTTTATATCTTATGTCCTTCTTTTATGTTCCTGTTTGGGTTATTAAAAAGATTGATCTTCTTAGAAGAATATTTCTTTGGGTTGGTTCTTCATTGAATTCTGATCAGGGAAAATGTCTTATGAACTGGGCTAGGGTTTGTAAAAATAAGTCTCAAGGTGGTTTAGGTGTTATTAACCTTCGTCATCAAAATTTAGCACTTCTTGGCAAGTGGCTGTGGAATTGCCTTATCTCAGAAGATAAAGTTTGGATTAGAGTTGTTAAGAGAAAATACTTTCGTAGAAGAAATCTCAGTGATTTTCCTGATATTCCATCCTTTGTGGGATCTTCTTTTTGGAAAGGAATTTGGAAAGCTGCGGCTCCTTTTAAGTGTGGTATTCAAAAGATCTGTGGTGATGGTAAGAATGTTCGTTTTTGGACAGACATTTGGATTGGTAATTGTAGTCTCTCATCTAGATTTCCACATCTTTTCAATATTGCTTCTTTGCCAAATGCTTCTGTCTTTTCTCTTTACTCTACTAATCGTTATGGTAAAGTTTGGAATATTGAGTTTCGTAGAAATCTTTCTTTACAACAAACTCATGACTTTAACTCTCTTCTTCATTTACTTAGTAATTATGATTGGCAACCTCAGAATAAATCTATTTGGAGATGGACCAGTTCTGGTTTATTCACAGTTAAATCCTTTTATAAATTTTTAAATGCGGGTGGTTTGATTTGTCCTTTCTATAAGTTCATTTGGCAGAATGTGGCTCCCCTTAAAGTTAGAATTCTTGTTTGGCTTACTATTCATAACCGCCTTCTCACTGTTGATAATTTAAATAAGAGACATTTAGCTGTGGGTCAAAAATGTGTTTTGTGCGATTCTGGAGATGAATCTGCTTGTCACATCTTCCTTAGATGTAATTTTGTTAAACAAGTGTGGTTTATTTTCAAAGTGACCTTTAGATTTAGAGGATTCCCTCCTTCTATTAAGGCTTGGTGGAGTATTTGGAGGAAAAAGAGGATTAAAAAGAAAAATCTGTTGCTCTGGGATATGTCCATGATGGCTTCGATCTGGGTCATTTGGTTAGAGCGCAATAATAGAATTTTTAAAAAAAGATATGTTGATATTGTTAAGGTTTTGGATTCCATATGTTATTATGTTTCCTCTTGGACAGATATCCTTCCCCCTGCTAAGAGAGTCAAGATGGAGGTGAACAAGTTGGTTGATGCCTGTAAGTCATTCATTCCTGTTAATAGCAACTCTGCTACTTCTGCTGATCACACTGCGATGAGTTCCGCAGCTGCTCCTGGGGCATCTCCTGTTTCTGCAATTATGATTGAAGATGATGATGTGGAAGTTCCAATTGATGCTCAGGCTCAAGATGTTCAGGTTGATGAGGAAGCTCTGGTCTCCAACACTCTTGCCTCGATTACTAATATGTCTGCTTATCATCAAGAGTTGGTTACTGGGATTCTGTTGGTGCATAATTTACAAACTGCTCACGCGGATCAGGCTTCTTCTAGTTCGGGATCGGAGAGCTTTGCTTAAGGGCTTTGCTATGGGCTGTGTCTATTATCTTGCTTGAGTACTTTTATTTCTGTTTTTACTGTTATCCCCTCTATAAGAGGTTACTTTTGGTGTGAGTTGGTGGTATTTTTATCCTCTGTTTGAGGATATTTTGGTTATTTTGTGACCACCACTCATTCGAGTCTGTATGAACTCTGGTTCCTTTTTATTTTATCTTGGCTGAGGTCTTCGAACTTCATCCCTTCTATCAAAAAAAAAAAAAGGAAAAGCATGATGTTGAAAATTTGTTTATTATTTACACTGAAAATGACATAAGTCTTCTTATATGTAGATCCAAATCTAGCGCTGATGAGTTGAACACTAATAAACTGAACCATCTTTTATTTGAATCTAAGAGTATCCTGCGATCTAATATGAGGCAGATTTGAACTCCAAATCATTTATCCAGTGCTAAGATGTTTTATCCCAATATCAATACTTACCATAAAACAAAATATATTTATGCGATAAAGACATTCATCTTTCTTTGAATTTTTACTAGTGTATTATTTTCAGTCGTGGAGATTGAGGGCTGCGTACTCAAAGTTCATAGGGTTCATGAGTTGAAGCAATGAAGTACAGGACCATCCTTCCTCCTTGAAATAAGGGTTCAGTTTTATTATTTAATTTAAATCTGTGTTGATCTTTGAGACTAGTTTCAAATACTAATATATATAAATAAATCTTTTCATAGAGTTGCCTTCCCAATATTCATGTGGTGAGTAGCATTGACCAATTAGCTAACAAACGATTTTGCACCAACTCTGTTCGCTATGAATGTTGCAGTGCATTGGTTTCCACTTTCCACGTAAAAGTTAGAAAATATCTTTTCCTTTCCTTTTCGAATTTTTATGTATTCGGCTCAAAAAATTTATTAAATTCTAAGAGTTAAACAAAATATTAATTTCTAATATTATGGCTTAGTGTCATTTGTCAATCTACCAATACATACATCGCACGTGCATAACTAATATGATGGAAGTCCCAGGTTCGAGCTCTCACTATATCAGGTTTTTTACTTAATTCTTTTATATAATAAATATGCATCATATGTATAAATTAATATCCATCTATCTATGTATAATATAATATATATATTTATTATTGAATAGAAGAATTTGTCACAAATAAACAGTTTTTAATATTTTTTGTCTCAAATGAAACTTCAAATTTGTCACCAAACAAACAAGTGCATCGCACATGCAACTTCAAATCTATTTTCAACACGTGCTTCGCATGTAAACATCAAAGTTTTTCCTTCTTAATTTTTAAAAAATACGTGTATCGTTCGTTCGACTGCATTTTTTTAAATTTAGGGCATTCATTGCATGTACTAATTACCATTGACTTTCGTGTATCATACGTTCAACTCCAATTCTTTATCAAAACGTGCATTGCAAGTGAAAAATACTAGTGAAGCTTATTGTGAATGAGTAGAAATATATTGAGTTAAATGTGTAAATTGAAGTCATTACCGTTACATTTTCCCTCTCCATTGAATTTTTTCAACATTTATATCCCGCATCTTTGATAGTCACTTGAAATCCATATGTGGTACTTCAAGGTACAATTTGACAGTCACTTGAAATCCATATGTGGCACTTTACAATCCATCCTTTTTTATAAATTGGGCTAGCCTCTATCTAACTAACTGTGATATAGGTCAGTCAGATCCTTCACTGATGAGCAGATAATGAAGGTAGTCTTCTCAATGAGTGAGGATAAATTATAAAGCACCTGACCCAGATGAATTCTCTATAAGTTTTTATCATAGCTTCTGGGAGGTCATTCAACATGATATTTAAGTATGTTCAATGAGATCTATACATGAAATTGTGATATTTCCAGGCTCAACTTTTTTAATATATCCTTGATCCTAAAATGTGATGGAACTAACAAGTCTAGGAATTCAGGTCTATTAGTCTCCTAAATTGCTCCTTCAAGATTTTCACCAAGGTCCAGATAAACTAAGTCACATGTTGGTTGACTTCGTTTAATCTTCTCAAAGTGCCTTTCTTAAAGAGAAATTAACTTTAGAATGCTTTCTAGTAGCACATGAACTTATAAAGCTATGCTCCAAACAGAAGAGGGATGTACTAAAAAAAAAATTAACTTCAAAAAAGCCTTTCTCTGTCCACTGGGGCTTCATTAAAGACATGATGGTTGCAAGGTTTTGGCCATAAATGGTGCCACTAGATTCATATGATCCTCCATTAGCTAAATCATCAATCTTACATAATGGCACAAGAGCAGGGGCGGATGTAGTATACACTGAGTGGGGTCCACGGACCCCACTGAAAAAAAAAAATCCCCTATTCTAAACATGCTGTGCTCATTCACGTGCTGTGCTCATTCACGTGCTGTGCTCTCTCTCTTCTCTCCAAAACCCCCTTTTCTCCAAAATCCCCTATTCTAAACAGAAGCCCTAAATCCCTCTCTCCCTCAAAATCGATCTGCGAAATCGATCTCGTCGAGCCCCAAAATCGCGCGCCTCTCTCTGCGCCTCTCTGCGAAATCGAATCGTTGACGTCGCGCGCCTCTCTCTGCGAAATCGATCTCGTCGAGACCCAAAATCGATCAGCCTCTCTCTGATTAACCAGTAAGTCATCTTCCTCCTCCTCAACCTCCTCCAAACAGATGATTAACTTCTTCTCCTCTGCAAAAACAATTTGGTTTGTGTTATTACAGTTAAACAAGAAAAAATGTTTAAACTTGAAAGGAAGTAATTTCAGTTAGTTGAAAATGATTTGTGTTATTAAAGTGGTTTCAGAAAAAATGGTTTGTGTTATTAAAGTGGTTTCAGAAACTTGAAACTTGAAAGGAAGTAATTTCAGAAAAAATGGTTTGTGTTATTAAAGTTAATTCAGTTAGTTGAAACTTGAAAGGAAGTAATTTCTCTTTAAACTGTGTATATTAGTTTCAACTTTCAAGTCCTTTGTAATTTCAATCAAGAAAAAATGTTTACTGATTGAGATTTTTGAAAAAATGTTTAGGCAATCTTAGCTCTTAAGAAATTTATATGAATTTAAATTTGTCTATATAAATGATTAATGATAAATATTAATCACTTAGTGACTTTGTTGGTAGTAAAATTTTAATAAATGAAATGGTTAATTAATTATTGTTATTATTTTTTGACAATTAACAGATACAAAATGAAAAGATTTTTCTCAAGCATAAATGTTCCTCAACCGCTTGAACCTCTAACCTCGGAACCATCGGTTGAACAATCATCGAGAATAAATATTTCTCAATCTAGTTCTACGCCTTCAATGCCAAAATTAATTGATTTAAAAGAGCTTCCTTCGGATCCATTTGATAGGAAAAAAATTTTAGATTATCATCCTAATCTAAGAGATGAAATAAGGCGGACATACTTGATTAGAGGATCTTGTCAACCACGTGGTCATGAATTCAAAACTACAATCATGGAAGGTAAACCAAGACGCTTTAATACTACATGGTTTGATAAATATGGTGGTTGGTTGGAGTATAGTATGAAAGCCGATAAAGTCTTTTGTTTGTGTTGTTACTTATTTAGTGATCACGTTGGAAGACAAGGAGGGGGTGATGCATTTGTGGTTGAAGGTTTTTGTAGTTGGAATAAAATGGATAGACTTAAAACTCATGTTGGTGATGTTAATAGTTCACATAATAAGGCTGTTAAAAAATGTGATGATCTAATGAGGCAAGACCAATCTATTGCAGTTGCAATACATAAGCAAAGTGATATTACAAAGAATGAGTATCGTATTCGATTGAATGCTTCAATCGATGTTGCTAGATATTTGTTGAACGGTGCATTACCTTTCCGTGGTCATGATGAGTCAGAAAACTCTTTTCATAGAGGTCATTTTTTGGAGATGATAAAATACACACAAAATCAAAATGAAAGTGTCCGTAAAGTTACATTGAAAAATGCTCCGGGAAATAGTCAAATGGTGTCTCCTAGCATTCAGAAAGATATTTGTCATTGCTTTGCACAAGAAGTACTCAAATCTATTCTTGCAGAAATTGGTGATGATGTATTTGCCTTGTTAGTTGATGAGTCTAGTGATGTGTCTAAAAAGGAATAAATGGCTGTTGTTTTGAGATATCTTGATGCACGGGGAATGGTTAAGGAGAGATTTGTTGGTCTTGTTCATGTAAAGGAGACATCTTCTTTAACTCTTAAATATGCTATTGATTGCTTATTTGCTGAATTTGGTTTGAGTTTGAAACAGATTAGATGGCAGGGTTATGATGGTGCAAGCAATATGCGTGGTGAGTTTAATGGGTTAAAAGCTCTAATTATGAGAGAAAATAGTTCAGCATATTATGTACATTGTTTTGCTCATCAACTTCAATTAGTTGTTGTGGCGATTGCAAAAAAACATTTTGCTGTTGGAGATTTCTTTGACATGATAGCGGTCTTGATAAATGTTGTTGGTTGTAACTACTGTTTCCCCATATTTGTATTTTATACTGTATTTTGCCATATTATATTCTTTCATCTATTTGAGATCCGTATTTTATTTCTATACGAATAAAATCGTTATTTTTGTCTCGACTCAATTTTGGATCTTTTTATCAAATTCGATTGTGTGCCATCTTGCACCGTTCTATATGAGTAATAGCCCGATTCTTCTCTTTTATCTTTCTAATCCCCATTATTGTGCTTTTTGACCATTTCTTCTGTTGGGCCCTTTTTGAAACGGGTCCCCTAAACTCTCAAACCCGCAAACCTGCTAACCTAGTATTTAAACCCTACCCTAACCCTAATTACCTCATTACTGTTTAACCCTAATACTACCCCCGCTGCTAATCCCTTCCCCATCATCTTCTTCATCAATCCGCCTTCGCATCAACCCAAACTCCACACTCCGATCGCCTCGCCGTCATCCTGCTCGACCCCACAGCACCACAACTCCATCACCTTCGACTTCGCCTCGTCATCCCCACCGCAAACCACTCCGTCACCACCGCCATCTCTCCAACCTCCGTCTCCGCCATTACCCAAAAAGCTTCGAACCCAACTCCGACCATCGCCCCACTCCTTACCCATCACCTCGCCGTCCTCGTCGACCCCCACAGCCAGCACCTCCACAACATCCTCCGTCGCTTCGCTCGACACACACCGCCGAACACTTCTCCCCTGTTCGAAACCACGAACAGAGCATCGCCGCCGCGTCGCCTTCCGCCACCCTCGCGCCACCACCGTGCCGCCGTTGCTGCGTCGCTTCCCGACGCAGTGTCGCCGTCGCAAGCCCCCCCGCCGTTGCCGCTCTCCCTCACGCTCAGTCGCTGGACGAACGAAGAAGACGACCGAATCGAAGAAGAAGGAGAAAAGAGCGGGAGCGATTCGCAGCCGTCAGATCTCATCAAGATTCGCGCTCTTGATCGGTGTTCTGTGTTCGTTCCGCACGAGATCCAAACCGTGTTCGCTGTTCTGGCCTGGGATCCGGTGCACAGAATCAATCTGATTGGCTGTTTCGGTGTTCCGTGTTCTACCCGCACCAGATCCGAACGCTATACGCTGTTTTGGGGCCGATCGTGTGTGCAAGGAAAGCTCGATCTCAGATCAGTTTTTGGACGCGCATTTCGAGGACATTTCCGGGGACTTTTCTACTCTATTTGCTTCAACAAGCGGAGATTTCAACCGTCGATTTAAGGCAAGTAACCTTGTACATCTTATTGTCCTAGTACAAGTCTCTTTGAAATACCACATGTAGTTAGTTTGTGACTCTCCTTTGAAATATCATAGTAAAACAATTTGAACCTTCAAACTCACCAATCTAAGAGTCACAAGATTTCATCGTATTAAATTATA
Organism: Hemerocallis citrina; assembly: GCA_017893485.1. NCBI lineage: Eukaryota > Viridiplantae > Streptophyta > Magnoliopsida > Asparagales > Asphodelaceae > Hemerocallis > Hemerocallis citrina. The sequence continues at coordinate 402,751,556 of CM030359.1, read as the reverse complement.
ATTCAATTGGACTCTTTTATCCCCTTGAACTTGTGAATCACTTGGACATATGAATTAAGGACCCCTAGAAATTATAGACGCATATAAATTTAGTGTTTTGGCAAATTTGTGATTATTATGACTTGAAAAATATTATTATTCGCTGTTTGATTCCCATTACCATGTATTTGTGCCACCTAATGATTTTAGACACCAAATTACATAATTCTATGAAATCTACATTAGTGAATTATTTCCCTATGTTGCTGTCTGGATTTTATTTTGAGGTTTCGACCCTTTTTACCTTGGAATTTGGGCCCGAGGCCTGAATACAAAACGTAGATCAGGATGTGTAGATGTCGATAGACTCCAGAATGATTGAATTTGGAGTTACGGTCTAGGAGATATGGCTGTTATACTGCAGCTGTGTCAGTAGGCGCAGTTTTGTAAAAACTGCTGTATATATTTTCTTTGCGAATTATTTTCGCTGTGTAAACAGCGAGCGTTTGACTCCAAATTTTATATGTAGTTGCTGGACACCCTATAGGACATCCCCAATTTTTCCTTAGAATTAATCTACATTATTTCAGCACTATTTCATATGCATAAATACTAATATACAAATTCTGCCTGAACAAATGTAATAAGCCGGGGTTAAGGGAAAGACTATAGAATGGACAATATAGGTAAGTGTACTCAGAAGGGGGCCCGTGTTTCCCAGTACTCGGTTCATGAACCTGTTACACGTGATGTATTCATGGAGTCAGTTACTTGACTCATGAACCTGTTGTATTCATGGACCCACTGTGTGGTCCTTGAACCTGTTAGTATTCACGAACTTGCTTCGTGAACCTGTTATTAAATTTCGTATTCATGAACCGTGCCTGTCTGATATCTGATACCTGATACCTGATACCTGAAACCTGAGTACGCCGCCCTATAGACTCCATTACTAAGTCTAAAACGCAATTGATTTGACTGTAGCAACCATGTAGTAAAAGTATGGATGCATGTCGTGCTACCTAGATAGTAATCACACAAGACTTGAACTTAACACCTGATACATGATTATGCTGTTACCTGATTATCCTGATACATGATTACCCTGTTACCTGATTATCCTGAATACCTGGTTACCTGATATCTGAAACATGACACTTGGAACATGATACCTGAACATGACACCTGAACATGACACCTGCAACTTGAAATATGAAACTTGATACGTAAAACCTGACACATGAAACATAATACCCGATATTAGTTACCCTTATAGGTGTACCTGACATGTGTTTCACCACTAGCAGTTGCTATCCAATCTAGTTATTAAGATGCTTCCCTCTTGCTAGATAGTCCCTGAATTTGTTCGTTACTTGTTATAACTCTGCCTATTCTTGATTCCAATTCTTGTTTTCCCCTTTCTTGTACTTGCTTTTACTATTTGTGGCCCTAGCTTGCACTAAGGGCATTTTCTCTTGTTTCCCCTTCGTTTTCCTGTTTATATTTATTAAGCAGACTTGGGAGACAAGCTAACTGCTGGAATTGGCGAGCAGACATTTCAGGTTTTGCTTGGAGCAAGGATCTGTTAAATAGTTGCTTTCCTAAGGTATTTATTTCTTCTGTTGTTTAAGACTTGTTTCCGAGTTTACTCTTGATCCAGATATGGGAACTATTTGAATATTATTATTTGTTTAAATTGTTTCCTGTTGCTTAATAATTATTCATGCATGCTTGGTTATATATAAATCTGGTTATATTCTTGTTATGATGCTGAGTCGATCCTACAGCTTATGGATGATGTAAAAATCATTCGCTGGGCTTCGTCACGTGCTCGTATTCCATATTTTCGGGAAGCGGGGCGTGACAAGGTTTTTAGTGGTATCAGAGCTCAGGTTTGGCTAATGTGTTAGTTTGACTAATGCATTAGACATGCTTGACTCAGTCAGGATTAACTCAACATTAAACAGGCCATGCAATCACATGAATAATTTAATAGTCAACTCGATCTGGACACAAGTCTTATTCCATCCATTTTGATCCCTTTGTATCCATTCTTTGATTCATTGCTTCTTTCCATCTCTTGCATTTGTCCTGATTTGTTAATTCTTGATTGGGTACAAATTTAATTCTTTTCGTACCCATATTCTTTTGATTCCGGTGCAAGCGATCTCTTATTTTCTGTTTGCTCCGTTAATTCCTTCTTATTTCAACTCGTGCGTCGTTCATTGCTTTCTCTGCCTTGCATTCACTTTTATTTGTTGATTCATGTTGAGTATCATGTTGATTATTTCTTCCCTGCTATATTCTCTTTAATTCCGATTTTGCCCCTCATCCTTCTTCCTTCGTATTCAATGCCTTAATATTCTTTTGTCCCTTCTAGTCATCCTCCTCTTTAACTCTTTATTGGGCATAGATTTATTTTTCTCCTACCTATTTTTCCTCTTTATATTTATTTATTTATTTAATTATTTATATATATATTTTCCCCGAATACTTTCTATATTTTGATTATTAATTATTATATTTATTTTCGATCTTCTATAAAGATGTTTCTCAACAAGGATTTTGTTATTTCGAACGATGATGTATTTTAACTCACTTTTCATTTTCAATCGACTATATATTTCTACTGAATTATTATTATATAAGGCAAATTCTTATTTCGTTGTATAATGCTATTTTTACTACCATTAGTATCATTGCTGTTATTTTCACTATCATTACTAATATTATTATTATTGTTACTACTATTGATATTCTTATTGTTGTTTTCACTATTTCATTATTATTGTTAATATTATTATTATTGTTATCATTCTTTTGCTATTACTATTATTATTATTGTCATGATCATTGTTATTCTATTGTTATTAATATGGACCTTTTTATATTATTACTGTTATTAGTACTATTATTTTCTTTCGTTACTACTATCATTATTATTAAATTGTTTTGAGCCTGATCATGCTCAATTTTATATACATTTCACCACTTCGGTGCAACTTAATGTCGAGATGGCAAATATGCAACTCGATGTCAATGGAGGCAAATTGCAACTGGATATCGGCGAGGCAAAATGTGCAGCCGAATATTTGGATGACAATTTGAAACCTGATGTCGTGAAGGCAATATGCAACTTGATGTTAAGGATGCAAGATTTTCTACCTATTACTAATTGATATTTTAAGACTCGTTACTTATATAAATAAAATGATGGTAAAGGAATATTTTCGTTATTATTGGTATTATTATTATTATCATTGTCGTTTCAATTGATGTTATTATTATTGGTTTCATCACCTTTATTACCGTTATTATTTTTATTATTATTACTGTTATTTCATTGATATTATTGTTATTATTGCTATTATCATATTATTTATTACCATTATTGATATTTGTTGTGTTATAATTTATGTTAAAAGCCAGTAGTTTTGATACGTATTCTATCTTTTAGTTATGAAAATTGAAGCTCAAGCCTTATATCCATTTTGCATTTTTACCTATCTCTATTTGGAGCCCATACTCTCTTTGATCTTGGTGTCTCATTCCTTTCTTCCTGCTCGAATCGTCGCTTGATGTCACGTGGTCTACAACGACATGTCTGGAGCTTGGAACGCCACCATCAGAGTGGCGCAGCGGATGCGTGGCCGGCCCATGACCCACAGGACCCAGGATCATGTTGTTGCTTCTCCTTTCTTGTATTGTGTTTTGTTCCATTCCTTGCACCATTTGCTGTCACCTATCTCTTGTTTTTGTTCTCATCCATTGACTCATTGTGTGGTGCATCTTTCCCTTGTCGCTGCCTTCTTCGATTCCAGCTCTTTCTATTCGTTCACCTCCTTGCCTTGTTATCTTGCAAGTCTTGTGGTGTTCAGTGTTCTTCTTCGTTTTTGATACCGGTTATTTCCTTCTTGCTTTCCCTCCTGCCATCATATACTCATTCATTATTGGATTCAATCCTTTCCTGTCTTCCATCTCCTTGGTTTCAGTTCTGCCTACTCCTTCATCGTATTTATTATCTTGTGTTATTTGGATCCTTTAGATGCTGTTATTCTCATTCATGCCTTCCATTTGACCATCGTTGTTACCCACCCCCTCTTATTTTTTGGTGTTACCACCCAGTTGACTTTTCTTTGGATCCCTTGTTTGTTACCCGCCCCTAGGTTGCTTTTACCTTGTCCTGTGCACCGCCTAAGCAAATTTCGAGGACGAAATTTTTGTGTAAGGTGGGTAGGATTTGTAACTACTGTTTCCCCATATTTGTATTTTATACTGTATTTTGCCATATTGTATTCTTTCATCTATTTGAGATCCGTATTTTATTTCTATACGAATAAAATCGTTATTTTTGTCTCGACTCAATTTTGGATCTTTTTATCAAATTCGATTGTGTGCCATCTTGCACCGTTCTATATGAGTAATAGCCCGATTCTTCTCTTTTATCTTTCTAATCCCCATTATTGTGCTTTTTGACCATTTCTTCTGTTGGGCCCTTTTTGAAACGGGTCCCCTAAACTCTCAAACCCGCAAACCCGCTAACCTAGTATTTAAACCCTACCCTAACCCTAATTACCTCATTACTGTTTAACCCTAATACTACCCCCGCCGCTAATCCCTTCCCCATCATCTTCTTCATCAATCCGCCTTCGCATCAACCCAAACTCCACACTCCGATCGCCTCGCCGTCATCCTGCTCGACCCCACAGCACCACAACTCCATCACCTTCGACTTCGCCTCGTCATCCCCACCGCAAACCACTCCGTCACCACCGCCATCTCTCCAACCTCCGTCTCCGCCATTACCCAAAAAGCTTCGAACCCAACTCCGACCATCGCCCCACTCCTTACCCATCACCTCGCCGTCCTCGTCGACCCCCACAGCCAGCACCTCCACAACATCCTCCGTCGCTTCGCTCGACACACACCGCCGAACACTTCTCCCCTGTTCGAAACCACGAACAGAGCATCGCCGCCGCGTCGCCTTCCGCCACCCTCGCGCCACCACCGTGCCGCCGTTGCTGCGTCGCTTCCCGACGCAGTGTCGCCGTCGCAAGCCCCCCCGCCGTTGCCGCTCTCCCTCACGCTCAGTCGCTGGACGAACGAAGAAGACGACCGAATCGAAGAAGAAGGAGAAAAGAGCGGGAGCGATTCGCAGCCGTCAGATCTCATCAAGATTCGCGCTCTTGATCGGTGTTCTGTGTTCGTTCCGCACGAGATCCAAACCGTGTTCGCTGTTCTGGCCTGGGATCCGGTGCACAGAATCAATCTGATTGGCTGTTTCGGTGTTCCGTGTTCTACCCGCACCAGATCCGAACGCTATACGCTGTTTTGGGGCCGATCGTGTGTGCAAGGAAAGCTCGATCTCAGATCAGTTTTTGGACGCGCATTTCGAGGACATTTCCGGGGACTTTTCTACTCTATTTGCTTCAACAAGCGGAGATTTCAACCGTCGATTTAAGGCAAGTAACCTTGTACATCTTATTGTCCTAGTACAAGTCTCTTTGAAATACCACATGTAGTTAGTTTGTGACTCTCCTTTGAAATATCATAGTAAAACAATTTGAACCTTCAAACTCACCAATCTAAGAGTCACAAGATTTCATCGTATTAAATTATAATTCAATTGGACTCTTTTATCCCCTTGAACTTGTGAATCACTTGGACATATGAATTAAGGACCCCTAGAAATTATAGACGCATATAAATTTAGTGTTTTGGCAAATTTGTGATTATTATGACTTGAAAAATATTATTATTCGCTGTTTGATTCCCATTACCATGTATTTGTGCCACCTAATGATTTTAGACACCAAATTACATAATTCTATGAAATCTACATTAGTGAATTATTTCCCTATGTTGCTGTCTGGATTTTATTTTGAGGTTTCGACCCTTTTTACCTTGGAATTTGAGCCCGAGGCCTGAATACAAAACGTAGATCAGGATGTGTAGATGTCGATAGACTCCAGAATGATTGAATTTGGAGTTACGGTCTAGGAGATATGTCTGTTATACTGCAGCTGTGTCAGTAGGCGCAGTTTTGTAAAAACTGCTGTATATATTTTCTTTGCGAATTATTTTCGCTGTGTAAACAGCGAGCGTTTGACTCCAAATTTTATATGTAGTTGCTGGACACCCTATAGGACATCCCCAATTTTTCCTTAGAATTAATCTACATTATTTCAGCACTATTTCATATGCATAAATACTAATATACAAATTCTGCCTGAACAAATGTAATAAGCCGGGGTTAAGGGAAAGACTATAGAATGGACAATATAGGTAAGTGTACTCAGAAGGGGGCCCGTGTTTCCCAGTACTCGGTTCATGAACCTGTTACACGTGATGTATTCATGGAGTCAGTTACTTGACTCATGAACCTGTTGTATTCATGGACCCACTGTGTGGTCCTTGAACCTGTTAGTATTCACGAACTTGCTTCGTGAACCTGTTATTAAATTTCGTATTCATGAACCGTGCCTGTCTGATATCTGATACCTGATACCTGATACCTGAAACCTGAGTACGCCGCCCTATAGACTCCATTACTAAGTCTAAAACGCAATTGATTTGACTGTAGCAACCATGTAGTAAAAGTATGGATGCATGTCGTGCTACCTAGATAGTAATCACACAAGACTTGAACTTAACACCTGATACATGATTATGCTGTTACCTGATTATCCTGATACATGATTACCCTGTTACCTGATTATCCTGAATACCTGGTTACCTGATATCTGAAACATGACACTTGGAACATGATACCTGAACATGACACCTGAACATGACACCTGCAACTTGAAATATGAAACTTGATACGTAAAACCTGACACATGAAACATAATACCCGATATTAGTTACCCTTATAGGTGTACCTGACATGTGTTTCACCACTAGCAGTTGCTATCCAATCTAGTTATTAAGATGCTTCCCTCTTGCTAGATAGTCCCTGAATTTGTTCGTTACTTGTTATAACTCTGCCTATTCTTGATTCCAATTCTTGTTTTCCCCTTTCTTGTACTTGCTTTTACTATTTGTGGCCCTAGCTTGCACTAAGGGCATTTTCTCTTGTTTTCCCTTCGTTTTCCTGTTTATATTTATTAAGCAGACTTGGGAGACAAGCTAACTGCTGGAATTGGCGAGCAGACATTTCAGGTTTTGCTTGGAGCAAGGATCTGTTAAATAGTTGCTTTCCTAAGGTATTTATTTCTTCTGTTGTTTAAGACTTGTTTCCGAGTTTACTCTTGATCCAGATATGGGAACTATTTGAATATTATTATTTGTTTAAATTGTTTCCTGTTGCTTAATAATTATTCATGCATGCTTGGTTATATATAAATCTGGTTATATTCTTGTTATGATGCTGAGTCGATCCTACAGCTTATGGATGATGTAAAAATCATTCGCTGGGCTTCGTCACGTGCTCGTATTCCATATTTTCGGGAAGCGGGGCGTGACATTGGTGGTTCTTGCAAACGAACAGATATAATTCGAGATAGTCAAAAAGAGAGGTTGTTAAAAGAGATAGGTTGTGGTGAGATAGAAACTGGAAGTGGGTTGAATCAAGAGCTTTCTTTAATAAGAGCGGGTGATACACGTTGGAGTTCCCATTACAAAACACTTTTACGTTTGGTTGATTTGTTTCCAAATGTTATGGGTGTGCTTAGCTTTGTTGAAAAGGAGGGTGAGAAGGATTTACAACAACATCAAGCAAATGGTCTTCAAATATACTTCACATCTTTCGATTTTGTTTTCTATTTGCACTTGATGTTGCACATCTTTGGGCTAACTGAATCTCTATCAAGAGCTCTACAAAGAAAAGATCAAGATATCTTGAATGCTATGTCCATGGTGAAATCAACTAAGCGACAATTGCAGAAGTTTAGACTTGATGGTTGGGATCCTCTTTTGATGAAGATCTTCTCATTTTGTGATAAACATGGCAATGAAAAGTTGAACATGATGGAGCCTTATATTAATCCAAAAAACCGACGACAAAAAACAGGAATCACATATGAGCATTATTATTCTTTTGATTGTTTTAATGTTGTTGTTGATATGCAAATTGCAGAGTTCAATGATCGTTTTAATGAGGTCAACTCTGAATTGCTCGTCTGTATGGCTGCTTTAGATCCACGTGATTCATTTGGTGCATTTGATCCGTTACAGTTGATGAGGCTAGCTGAATTATATCCTGATGATTTTGATTCCATGGAGAGGATGGCTCTTGAGCATGAACTTATCATTTATATTGATAATTTGAAGGAAGATGAAAGATTTGCACATTTGAATGGCATTGGGGATCTTGTTAAAGTGATGGTGCAAACTAAAAAACATCTCTCTTATCCTTTGGTGTATCGATTACTAAAACTTGCATTGGTTTTGCCAGTTGCAACCGCAACAGTGGAGAGGTGTTTTTCTACAATGAAGCTTGTGAAGTCGGATTTGCGCAATCGAATTGGTGATGAATTCTTAAGTGATTGTCTTATTTCGGCTATAGAAAAGGAAGCTCTTGCCAATGTTACTAATGAAGATGTAATAAATCAATTTCAAAAGATGAAAACTCGTAGGGAGCAAATTTAGAATGTAAAACATTTCTTATTTATTTTAGTATTGTACTTTCTTAATTGTTATCGTATTTATTTTTGTATAAGGACCCCACTGAACTAAATTCCTGGATCCGCCACTGCACAAGAGGAATATAATTCATTGCAAGAAAGGCCTCAAACAGAGGGATCAACTCTCTCCAATGCTCTTCATTCTGGTTGTGCATGTCTTGGCTCAAATGCTAAAGTTAGGTAGGGAAAATGAGGTCTTCTCACCTCTCAACATCACAAGACCTCTCAGAGATCTGTATGTTCTCCAGTTTGCTGATGACACCCTCCTCTTCTGCTCTGGAGATGAACATGAAGTTATACATCTAAAATTTATGCTTCATCTTTTTTATGTTGTATCTGGGCTTGATATCAACTTTACAAATTTATCTCTCGTATACTTTAGAAAATCAAGGGTTAATTAAGCAAGCAATCTTTTCTCAGATATTAGATTGCCAAGATGAAGCACTTTCTATAAAGTCTTTGGGAATGTCATTGTCCAAGGGGGAACCAAAGAGAAAAGATTCGATGTATGTTATTGCCAAGGTGGAAAAAAGACTTTCATCTTGGAAAGGGAAATTTTTATCCAAGGGAGGTAGACTGGCCTTACTCAACTCAGTCATATCTGCTTTGCCTGTATACTTTGCTTTATTCTTCAAGCTCTCATCCTATGTGGTTAGAAGAATTGATCAAATCAGAAGTGGACTCCTATTGGCTGGGGCTGATGAAGATTATAGAAGAAATGCAAGTATACACTGGGAAAGTGCATGTCAACCAAAGAACCATGGGGATTAGGTATTCTTAACTTATCTACATTCAATCAATCTCTTCTCATGAAATAGTGTGGGAAAGTAATAGCTGACCCTCAAAGTTTAGTAAGCTTGACTCTCAGGAGTTTATATTATAGCACTTTGTAACACCCTAGATTTTTTAAATAATATTTTTGAGATTAATAAATGAATTAAAATAATTTTTGTGGTTTAATAAATATTTTTCTGAAATTTATCTTTTACACGTGCAAATATTTTCTTGGGAAGCTCAAAGTCAGAAATTATTTTGGGTAAACCTAACATTTATTAAAATTTATTATTTATGAATTTTCTGGATTTTTCTGATATTTATTTGGCATATTTGCAAATATTACAAAAAGAGGGACTTTTGTGCAAAATTACCACTTTGAGTAAAAACTCCAGAATTTTATTTTTCTGGGCTGAGCATGATGGATATCCAAATCAGAGTTAAAGAGTTTACTTTTTATTCTAATATATTTTGTTTATTTCGCAAATTTGTTAAAGAAGGGTCTTTTTAAGGCAAAAATTACAAAATCCGTTTTTCTGGTTTAAAAACAGTGCCGGCCAGAATTAGGGTAGTTATTTTTTATTTTAAATCTCAATTGAATTGGTTAATCTAATTTCCTAGTATAAATATTTATATATGTAAAGATATATTATAAAGGGATAATTTGCAAAATTTTCTCAAAACCCTAATACCTGAATTCCGGCCCATTAAAAGAGAAGTTGCAGCAGTCTCTTTGTTGCAAAAAACAAAGGAGTTTTCTTTATTATTGATTTCATGGAGTTTTGAAGCGAGGATCTTGGATTTCTTGTGAAAGGAAGGACTTTTCTTATTCTCTTTATTATTTCGGTTGATAAGGTGAGTGACATATGTTTGCTTTCTTACTGTTCAATGCATGTTGTATGTGATGATTTGTCTATTAAAAAATATGTTAGAGAATTGTATGATGATATAATGAATTGTTGATGGATGGATGAATAAAGATTGAATCTTTTCATGAAACTATGCTATTGATGATTAAAATTCTATATAGATGACTTAAGAATATTAAACAACCTTATAGAAATCATGGGTATGTTGCTTTATCTCATGTTCTTGCTGATTTGATGGTTTATAATGAGTTGTATGATATAAATTGCATAAAAGTGGATAAAGAAGGATTCTTTACTGTGTATGTTATATATATGATCTGTTATGGTGTTTTGATGGGTGAAGCTTGATGAAAAAGTCTTGTAGATGCTAGTAATCAAAGGGTAAACTAATGTAATCAGTTGGGGTATGTGTATAACAAGTTGCAAAGAGGTTTTTTAGAATCAAAAGATCAAATCGTGAAGTGAAAAGGGGGTTTTTGATTTCGGGTCTGTTGATGTATAGCCGAAACTTGATTTTTGTATTTTTGTGATGTTTACGATTGGATCTTGATTTTTTTAATACCAGGATTGAATTGAGACATGTAATACTTATATACAATGAATTTTGATTCTTTTAACTGATGCAAACACACACACACCTACACGTATACATTCGTATTATCTGTTTTGAAGAGTTTTTATGAAAATTTACTCTTTTACGAATTTGATGAGATTTTGATGAGTTTTATAAACTCCAGTATGTTAGAGAAGTTGTATTTGATCATCTCAGGAATCTTATTTTACAAATTTACGATTTTACAAAGATTAAATCATGTATCAGATTGAAATTGCACGAATTTCAAAGCAGGCTGAATATCAGCTGTCGGTCGACTGCCCCATTTTGAACTATGGGTGACGGTCGACTGACATTTTTTTGGTTTTGGAAATTTCACATGAAAGTTGACTGCTATCTTTTTGACCTAGCATGTCGGTCGACCGTCAGCTGTTTTGCTGAGTGTTTTGTTGAGTTTTTCATCGTTTTCTTTGAACAATTATTTCTTAAAACTTATGGATTGTTGATCTACTGTCTTAGATGAAGTTTTTACTAAAGATTACTGTGTTTTACAGAGAGTTATACGTTGACTATAATAGTGTTTAACTTGTATTTCTATGACTTTAAGAAGCAAAAAATATGTGGATTTCGAGATATGGGTGTTTTGTGATTTTTCTATTACTTCAAAATATGAAACTCAGTTATTTAATGGATTTCATATCTTATTGCAGTTCTGGAAATTTGTGGATTTTCGGATGGATTTGTATTTATTGATTTTCAAGATGTTTTCTAATTATGAACGAATTGATAATGAAATTTAGATTTTTAAATGAAGGAGTTGTTTGAATAGTTGAGTTGTGAGTCTCTAGAAGGTGAGTGGGACCTTAGTCACCGGCAGTTGAGATTTTGTGGTTTGGCCAGTTGTGGTCTTGACTGTTGATCAGTTGAGTTAAGTCCGGTAGGGTACACCAACTCTAGTAGATTTGTAATTAATTAATTAACTTAATAAGATAAGGACAGGCACTAGATGGTGATATAATGAAATGAGTGCAAACATGGGTTATGAACCTTAGTATGATCTGCGGTGTGAAATAATTCCCGGAATTATCAAGGTGTGAGTGAAATAGTCTCCAGAATTACCTGCGGTGTGGGATTGATCTCCGAAATTATCGGGGTTGAAGCAACGCTCATGGGGTATTCGTGTGATGAGGCGCCATAGCTTGCGGTGAGGGGTATTCTCGAAAATTCCTAGGTGTGAGGAAATAGTCTCAGGAATTATCTGTGGATAGAGATTGACCTCCAGAATTATCGGGATATGGGCTAAATACTCACAGTTTATCTAAATCTCGTAGTAGTCATCATGGTAGGATTAGTTGCATAACGAGGGATCTAACCCTATTAAGTGGAGAACGATAAAGGCTTGCACCGGACCTATGTAGTATGGAATGCATAGAATCCGACAAGTATGCATTAGAGAGTCATCATACTGCATTTGTGTTTTCTTGACTTGGTTTTACGCATTTTTGTTTCCTGTCTTCCTACACTTAACTAGGGATGGCAAACGGGTCAGGTCGACCTGCGAACCACCCGCGACCCGCCCGTACAACTCGGCCCGCGAAACGACGGTTCGGGTTCGAGTCGAACCCGTTAACGTTAACGGGTCAACCCGGGTCGCGAAATAAATGAATCCAACCCGGTTAACCCAGCCCGTTAACCCGCCAAAAATGATCAGACCTGCCCGCAAACCCGCGGGTCGACCCGCAGGTTGAGAACAGTTTGACCCGCACCGGGTCGATCGTTGAACCGCAGGTCCAACGGGTCGCCAGCGTCGTTATTGTTCACCAGAGCTGTTGGCAACGGCTCTTCTAGCCGTTTTGTGTGGTTTTTTGTGTTTTTTTTTGTTTTTTTGTTTTTAACCCTATAAATACCCCCAAAACTCAAACAAAAAATTCACACCTTACTCTCTTACTCTCTCTACTATTATTAGTCAATTAATTTCAATTTGTGAACAATTGAACAAACAAGCTAGCAATTCATATACACGATCAAATTCCGATCGTATCGAAGTCAAAATGCAACAATGTCTTCAAGTCTTCAACTCTCCTCAAACTCTAAGTGATCAAGTCTTCAACTCTCCTTCAAGCTCTCCTCAATCTCAAGTCTTCAATTCCAAATTTCTACTTCTACTTTTACTCTTATTTTCACGGGTTTTTTTATATACGCGTATCCACGGTAAACGGTATCAAAATTTCATATCGCTCTTCTTCAATTTTTATTATTTTTGTAGTTATAATTTTTGGTATCTTGCTTGTTTGTTGGATTTTTGATCTTCTCTCTCACAACCCTCTTGTTTTCTAGATTTTTTTTTGTAACTTATCGTCCGTACATTGTGTTTTTTTTTTACATACACTACTAAATATAAACATGTCTAGATAACACGGTAGCGGTCGTATCCAAAGTGGGCAAGATTCCACCGGCACTTCCCGTAGGCCACCAATTGTCCCACATAGTGAGCCCGCCGAAGAGTACCATGATCCTCCTACCCAACAATGGGGTATACACGATGAATTTGTAGGAGACATACAATTAGAAGAAGAACAACAATAACAAGCAACCGAAACAACACAACCCCCTAGTGGTAGGAAAACTAGAGGGAAAAGTAGTGATTGGCATAAATTTTACGATTATATCACGGACGAAGAAACTCTAGGTATAGGTTTGAAAGTTTGTAAAACATGTTCTAATCAATACAAATGGAAGAGGGGTGAGGGCACGAGTACAATTAAGAGACACATCCTAAGTATTCATAAAGATCTTCTTGTTGACCTACCCGGCCAACAAAAAATCCACCTTAGGACCGGTCTAGTTGATAGCCACCCTTATGATCTTGATCTTGTTTGTCGGGAAATGGCCCGATTAGTAATAAAGGAAGAGTTACCATTTTTCTATCCCGAGAGTAGGGACTTAGAAAATTTTAATCAAACAGCCTTAAACCCTCATTTTAGAAGAATTCCGAGAAATACTTGCAAATCGGATTGTTTTAAAATATACAATGAAATGAAGGATGCTTTGATTGTAATTTTATGGAGTTTAACTTGTAGAGTTAGTTTAACTTCGGATTGTTGGATGGGTTGCAAGAATATTCCAATGATGGGAATAACCTGTTATTGGATCGACAATGATTGGGTTCTTCAAAAAAGAATGATATCACTTGCCGCGTTGCCCTATCCACATAGTGGCGTTGAAATAGCAAACCGTATTTTAGAAATTTGTGATGTTTTTTATATTCACGATAAAATTATGTGTATTAGTTTTGATAATGCATCTAACAACAATACATCAATTAGTATTTTAAAATCTGCATTAAACCCTCTAATATCTCATAATATTTTTCATGTTAGATGTGCATGTCATATTTTAAATTTATGTGTTCAAGATGCATTAAAAATAGCCGATCCGTATATACTTAAAATTAGAAATTGTGTACATTTTATTGCATTAAGTAGCACCGTATTTCAAAAATGGAAAAATTGGTATAGGATTTCAAATGTACCTTTTAGAAAATTTCCAAAGGATGTTAAATACCGATGGAACTCTACTTTTGATTTACTACATATTGTTACCGAATATAAAGCATGTATAAATAATTTTTGTATCGCAAAAAATATGCCAAATTTTGAAATGACTCCCCCCAATTGGTATTTTGCCGAATTTTTGTTGAAATTTTTAGAACCTTTTAAAACCAAAAATTTAAAATTTTCAAAATCATATGAATATACTTCTAGTAGCAATTTTATATCAATAGTTACTATGATGCAAACTTTTAACGAAATGTTAAATGATGCTTTTGTTGGTGATATTATCAAACCTGCATACAAAAAAAATTTGAACTATTTTAATCCTCCTCCTATGTTGTTTTGTGTTGCTATCGTTATAGATCCTTGTATCAAATTAGAAGGTACGAAGAGTTTGATTGAAATGTATTTTGCATTACTTGGGGATGAAGACACTGAAATTGATTGTGCTGCTTTTTTAGTTAAATTTGAATCTACATTAAATAACTTGTATGATTATTATGATAGATCTTTTGCTTCTAGTAGTACAACTTCTGTAGTTAGTTCTTCTTCTGCTACTTTTAAAGGTAAGGGTAAGAGTAAATTTGATTACAGAACATTTAATTTACTTGCACAAATTCCATCGAAAAAACATAGGACTAATCAACCAAATGAATCAAATTGGTATAACTAACAAGATTCTGAGTCTTCTACTTCTTCATTAGATATTTTACAATGGTGGAAAGACCATGACCACACTTATAGTATTCTTAAATATATGGCTAAAAATCTAATAACTCCTCTTATCTCTACAGTTGCTTCTGAAAGTGCATTTTCTTCAAGTTGCAGGATTCTAACTGATTACAGGAATCGCTTGAAGCCCGACTCGTTAGAGATGCGCATTTGCACAGAAGACTGACTGAAGACTGAAGATAGGACACAAGGGAAAACATTATCTACGTCCACAAGTGGGAGCAACTCGCCAGAATAACAAAAACAACAACATCAATAGCAACCAAAATGAAGAATTCAAGATCAACAACAAGTCAATAACAACAAATTGAAGGCCATCAAATTGAAGACAATTGTATTAAATCTTTGCTTGTTATTTCAAAATTCAAATTAGAAAAATTGAAGTAAATTGAAATTGTATACAAGAAATTTGTTAGTGTATAAAACAAATTTGTGAAATCGTATTCCTTATTACAAATTGTGAAACTTGTATAACTTTAAATCATATGAATAATATATCATTTTTTTTTTGGCAATTTCACTCTTTCACTCTTTTTTTTATTATTACGGTTTTTAATGTTTATAATTTTTTTAAAGTTAAAAAAAAAAAAATACAAGTTCACTCTCTAACTGGGCCAACCCGCGACCCGACCCGAACCGACCCGGGTTGGACCCGAAAGGGTTCACGGGTTGGGCTGGTCGCAATTTTATCTCTTTGACCCAACCCGGCCCAGCCCGGTTAAGCCTCCGACCCGACCCGAACCTGCCCAAGTCAACCTTCAACCTGGGCGAGTCCGACCCGACCCGGCCCGGACGACCCGAATGCCAACCCTACACTTGACACTTAGTCTAGTTTCACTAAATGTTTTCATGCTTTGTTTATTGTTATTTCTTTTTCATTCGTTACTACTATTGGTATGTGTTTTTGAGCTATTCTTACATGATGTTTGCGCTTAGAGGGTTATGGTGCCTATTCGCGGAGTATTCTGGATCTTGTTTCCATCACCGTAGTAGGATTAGTTGCATAACGAGGGATCTAACCCTATAAAGTAGAGAACGATAAGGACTTGCACCGGACCTATGTAGTATGGAATGTATAGAATCTGACAAGTATGCATTAGAGAGTCATCATATTGCATTTGTATTTTCTTAACTTGGTTTTATGTATGATGTTTTCTTGTTTTCCTACACTTGACACTTAGCTTAGTTTTACTTGATGTTTTCATGCTTCATTTATTGTTAACTCATATTCTATTCGTTATTACGGTTGGTATGTGTTGTTTATAACTTTATTCTTTATGTTTTATTTATGTTATATTTCCTTTTGATGTCACTCACACCGTTATGGCTGACCCCTTTAGTTTTGGGGGTTAGGGTTATCTCTAACCTCATGTTTGACAGGTAGATACCTATAGCTTGGAATTTGGATGCATGTGGTAGAATGATAATGTGGCTTATGCAATTTGTAAAAGAATGTGTTGTAAAAGAAAGAAATTGTAATTCAAGAAGTTTATTTTCCGCTGTGCTTTGTAAAGAAATGTTGTAATAAAAGTTGAAAAATCTTTTGTGTTTGGCTATATTTACTATTACATTGAGGTAGATGCTGGGAATTGTGCAACGTATTTCTGAGATATCATATTGAAAATTCAGGGCGCTACACACTTCACACTGCTCCTTCCACCAGCCAAGCACAACATCAGCTTTTTTGGTAGGCATTTCCCCCCTGATGTAGTAGTTTTTCTATATCCTCAATTGTTAGTTAGGAGACAGCTCTTAACTGTTATTCTAAAATCAAACTGGCTAGAAGGAATGAGTATTACACACCAATTTTCACATTTGGCAGTTGCTGCATGGGATCCAAAAGTCACATTGCTATCGCAGGAACATTGGGTTATTGAAATATGGAAATAGGGACCTAGGATAAGAAGAGTACAGGTGGGGAACATTGTTGAAGAGAGGGAAAGGCTTTTATCTAGTCTAACTGACTTTGCACCATCAAATGGCAGAGATACTCCCAGCGCTGGCCATGGCCCAGGGCGGGTTGGGCGACCGCCCATGGCCCAATTCAGATGAGGGGCACAAAAATTTACAAGTATAATGGGTTTGTAACACTGTAATTAATTAATATTTAAATTAGGAATACAAAAGGTCTTTTAGCTCAGTTGGTTAGAGCATCCATTTGGTAAATGGGGAGGTCTTGAGTTTGACTCTCAATAAGGGCAATTTTTTTCTTTTATTTTTTATATTCATGTTTAGTAATTAATGGTTATTTATTTTTTTTGCCTTTTTAATAATGATTTTTGATTTTTGATTTTTACTTTTTAAATTAATGTTTGCTAATTAATGTTTCAATACATTATGAAACAAGCTTTAATAAGATTAGCAGAAATTTTTTATGATTCTAAAGTATGTTGGGATGCTGAGAAATTAGCATAAGGTGAATTTCAAGTTTTGCTTTTATTCTAAGTTTGGTTATTTGGCATGAAATTTTGTACAAGATAAACTTAGTGAGTAAAAAATTGCAGACTGAAGATATGCTTCTTGATATTGCAATTTAAAACTTGGAAGGTTTGGTTTCATTTTTTGAAAAATATAGAGAAAATTGATTTACTTCTGCTATGATTGAAGCTAAAGAGAATGCTTCTAAAATGGAAATTGAGCCGTTATTTTCTGTAAAACATAGGGCTTTTAGAAAGAGACATTTTGATGAGATTCTTGATATGGATAGAGAACAACAATATGCTCAAGAAAATTTTACAAATTATTTTTTTCTTGTTTTAGTTGATATGGCTCTTTCTTAATTGAAGAGTAGATTTGAATAAATGCAAAAATTTTAATCTATATTTGGCTTCTTGTTTGATGCATCACGGTTAGTTTCATTGAATGATGATGAAATGAAAAATTGTTGTATGCAACTTGAAATTACTTTGAAACTTGGTGAGATGTCTGATTTTAATGCGAATTATTTACTTTCAAAATTACAAATATTGTAAGAAATGCTACCAAGTGAAGCATATGAAACAGATAAACCATGACATTCCATTAAAATAATGGAGTTTGCAACAACAACAAAAACAACAGAAAAGGATATCTTTCCAAATAGTTTTGTTGCTTACAGAATTCTATCATGTCCTGTGACAGTGACATCTGTGGAAAGAACTTTTTCAAAATTAATATTATTAAAATCTTATTTGTGAACAACTCTGAGTTAAGATAGGTTAAATGGATTAACAATTTTAAGTATTGAAAAGAATATTTTGAAAAATATTGAGGTTAAACATATAATTGATGATTTTGCTTCAAATAATGCAAGAAGATATCATTTTAAATGAGATGTGATTGATTTGATTTGATTTGATTTGATTTGATTTTTTTAGGTGCTAGAATTGTTGTCGCTATGCATAATGAAAAATATGAAGTATTTGGTGTCATAAAATAAAACAATATAATCTTTAGTCTTCAGGGTATTGGTTTATGTCCTCCCGCCGTTATATCATATTTTATTAATATATACAAAAATACATGTGTGTCTATAAAGGGCATAATTTTATTTTTTGCCTTAGGCCTTAAATAACCCAGGACCGTCCCTGGGTACTCCTAGGTGGATTTTCTCAACCACATAAGGGTATAGTGTCCAGTCAGCATACATGTTCTTCATAAATGGTGGTGTTCTTTCCCCTTATGTTGTTGCAACTTGGAGAAATTAAGCTCTACGCCAATGCAAAGTTTTCTACTGGTTGTTATGTTGAATAAGCTAAACTCTAAAGCCAATTTAAGAAGAAGCAGTTGGACTGGTGATGAAACATGTACATCTTGTACATGTCCGTCTGAAACCAATTTCCACATCTTCTTTGAGTGCCCCAAAACCTTAGAAGTCTTGTCACACTTTGTAACACTATGCACATCCAATCACTGTCTAACTCCCTCTGTACTTTTTTCACCTCTTGGTGTTTTGCCTCTTCCAAACCACAACTTAGAGATATTTGGAGTATGCTTTCTTTTAACGTCTATTGGGTACTATGGCTAGAAAGAAACTTTTAAGGTTAACATAGAGATTAGAAAAATATTATTGGATTGATTAAAACTGAGTATAATGTCTCATATATATAGGAGGAAACCAAATACTAAACCGATACATAACCTGATATGGGACTAAATAAATAATACAATATCTAAAACCCCTCTAAAACTCATGGTGGATCGAACATAGTGGTTTTTCCTATCAAGTAATGAAATCTCTGAACAGTGTGAGATTTGGTGAAGAATTCTGTTGTTTGCTGTAAAGAGGTAACAGAATGGAGTGAAATGGTCCCTGCTTCAAAGCGCTCACAAACATAGTGACAATCTATCTCTATGTGCTTTGTTCGCTCATGAAAGACTGAGTTGCTTGCAATGTATAATGCACTCCGATTATCACAATGAAGAGGAGTAGCTCTTTTAAGAGTGACACTCATATTTAATAACAGCAAACAAACATAAACAATCTCTCTAGTAGTAAATGTCCGCTGTACTCAGTGTAACGCCCTGGATTCCTGTTATCGGACATCCATGACACAACCAGAATCTTTTCCTTCAAATGCATCGCAATACAGTAAATAACACGAAAATTTTATAAACTTTTTATTGCCATCAGAGTTATTACATCATTAGTTATAAATATTAATTTTTCCTTGAATAAGGAATACAAATTACATAAACTCATTACAACTTGATTACAAAAATATTCAAACTCCTCTTGCGAAGCAATCGACTGTCTTCCAGATCGGCAATCAATTGGTCCCTGCCGAAATTCCGCTGAGTGGTCTATCCGTCTTCCTGGGACTTGCCTCGCGGCTTGAGCCTTCTGCTGCACTACTCTGATATTTATGCACCCGCTCAAATGGTAGACCTGTATACTGCCACTCCACTTGGATACCCTGCTGGGTAGGCTCTCCTGCTCTCTTGACCTGGTATCCAGTATCTAATTAAGTGGGCACGTCAGTAATTCTACTGACGCAATGCTGATAAGAAAACAGCGATCTCTAACTAGGACATCCACAATTCATCTTGAATATAAGAAAATGTGCATCCTGATTTCCTAATGTTCATGTAAGTGAAGAACTGAAGTCTAATACAAAATGCAGAGTATAAAAATAAATGCACTTAATCTAATGTCAGCAAGAATCTGGACACACATGCATCCCATACTACATATGCCCCAGATCAAGCCGTTTCTCCAGTTTCAGGGATTCGAACTCTCGCCATGCAATGATTTCTATTACTATACACTTCATATTCCTGATATATAGATCGTGGCTGAGGAGGTTCCAGATTAATCGGTCTCATCCATTCTACAGCCACTTAGTGGTGTCTCGGTTTGCCACTAGTGCCCGACGCCTGGACCCCACTCAATAGCCATGATGAACTAACAGATATGCAGCAGCATATCCATTGCACAGAAGATCTATTTTGATCTGTTCGTTTCCACCAATCATAGAACATGACAGTTTTGAAGGTCTAAAATCCCTTATCCGCCAGGAAATCGACATCCCGTTCTTACTACGGTACTTCAGGAATTAACAGTGCAAGATACGCACCGCGGTACGTATCCCTAATGACAGGAAGAGACAATCCCATGGTTATCACCACCTAGGGTCAACTCTCAGAACGCGTCGAATTATAGGGAATCACCCCGAACACCAATTCGGTCTTCAAGCGAAACAATAAAGAAAACCTAATCACTGTAGTTTACTGAAAACATGTTGTTATACAAACACCCTCGATGTCGATCAAACAATGTCGAGCCTGACTGATCTGTCAAAATAAAAATCATCATGGGAATCACATCCACTGATTCTCAATACCTTCACAGGTTATCGACCAATAACCCCGGCCCGTGACCCTCAGCGAGTAGTCCAGTGGTGCCAAAAAGATGCAATATAATTTGAATGAAGGTAAGAACACACATAACCACCAATTTTCTGACCATTGACAGACTCAGGCATCGAGAGACCAAACACACTCGACCAGAGCTATCTCCCAACTCACTCATGCCCACCATGAGTACTAAGCATAGGAACTTGTCTAAGTTCCAGATGAAATGCTAAAAATATCTTTTGAAACTCAATAGCTCATGATCACCACACTGCGGTATGCAGAAGATTTTTCATTAATTGTCCAATAAAAGTAGTTCAAGTAATAGCAGTAGCTGCGAACCAAGCTACACTCTCAGCTGTACGCTCCTTCATGCACTCGTTGCACCTTTCCGATATCATAAAAATCTACTCACTCATCAGAATTACTCGATTCTGGGTTCTATAGAAAGGTGGGAGTGTCTACTACAACTTCCTAGTTGAACACATCCCTAGATTCAATCATTAAATTCCCCAAAACACCAAATTCCAGTAGGTGCACAAACAGGGAAGAATTGGTTCAATTAGCCAACAATGACTCAACTAAGACTGGATCTGCCATAGACTTTGGAAAATCATAACTTTCAACCTACAAACTGGAATTACAAAATTCCAGATGTCTTAGAAAGTTATGATTCTCTACTACAAATATCTAGTTGATCAATTTTCCAAATTCTTAACAAATAATTCCAGAATTATACATCTTTACAAACTAGTCGATCTGACTTAGGCTGAACTTGGTCCACTTTGAAATTCAATAACAAATCAACCTTATATCCAATGCTCATGAAATTTGATATTATTAAACCAAAAATATACCAATCCATTGTGTCAAAAATTTGCATTCAGATTCATAACCCGCAATGATTTATGACTCCTCAAACATAGCATAAAATTTCAGCTGCTCTTTCAACAGGATTTTTACTACTACATGCGATTTATTTTTGAAACCCCATTAAATGACCTATAAAATTTTAAAATTTAAGAATCATCAAATATACCCATACCAAAAGCTACTTCAAAAATTTAATAGCAATCTCATGTATACACAAGGAGTTATGGTCATGTGAACTTCATTAAAAAAAAACGGTCAACTCTGTTATGTTAACCAGATCAGTCGCATTCTACAATTTCTTTGAGGTATCAAATGACCTCGAAAAATTATGAAAATTAAAATTATAGTTGTAGACACATACAAAGTGTCCAAAAAAAATTCAGCTCAAAATATCCAGTCTACACTGAGTTACAAAATCGGAAAGATACACTAAAATTTCATAGCCAGCAGCATTTTCAGCTGCTCACTGTCCGGATTTGAACCAATTGTTTGGGCTAATAAATTGCTTCCAAATATTATGAAAAAAATTCATGGATGCTCTAGATAAATAGGAGAACAAGTCACCAAAGTTTGAGCTCAAATTTCCAAACCGTTTGAGAGTAAGAAATTCCCAAACCCACCCTCACAAACATACTTCTTAACAAAAGCTCAAGAAAGGGTTGTTCCTACCATACAATTCACTTTTCTTAGCATGCTACTATCACAAATGATAACCAGAATTTCTCCAACTACTTTTACATGCTAAAATATCACATACTCATAAAAAGATTAATTTTTGAGTTAAGAGAATCACCTACATGTACTTGCAAAAATCTCCTTGTAGCTTTGCTTGCTCCTTCCTTTGCTCCTTACTTGTAGAACTTTCCCCACCCTACTATTCTTCTTCTCTTTCCCTACTCAAAGACTCCTCCATTATCTTCTTCTCTAATTTTTATTTTTTGAGCAAAAACAAGACAAGAAGAAAAAATGGATGAGAAGAGGATGGAGTGCGTGTTTTATAGGAGATGGGGAGTTAGGGTTTCTTGGAGGATGGGCCAGTCAATCTCAATGAAGGATGGAGGGTGGAGATGGAGTAGTGTGGAGTGAGGGGAGATGAGGTGCCAACACATCAAGTAGAAGCCTCTTGAAAGTTTCTTGGAAACTCCTTGGCAACTTCTCATTCTCCATAAGTCAACCACACATGGTGTATTGTTTTCACCATTGGATCTTCATCAAGATCCAAGCCATGATCACATGATGCTGGGGTTTCTAACCCTAGGTTAGGTCAAGGAACCCTAGGTCACCATACCCCAATTCTAACCCTTGTGCACAATAGAATCCACATTCAATTCATGTACTAGCTCAATTTAAAATAACCAATATATTTAATTTAAAATCTATAAAAGTATATAGAAATTATTATTTTCTTCCGAAAATTGTCTTCTCAAAACAATCGGGACAATCTACAGTTTAATTGAGAAGATATCCCGAGTCTATCTTATCGGGTTCAGAATACCTCATATATCTGAAATATTTCAATTAAAACTGACAATTATTAGAAAAATATGTAATCGTGTGCAAATCTTGACTGTGCACGGATTACTGTGCAAAAATAGCCATATGCTATTTTGCTGGGTATTACACCCAGCTTCAGTGAAAGAATATGCAACAACTACCTGTTTCTTACTTCGCCATGAGGTCAGCGAATCACCAAGAAATAGACAAAAACTTATGGTAGATTGTTTGGTTGTAGGATCACCTGCCCAGTCTGAATCAGAATTTGCACTGAGCTCCAGTTTGGATGTAGAATGCATGAATAATGAGTGAGTGATAGTGCCCCGAAGATATTTGAGGATCCGAAGAAGAGCACTGTAGTGAATTGATGTAGGAACAAAAACAAACTAACTAACAATACTGACTGCATGAGCAATATCAGTTTTGGTCATGCACAGGTATGCAAGCTGTTCAACAATCTGCATGTATCTAGTGGGGTCGGGAAGGAGCTCATTATCTGTGCGACGAAGCTTCACATGAAGCTCTAAGAAAGTATCGGCTAATCGACTGTCAGAGAGACATACAGTGGAGATAATATCGGATGTGTATTTCTGTAAAGAAATAAATATCCCCGAGATCCATGGGCAATCTCTAGACCCAAAAAGTTGTGTAATCTACTAAGATCTTTCATATGGAATTGCTGGTGAAGTTATTTCTGGGTGGATGCAATGCCCACGGAATCATTCCCATTAATAATCATATCATCAACATATAATAATAGATTGACCCTCCCCTACGGTGATGATTGCATAAATATAAAGTGGTCTTGTGAACTTTGACTGAAACCAGCCTGGGTGATGACACTGTGAAAACACTCAAACCAGGCTCGAAGGGCCTATTTCAGACCATATATAGCTCGACGCAGATGGCAAATGTCACACCCCGCTTTCCAAAAAGAAAATACGGAATACGGATATGTGACTAAGTCCACCGAATGGCTTTCACCATTCATAAGCTGTCAGACTCTTTACAACATTTCTTAGCAATAACAGAGTAATAAGCAAGCAGAAGTCAACCACGCATGCATAAATGAATCAACATTCCAACAGAATTTACTTGAAACAAAATTTAGTAATCTCAAATAAATTAAATTTGGACAAGTCAATAATTCTGAGTCATACTGTCCAATACAAAATACATGTAGCAAATATATTTATTCAGAATAAGCAACAGGAAAATAAATATAGCAAGACTCCAGCAACTAAAATCTTTGATTACCTACTCCAGCAGCAGCTGGTCACCAAAATATGCAACTTAATAAATTGCAAGAAAAGGGAAAAAAACAAAACACCCGTCAATGCAAGTTACGAGCCGCTTATAGTACAGGCACAAGTACAGGGAATTAAATAAACAGATATAGAGTAACAGCAGAAATAAATATAGCATGGAATAGGTATGACAGCACAACAGAATGTCTAATATGGATCAAAAAACAGGAATCAAGTAACATGATGTGCTAACAGGTACACGTAATATGTAACAGATATCAAGTATCATGCAAACAGGTAAACAGATAACAGATGTCAAGTGTCATGTAAACAGATAAACAAATAACAGATGTCAGGTAGTATGTAACAGGTGTCATGTTATGTTAAATCTTGTATTTATTTCTATCTAGGTAGCACTTCATGCATCTCATCCATTTACCACATGGTTGCTACATTCAAACAAGTTTGCGTTTATATTTCCTAGTGGACTGTATAAGGCCGTATGCTCAGGTATCAGATATTCAGATAACAGATACAGATACAGACAGATAGAACCTACGAGATCTCTTCTGAGTACACCTTCTTATAGGGCAGTGTGCAGTCAGGTAATCAGCTAATAGAATCTTGTATTGATGTATTCATGAACACGTAACAGATGACAGATAATCATGTGGAAAACACGGGCCCCCTTCCAAGTACACATTTCTATATTTTCTACTACTAGATTTTTCCCTTAACCCCAACTTGATTATTTGTTATTATTATCAAACAGGCATGTATGTGTCACAAAACAGGTCAAGAATAACATGGCATAAATAAGTAATAGGTTCAGGTTGGAAAATAAATATGTACAGATGAAAGACAACTCATAAAAGGGTAGGACAACGAAAATTCTAGTTCAGGACAGCAAGACAGTACTGCACCAAATCTGGGATTCCCGTTGCCACAAATATGAAAATCTGGATCCGTCAGAAAATCTGGAAAATAGACTCTCGACCGAATCCAGCAAATATATATAAGTCATATGGTATTTCACAAAAACAGGACTCAAAACAGAATTGTATCCAGAAAACATGTTCAGCCAGAAATCAGAAGTTTGTATTCATAAACAGGAAAACAGCATTAAAACTTACTAATTAAATCCAAAAAAAATTTGGAGTGTTCCCTAGTATGTTTAGTATCAGCAAAAAAAAATCATAATTTTCCAACATAGATAGTATAATTTAAAAAAAAAAAAGCAAACAGCAACAAGATACAGCAGATTTGTAAATCTGAAACTCTTGACACAGCAGTACTAAAACAGCATTAAATTACAAAATATAAAACAAAATCCAGATCCGTCAAAAGGGTGATAAAATAGATACAGTAGGATAAAATTCATATTAAATTTTTTTTTATAAAAAGCAAATAGAATTAGGTCGAAATTAAGGTTTTTTACAAAACAGTACGAAGATTTTGCAAGTATAGTAGTTGTTTGCAAGTATAGAATAGTTTATAAAAGTTATCAATTAAATCCACAAAAACTAGGGGTTAATCAAAATCAAGTCTAATTGTAATTAGAAAAATATTGGATTAAAATATTATCTTTAACATCAGTATAAAAATAAATTACCATATAGAATTTTTATAAAACAGAATCTGAAATTTTCTACACCACTGTAGTAAAATAGCAATAACTTGCAACTCACAAATCGAAATTGAGCTATGTCAGAAATTCTGAAAAGTAAACATAATTCTCTATAATTCATATTCACAAATAATTTTCATATACTGACCTTAATAGGGTCTAAAATACTGAACAAGAATGGGGTAACAACAAGGACAGAATTATTTTCATGCATAAAATCGACTAGATCATATGAAACACATCCAAATCATAACAAAACGTGAAATAGGGTATACTAGATGTCCAAGAAACATGGTATAGGATATTTAACAGATCTACAACGGATATACTACCAGTACACGTCATCCATGCAAGATTCACACAACAACTAATGGATCACAACCAACATACATATATGCAATAGGGATTAATTAGATCTAAGTCTAAATTCATGTCGTGTGTGTAAAACAACTACGGGCAGATTAACACATAGAGAAAAAATATAACAGGGGTTTTGCACAAGAAATTTCTCTAGGACACATCTACACTACAGGCGGTATTTAATACTTGTATATGCAACAGAAAAATATACAAGTTACTTGCCTTATAGTCGATGACGGAACGAAGCAAAAAAGCGAGATTAGTGCTTGGAAAACCAGAACCAAAGTGAGTTTGATTTACCACCATATACAGGTTTAAAATTAACAGAATTACAAACATTGTTTACAAAGGAATTTATGTAAGAAATCCTTTCATTTAGACACAAGTTAACTAGAACCCAAATATTTTTGCACTATCCAGTCGACTTATTTTTACCCATCAGTCGACTGTCTTGTGGATGCAGTCAACTGGGAGGTGAAACTAGTCGACTTATATGAGGCTGTTGTATTTTTTAATAAGACTTCATACCTATGGACAGACGACCTATTTGAGGGGCCAGTCGACTGGTCTTTTTGGAAAAAAAATTCTATTTTCATGGTTAAAAAGAATTTTTGGTTTTTCAAAGAAATCATACAACTTATTCTTTACACTAGAATCAGAATAAATTTTATTATTGCTAGTGTTATTAGAAGAATGGCATTTTTCAAGAATTTTTTGAAAACCAAGTCCAAATCTTTTATTAGATTGAACTTGCTTTTGAAAAACTTCATTTAAATTCTCTTTTTCCTTATTGAACTTAGATACATTCTTAGATATCTCTTCATAATTCCGTTTTAGAGATATAAGATCTATATCCAAGTTGGAAATACGAGAAGTTGAAAACTTGACTTCAACTTGTAAATCAAGATTTTTTTGAGAAAGAGTTTGATTAACTTTCTCTAGATTCTTACCTTTTATTTTCTCCTTTTTTTAATTCTTGAAAAATTTCATTAAAAGCTTCTAACAAATCACTAGAATCAATATTACTACCTGATTTGCCATGAAGCACACGTTTGCAACCTCATTAGATTCCTCATTGTCTTCTTTCGAAGATGAATCACTATCATCACACGTTGCTTGGTAAGCCTTCTTGTTCTTCATGTATTTGTTCTTGATAAATTTGTCCTTCTTGAAGTTTGAAACTTTGCCTTCAGATTTTGCATTCTCCAATAGACAATCCTTCTTCATGTGACCTATCTTATTGCATTTGAAACAAGTAGGAAGTTCATTATTATCCTGTAATCTAGAATTAAATTTACCTATACGAAGAAATTTCTTGAATTTTCTTGTGAACATAGCCATTTCTTCTTCATTATCTTCACCATCTTCTGATTCAGGCATAGCCTTGAAAGCAAGAGTTTTTCTTTTTGGCTTGCTATGGTTCTAAGTCCTTCTTGTGCTCCTCCAATTTTACTTCATAAGCCATTAGATTTTCCACAAGATTCTCAAGTGAGAGTTGTGTTAAATCATTTGCTTCTTCAATTACGGTAGTCTTCTTTTCCCATTCGGGGGTAAGAGCACGAAGAACCTTTCTCACCATTTCTGCTTGCGTATATATTTTGCCAAGAGCCACAAGGGAGTTTTTGATGTCGGTGAATCTTGTTACCATCTCTGATACACTTTCATTTTCCTTCATTCTAACATCTCGAACCTGTGAACAAGAACAGAAATTTTTGATTCCTTGAATTTATTTTCCTTGAATTTATTTGTACCTTCATGTGTTACCTTGAGAGTATGCCATATTTGGAATGCCTTCGTTGCATTTGACACACGATTGAATTCTTCTTTGGTAAGTGCACAAAAAAGAGCATTCATCGTCTTTGCATTGTTCATGGTATCACTCTTCATATTGGCATTCCATTGAGCATAGGGAAGAGTAGGCACTGTATACTCTATCTCGGTCATGTTCCAAATCTCATAGTTGATGGATTGTAAGTAAATCTTCATTTTACATTTCCAGTAGTTGTAGTTTGTTCCATCAAAGAGAGGCGGCATTTGTGTAGATTGACCTTCGTGGTATTGATTTGCATTTGAAGTAGATGCCATTGCGATTAACCAGGCTCTGATACCAAGTGTTGGATCATGTATGCAAGTCAAGTAACACTAGAGGGGGGTGAATAGTGTTATTTTAAAAATAAATAATAATTTAAACTTGATGCAACTATTAAGTTGATTAGAAACAAAAAGCCAGTCAACTGAAATGCCAGATAAAAGATAATTAATCAACTGAAGAACAGTGAGTCTGTTAAGTCGACTTAATATAGAAACCAGTCGACGGATCAGACATAGATAACAATAAAGTGCAGCGAAATTAAAATTGCAAGTTAGAGAATTCAAACCACAGAGAATCAACAATGCTAACACGGCGATATATCCTGGTTCGGTCATCCCGACCTACATCCAGTCCCCAAGCAACCCACTTAAGATTTTTCACTATTCTTGAAAAAAGTACAAGAATATCCTACGATCTTTGGCAACAACTATGCCAAACCTGTAGACCTCTCTCACCACTAGAGAGAGCAAGACCCCACTCTACAAAATAGAGTGACACTGACTCTACACCAAGAGCCCTTCTCTCCAACCGATAGGACCACTCTCACAACCCGAGAGTAAACAACAAAGAAATAGAAGATTACAACACCTAAAGCCTTGATTTTTGAGTGTGCTTTTTGTATAGAGGCTATAGGCCAACTTCAAATTGCAGTCTTGAACGTATTCGTTGTTATGCAAGACTGCAATTAGAGAACCAAGTCTAGAGAATGAGAGTACTTGGAAGCTTTAAGTTCTTTTTCACAATTAAATGCAAAGACTTGATAAAAAAATATTGGGTCACCTTTTCTAAGTTCATTCTGAACTCTATTTATAGAGTAAGAACCCCAAGAACGTTGGAAAATGGTTCACCAGCTGCCAACAAACGACAGGATAAATTTGAGTTTGAAAAAAAAAATTAAACTTCAGAAAACTGTCAAAACAGCTCGTACAGTCGACTGGGTTGCCAAAGGAGTCGACTAGTTAGAGCTTGAGTAAGTTCAGTCTGTTTCGTACTAGAACAGTCGACTGCTTATCATAGTCGACTGGTACTTTGACAGCTGAACTTATACAAGCTTGATTTTGACATTTTGATTTTAATAAATTTTATTTTAGTTCCTAGGGGTTGTGTGAGTGTGTGCATCAAGGCTTTTACAAATTTTCTAAGACATATCAAAGATTACAATGAATTTACAAGACACTCTTTTAAGCTGATTACTTTGGAAATCTTTGAAGCTCTAAATGACCCTTGTCTTGTAGCTTAATCTTGATCCTTGAAATCTTCCTTGTCTTTTAGCTTGATCTTGAGTCTAGAAAGCGTTGTGTACACACTGCAAGGGATATGTAAAATAAAACATATGTATATCGTGTTGTAGTCATCAAAATTAAGAATCTATATGGGGATGCGGGTGTAACACCCTAGATTTTTAAATAATGTTTTTGAGATTAATAAATAAATTAAAATGATTTTTTGGTGATTTAATAAATATTTTTCTGAAATTTATCTTTTTACACGTGTAAAACACGTGCAAATATTTTTTGGGAAGTTCAAAGTCAGGAATTATTTTGGGGAAACCTATTATTTATTAGCAGGTATTATTTTTGAATTTTCTGAATTTTTCTGATATTTATTTGACTTATTTGCAAATATTACAAAAAGAGAGGTTTTTGTGCAAAATCACCACTTGGAGTGAAAACTCCAGATTTTCGGATTTTTGGACTGAGCATGATGCCTAGTCAACTCAGAGGTGAAAATTATACTTTTTTTTTAATAGATTTAGTTTATTTCATAAATTTATTAAAGAATGGTCATTTTGCAAAATTGCCACTTAAGGGCAAAATTACAAATTTCGTTTTCGGGTTTACAAACAGTGTCGGCCAGTATTAGGGTGGTTGTTTTTGTTTTTAAATTTAAATTAAATTGGTTTATCTAATTTCCAAGTATAAGGATTTATATATGTAAATATATATTCAAAAGGGATATTTTACAAAACCTATTCAAAACCCTAATTACCCATTACCGGCCTAATATAAAGGGTGGTGCAGCCGTCTCTTTGCTGTACTACACAAAGGGTTTTCTTTATTATTATTTTCTTGGAGTTTCGAAGCGAGGATCTTGGTTTTCTTGTGAAATGAAGGATTTTTCTTATTCTCGTTATTACTTCGGTTGATTTTTCAAAAAGGTGAGTGACATATGTTTGTTTTCTTATTGTTCTATACATGTTGTATGTGATGATTTGTCTATTAGAAAGCATTTTATAGGATTGTGTGATGATATAATGAATTTTGATGAGTGGATGAATAAAGATTTAATCTTTCATGAAAACTATGTTAAAGTTGATTAAAACCTTAAATAGATGACTTGAGATTGTTAAAGAACCTAATAGAAATCATGGGTATGTTTTTCTCTTTCATATTGTTGCTGATTTGAACGTGTAGATTGAGTTATATGATGATTATTGCAAAAAGTGAACAAGACCCTAACCTTACTGTTGAATATGCGTACATACACTCTGTTTGGTATTTTGATGTGCAGAACTTGATTATTTACATGTTATAATCACCTATATTCATGAATAAATTATTGGGATCAGTTGGGGGATGTGTATAACAAGTTGTATAGAAGTTATTGAATCAAAAGATCAATTCTTGAATTGGGGGGGGGGGGGGGGGGGGGAGGGGGGGGGGGGGGGGGGGGAGGGGGGGGGGGGTTGTTGTTTTCGGGTGTGTTGATGAACAGCCAAAATTTACATTTTTTGTGTTTTGATGAAGTTTTGACTAGATTTTGATTTTTTTCATGCTGAGTTGAATTGAGATATTATATTACTCACATTATATGGATTCTTGATGCTCTGAATGATACCAACGTGCATATATGCACACTAATGCATACTACTCCACTGTTTTGAAGGATTTTGATTTTGTGAAGTTTTCAATTGGATCTTGATTGTTTTAATATTAAGATTGGATCTAAACATTATAACACTTCTATTTGATGAATTTTGATGCTTTAACTGATGCTAAAACACTTATATGAACATATATGTGTGTATTACTGTTTTGAGAAGTTTAAATGAAAACTTGCTATTTTATGATCTTGATATGGTTTTGATGGATTTTCTAAACTCCTATATGTTATACAAGTTTTATTTGATCATCTTAGGTTATTTTTTGTGTTTTGATGAAGTTTTGACTAGATTTTGATTTTTTTCATGCTGAGTTGAATTGAGATATTATATTACTCACATTATATGGATTCTTGATGCTCTGAATGATACCAACGTGCATATATGCACACTAATGCATACTACTCCACTGTTTTGAAGGATTTTGATTTTGTGAAGTTTTCAATTGGATCTTGATTGTTTTAATATTAAGATTGGATCTAAACATTATAACACTTCTATTTGATGAATTTTGATGCTTTAACTGATGCTAAAACACTTATATGAACATATATGTGTGTATTACTGTTTTGAGAAGTTTAAATGAAAACTTGCTATTTTATGATCTTGATATGGTTTTGATGGATTTTCTAAACTCCTATATGTTATACAAGTTTTATTTGATCATCTTAGGTTTTTAGTTTTACAAATTTATGATTTTTAAAGATTGAATTGAAGTATCAGTAAAAATGTGCACGAAATTCAAAGCTGTGTTTTCTTGACATTTTAGTCGACCGGTTCCATTTTGAACTAAAATGTACGGTCGACCATCATTTGAAAAATTGGATTTTCTAGGCTTGTGCAGTCGATCGTCATTATTTTGAACTGTTTTGACAGTCGACCGACACCTGCTGTCTATATTGTTTTTGTTGAGTTTTCTGTTTATTTCTTGAACGATTGTTTCTTCGATATTATGGATCATTGATATACTGTTTTAGATGATATTTTTGCTACAGATTACAGTATTTTACAGAGAGTTGTATTTTTATTATAATAGAATTTAAATTATATTCTTACGACTTTATAAAGTGAGATATATATGGTTTTCGAAGTAATTGATGTTTTGTGACATTCTGTGACTTCAAAATATGATTCTTAGTTATTCGATGGATTTAATACTTTGTTTTAGTTCCGGAATTTATTAGTACATTTCACGGATGTGGATTTTTTTGACTTAAGAAGTTTTCATTGCTATAAACATTTTAATGATGGAATTAAGAGTTTAGTTGAAAGTTTTGGTGTTGATATTCGTTTTATGAGTCTCTAGGAGTTGAGTGGGAGTCATGTGGACCGGCAGATGAGATTTTGTGAATTTTGACCAGTTGGGTCTTGGGTTGTTGTTGTAGAATTAAGTCCAGCAGGATACACTAACTCTAGAGATGGGAGAATTTGTGTTTAATTAATAATAATCTACCTAAGAACAGACACTAATGGAGATGTGATGGAACTTGAGAAACGTGAGAATATGCTCTTGGGTCCAGTCCAACGGATGCGTCCTAAGACTGTGTGTGTTCTGTCTCTAGAGGACTATTTAGTATGTTCACGTGTTGAGGGTCCGCAGTGCCTATTCACGGAACATATAGGTACATTCGTGTGTCGAGGGCCAACAGGTCTATTCACGGGATGTGTCTGTGTACTTGCACGTCGAGGGGCGGCGATGGGGTACAGGCAGGGAGGTGATTATCCAATTTTTGAGCTATTCTTACATGATGCTTGTGCTTAGAGGGTTGTGATTCCTATTCGCGGAGTATTCTGGATCTTGTTTCCATCACCGTAGTAGGATTAGTTGCATAACGAGGGATCTAACCCTATAAAGTGGAGAACGATAAGGGCTTGCACTAGACCTATGTAGTTTGGAATGCATAGAATCTGACAAGTATGCATTAGAGAGTCATCATATTGCATTTATGTTTTCTTAACTTGGTTTTATGTATGATGTTTTCTTGTTTTCCTACACTTGACACTTAGCTTAGTTTTACTTGATGTTTTCATGCTTCATTTATTGTTAACTCATATTTTATTCGTTATTTCGGTTGGTATGTGTTGTTTATAACTTTATTCTTTATGTTTTATTTATGTTATATTTTCTTTTGATGTCACTCACACCATTATGGATGACCCCTTTAGTTTTGAAAGTTAGGATTATCTCTAGCCTCATGTTTTACAGGTAGGTACCGTTAGCATTGGGATTTGGATGCATGTGGTAGAATGACAATGTGGCTTATGTAAATTGTAAAAGATTGTTTTGTAAAAGAAAGATTTGTAATTAAAGGTGTATGATTTTCCGCTGTGCTTTGTAAATAATTATTGTAATAAAAGTTGAAAATTTTATCTATGTTTGGACTATGTTTACTATTACATTGAGGTTGATCCAGAAAATTGTGCCACATATTTCTGAGATATTATATTGAAAATTCGGGGCGCTACAGAGGGTGATATTTCCGTAAGAAGAATAATAGGTGGAACGTCAGCATGAGAGGAGAAAGGAGCCAAAGGAGTGGGATCAAATGAAATGCATAAAGGTATGGCTGGGGAAATAGACCCAACAACTGGGGAGTCGATAAAACTAGCATCCTCAGGAGAAGTCAAGTAGTAGGGAGAGTCTTCCATAAAAGATACATGTCAGAAAATACGAATACAAACTGCCACAAGATCAAAACAACAATATCCTTTGTGCTCAGGACTGAGACCTAGGTGAATGCACTTAGAATCTTGGGTGGTGTACTTTGTGCGCTCAGTGGGAAGGAGAATAACATAACAGGTGTACCTAAAAGTATGGAGCATACTGTAGTCCAGAGATGAGTGATGAAGAGCCTCATAAGGTGTTGTGCCAGATAAGACAGACGAGGGAGTGACTGACAGACATCATGACAGCTTCAGCCTAGAAAGAATGAGGAACAGAAGAAAGTTGTAGAAGAGAACGAGCCGTCTCAAGGATGTGACCATGCTTGCGTTCAACAACATCATTCTACCCATGTGTGGGAAGGCATGATTGGTGAAAGAGTGTACCATAAGATTGAAGGATAGATCTCATAGCAGCGGAAGTGTACTCACAAGCACCGTCTGAGCGAAAGATTTTGATACACACACCAAACTGAGTGTGAACCATGTTCATAAAGAACTGGTAAATGTCATATATCTCAGAGTGTTGGCACATAAGAAACACCCATGTGTATCTAGTAAAGTCATCGATAAAACTAACATAGTAGAGATAACCTTTGTGAGAAGGTGTAAGAGATGGTCCACATATGTCAGAGTGAATAAGTTGAAATGCATGAGTGAACTGAGAAATACTTTTATTGTTAAAAGGGAGGGCTAAGTGTTTTGCCAACTTACAAACCTGACAAACAGATAACAGAGTGAAATTAAAATTTCCAAGAACACCACTACGGACTAAAATTTTCAACCGAGACTCACTAACATGACCTAAGTGTTTATGTTACAGGTCGGCATCAGAACTGACGACACCAGCAAAACTAGAAGTAGTTACATGAGCATGAAAAAAATCTAGACGATATTGATGTCTATGTCTACTAGCTTGTCCAATCGTATGACCAGTCCGAGGATCCTGTATGGTACATACCAAAGAAGTAAAAGTAACGATAAGGCCACTATCGCATAGAACACTAATGGAATCAAGATTCCAGGATAAATGTGGCACATAAAGGACGAAAGGAAATGTGAGAGTTGGAGTGTGAATAGATCCTGCGTGTGGAGTGTGCAGTAGTGAGCCATCGGCAATGGATAGTGATGGTGAGTGAGAGGTAAGTGGAGTGCTAGTGGTGAAAAGTGTATAATTGCTAGTAAGATGATGTGATATAGCAGAATCTAAAAGTCATAAAGAATTCATACCAGGAGTAAAAGAAAAAGTGGGGGCACAGGAGCAAGTATTGATGGATTGACCCGAGTTCTGAAGACCTTGCTGAGCGAGAAGTCGCTGAGGAATATCATAAGCAGCAGGAGAAGGCATAGGCGGAGTAATAGCCATTGCACGGGATGTATGAGAGGGAATACTGAGAGGAGTTAAACCATGTTGCTTCCTGCGCTGCTGTGCCTACACTAGGAGATGTGGGTGCAGGATGAAACACTCGTTATTAATATGACCATTCCGCTGCAGTGGGTGAAAAAATGAAGACGATGATCAGGGACACTGCGATGGTCAGAAGAATGAGGCATGGGACCAGAGTGAGGTTTGTAGGAGGAGGAGGTACGAGGAGCAACAACTAGAACACTCTCACTGCCATATGACAGGGTAGAAGCTGGAGTTGATAGAGTGTAGTCGAGTTTCTTCAGCCACAAGCTATAGCAGCTTCAAGATGAGGAACTGGATCTAAGTCAATCAACGGACTACATAGGGATTGGTACTTTGATCGAAGATTCATCATAAAGAATATAAACTGGTACCGTTCATGAGTAACATGGACATCATTATCTTCTAGTTGCTGTAATTCGTGCCAGATATGGCGCATGTCTGTGTAATGATTCTGAATGTTGCGATCACCCTGACGATCAAGAACTGACTGAACAAGTAGCTGGTACTCACGGGCTCCGCTAGCCTGAACATACTGAGTGGTCAATTAGAGCCAAAGAGCCTGAGTGGGACTGTAACACCCCGAATTCCAAATAAGACCAATTCGAAGTTCCACAGGATCTTTACACTTCACTTCGTACAATTTTACAAGAAAATTAAAACTTTACTTTACATCAGAGTTATATTTATATTTACACTTAAACAACGGAAATAATGTTACAACAATTACATGAATGAAATACAACAACACTTGAATAATTCTTTAAGCATCAATTCCTTCTTAGTCTTTTTCATGTACTTTATCCTGCATAGAAAACTGTGGGCATGTCAATTCATTTAACTGACGAAATATTATACACGGCCATCCTCTCTGTGCTGAAACAGTATAACGATTCTCAAATACTTAACATTCACAAACTTGATCACAAACAAAGCTAAGGGGACTAGCCTATTGATGTCGTGTTGTGAATGTGCACTTAGTCCTTAATACAATTATTTATTTTACATGACACTAATACGCACTTGTTCAGAGTCTATGCAGCTCATACTACATAGGTCCGAGGGCAAGCCCTTAACCGTTCTTTATCTTGTAGGGTTCAATCCCTCGCCATGACTTAATCTACTACTGTAACTACGGCAAATATCCTAGATGTTCTAT
The DNA here is from genome assembly GCA_017893485.1 of Hemerocallis citrina. Lineage (NCBI taxonomy): Eukaryota > Viridiplantae > Streptophyta > Magnoliopsida > Asparagales > Asphodelaceae > Hemerocallis > Hemerocallis citrina. Next base: position 402,714,837 of record CM030359.1, on the reverse strand, counting down.
GAATTACGAGCTCACATCTAGGCGCTCTGGAGAGAATTCCAACGCACTGACACATGACTCATCATGCAGGCATCCTGTGGTAATTCACCTCCTATCATAGACATGACATCACCCGCAGTCACCAAACACCCCATAAGCGTTCCCACCGGGACGGTACTCTGGAGCAGTTCCACGTCTTACTCATGACGCATTATGGGACATCCTGTGAATACTCTCACGTCGCCAATCCAATGGCCCTCATACTTATGTTTTTCTCTTACTTTCATCACATCTTCACTATGTATCTAGTCCTTAATTTAATTGAATCACGAACAAAATCAATCCCTTAGAGTTAGCCCTCCCACTATACCGGTTTTATTCATTCATTTCACGTGACCCAAATCTTGGTCTTTTATTTTCAAATATCATCTCAACATTTCTTTCATTGCCGGTATGAGGCTTAGCTACACCCTAGTTCATAATTTCAACTCATAATCAGATAATCGAGTTTTTCATACTCATAAGTTCTCTTTCACAATTAACATGATTTCCATTCTTTTCTATGAATCAAATCTCATACATAAAGTTCAATTGCATTTCATGCATTTCATATTCAAATTAATCTCTACAAATTCATTTGATTCTCATACTATTGTTCATTTACTTTATTTAATTCAAAATGCCACAAGGTCGGATTTCCAATTATAAGCAATACTCAATTTAACAAATGAGAGTCCATAGATAGCACATTTAAATTTCGTTCTTTCAAAAATTCTCCCTTATCACTTAGTATAATTTCTTATAAAAATAATCGCTTTTCGTATTTATACAAGAGTCGATTTCATGCAATTCTACTCAATTTTCACTTCTAAATCACTTTTATTTTTGTCAAACAATACACAATTATTTTTCATAAGATCCACATATTTTTAGAATAATTATGGTATTTTTTCGAATTTTTTTTAAAGGCCAAGAAATCAATTTTCAAAACTCAAAAATCAAATATTTTAAAAATTGCCAAAACCAGGTTTTGAACCTGCGACCTGAGACTAGCCAACCACCACCGAAAGCCAAATGGGCTAAGGCGCAACCACAGTATGTGAAAGGTTTTTAATAGGAAAGTGTTTTGGTTTGGGGATTTTGGGGTTTTGCTCAAAAACAGTAAACAAAAGGCAGGGTCTAAGTTTCGAACCCGAGATCACTAGGGTCAGCCGCACGCTACAATAGCACCTAAAGCACCCATAACCACTTGGTCTAAGGGACCATATTGTTTCAAAGAGGGTTGGATTGGTTTTGATCCAATTCTCTGTTCATTTCTAATTTTCATAATTCCCAAAACGTTTTTATTCCTTTTTCTTCTCTTTTTGAAACGAAACTTTCAAGATTATAAAATATATAAAATCACAGTAAACCAGTATTTTTATCATCAATATTTGCTTATAAAAACATGCAATTTGATCCTATTTTATGTTCTATGTCCATAATTTCGACATTGAGAACAATTTCCATTTTCACATAATTTACGATCTAGATTTCCACAAAACTACTTTATTTCTTTATTCTTCCATTTATTAACACCCTACAACATTCTAGAACATAAATTTTTATTCTTCTACAATAGTGTTACTTTAATTTAGACAATCAATTGTACATGGTGCATTTAATCAACTATTGTCTCATAAGCACAAATTTCATCATAAAGCATAATTCAAAGCATATAACATGACAACATGATAGTTTCTAGCACTTTAATTCACCATTTATCAACTAGCAATCATTTTATCAATCATTCTCTAAATTACCAATTCATCTTTAAATAAGAAAATATTAGGCCAATTGCACTTAGTTTTTCCATAGTAATTTATCAAATCATTCCTAGCATGGTATCTAGATTTAGAAGTATGAGAAACACCCACCTATCGGTGAAACGAAAATGAAAAACTCCTAGAATATCCTAGAATGCACGAAAGTAGCCTTCTCCACCGAGATTGTGTTGCAAATTGCCTTCTCCTCCTAGTGCTTGATGGAACCCGAAAGCCCTCCTTGCTCCTTGGTGATAGGCCAGGCTCCTCTTGAATGGACACACACACACAATTGCACACTCTATCTTTTACTCACTAAAACTTCTCAATCTTTTTCTCACCTAGTCTTTTCTTCTTTCAATAATTTCTAGTGTACTAATGAGAAGAACTAGGGGGTTATTTATACACTTTTAGGATGAGAATAGATGGCTAGGATTTAATCAAGGAGTTAGAGATCAAGGATCAAGATGGAATGGGAAGTTGTAGTAACTTCCATGATCTCATAACCACCCCTCAACTTCAACTCCACTCTCCCTCTCCTCGCTAGCCACAACCGGCCACACTCTAAAGTGTGCAATGCACACACTAGTGCATGCACGTGCCTCCTAGTGTCCCCCACTAATAAGTTGTTGTCTACTAGAAGTGTCTACACTACAAATTATGACAATTAAAAGGGTAATTAATTAGTGGGCTTTTAGAATCATGGGTTATTAATAAAATATTTAATTAATTAGGGTGGGCTTAAATTAGAAAAACAAGTTTAGGCTTTTAAAATAGGCTTTTAGAAAATAAAGAGAAAGAAAGAAAAATAATTGTTTGTTCAGGTTATAAGAGAGATAATTTTATAAGAAAAATATGTACAAGAATTTGTACATGCACAACACGTAAAATCAGCAATTTCTTTAATAGAAATTTAGGGTATTACAGGGACGAATACGAAGCAGGTCAACACGGAGAGAACGGTCGACGGAGGAGATGATAAAGGCAACGATACAATGATCATGGTCATCCCAAGTGACCTGGAAAGTGTGGATCAGTTTCTTGTCGTCTGCTGATGTGGTATAAGCGGAATCTTTGGGACGAGAATTGGAGCAATCAGTGTTACCCCATAAGGAATGTCCGAGAAGAGTGACCTCAACAGAGGCAGCCCAATCAGCCCAATCTTTGGCAGAGGAAAATAGGAAGTCGGTGGAGACAAAAAGACACTAGCGAAATTGGGGTTCCATTGCACAGGTACTAGCAAAAAAAAGATTTTGAGTGACGACTGGTGGTGGCGGCAACTGTGATGGCAGCAACGGCAGCTGTGAGCGGCGGCAGCAGTAAACGGTGCAGTAGGGTAAGGGTTAGGATATGGCTAGGATGGTTGGGTTTGGATTGTGAATTGGATTTGGATATCAGGTTTTGGGTTTGGATTGGGTTTAGGTTTGTCTTTTTTTCCCGGGGGGCAGGGGGGAGGGGGGAACGGGTATAGGGTGTATTTGGGTGCAGGTCGGGTGTATTAGGGTTTGGGGTAGAGGAGTAGGTGTAGGCGGCTAGGGTTTCTATTGCGTCGGGTTACTATTGTTGGAGGTGGTGCCAGAGATTCGGTCATCGAGTGTTCGAGGAGTTTGGGGGATTTGCCAAGGACAAAGACACTGGGATGTTTGGGGTTGTTGTTGTTGATGAACGCTGCCGATGACGGAGACAGGAATTAGGGTTTTATGGGTTTGCTAGAGTTTTGTGGATTTGCCGAGGACGAAGACATTGGGATGTTTTGGGTTGCTATTGTTGATAAACGCCGCCGATGACGAAGACGGGAATTAGGGTTTTGTGGGTTTGCCAGAGTTTTGTGGGTCTGATGTTGTTGATGATGACAACAATTAGAGTTAGGGATTAGAGAGAGAGAAATTTAAAATATTACTACTCTAATACCATGTTAAGCTTGACAAAGAGATTGAGTAATATTATTGAATTGATTATAACTGCGTACAATGTCCTCTCTATATATATGAGGGAACCAAATACTAAACTGATACATAACCTGATATGGGACTAAATATATAATACAATATCTAACGGAAACAATAAAGTCTTTAATTCTAGCACTTCAGATATTCCTCAATTGATAGCTAAAGTGATTTTCTATTTTAAAACTTGGATTAATGCAGCTCCAAGTAGCATTGAAAAGATCAAAATGCTTGAGGCAATTAAAGAACAAGGAGTTGACCAGATAATGCACATGCAGCAATTGACCACTAGCATCAAAGGTACTACTGTTGATGCACCAGTGGTGTGAGTGAGGGGGGTCGCGAAGATTATATCATGCCCTGAAGCTTGAGCTCTACAAGCACTACCACCTACAGTTCAGATATCATAATTTTTGAAGCCGCAGGCTAGTTTTGTAACCTGCTACTCTAGTTTCCTCGTTTCCTTTGAATTATCTGGGTCTGTAATATTTTCTTTAACTGTTGATGCTTGATACTCTATGCTTAATCAGGGTTACTCTGGATAGCCAATTTTGTTGAGGAGGAATTATTTGATACAAGGGACTACTTTTGTTCTTAAGTATACTGTAAGTAGAGGTGTACGGTTGTTTCCTCTCTTCAACCTATGTTTAAGACACATCTTTTTTTTTATCGTAAAAGATTGGTCTTGCCCCTCCCCCCAGGCTTATGAAATTCAGATCTCAACAGGCTGGATTTTGAAATTCATACACATCAACCAACAAACAAAAAATACAAGGAAATCTAATCCTACTGATTGAGTGACCTCGTTCAAGTCAATTTCTCGTGCCAATTTTACCTCGTCCAAGTCATGTTTAAGACGCATCTTACTCCTCCTTCATATCTTCTTTATCTCCTCTAGCTCCTCTTGAATGATTACTGGTCTTAGTTTACAAATATTTATGCTCTTTATATATACTAGTATTATACACGTGCTGTGCACGTGGGGAAAATTGGGAGAATGAAAAGGGCAACAAAAAAAAATCTACTAGCACGTGCGTTGCACGGATTGGGTTAAGGACAAATTACACTAAGGCCTTCTCCCATTATAGTAGTAGAGATATTTTGAGTGAGGGCTCTCTTACCTTTCCTTGGGTTTAAAAAAAAAGAAAAATAAAAACTCTTTTCTTTCAAGTGTAGTACATTAATATGAAAGCAAAAAATACTCTTTTTTTTCTTTCACTTTTTCTTCTCTCAATTAACCAAGTTAAATTATAATCTTTCTCTTGTTCTCCTTATTTCATCTTTTTTGTTCATTTTCTTATATAACTTTTACGTTTTCCCCAAATTAACTTTTGAGTTTCCATAAATTCTTTTTATCTGTTCATGTAAACATGGCTGTAATTATTCACAAACCACATACACAATCACTTACCCTCATCTCAAAGTAAGAATTAGTATAAGTGGAACTTGGACATCCAATTTTTTTTGTTGTTGAAGGAATTGAACACCCAAGTAAAGAGACTTAGGGCTACGAATTTCTCCAAGAATGAAACAACATCAATGGTGTTGTTTCATTTGAGTTAATAATGGGTCCACGCTACTCATTGATGGGGATATGCTTAAGCGACTTCCCCTTGTTTTTTTCCTCATTGTATTTTTGTATGCATTGAGGGACACTTTTGGGATAGGGTGGATATTATGTAGGGATATAAAGGGGCATCTTGTATCGGGGTATAAAATAGTATACTTGGTATTTTCTTTTGTATCATTGTTATGAAGTAAAGAGTAAACCAAGTGGACACATAATGAGTACATGAAGATTTTTCAACTAAAAAGTACATATAGATTTTAATTACCAACCATTTCCCTACGAATACGGATATAGATATTGTTCGATCAGATTATGCACATCTAATTTTCAGAAAACTGTAAACAGACTCCTAAATAATTTTCACCCATACTCTATAACTAGCATGGATTTAAACTTCATCGTTGGAGTTCGAATATCCCATTTGACAAGTATTTTTGACCTATATTCCATCAACTTAATCTGTGAGTGAAGCGATCATATTAAAAGTACATAATTTACATGGTATTTAGATGTCTTATAATCTTCAGTATAAAGAGAGCTCGAGTTTTGTATTTTGTATTAATTAAATCATCGAATTATAAATCTCAACTACACATTATCAAAACGAAGTTACATTGGACACCCACTCAAGGAAGATGATTCTGTAAGAGACATTTAGATGAGATAAATAAAATAATTAATAAAACTTTTTGGTGAGACATCTCATGAATGATCTAAACTGTTTATCATGCCCAACATGAGTATCAACCGTACATTGTCTTTTCGTAGAATTTGTATAAAATATTTAGTACAAACATAAGCCACACTGCTACCAACAAAATTGTTTATTAGAAATTACTGAATTGATGAGGGTGACTTTCCCATCAGAAATAAAGATTGGGAATAAGATTTCAATGTACGTGCACAGTACAAGCACAATTTTGTTTGCCAAGTGGCTAACTACCAATACTTTCTTGAGTTATTTATAATAGTAATTTACATCCGGTCCAGTCTTAATAAATATATTTTTTTTAAAATAAAACTCTAACATAGCGAAGAGACCTTCTTCATATTAATTGTGCGCATGTATTAATTATGCATGCGCGATACACACAAATTGGTATGTTTACAAATGACAACTTCAACTCTTTCATTATAATATTAGAGATTAGCGGGGTAGAACCGTAGGCAATTTAGTGAGAAATATTTTATTTGTAGTACTTACTATATACATTTTCTGTACATTAAAGAAAAGCTCTCCTAAGAGCATCCACAGCCGTGTGCTATTTATGCATAAAATGCATTTTATAGCAAACGACCAGCTGCGATCGTTTGCTATTTGTGCATTTTATGCATAAATAGCGACAGTAGATTTCTATAAATGAAAGTGGATATGAAAGAAATGCATATTATACAGCACACAACTTTACTTTCCGTCCCACGAAAAAAATTATTTTTTAATTCTCCGATGCAACTTTACTTTCCTTTCCGTCCCGATTTTTTTTTAAAAAATCCATTTTTTCATCGCACCGTCCCTCAAATAGCCCATATTTCCTTTTGGCTTGGACACCATTTTTTATTTATTTTTCTTATTTATAGCATTTCCGATGATTTTTTATTTATTTTTTCTTATTTATAGGAACTTTCCGATGATATTTTTTTTTACTATATTTATAGCATTTTACCACTGCAACAAACAAGCTTTGCTATATATATAATATACGAAAATGCATATTTTAGCAAATCACGACTGTGGATGCTCTAATACTTGGAAAAACATTTTTTTCTGGATAAGCAACAATTAAGTATAGTTGGTGATAAATAACACATACACAAGACTCAGACGAACACAAATCACCTTGCTTTCATATAAGCTAGAACTGTTGAAGGCACATATAAACTTGAATTTTTTTTCAAAGCTCAATATTAAAAAGACTGCAGCTCAGCAAGATAAAGAAGCTATACTAGAATCAGGGTCTCTACAAAATATGATCCGAAAAGTTAATGTTACTAAAGAGAAGTACTTTTTCTGAAGACATCAATTGTTTGAAATTAAGATCCCACAAGCTCGATTTATGCGAAGAAATAACATCACAAAGGCAGCTCGCCGCTATCAGCAATGACCACACTGCTTTTGGGTGTCCCATTCTGTCGCCCTTCGGCTTCAACTTTGTAGATGACATCCATTCCTGAGAGAACTTTGCCGAAGACAACATGTTTTCCATCCAACCTACCAAAAGAGCGACAATCACCGAATTATTTTTAGAGAAACTTACTGAGAAATTCTAATTATACACACAATACATATTTTGTATTTTTTTTTCTTTTAGAATAAAGGATTACCAGCTAGTTGTTACAGTGGTGATGAAGAACTGTGATCCGTTCGTATTGCGGCCAGCATTTGCCATGGATAGTAGACCTAAGCCAGTATAGGAAAAAAATATCATCAATAAAGTGCAAAGACTGTTCATTTAATTGGAGAGAAGAAGATCATTCAATATGCTTACCTGGTGCTGTGTGCTTGATCTTGAAGTTTTCGTCGTTAAATTTATTGCCATAAATAGATTCTCCTCCCGTTCCATCACCATTCGTGAAGTCACCTCCTTGAATCATAAAGCTGGGAATGATCCTGTGGAATTTGCTTCCCTTGTAGTGAAGTGGTTTCCCACTTTTACCAATACCTTTCTCACCTGCCAAGTAGTCGAACAGCAAACAATTCATTAAGCCCAGATCACAATAGCATATTCGGTATTTCCAGAAAGCCCTTTTTCCTATTTATAAATAACTTGAGCCAAAACTTCTAATCAACATGTGTACAAGGACGAGGTAATCGACTAACGAAATGAAAAGACAGAATGGGTCAAGACATTTTTCAGTCAAGCAGTTGCGTCAAAGCATAAGCATCCCAATACTAATATCCATATTTAAACAGATTCTCAGCCCATCAAATTGTAACTAGAATCTAAATTTCATCAAAGTAAAACTAGCTAAGGGACCAAGAATTAACCAAAGTTTTCCTATTCTAATATGTTTGGTTCTTCCAACAGCATTAAATGATATCTGCGTAGTTCAATAAAATGATATTTCCTTATCCGTAAACTAATCGGCTCTGATATTTCAGGTTGCCAGTAGTGTCAAAATATCAATCAGACTAACTCAAACTATTTTACTTTAGCTAAAAAACAGCAGGTGAAAAAGTATAAAATACTATTCAAAAACTAAAACAATCGAGGAGTCCACTATCATATACTTGGTATCAGAAATTTATAAAATTGCAAAGCAATATGCATAAATAAGAATGAAGCTTAATCTTATAGGTAGAATGTTCGCATACCTGTGCAAAGTGCTCGGAAGTTCTCTATACAACATGGAAAAAAAATGGTTCAGATACACTTCAATTCAACTTTATAGGTAGAATAATTGGAACAAAAAAAAGGGTGAAATACTAAAGCCAGCCATTATAGAACAAAGCAAGAAGAACTTGACAGCGTAAGCAATCAAAAACAGTATACCTGCAGTTTTTGGCACAGCTTTCCCAAAGAGGCCCATGACGACCCGACCTGCTTCCACAAACATTTTTTAATTAAATGACAATTGAGAGCATTAAACTCAATTATCTGCTGGTTTTTATAATATGTATCTCAATAGACCCAATTAAAAGTGACCTTTAAATAGACACCTTATTTAAACTATTAATAAAAGAGAAGTAACAGCTAGAATGACTATGGAAACTCATAGTAGATAACAGTCAAAAAGTGATTAAATCTATGCTCATAGAGTCACATATACAATCATGAAGAAAGTGTGATTTAGTTAAACAAGGATTTTAATAATCTTCATGGTAGTGAATCACCATTTCATTCCATTTCTGAAGGTTGTTAAATACAACTATACTTGCTATGAGCACAAATTTACTCTGTCCCTATTACTAGCTATAACAATTATCTGTGACAAGTTAATTAATTTAGAAGTGTTAGCAATTAGTTGATGTTAAATGTTGAGAATATTAAATTATATGCCCAAATTGATCACAATCTTAAATATTTCATAACCCAACTTTATAAAGCCTATACAAAGATTCATCAGTACAACTAAAAATCATTTTCATGTTTTAGTATCAAGTTTCTCGCACAACTTCAGCAAGCATGCAAGTTCCTGTTGTGCATTGACACCTACTATTATAAGAAAGTGAGGAAGCCAATTGCAGTTCAACAGAAGACAGTGGTCAGACAGTAATCTCAATTCAACCAAAAGTAACAAAGAAGATTAATGTCTGAGATGACTACTTCTAAGAATAAGTATGATGGATGGTTACCTGTACCTAGTATACCAATTGAAAGGTCGAAGATTGAACTGAACAACCATCGTGAAAATATCAAAGATGCTTTCAGAAGTTTTTAGAAAGTGAATTAAGCCAGGACTCTTCAGGAAATACAAAAAACACAGATGCTCGCTAAAAATCTGGTGTAGATAAATATGAATCTGAGACGAATATTTTATGACCAGTATACAATATATATATATATATATATATATATATATATATATATATATATATATATATATCAGTTTGAATGATAAAGAAAGAATTGTAAAGAAACGAAAACGGGGGAAACTATTTATACTCGACAATTTTCAACTGTATCTTTTAACTCTTTCCCTCAGCTTCTATCAAGGTTTTAAATCTTGGATTTCGGACTCGTCTCGGCAAGGGGTGATTCGTCTCGGATCAAAGATCTCGAGGAAATGTGATCATCTGTTCATTTCGCACACTTTAAGAGCATGCAGAGTCGTTTTTCTCATTTGCTATAAAATGGCAGCTACAGTAATAGCAAATACAATCGATCGCTGCAGTCGTCGTTTGCTATATTGTTTCTCATTTTTTAGAAATAAGCGAGCGACGGTATATGATATACCGTCTCATCGTTTCAAATAAATTTAAAAAAGTTAATTACTTAACTAAATTAATTAACTACCTAAACTATATTAATTAACTAAATTAAATAATATAATAATAATTAAACCTACCTAATACACTACCTAAACCTAATTACTATAACTAAACCTAATTACTATCACATTAAAGCTCCGCTGACTCCCCCTTTTCACGGACGGGGTATGATACCCCGGCCGGCGGCCGGGGTATCATTCCCCGTCTGAAGGGTTTATTAAAAAAAAACATTTTTAATTGGAAGAGACGGGGTATCATACCCCGTCCGGGGTATGTATCCCCGTCCGACCTATTTTAAAAAAAAATTGAAAATTAATGAGACGGCATATGATCGTCCGTCTGAATCGATTAAAAAATTATTAATTCGGAGAGACGGGGTATCATACCCCGTCCTTTATAATTTGAGAAAGTTGATTTCGTTTCTCATATTTGAGAAATGAGAATAGAACGTTTGCCAAAAAATGGCAAAATGAGAAACGATTGCAGCGCTCGTTTGCTATTCATTTGCTATAATATGGGAAAATGGGATATATAGCAAACGATTGTGGATGCTCTAATATACATATATTTTTTTCTACTAAACAAGATAGTATATGTTCTACATGTCATTTATCATATAAAATATTGTATAATGTATAATGACATGAATTAATCACGGTAAATATTCACAAAATTTAACAACAATATAAGAGAGAATGTAATATAAGTATATAACTAAATTGTTTGATTAGAAAAAAAAGTATTAGTTAATAGACTAACTTGACTTTGTATATACACAAACAATGGAAAGAGGAAATCCTCACACTATCTTACCTTAAAGTCCTATATTGAAAGACTTATCTACAAAAAGTAGTACAAAACAAAAAATAATCACAATTTTGGCCGAAATATACACATTTCGGTCTAAAACGATATGGAGTATAAAATCTGTGATTTCGTAACGGCAAGCTAGCCGAAACGAAAATTCGGCCGAAATTTAAATAGTTGCTTCAATTCACATTTATTCTACTTACAGTCTTCCATAACAAACGACATTTCACCTATTATACCATTCATCGAAAGAACGATCCTTTTTCCAGACACTGGAAGTCAATTTGAAATATTCTTTCATTTATACACCCATACCAAGTACAATTTTTTATTTTCCTTTTTTACTTCATAATATGTTGTTCATAAATAAAGATAATAATGATTTTGTTACTAAAAGGTTAACTTCGCTTTCACACAAGGACAGTGTTGTTATCCAAAGAGGAACTTGAGTTAAAACGTTTGCACTCAAAAGTGGACGAAAAAAACTAAAATAAATATAAGACCAAGAACCAAATAGTGCAATTGCGAGTAGATAACTTGTAACAAAGAGTGATAAAGGAGGTAATTGGAAATGCATTATATCAAAAAACGTTGGTGGGTTTGGTTGCAAAACCAGATGGTCGAACTTGAGAGGAGATAATAACTTTTAAATATAGAATGGTAGATGAGGTAATTGGAATATACAAATATCAAAAAATGGTGGCGGTTTTGAGTGCTTATGCCTGCCTAGGCACCTGCCTAATCAAATTCTCTAGCCTGAACATCTATGTAGGTTCCCATGCCACTTGTCACAACACTGGGAGTATGGATACCAAAACCAATACCATTAAAAATATTACATCAGAATTGTATCAAGAAGATAGTACAAGAAAATGAAGGTAATAGATTTCAAAGTAAAGAGAACTGCTGCAAGAACGAGGTAGTCCAAACAATAATTAAAAATCTATTAGGGTGTCTTGGGGAACGGAATTAAGTTAGGATAACTGACGTTTTGTAGAGTTGACCCTGTTCGGATATGGAAGTTAGCGGAGGTAAGTGGAGGTGACCTATTTACCAGTAGGTTAGAACCTTTGTTCTGTTTGGATCATATTACAGAAATAAGTTACCTCCGTTTTTTAAACCTCAAAATTAAGATAAAACTAAGGTTATGATAGATATCTAAACTCCAATCCAACCAAATATATTTTTAACGCCAAAATGGCTATAGGTTGCAAAGCTCTACCTTGACTTAAAAAATTACATACTAGTATCCCACCTTTGCATCCAAACTGGGCCAAACTTATTCACTAAACTATAAAGACTTTGCAAAAGACTAAGAAAATTAAATGAGTTCGATGCACGAATCATTCCAGAAACACACCTGCAGGTTTCCCATCGATCTCGATATCAAAGTAAACCTTGTTGGTCACTTCCTTCAGATCCTCCTTTGCTGCTGCTTTAGCCTGAACCAAATTCCACACCAAGAATCACTTTAACCAACTGATAGTTAAGGACTTAATCCCACAATTAATCCAATAACATGTTATGTCTTCAGTAGACAAATTTAATTTTATTAGGGAATTTAATAAAACCAAATTAAATTTCTACTCAAATTTAATCACACTTTTACTATTTCGCAAATAGTAAAAATTCACTATGAACAAAGAATAAAAAAAAGATAATGTATCTTCAATTCGTACCTGGATAATTGTGAACTAAAAGAACTGTTTCGCAAACAACGTATTTTACTATAAACAAAGCACAGAAATAAGATAATTCTATCTTCGATTCCGACTTGAAAATTGTGAACAGATAGACTGAGGCTTGTTGATGACAACAATGTCCTTATGACGTTATTTACGCCACTGCTATGGTGCACACAGTTGGTTATATGATTGTCTCCCAAAATACAATAGTCTGAACTCCATTAACTTGCAAATGGAATAACAAAGGCTCTGGCGAGATAGATATGACAGTATTGTCTTTAAGTCAGCACTGGTAAGGGAGTAGGAATGGAAAACCGATTTGGTCAGGACCGGCTTCTATTTATAGGCCTACGCACAGAGAAGTTTTGCGCGGTTGTACAACTCTACAGAAAAACTGTAAGTGACTGTTGCAACCGCACAATCTTCAAAAAAAAATTAGAACTTACCAAAAATAAGTTACGATTTTGACCCAATAGCCCAAGCCCAGGCCCAGCCCGGCGGGCGCGTGTGTTTCAAACCGAAGTAATCTTAAGGGCACAACTCTTTGTCTAAGTTTTTAACTTATTAATTTGCTTGCATCTTGCTCTTTTCCAAAATGGGACTAACATTTAATGCCACATACCAAGCAAAGAGTCCAATTCTTCATTTTAACATGCCAACTTCGGAGGCAAATATTTCGTTCATTTGAAATCCGTTTTGGACATGTAAGTACATCATTTTATTTGACTTGATGAGTAGAATAAGATGGAAACGATTTCCAACATAACAGATTTCAAATCTAACAATCTAATTTCACGAATTGTAACAGATCTAATCGATTAGTACAGATCTGAGATTGGGGAAAGTATACATATAGATAAACCTGAATGAGGCCGAAGGTTGCAAATACGATTATGCAAGACAGGATCAGAACTGAGCTCCTCTTCGTCGCCATTGTTGCTGCTTAGATCAAGATTGGATTTTTTTTGTCTTTTGTTTTTAATTTATTGCAGAAGGAAGATCGATTTTGTAGTCGTCAACCATAGTGTAAGATTTGGTCGATGTGGTTCGACGTGGCGGGACACGTGGAGGGAGGTTATTGGAGGTGGGTTGCGACACGTCGGATGGAGAAGTTTACGTGGTATAGGGTTTAGGTTTGAGAATGGGCCGGGTCGGATGTTTGTTGGGCTTGAGTATGGGTTGGGCTTGGATCAATTTTCATTTCTAGGAATTGAATGTAATCAAAGTAAGAAGTTATAGAAATTAATTGAGATATTAGAAATAAACAAATTATGAAACTAAGTGCCTATGGATTGTGAATACAAATCATATATCATCACTCACTCATGTGCAGGGTCGGCCCTGAGTTCCCGGGGGTCCGAGACGAACTCCTGAAATGGCTCCCCATACATTAAAAAAAAATATGTATACTAAAAATTTGCACATTGTTCAAGGCAAAATTTGCAAAATATATATCATAGAATAAAAAACTTTACTCATAAGCATCAATCGGATATGCAAAATACAGTGAAAATCATCAATCAGATATGCATCCACATAAGCATCCATACGAGAAGTATACAAAAACATGCATAAAACTATTCAGATATGCAAACATATAATTGAGCCTCAACAATTGTAGATGGATAATCAGATATGTTGTGAATTGTGAATTGAGCCTCAAAACATATAAGCAAGTAACATATTAAATTTCAACTTAATCAAGTCATAATCTATTCAACTTAATTAAGCAACTCAATAAGCAACTAAGAAATAGCTGCCAATAAGCCCTAACATAAAATTGAACTAATTAAGAAATAGCTACCAATAACATAAAATTGAACTCATTAAGTTATAGCTCTAACATAAAATTGAACTCATTAAGCCCTAACATAAAAAAAAATCGAGTAATAAATAGCTATCAATAAGCAACTCAGTCCACCGGTCACCCATTGCACACAACACTCGCTGCACCACCCCCATCGGGCATCAGGCACCACCAGTCCACCACACCCACAGACCCATTGACCACTGTCCCACGAATTTGCGATTTAAATTTCGAATTTAGGGTTAGAGTTTCGAATTTTGAAGAAAGTCGGTTGGTTGAATTTAAGGTTGAATCAAAATCAACAAGTTTGGGAAGAAGGAAACAATGATTGGAGAATTGGAGTTGATTGGATTTGGAAATTGAGAGTTAGAGATTGGGAAAATAAGAAAGGGGAAGAATGCAGCGCATGCTAAGAAAGAGGATAGGGTCAAGTTGGAAAATTGGGGAGAAGAAATAGGGTAAGGGTATAAGTGATTGGGTCGGATTTTGGGTTTGGGTTGTTGGGTTTGAATGTGAGTTTCGGGTTTGAGTTTCTATTGATTTGAATGTGAATTTGTTTTAAATCACCCAAATTTAAAGCCTCAAATTCAATCAAGCTCAAACCCAAATAATTTTTAATAAAATCTAAATGCCCAAATAATTATTTTTGGGAGCCCCTAATAACAAAATAATCTTTTTTACACGCAAAATGCGTGCATATATTTACAAGGGGAATACAAATTTCGGGGCTCCTAAAATTGCAAAAAGTTCAAGGCCCTGAGGCGGCCACCTCACCTGTCTCAAGCGGCGGCGGCGGCAGGGGGGGACCTTACTCATGAGTACACGTTTTCCCTTTTATAACTACATACTGTATTACTTAAATATATCAGTAGAGTAGCAAAATCAGATTCTATACAATATATTATGCTAAAGCTACTTTTGTCAATGATTTTTCTCCTTTTCCCCTTTTTAAATGCTAAAATCTCTACTATTTTAATAGGAGAGTTTGTCACCAAACAAACTCCATTTGTAACCAAACAAACACGTCCAATGCACATACATAACTAATATAAAAAATGTTTCAGGTTCGATGTCAGACAACATCGGATTTTTTTTAAAATATATATATATTTATAAATACATGCATCATATGTGTAAATTACTAGTAAAAGTAAAAGTAAGAGATTTCAATTAATAAATAACAAAATAGATATAAGTAAATAGATAAATATTAAATAACCTATGCAAAATATTATGCTAAGATCACTTTTGGTCTAAAGAATTTTCTTTTTTCTTTTCTTTTGAAAACAAAAAGAGAACTAATGTAGGAAGCAACTTCCCCTCTCTTTCTACATCCAAATTTTGAATTGAAATTATATTTCTTATTCAAACCTTAAAAATCATACAATATTGTATATATGTTATTAGATAATTTTTTTTCAAAAATAGTTTTGTTATTTTCTATTTTTTTAATAAAAAATATGTGTAATTTATTGCACAAGGTTATACGAGTTCTGCTAAATGGTAAGTCATGACTCCTCATTTGCTCGTTTATGGGAGATCTTGTGTTCTGATCACCTTAAACGCAAGAAAAAACATATGCTTTTTCACATATGGACTCACCTTTGTTTCTTCATTTTATATGTTCTTCTCAAGTATAACTGACTTGATCGCTAGAGAATTTAAGCATGCACACAATGTTTGTTCGTTAACTGTGTCTATATTGTAGAGTCGATACTCGACAGCAGTGGCGGAGCTTAGTGAGGGCCTAGGGGTGCACGGGTCCCTCCAGAATTTTCAAAAACCTCCTTCACACTATTGAAAATTTTATAGACCCTTCAAAAAAATTATGATTTAACCCCCATGAAAACTAAGTTTTATTGTTTGGCCCCCCTAAAAATCTCTATATTTTTACATGTAATCATAGAATTTTACCTTGGCCCTCCCGATAAAAATTTCCTGGCTTCACCCCTGCTCGACAGTAAGATTATCAATGACCAAGACCTCAGGTCGTGAAAGGATGCATCATCCTCCCATTGCAAGTTTGCAACCTAGCTAGCTTCTTCTTTTTGTTCTTTTTGTCCTCACAGGCATTCAGCCATAGTCCGCAAAATTGATTAAAATTTCTCAAATTAATTATAGTCGGCAATTTGGTTTTAATATCCCAAATTAATTTTGTTTGAGGTCAGAATCGAACTTCTTCTAGCTCTGAAATGGGCCCTTAGAGCACTTGCATTAAGTATACCTTGGAGAGGGTATCTTTAAGTATCACATCACTACCCTAAAAAAAAGTTGAAATCGATCATACACACCACTAATTCACCCATAGGAAGTTGAGTATGTTCTCACTTATAACAACTAGAAATTTACACGTAAGATACACGCCTTAATAAATATTTATTACTTTTTTTTATGAAGTGGATAGAATCAAAAGATTCCAGCCCAGAATATATAAATAAAGGATAGTATACAATAAGGTACAATTTTACCGAGAGTAAAACTATAAACAAACAACAAACCCCCAAACGACGAAAAAACAAAAGCAATTGAGAAAATTGTCAAACGCTAACAGCCGAAAACTAAAAGCCAAAAGATCGCAAATAGCCACATATGAGGCAGGGCCCGAAAACAAAGCTGCAACCATCGACAACAGATCGCAACCAAAAGTCGAAAGCCACCAGGTCCAAAACTGCACAGGCGAACAAAAGCCACAGCTACAAACGCGCAACAGAGAACCGGGGCAGCAACCCAACCAAAACGCTGGCTGAAACGAGCAGCCGAACACGCACGACCTAAACCAAAAAACAAACACGATGCAAGACCAGAGTGGGAAACCAAACAGGAAATCGCCAACAGGGAGGCAATTGAAAGGCCATAAACAGGTACTAGGCACCTGAAGGCGAAGCAATAATACCACCGTGACAAATGCACTAGAATGGTACCGCAACAATCCATAGCGTTGACCCCAACAATCAGAGGATCACCACCTTGGCCACCTTTGACAGAAGGGACGCACAACAATGGCGTAGGAAAGTAAGAACACTAAAAAAATTCAAAACGCTACCATTCAGGTAAGATAAAGGTGAGCAACACCTCAAACATAGCCAAATAAAATACCAGAACACCCTGTAAAAGCTACCAGGGCCGAAGCCATCCATCACCAAGGTGCAAACACAGCACCTAAACGGGACAGCAACGAAAGACCCGAAACAAAACAAGAGACTAAGAAAAAAAAACCACAACCAAAAAAGAACAAAGCCTTTAGAGACTAGGCCAAGAAAACAGCATCCCAGGTACCAACAACCGCTGTGCCGCAGACAAAGTGGTCCCTACCAAAGTATATCCAACCCCAAGAAACATAAGATCACAGTAACCATAAACACATATACAACCCCATGTACTGACCAGTAGTGGTGTTCCCGGTTTATAACCGCCGGTTATCCTGTTGCAACCGCCGGTTCGGTTGGCCGAGATATGGTCAACCGCAACCGAACCGCCCAACCGCCCGGTTGCCGGCGGTTGGTCAACCGGCGGTTGGCCGGAACCGGCGGTTGGTTAACCGGCGGTTTGACCGGTTTATCCGGTTTTATTTTTATTATTTTTTTTTTCATGTTTTTGACAATATTTTTAAAAAATACATGAAATGATGAAAATTGAGAAATAAATATAAGACTAATACTTTAAATGGTAAAATTCATTAATACAAATAAGTATTTAACATTAAATAAATAAACAAAAAACAAATAATAAATAATACTTTAATTTAACATTACTATGTATTTCTTATAAAAAAAATGTTTGCAAATTACAACTATGACTAAGTTGCATAATGCCAAACACAAGTGCAACCGTTAAATATAGAACAAGGAAGAACCGACTGCGATAGCTTGTATAAGAGCAACAAATATAGCAAGGCTCCAGCAAGAGATTAAGAAACCTTCTTTCAAGATATGACATGAATCATACTGAATAAATAGCAGTTCAAACCATCGAATGCTAATAATCAGCATATGGCCTTTGGATTACTGATGAAACTATATGTTTTCTACTTCAGACTGATGAAACTCAAAATTTTTAAATTTTTTTTTTAAGTGGGTCTCTATTGGGTTTTTGGAACAGAGAGGGGGAGAGAGCTCAGAGATGAAGACGGGGAGGGAGAGAGAAAGAACAGGGTGGGTCACATGGGTGGGGGAGAGGGTTTTACTTTTAATACAAAATAATATATAATATAATAAATGGGTAGTTTAGTCCATCCCATCTGATCCAGTACAGCACGTGAAATGGGCCGGGTCTGATCTGTTATCACACTCCAAAGCAGCCCATTTATTTCGCAGATTCAGCGACTCTTCCTCCTCCATCTTTCTCCTCTCTTTCCCAAAAATCCCATCTTATATAGATATGGCGGTTAACCGGCGGTTTGGCGGTTGATCAAAACGACTAACCGCAACCGAACCGGCCCCAGACCGGTTGCGGTTCTAACCGCCAGCCGGAACCGGCGGTTCCGATTAACCGCCTCGCCGGCGGCGGTTCCAATTAACCGCCTCGCCGGCGGCGGTTCCAACGGCCGGTTAACCGGAAACCGGCCAAACCGTGAGCAGGTCTACTAACCAGGAAACAAAATCAGAACAAAAGACTTCCCAACACGGGAACTGAAGCCAGCTAACAGACCATCCAACCCTACTAAGAAAAAGAGACATCCAAACAGCATGATCCAACAATTTAGCTGCCCCATACAGAACAGAACAAGCGAAGAGCTGTAATGCTAGCCAAGCCCCACGGCCACAACCAAAACACATCAAAATAACCAAAACGCATTCAAGCTCTTTAGGTCTGCAGAAATGAGGAAAAAAAGAAGCAAGTAAGAAATAGCGCAGTGTAAGGTTGGATTAAAAAATAGTAGAACGAAAAATACTAATTGCCTCGTCTAGACGATTTAAATGTTAAGCTTCCACTTTATCAACCACTAAAATCGAAGGCCAAAATTTAGAGAAAAATAAAAATTCATCGATAACGCTATCAATGGAAGATGTGGACTGTGCAAAAATTCGTTTGTTCCGTTCCGACCAGATAACCCAAATGATCGCCATATTAGAAAGAATCCAAAATTTACGAAATTCTTTCCTGGGGGATTGAGCCATCCAACAGGAGGAGAATTCACTGGGGATAGATGGAACTTGCCAAGCAAAGACAGTGATCCTCCATAATGGTTGGATAAAGGAACACTTTAGGAAAAGATGATCTACATCCTCATGATGGGAGGAACATAAAGCACAAACTTGGCCTAAGGCCAAGTTCCTCTTGTTAAGAACATCAACTGTGAGCAGTTTATTATTAAGCGCTAGCCAGGTTAAAATTTTGGATTTGAGAGAAGCACAACAGCTCCATAAGGACTTAGCACGCGGGGAGACAACCCCCCCCCCCCCCCTCAACAAAAAAAAATTGAGAAAATTATAGAAAGATTTAACCGTATAGTTTCCAGAGCTGGTCCATTTGAAGTCTTCTATAGGATGCCAGGAATAACGGTTGATACCTTCGAAGAGCTCTTGGAGTTCCAACACAAGAGGCGGGGGAAGAACATCCGAGAATGGAATTGACCAGAACTATTGGTGATTGATGACTACAACATAGTCCGCCACCATGGCGGAGGGGTTGGAAGCCATCTGATAGAGCGAAGGAAAAGCTAAAGCAAATTTGGTATTACCAAACCATAAATCGTCCCAAAATTTGGTCTTCGATCCATCCGCGCAAACATGCGCTAAACCACAACGGAACGGGCTGGCTACTTTCCAGACCCCTTTCTAAAAGGAAGATGCATTGCGGGAGAGGGAGATAGGAAAATCCCACATATTGTGACGGGAAAAATAATTAAGGGAGATAAGACGAACCCAGGACAGTTGATCATTTTAAAAAAACCTTCATAGCCATTTGTCTAGGAGGGCTAAATTTTGGTGCCTGAGGTTAAGAACTCCTAAACCTCCAGCATCCTTAGAAGTGCAGATAAGCTTCCAGTTGCAAAGATGAGATCCCGGTCTAAACAAATCCGCACCAGACCAGAAGAAATTCCTTCTGTTCTGGTCAACCCTCTTAATAACCCACGAGGATAGATAAAAGAAAGATATCATATATAAAGGGATAGAGGAGAGAACAGAGTTAACAAGGATAAGTCTGCCTCCGTGTGAAAGGTGCTTACCAGACCAACAGTATAGTTTGGTTTCATCCTTTTCGATCATCGACATCCAATCCGATTTATGAAGCTCCCCCCATCTCAATGGGATACCTAGATAATGGATTAGGAAAGAGGTCAAAACACAGTTAAAGAATTGTGCAATTTCTGCTTGACGGTTTGGTGATCCGCCAAGCCAAAGAACCGAAGACTTTTGAAAGTTAATAGCTAAACCCGAGGCACTTTCAAAGACATAAAGAAGTAACTTCAGGTTATGTAAAGTGCACCCATTGGGTTTCGCAAAGATAATGGTATTATCAGCATACTGGAGGTTCAACACTCCGCAGAAACTATGAGAACCCCCAAGACCTTCGATAACATCGGCCTCCCAAGCATTACTGAGCAGCTTACTGAACACATCAGCAACAAGAGAAAATAAAAGCGAGGAAATGGGGTCCCCATGACGAAGACCGCGCCTACATTTGAATTTGTGCCCTTCCGTTCCATTGATAATGATGGACGAAGTGCCAGCGAAGAAACTGGATTTAATCCAGGCGATCCATTTCGGACCGAAACCACGATGAAAAAGGGTTTCAAAAAGAAAATCCCAGCTAACATTATCATAAGCTTTTTGAAAATCTAATTTTAACAGGATCCCTTATGAGTTGGATCTATGGCAGTCAGAAATAATTTCTTGGGCCGAAGCCACGCTATCAAGGATAAAGCGATCTTTAATGAAGCCCGATTGCGTGGTATCGATCAAAGGAGGGATAATAGCACTAAGACGGGTACAGAGAACTTTCATGATGATTTTGAATGTCGTGTTAAGGAGGCTAATCGGTCTAAAGTTGGGAACTGAGTTGGCACCCAAGAATTTGGGAATAAGGCCAATGTGCGCAAAATTGATCCTATCAAAGGAGAAGTTTCCTTGGTGAAGATCTGAGAATATTTTGGAAAGATCGTCTTTGAGATAATCCAAAAAATGTTGAAAAAAGAAAGCTGGGAACCCATCCGGACCAGGAGCGGAGTCACTTTTTAAAGAGAAAACTGCAGACTTGATCTCTACTAAAGTAAAAAGATCTTCCAAGCTAGACAGATCATGAGTTTGCTGACCATACAACTGTGACCAATCAAGATGAATAAAACGATGTTTATGAGATCCCAAAAGATCTTTAAAGAAACGGAGGAAAGTAGCATGGATGTCAGAATCCGAAGTTTAAAATATTACCATTGTCAAAGATAGAGGAAATATGATTGCTTCGCTGCCGGTGTGAAGCAAAATTGTGGAAGAAAGAAGTGTTGCTGTCACCCTCCTTCAATCAACGATGCTTAGCCTGTTTGGCCCATTTGATATGATCGTTATGGAAAAAGGCCGCGTAATCTCTTTTACAAGAAGCACGTTCTGAACGAAGAGATTCAGAGATGGGGCCAACCTCGTCTAGTTGATCAATGGATTCAATGGTCAACAAGAGGATATTTTTAAGCTAAATATCGTTGGAAAATCTCTCTTTCTGCCAGATTTTACTACCGAATTTGACCGCGTGAAGCTTAATAAGGATGCGACCGAGCCTAGAAGAGCCTGTAATAGAAGAAAGGCATTCGGTGATGAGAGTGACAAATGTTTGATCTTGCAGCCAAAATTTTTCAAACAGAAACTTGAAAGATCTGGAAAAATTATAGTTAGAGCTCAAGGAGATAGGTGCGTGGTTTGACGAAGGATTAGGCAAAGCCTTTGCAAACGAGTTGTGAAAGAAGTTGATCCAGTCAGAGGGAACCAGAAAGCGATCGAGTTTAGCCCTGGTCGGCGACAATCGCATATTAGACCAAGTGAAAGCTTTGCCGTTGAGCGGAAGATCCGTCAACTGGAGAGAACGAATGCTTTCATTAAAGCGAGAGGAATCCAACGAGTAAGAGGAGATACCCGATCTTTTAGAGGAGAATCTGGTGACATTAAAGTTTCCACAAAAAAGCCCGGACCCCTGAATGTTGTGTTGGAAGGACTTAAGTTCGTTCCAAAATACCTCACGACGGTTCATAGTAGACGGACCGTAAACCGAAACTATAGTGAGATCACAATTGAATTCAGCTCAGTGGAGACGCACTACAAGGAAGAAAGTTAATCAACGAATCGAAATAAGGAAGAAACCGGATTCTTTAAAACCAAAAAGAATACCTTCTCTTGTGCCTATGACATCAAGTAAGATCCAATTGGAGATTAAGGATCCACCTATCGAACGTAAGAGGGACGGAGTAGGGGGCTCAAGTTTCGATTCTTGAATTAAGATCATATCACAGTGAGAAGAAGAAATCAGATTAAACAAGGCTTGTTGCTTTGTCACACTCCGCAACCCCCGAATATTTCAAGAGATGCTAATTATTAAAAACTTTAGTCTCAAAAGCTCTAGAGATTTCGCGGCAGTGAATCGAATCAAAGTCAACAATGTTATCTTGATTGACGAGAAACCCAATCTTCCTAGTAAGGGTAAGCATATCTCGATTAGATAGGGAGTCAAAATGCACCTGGTAGATAGAACCATGATGTTCTTTCCCAGATGAAGAAGGGGATGGTGGAGAGATATCTAACTTGCAGATCTGGGCCGCAAGGGAAGACTGAGAATCTGCCAGTTGTTTCGAAACTCTATTGGCCCTAATATGAGCACTAGAGTGAATAACAGTGATAGGTTCTTTATTAAATTTTTTCTTTTGGGAGCTAGTAGACTGCTGGCTCCCGGGATGGGAAAACCCAGCCAATCTCATAGGCACCTCTGTAAGGCAAATTGAATCGGAGAGGTTAACAGTCATCCGAACCGAGAGGCTAAAGCTAAGGAATGGGGGGGAGAAGAATTGTGTGGGGTCTCTCTGCCGCTACTTGGTAGGTGGCAACCCACCTGAGGTAGAGTAGGAACCCAAATAGGAGAATTAAAGTGATAATAGATAGGCAGTAATTAAGAATGTGTCTAGTGAAATAATAAGATAAGCTGCTAATTTGAACAAAGCAAAAGTCAATGCAATCAGGACAATTAGAGGATTGAAACTTAATAACAATTTAGAGAGAATTAAAGAATACCTGATTTTGCGAAAGAGATTGATCCAGGTCGGCTAATTCTTCATCTAGAAGATTATCTTTATCAACCCAAGCTTCGGGTTTCGGGGAGGAGGAGGATAAAGCTTTGCTAAGCTTATAAGACGGTGTGGAACCTGAAGAGGAAGTGAAGTGAACCGCACTGATGTATTTGTCCCAATCGGATGAGAAATGTGGATTCACTTCCCACTCCAGCCACTTCTGATTAGAAACCCCCTAATTAAGCTTAGCTGAGGCTTCAACAGAAACCGCAGGAGAAACGGCGGGCAAAGAATAGTGAGCCTTTAAGGAAGGATGAGGAGGTAGCTTAAGCGGAAGATCGAGATGAGCAGGATGAGAAGCAGGGAGGGTTTTCGCCAAAGCAATGTCAGGGTTAATCCAGACCAAATGTGAGCTTTAGAGGGCGAGATTTTGGGTTTAGCAGGAGCTGAAAAACCTTTGCGCTGAAAAGGCAGATTTTTTTTTGGACCTCTTTGTGAGACAACTTCCATTTGGAAGAATGAAGGGTCGATTGGGACGATGTACCAACTGAGAAGGTGCCGAGGGAAGTGTTGGATTTTGCAGGGGTTTTGGAAACACCCAGAGACGATGGAGCTGGAGACGAATCTCCTATAGAACTGTCTTGATAAATGACCGAAACAGCAAAGATGGATTTAAAATCTCTTAACGAGTAAGCATCAATTCTATCTTTCATAGACGGGCAAAAAAACTCAACATCAACCTGAAGGCACCCAGACGCCAGCATAGAAGAGGAAGAGATGTGCCGCAATTCACCAACACATTTAATGAAGTCCGCAACGATACGATGAGAATCACAGAACGGCGAAAGTCCCAGTAATGTGACTTTAACAGCAGAGTGAAAGAGTGGAGGAGGGGGATGACCTTGGTACACCTATATACGAACAGATAATTTGATAGCTCCGATCGAGAGAGAGTTGAGGGCAACAAGATCCTTTAGGATTTTAACAGAGGGACAATTAATGACCACTTCCTCATTAGAACAAGTGTTAATAGCTCACGTCCAGTCTTGCACGTTACAGGAATTGCAAAGGAAAGGATCCAAAGTCGAGTTGGAAACCGAACCTCCATTGAAAGAAACGACACCATAGTGCTCAAAGTAAACCATTCTATCAGATTGTTCATTAGCAGGGATGAACACTAAAGTGACTTGAGACTTGGATGTCTGAGAGGAGGGAAAAGAGCTCACTTGTGAAGATGATTGTTCCGCCGCAGGGATGCGCAGAGAGACGGGAGGCGTAGGAAGGAGAGGGGAAGAATTAGACAACTT
This sequence comes from Hemerocallis citrina, assembly GCA_017893485.1. Lineage (NCBI taxonomy): Eukaryota > Viridiplantae > Streptophyta > Magnoliopsida > Asparagales > Asphodelaceae > Hemerocallis > Hemerocallis citrina. The sequence continues at coordinate 402,689,796 of CM030359.1, read as the reverse complement.
AGCCCTCTTAGGTTTAGGGACTTGAATATCCGCAAGCTTTGATTGAAGGGAGGGAAAATCAAGCGCTGCTATGACTTTTTCGGAGATGGGGACTCCCATGGACAACCCCAAAATACGCTGTGAAGAAAAGCAGCAATTTCGGAAGTGACCAAATTTCAAGTAGAAGAGACACTTCATGTTGTCGGTGCAATAAGCCCTAATATGACCAACTTGGAGATAGCAATAACAAACCAAAGATTGGGTGGGAGAGGAAGACGAAGAGCACTTATGTTTAGAACTGAAGAGGGAGAAGAACTGGCGGTAAAAAGAAGCAGATGCACGCCCTAGAAACTTCTGTTGCTTGGGTCGACCGTGAATGGCGCACGGCGAAGCTGGGCTGGGCTGAGACGGCCCAAAACTAGTGACCACAGACGGGTTATTATTAATCTTTTGATTTTTTTTACAATATCTACTCAAGAGTAACCCATAACGACCCAGGCCCACAACGACCACTGTGCAAGAGAAAATGAGGAAATAGCGAGGAACAGACAAGTCTACAGACCGAAACTGTAGAGATCTATCTGAAGAACGAAAAGAAGGGGAAAAACCCCTTTATTTTTTATTTTATTTTTTTGAGAGAAAAACAGAATATGATAAACAACCGAGCTCTAAGGCTCAAACAAAAAGACGAAGGGAATGTCACTAGCTCTTACAGATAGGATCGTAAGATCTAGCCTCACTCAATCCACCAGAAACCAATGGACTATAGGAGTATAACCACCAATACTCGAGCAGAACTGAGAGAGAGAGAGAGAGAAAACAAGAACGATAACAGAACGTAAAACTAGGAGGAGGGGAGAGGGATCAAAGAAGATCACCAGAAAAGTCGAAAACGAATGCGCTAAGAAATTGGCGCAAACACAACCAACAAACAACTAAAATGAAAACAAATACTTACAGTGAGAGGCTAGTAGGAGCACGCCGCTAGGAACCGAGAAGAATCGTGGCTACAAGAGCAAAGGAGGAGCAGCACAACCAACAACGAGCCAGCGACACCAGAGGTAAACCTTGATAGGATGCCACGCGGAGAAAAGCCCCCATCTGGGCTACACCCCTGCCGCAGCGAAGGGGGCAAAGGGAAGAAAAGGGGGGGGGGGGGGGGGAACTCCAGGGACGGTGAGGAGGAGATCTAAGGAACTGGGTTGGAAGGGAAAATCGTACCCAACAAAGTTACTGATGGGTGGAGGGAAGAAGAGTGAGAGGGGAGACCGGATCTGGGGAGGAATGGTCGGAGGAGAAAGTATGGAAGCTCCGAATTTCAAATCGCTTCTAAAAAAGCACCTCAGCTGTCGATAATATTATCCATCATTATCCATTTAATATTTAATATTTATTATTATTATTATTATTATTATTATTATTATTATTATTATTATTATTATTATTATTATTATTTATGTATATTAGTTATGCATGTTCCATCATAATATTATTATAGTATTTTACACGTGCTATGCACGTCTTAATAAATATATTTATTTAAAAGCTGACCTAGTCTGACCTCGAACCTGAGATCTCATTTATATTGGTTATGCACTCGTGATACACATAAGTTGGTAAATTTACAAATGACAACTCTAACTCTCTCATTATAATATTGTAAAGATAATTAGAGATATTATTATTATTATTATTATTTGGAGAAAAATTATTATTATTATTATTATGGTTTTCGTTTTTATTGTTATTATGATTGTTATTATGATTATTAATAATATTATTATGAAATCCTGATATTTCGTTGAAAATTCATAATATTATAGGGATTTTGATAACACCACAACACAAATACAGAAAATAATAAAAACATATTAAATGGATAATGATGAGTGATGAAGTTGAGTTTAGTATGGTGTTTATAGAGAGAAAAAAATTAAAGTTTTTATATAAAAAAAAATATGTGCAACAGCTATAAAATAAGTCATTGCGCATGTGGCGCGGCCCACTTTAAAGGGTGGGAATAACGGAAAGATCCTGGGTCTTAATCAAGACTCGACTGATGTCGCAGATAGGGTGGTTTTTTTTTTTTTTTAATCCTTTGCCACTTTGTGCGCCACTGCAGCGTCACATGGGCAACACTATGTCCAGCAATCAACAAAATTAAACCTCATGTGAGGCCAAAAGAACATCAAACTCATTCGTACTAACTACAAAGATTAATTTAATTTAATTTAATTTGTTAGGGGAATCATGGTGGACCAATGAGGCTAGTAATTAAGTACCCTATAATCAACTAAAAACAATTACTGAAATACAAAAGCAATCAGTAAAGAGCAAGTGGCCTACCAAATTTACAAACACATTACCCGATGGGCCAGGCCGATGGTTGTTTGCTGTGGGAGGTGAAAATTGTGTAGCACGTTGTATTTCGGCCTGCAGGACTTTGGCCCAAAGATAAGGTCCCCCTAGGAAAGAGAAGGTAGGGATCGGTGGGTGTTAAAATCCTGCTAGACTAGTTTCAGGTGGGTGTGCATGTGCCGTGGAGGCAGTGTACGAAGCTAAACTGACGTACATACAATTTTGTTGGACTGAGCTTGTTTGTCGGCCCAATTGTTCGAGGGATTTGTTATTTGTACGGGTCATGTTGCTTCATGTATGTTTTATTTCCTATCTGTAGGTTGTAGTCTGGCCCAATTCTCTGGGTTTGTATCATTAATTACTTATTAATGAAACAGGGTGGCCATTATCCACCTTTTCCCTCAAAAAAAAAAAAAAATTGTTCTCATAGATATAGGCTTGCACAACTTGTATAGTGCTCTAAAGAGTTTCTCTCTTTAGAAAAGTCTAGAGAGAGAACCTAACCCCCAAATCCCCAAAAAAGCAAACCCTAGATCTGAGAAAAGGCTGGGGGCGGCGGCTAGGGCTCGCCGCCACCGCCCTACCGTCCATCCTTCCACTCGTGCTCCTCCCCAGTATTCCTACGACAGAGATGCCCCCCCACCCCACCCCCCGAAGTGTTTCGTCGCACTTCGCCACCACCCGGCTATGCTAGCCTCCGGCGACTTTGTTCCTCCTCCTCGAGTGCCAACGTCGACGGCACCGGGGGTCCGTCGTCGCCCATCGAACGATACATCTTCCCTTCCCTTCGATGCCTTCCCTTCCCGTCTTCCCTTCCCTTCGATGCCTTCCCTTCTCGTCTTCCCTACCGTCGCACCGTCAAACGACGCGTCTCTCCAGCCGCCCCCGTCGAGTGACGCATCTCTCTAGTCCCCATCAAGCGATGTCGTCACGCCCTGCAATCGTGCCGAGGATCAAGCTTCGGCCTTGTTCGGCTTGTGGCAGATTGGAGATTGTCCACTCTTGGGGCCCAATTTGTGGCATCGGGGGTGAGTTGGTTGGGGTTTGGGTTTGGTTGAGGTTGAATGTTTTTGTTGGAAGTTTGTCCTCTCTTGGGGCCCGAATTTCTTTGCGGTCGCCACCATGTCCACACTTTCGGGGCTAATCACGATGATCTACGGCTATGATTTGGTTTTCGAGGGTTGATAGTGCGTGCGAAGAAGCCGAGGTTTGAATCTCTTTCTGCCATTGGGGGGGGGGGGGGGGGGGGGGGTTGGTGGAGCTGTCTGAGTTGGTTGTCTCGGTGTGAAGATTGTCGTGTAGTACGGTTGTGGGGCTAGGGCCCGAAGATGGAGTCCCCTCATGAGATGTGCTCACTCGTTTCTCTTGTGCCCTATGCATTCTACCGACACCGTCGTTCGTCTCCTTTAGCGATGCCAGAACGGTTCCTTCGCCGCCACCACCATGTCCATGCTTTTGGGGTATTACGGTAATCTGCAGCCATAAATTGGGCCCCCAGGGCTCGTGTAGTCGGCGAAGTAGTCAGGGCTTCTGATGATGGCAGCGCCAAAGATAGTGGCGGGAGCTTGTTCCATGTTCTGTTGGGGTGTGATCTTGAGGGGCGAGGACGGCATCTGGGCTTCTTCACCTGATGACCATAGTCGACGGGGCACCATCACCACTACGCCATCATAATGGAAGCTGACGCCCAACGCGATTGCCCGTTGTGACAAGAGAAGAAGGTGATACTTCAATAAGCTGGGTCTTGTTTTGGTTTTCAGATTGAGAGAGGGAGTGAGAGAGTGAGCGAGTGAAGATGTTGCTTCTCACTACTCTATGTTGGTGGCGGTCTGTATTTGTGAGAAATCACTAGAGATAGGAAGAGCGTGAAAGAGGCGAAGATATCCTCTTCATGGCTCTCTCCTTAACTGCGGTTTTTGGTGGGGGAGTTACTATTGCAAGATTGTGAGAGGACAGGAGGTGTAGACAGAGTTTGGTGGTTGTCAAAACTCTGTCTACGGGGCTTGGGCCCAAAGATGGGACCCCTAGTGAGTAGAATGAGCTCGGCGGTTGTCAAAATTCGGCCTGCGGGGCTTGGGCCCAAAGATGGGGTTCCCCAACGAGGAGAAGGCAGGGATCGGCGGGGGATAAAATCCTGTCAGACTAGTTTTAGGTGGGTGTGCATGTGCCGTGGAGACAGTGTACGAAGCTAAACTGACGTACATACAATTTTGATGGACCGAGCATGTTTCTCGGTCCACCCTCCAGGGTTGTTGGAGGGAGTTGTTGTACGGATTATGTTGCTTCATGTATATTCTAATTTCTGTCTGTAGGTTGTAACTTGGTACAGTATTTTGGGTTTGTTTCTTTAATTTCTTATTAATGAAATAGGGTGGCCATATTTCACCTTTTCCTTAAATTAAATATATATAAAAAATAATGATATATAAAAATTAAAAAAAAAAGCTACAAACACATTGAAATAGCTATTTCAAAGTACCACTTGCATTTGTCTAGAAAGTAGCAACTATAGTTGTTTGCTTTCTTTCTTTCACAATCACCCTTTACCTTTTATGCCAGCCACAACTTTTGGACGTTATGTCGATAGCTAAGCTTGAAGTGGGTCATTTGATATTCATATAGAATTTTAGATATTATATCTATATTTTATATTAATAGCAGAGTTATATTAATAGCAGAGAGACTATACTTTTCCTTTCTCATATTTTTATTTTAAAATAGAAATATGAGAGAAAATATAGGGATTCCTATTTAACCAACACGTGCACTATTTACGATTTTAGTAAAAAAATCAAAACAAAATGAAAACTTCAATCCCTCAAACACAATTTAATCCCCTCCCACTTTCTCAACATTACAAAATCTCAAGTTTCTTTCTAAACTCACCCTCATCCCCTAACTTAGAATTAGATTCTTAAGCAAACACAATTCATAAAATTATTTTTATAAGATTTTCTTAGTCTATCATCTTTGCCTAACATGTGCTATAATGCATGGTTTATAATATATAATATATTTACTGAATGTTAATCGAGCAGTTTTTTCATGAAAAAGATTTTTTTTTTCATCTCGATACTGATAGGATGTTATAAAATTAGTTGAATTTGCTACATCATGCATTTTTTAGCTTTAGTAATATTCAGTTGGATAATATTATAGTTTGACAGTCATTCTCTAAATCATCTGCTTATATGGAAAATAATAATAAAAATTTTAGTAAATACGATAAGGTTAATATTCAAAAGTTTCTCTTATAACTTTTTAAAGTTCTATATAATTTTTTAAGTCCCTCGAAATTATTTTAGAAAGTACATTTTAAACAGGGGAACACTAGTTATTTAATGAATGAAAAGTAGAAAAAAATATTCAACCCTAACGTATGATTGTGAAATTCCATGCATCACGAAATCACGTGTCAGTGGTACCTTTGAAATTAACTCCTCCAAACATTTGACTAGAAGTTTGTGGCTTGCATTACCAAGTGACGTATAGATGACGACGCTCTGTGTGACTACAAATTATAAAGAGAAGCTATGGGAACTGTACGAGTTATTAAAGTAATAATGGTATTGGTAGCCTTCCTCTTCCCATGTGTACCATACATTAAATTAGAATAGTATAAATTATATCGAAATGCTCAATGGTAGGCTGGTAGCTAGCACCTCACATTTATCCTATACACCCTCACATTTATCCTGTACACGGATCTGATTTTTGCAAGTCTGAATTCGGATCCAATTTTTGAACTCGTAAAGTATTGAATCCGAATCCGGACAGTAAAAAATCCGACCTGATAGGATCCGATTCCAGCTCTACTGGTAGCCCATGTCATATGCTACTATTTAAATAGAGCGAAGAGGACTCTTAGAGCATCTGTAGTCGTTGGACTTAAAATTGGCAGAATTTGACTTTTAAAAATATGATTTTTGGGTTGGGTTGCAGTCGTTGAAATCCAAAATTTGGTTCAACGGTGGATGATCGATTTTTTTTTTAATCTCAGCCGCTGGTTTTAAAAATATATATATAATTCAAATCAGTTATAAAAAACAAAAAATTGTATACATACGAACATATAATAATTCCTATAGTCTCATTCCATCTCATCCCGTGATCAAATAATCAAACCAATCTCAAATTAACTTTAGATGCATAATTAATCCTAAAGGGTGTATTCCATAAGATTTAAATGGAGCAAATTTTGGGCAAAAATGTTGGAACGCATCATCATCCGTGGCATTTTTTCCATTTTTTTAATGTGCAATATCTACTTTCTTTGGTTTCCAAGATTCACTTCCTAAGAGCATCCACAATCGTTTTCTATATCTCCCATTTTGCCATATTATAGCAAACGATGCGCTGCAATCGTTTGCTATATATGCCATTTTTTCCATTTCTTTCAAATCTGTTTCTCAAATTTGAGAAACGAAATAAGAATTCTCAAATTATAGAAGACGGGGAATCATATACCGTCCGAAGGATTTTAATATTTTTTAATCGGCTGAGACGGGGAATCATATACCGTCCGAAGGATTTTAATATTTTTTAATCGGCTGAGACGGGGAATCATATACCGTCTGTAGGATTATTAATTTTTTTTTATTTTGAAAAGGGTCGGACGGGGAATGATACCCCGTCCTTCCCTTTTAAAATAATATGTTTTTTTGGAAAAACTCCCCAGACGGGGAATCATCTCCCGTCCGGGAGATGATACCCCGTCCAGGGGTTTTTACCTTTTTTTTTCTTCCTTTTTTGGGTTTTTTCTCCCCAAATTACCCTTCAATCTATATTGAATGAATTTAAAAGTCCAGGGGTAATTTGGTCTTTTAAGAGGTAAAAGCCAAATGAGAAAAATTTGAGAAACGACGGCTGCACGATCTTTACCTATATGCTATTACTGTAGCTGCCATATTTTGACAAATGAGAAAAACGATTGTGGATGCTCTAAAGAACCTAATTTCAATTCTTATTTCTTTGTCTGTATTTTCAACGCTATTATTTTCTTCAAACTGTAATTATATATCAAGGTATGACATTTAATTTTCTCATTCATGTGGCCTTCTGTTTTTAAATAAACTAGTATCATACACGTGCACACGTGCACGTGGGAAAAATTCAAGGATAATGAAAAGGGTAAAAAGAAAATAATTTCCAAACTGATCCACTTTCGAAAATATTTACCAAACTGGTCCACCGCCGAAAATATTTACCAAAGTTAGTCAATAACCCAACACGTGCGCTGCACGGGTTGGGTTAAGGACTAAGGGGTTCTCCCATTATAGTAGTAGAGATTTAGTGTACATTTATGCCCTTTCATGAAAATGCAAGTTATGATGTTGAATACATCTGACATTGATGTGAATATTTATGTAAAATTGGGATGGTTTAGGAATGTAGTTGAGTCCTTGGTTATGATGAAGTCATGAAGCATGAATGCCTCACTGATAATTCATGCCTTGGTCATTGCATATGCACAAAGGGTAACGTGGTACCTGTTAGAACTCGAATTTTATAAATTATAAATTTGCTAACAATATTTGTGAAGAACAGAATTTACAGGAAAAAAAGAACAAACCAAAAGCTTTATACAGTGTCGAGATTAAGATCTCTCTCCTTAAAGCAAAATTCATCCCGTAGTGTGATGGTGGCTGACGAATTGCCTCCCAGGATACAGTTGTATTGCCTTTCCCTGAAGAGCAGCACCCTTGCTTCAGAGATTTCAGCGAACTGTTGCTGTATTGTACTCTCAGTGTTTGACACAGAGGAAGAAGAAGAGGTAGAATTCGGATTACCAAAATTTGTGTCATCTGGCAGACATGACTTACTAGTCTTTATAGGAGAAAATAGAGCAACTGATGGGAGGTTCATTACTCTGTAACAGGAGAGTAATGGTCCATTACTCTGCAACATCAGAGTAGTGGTTCAGATACATAACTGATGAGCCATTACTCTGCTGTTACAGAGTAATGGTACTAGTTACTGAATGTGAAAAGCTTCAACAGTGTACTGGGGGAGAAAAAATTTTCAAAATTTTTTTTTTTAAGCCAGAGCCAGAGCCAGACCAGACGAGCCGGAGCCGGGGCTGGGGCCAGGCCGGGCCGGGCGCGAGTGCATGTTTGTTTGTCATTTTGGATAAGTCCTCTCTCCACTACACGTTAGTGCTAACCCCCGGGCCACGCCCTTTAGTCCAATTTTTTAGTATATATACTAGAAAAATCTTTCCCCATTTTCGATATGGGACTATCCATTTTCTCCAAGTTTCCAAGTTAGTACATTTTGAGTACCCAACTTTGAACCAACATTTCTCATTCATACGGAATTCGTTTTTGGCAAATGAGTACATCACGGAATAGTACTCGACGAGAGAATCGCAATCCAATCATTTTCCGACGCCGCCGGTGGCCGGAGCCTGCCGGAATCTAGTCCGAAAAACCAGCAAAAATTAATTCCAACAGTACCTACTATACAAAGCATTGTTTCTGTTGATAGGCATTTCATGGTTTGTTATTTTTATTATCCTCTCTCTACATGCTTTACAGGATTTATAAGAACATACTATAAATGCATTTAGATTTTAAAGTTATGAGAGCAAAAAAATATAGAACCTGGTATTTTATACGCATAAAGTATACACTGTCTATTATCATACAGTTTATACACTCTCTACATACAAGTGAGATTTGTTCTCTTACATCTTTACTTATTAGTTATAACTAAATATTGTTATTCTCTGGTGAATGTCATTTACAATTGTGTTATTTCTTGTGTTATTTCATTAAAACAAATTTCCATTATTTTGCTACTTTTTTCTTCTCGCCCTTTCTTACTCATTATTGCATAAATTAGAAATTCATGATATTCTTAAGACATTGTAATTATCGTGACGATATTTTACTTCCTGAGAATGATCAGGTTCGACTTCAGAGCAATCATTTTATCTAGATGCAATTATTATAGGAAAGCTGAACCAATGTTGTATTCGACCATTATATACATGAAGAAAACATTAAGCTCATAGCATTACTCTGAAATATGTGGTTGTTTAATGAGTAAGAATATTACTATTATAAATGGTATCTCTAGTTCCTTCATAGGTTAGTACCTTAATTCTCTTATTACTCATATAAAATATTATATTTGTTTGCTTTATGGTTATGTTTAAGTTATAGGAAGCTCAATTCAAACTATTATCAATTAGAATTTAAGTTTCACCTAAAATAATAGAAGCTTGGGCATTATCATAGAAACTTTGTTTTCTTTTACATATTAGCCTTGGGACAACTTGCCTTTTAGTATATACGACAAATGGTTCATAGAGCTGAGAAAACTATTCACATAGATATTTATACATATTTGTGCATAAATTGTTCTAGGTGTTCATTTCATATTGATCTAGGTCGATAATTTAGAGCATTGAACACCTTTTAAGACGTATATTTAATGTCTTCTCTCTCAAGGGCAAAAAATTTAAATTTTTCTTATTGAGTTTATAAATACCTCTTATCCACTTGGAATTTATATTGTGAATTTTCTAGCATTGACATGACCAACTATTACTGATGTCATTCCTGCATGATCCAGCCACGATTCAAAAGCAAAAGTTATCGAAGATGAAGAAGAAATTGCTGAAGATGAAAAGAAGTTTGTTAAAGGTGAAAGGAAGATCTAGAACGCTAAGAAGTTGATGAGTAGAGTTGCCTTCACCCAAAAGAGGGTATTATAATCATATACAAATGTGTAAGAGGGTACGTGTTTTGTTCGATATATTGGTATATTCTCTCTATATAAATATTGCATGTGCATATGAGTAACACGTGTATTGAACGTACAATTAATTGGATAATGGAACGCGGGTTTGTAGGCTTATAACCCGATACCCAAACCAGTATTTAGGAATAAATACTTGCTTGTGATAGCAGTCTAGGTATTCCAATTTTGATACCTAGGGTAAATATCTCAAGCAACTTAGATCTAGATATTAACCCTAATTCCCAATTGTTAATTTCTCACAGAAGCTAACAATCTTGAGATATTATTTATCAATTTGTGAGATTAATTAAGGAAGAAGAGAACCCCTCTCTGGATCCCGTCGAAGTCGACATCACCGAAGATCGCTAACGTCGTTGTTAAAGGCACCGTCACCGACAATCGCGATTGCCTCCAACGTGATCGGCGTCGTCGCACCCCAGAGCTGTTCGTCGCGAGTTGTCGACCCGTAGTCGAGGCAGTCAACTCGAGATCCATCGGGACTCGATCGCTAGCGCCGCTCTCGCCCCTCTTGACCGGTTGCAGATCTCAGTGACGACGTAGCTCCCCCTCAGGTGCTGATGTGTCTAATTTTTATACAAATATTTGTATTCAATAACCCATTAAAAGTGCTTGTTTTCAATTATATTGTCTATAAGTCGTCTTGTTTCTCTAAGATTTCAATTGATTATTTATTTATGAAGAAATAAGATTTTTAATGCAAAAAGTGATTTTTAATTTTTATAAGGGTGTAAAAAGAAAAAATAAATTTACATGGATTTGGATAAGCCAAAAAGATAAAAATCTGTTATTTTAAGTTTATCTAATTAAAATTAAATTTAAATACTAAATTCTGATTTTTATCTTTGCAGATATATCATAATCTACTAACACATCCAAATTTTATTGCCGTACTAGACCTACTCCTATAAATAAAGAAGCCAGAAAATTAAAAAAAAGGGAGCGAACAAAAGCAAAAAGCAAAGAAGGAAAAGTAAGAGAGAGAGAAATAGAGAGAAAGAGAAGAGAGATTCTTCCCTATCTGTCTCTTCTTTTCGGATTAAAGAAAGCAGCTGGCGTGCTCAGGAGTCGACAGCGACCAGTTCTGACTCGGCGCGAAATCCAAGACCAAGGCGACGTGGCGTGTGACAGGCGGCTTCGTCCTTCTTCCTTGTTTTCGTTCTGGCGTGGGGTGGTGAAGATTCCAAGGCAGTGCTGACCTAGCGTGCAAACTGACGGGCGACAACTGACTTCAACGAGGCGCAGTTTCCAAGGCGACGTGGCGCGCAGTATTCGAAAATCGAAGCTCTGGTTCGGCGCAGTCTTCAAGGAAGCATTCGGTTTTTGAGACAGAGGGGTTTGCAATAAATTTTTTATTCTTTTTCTCCTCTGTCTAATTTTTGTAATGCAATCGTTGAACAAATTTATTAATTGCAATATTTTTATTATGAATATGTGCAACTAATTTCATTGTTGGGCTGATCGAAACCGTAGTCATGTAATGTTTATAATCTTCTAAATCATTACTTTATTCACTTATTGATTAAGCCTGGTTGTATTGACACAAATTTTATAATATGAATCAAACTTGGGTAGAGTTTCTTCGGAGCAGTCGACTGAGAGTGACAGCAAGTCAACTGGCATGAAAAACCTGATGTTATCAAGTTTGCTTATTATAAAATTGACTCTGTTATATGAGCATAGAGACGACCCGTATCTTGTGCTCATACTTGTAACACAGGAATCTTTAGGGGTTCTTGGTTTAATCAACTTGAGGGATCTAGATTTGATACCAACTTCTAGAACTTTGAGTGTTTGTTAGTTTCCATTGTTCCTATGCTTTCTTCAAGTGAAACTTAGTAGATACCATGCTAAATACTTAAGGAAAGAAACTAATTAGAGTAGATACCATACCTAATTCTTGGCCTAGGGAAATATTAACTTTAAGGAGTAGATACCATGCCCTTAAAGGAACAAACATGAGTGACCAGAATAGTGTAGAAGTTAATTTAGCATTCATGACTATAGGTGGAAATCATGTCCAATTACTTTAATAGATATTTGTGACTCAATTTGTGATTCTACTTGATCTAGTTTTTTAATCTCTTCATTTCCTTTCAAATAAACTTTTAGAACAAACTTTATGATTTGCATTTTTTTTCTTTGATTTATTGATTAGTGAGTTAAATACTACAATCTCTGTGGGATCGACCCTTACTTTTCACTATGCTTCTATAAACGATTCGTACGCTTGCGAGGTTTTAATTTGTGTCTAGTTTATTTATTTATTTAGATAGCTGAAATATACGACAGGTGCCGTGCCCGGTCGTCCTCCCTCTTCTTCATCTTGGTTGATTGAGGTCTGTGTGTGTAAAACCCAATCTTGAAGAAGACAGTGAGAGGGGGTTTTTGGATCTGTGAAGAAGACAATGGGAGTTTTGTATCTCATCATCAGATCTGTGCAGCTCTGGGTCGCTTATTCTTCTTTATTGGATCTTTTTGGCACAGAATGAGTAAGTGGTTTAGACGCACGCAAGGTGTTCGATGCTGGGTCTCTTTGGCGTAGAATGGTTTGTTGTTTGGATTTGTTTCCAAACAGACATGAGTCTAATCAATTGAAGGGAAAGAGATGGTGAAAGATAAGTTCTTTCCTTTCCTCATATTAAATTTCTGTTAAATATTTTGCAATGTGCTAGAAGTTCAAAACATTCGTTTTAAGTTTATGTTTTGAATTATAGAATTACAATGATGCTAAGTGGTTAAGTTCAAGACTGTATTAATCATTTGTTTAAATAAATACAAGTTGAACAGTTGTTTTGGCTATGTGCTAAAACCAAATATCTATTTTTGATAAGTTAAACTATATGTTTTGACTATAAAGTTTGGATCTCCAAATTAAATTGTTGTTAGAATTAAACAGTGTTAATAATTCGTTTAATTGGCTAATTTTTAACAATTTGATGAATGTAGGAACTTCAAAGTTACTTACAAATTGTGTGTTGGAGACGATGGATATGCATCACGAATGAATAAGTCTGCACTACGCAGGCTTCTCCATCAAATTTGGAAAACACTTCTAACTTGAAGTGTCGGTATGATCTACTCTAATCTTTCTTAGTATTTTTCATGTGATGAATGTGTTAACGTTTTGTGTGTTTGATCATATGATTGAGAGTTTTAGATCATAGTTATTCTCACTTTGAAAACTAGCATGTTTAATGTTGTTAAGTATTTTATCATACTATGTGTATAGATATTTTGACAAATTCATTGTTTGCAGTTTGTGTGAGATTATATATATTTGCTTTTCTAATAAAATAAAATAAAACCCTTTAATGTATAACATATATAACAAATGTCTGTAACTTAGGAGAGAGCATATCTTAATGTAGGATATAACTCTATTAGTTACATTTTGTTCTTTCGCGTTCATTGTACTGTGTGTGCAAAGTTGAATTATAATATGTTAGTCATTATCTTATTTAGCATTATGAAGATGATGAAGAGCGAATAAAGGAAAGAACTCTTCGATCAATGTGTTTGAGCAAGTGGACATTGTTAGAACCATTAGAGAAAGCAATTAATTTTGTAAAATATGATAGAGTAATTTTGTATTAACTCTTATAAAGTGCATATATTGTCAATCGCATGTATAAGTTGAGTTTAACAAATGAGACAATTAATAATAATAGTTCTAATTGTGTTCTTGAACATAGTATAATTGGCTAAGATTTGAGAACTATATATTCAATTGTTTGTGAGGAAATGTGATCTAATTATCAAAACTGTAGGGAAAATGAAGTTAAAAGCTATTGAGTAAAAAACTTTAACATCCAAATTGTTTTGAAATTTAGAATCACTATGAACTATATATTAAATTGTTTATTCTTGTTAAAACTCATAACTCTGCTAAATGACACTCCATTAAATATGACAAATATGAAAGTTGTGCTCAGATTATGATCACTAGAAAATTATTTAGTATGGTCTCTAGGAGCACACAACTTCTTGAGTCAATACATTCTGATGTTTGTGATCTTAGTAGCTTTGTGACTAGATGAGATGATTGTTGGTCAGAAGTAATTAATCGCTTTTGTAGATGATTAATATAAGTCTGTCATATATATGAAGAATGAAGCACTTGTTATTCTTAATGAATTTTTTAAAAAAATTATAGTTAAATGCTAAAAAATCAAGGGTTCAAATTTAATAGAGGTGGTGAATATGTTTCAATAATTTAAGAGAAGTTTGCATTTGGCATAATCTCTACTGCACTCTACTTATAACAGTTAAACGGTATTGATAAAAGTTAGAATCAAACACATAGTGAAATGTTGAATTCTATAATATTGATCGTTGTTTGTCTTGTGTAATTATGAGTGATAGTGTATTGTTAATCATATATCTAATGTGTTACTACACTCTAAATTGAATGCACCTTGTAGATCATGGCATGAAAACACAAATAATTTTGTTAAAGTAAAAAATTTGTGTTGTGATACTTCTGTTAGAATACATGACACTAGAAGGCCTAAAGTAGGACCTACAATAAATATTTGTGTGTGCTTAGAAAGTACAGAATATGGTTCTATAGACAGATTTTAGATCTATCTAATTTGTATTAATAGAATCTAGACAAACAAATTTCTTTGAGAATGTGTTCATCAAAGATAAGTGCATAAAATTATCTAGTCCTACTGACATAGTCAATGATTCACTGTTGGAATAAAAAACCAATTATAATGACACATAAACTTGAATGACAAATGAGCTAAGAAGAGTCTCTAGTAGACAATGAGATGATTTTGTCATACAATAATACTTTAATTTAGTTGATCTGTTGAAATGGGCTAAAACTATAGTAAGTAAGTGGGGTTTTGTAGAAGAAATTTAATTTTGACTGTTCAGTAGCAATTTTAATGCTTTTTAGTAGCTAACAGATTGACTAAGAAAAATGTGGTAGATTTATTTGATTTCTACTCACATGTTTGTCATATTGCTACAATAAGTATTCTTCTTACCCTTACATCTATTGAAAATTTTGTCATTCATAAAGGATATTTAAACAGTTTTGTATTTGATGTTTTGTACTGAACAGTTTTGTACTGGAAAGTTTCGAACTAATATGTTTAATGAACAAGATTTACAATTTAGTAAAATCATTGTATGTTCTTAAAATATGTATAGCCGACGAATAAATAATTTGACAAATTTCTGAAAGAGCCTAGTATATGAATCAAGTAATTCAGATCAGTGCCTTCAAATCTGTGGTGTGTCAAATATAGTGGCTATTATTTACTTGTTCTGTTGATATGCATGTTTTGGAAGTGACCTCTCTATTACAGATGAAGTTAAAATTGTGCTATCCAAAGAATTCAACATGAAAAACCTAGGTACTGTGGACACTATAGGTATAAGGGTGAGTTTCAGTTGGCAAGGGATAACTCTTAAGCAAACTCATCAAATCAAAATGTGTTTCAAAAGTGGAAATATAGTGACTGAAAGTGTATTTTGAAACACCTTATGATTATGATAAAAGGGTTGACACCCAATGATGGTGCAACTTTGAGACATGAAGACCATTCTAATGGAATTTAAAGTCTCATGTATACAAAGATGTGTACTAGAATAGACATAGCCTTTGAGGTAGGTATGATCTGCAGATTCACTAATAATCTCAAACACATTTGAGTGTCCTTAAGAGGCTAATGAGATACCTGAGTGGTACTAAAGAGTTTGCTTTGTGCTACTCTAGTCATTCTTCGAATGAATGGCTGATCTGATGCATTATGATGCTCAGAATTTAGTGAAATTCGATAACTAGTGGATATGTGTTTACACTGGAAGGAACAGAAATGTTATGAAAATTAAAAGGCAAACAGGAACTGTGCTATCATTCATGAAATCAGACCTCTATGTGTTATCCTCTGCAGGGAAAAAGGCTGAGTGGATTGAAGAATTTGTTGCTAGTCATCCATTAAGAATTTTAAGTAACTCTCTAATTCTGTTATGCAACTATCAAGCTATAATACACTGTAGCTCATAACTCACTCTATAATAGTAAGATGAGTATATTAAGGTTGAAAGAAGCCTAGTTGAACTTTCTCATAAATAAAGTGCAATTGAAATAAAATATGGCTAATGCTCTTGCTAAGAGACTTGAAAGTGATATAATTATCAAAACTGTGGGGGAAATGGAGTTAAAAGTTATTGAGTCAAAGCTTTAACATCCTAATTGTTTTGAAATTTAGAATCCAATTGGAGTCACAGAGAAGTTCAAACTTAAGCATCAATTCTAGGCATTTGATATGTTTTAGATAATTTTGATGATTCCACATAAATTCCACAAGTATATAATGTCATTCCAATTTTGATGGTATTATATATCTAGAGAATTTACCTATAATAATCATATTATTTCAATACAAAACATGAAAACTTGTCGATGTGTTTCTGATGTTTAGAATGTCGTTATATCATTCCAATTTTGATGATATATCTCTTTTATGGATTCTTATTTCATTCCAATTTTGATGATTCAGAATTAACCATAATTGATTTGACTATTCTATCATTCCAATATGAAATATAGTATAGTTCTTGTATAGACACTATAATAGTTCTTATTCTTTATTTAGTTAAAGAAACTTGATTGTGATGCTTGCATTACATTTTTCCTAAGCTAATTATGAATTGTACTAAGTTTTTTTGTGGAACTAGATACTTTGTGAAATTCATTGAAATTCTTAGAGATGTGTCTCTTGATATTCTTGTTTTCAATAAGCTAGAAAAGATGAAGGAATTGAATCTATCAACATAGATTTCAAAAATTGTAACTCCCGCTTTCATTTTTCCTTTTTCTGTTATTGATCCCAATTGTAATCTCCGTTATAATTGTAATTCATTTCATTTGTCGCATTTTGTGTTGGATGATATTTATCCTAATGTTATTCTTAATTTATTCATGATCTCAATTGATCATTTAAAATCTACCCCTTGTATGTCTTAATTCAGATTTAATTTTATAAAGTTTATCTTGTCTTCTTGGGTTGTGAATTGTCCTCAATTTGACCCACTTTGTACCCAAAGCCCAATATCCACCTCATATTGGATCTCTCACCCAAACCCACTAACCCAAATCATCCCCCCAAATTCTCCTAATGGACTAATCCCTATGATTTCTCCTAATCACTCCCCTCACTCTCCATAATCTGTAACTCCCACAATTTGAATAACTAAATCCCTATTATTAAGCCCTGAATTCTCTACCCATTACTAATTCAACCTATTAACCCCCATTATTGTGCTCTCTCCCCTCCCCTTCTCTGATTAAAACCAAACAAACAAACAAAACCCAAATGCCCATTTCCATCTTCTCCTTCTCCCGCTCACTCACTCCCCCTATCGAACCCAACGAAAACATCCCGAGCTACCGTCTTCCTCCTCTCGCTCTGCCCGTCTTCCTCGCCGCACCACCGTGCTGAACGCCCCAACCCAACTCCGCTCGAGTGCCGCCCGTGCCGCAAGTCCACCGCCAGCACCTTTCCCCTTGTAGAAAGCATCGTCATCTTCACCATCTTCCGCCATTTGTCGACCTTTCCCTTACCCTCGACTGCGACCACCGATCACAGCTCCTAGCCACCACTGCTAATCCACCTCAGCACTCCACCATCTCCTCATCGGTTCACCGCCTGCTCACTCATCGCCGCTCGTCCTCTGAAGCCTCGACCACCTCCCACCATCGCTCCATGTCGCCTCGCCCCCTCCGCCTCCCTCGCATCCACCGGAGGACCCCACCGGTGCTCCCTTATCTCATCCTCGCCATTATTGAGCGCCGAAGCCACTGTTCCATCTCCTCTGTTTTCGACCAAAAATAGAGTCCTCGACGACAAGACCTTCGCCTTGGTCGCCCCCGACCGCAGCACCACTGTCGGATCGCCATCGTCGTCCTGTCGCAGTCGTCGCCATTGTCTTCAGTCGCCGCCGCCGCTCTCGTTCCTCCGCGATCTCTCTCTCTCTCTCAGTTGCGTGGGGAAGAAGAAGCATGAGTGGGTGAAGTGGCTGTTCGGTGTTTTGTTGTGTGGGATTTGGGTTGTTGTTCCCTGTTCTATTCTTGATCCGGTGTAAGGAACATATCCCATTGGCTGGTTTCGCCGTTTCGTGTTCTGGGCACCTCTAATCCAATTTTGTTGTTCGCCATTTTGGGTCAGATCGGGTGTGGAGGATTGCTGCTGTTTGCTAGTTTTCTTCGCACGTGTCTCGGATTCTAATATTTATCGGATCTAATCGTCAAAAAGGCAAGTCATTTCTTATCAAATATTTATTGTATCATATTCGATATTTTTATTGAATTCCGCAAGTGGATCCTATTGAATATCGTAAAATGTTATTGTATCTATCGTTGAGATGCCACAGATTTACACGAGCGAATCCAAGTGGTAATCTCGACTTCGTGCCTTCTTTTTGACTCTAATGTATAAGGATCTTACATACACCCATGTAGTTATAGTTATTGAATATAAGAATAGGAAATTATTGTCACATTTCATATCATGACATTAAAGACAACTATTGTGGATTGTATATTAGGGTTTGTTTATGTGATTGCTATTGGTAAATTTAGTTGAATTGTAATTAGTAGAATTATGGACATCATTGACCTTACTACCATGTTCACTTAGGATTGGTTCGCTGTGATTTATGATTATTAAACCCCGATTTATCATTCTTAACTTTTAACCGTTTTATTCAAAATAAACATGTTGACTATTCTGAAAAGTATGCCAACCTAAACCTTGCTGTGCTGTTTTAACCTAGATAACTTCATTAAAATCAGTTACTTCCTGAACATGAAACGTAGTCCTAATTTTCTAGATGTCAATAGACACCAGAATTTTTGAATTCCGACTTATATAGCCCGAGTTATGACCCTTTTGCTACAGCTGCGCTGTAATTTCATATTCATGCATATCCCATGTTAGGCTGATAAATTAAGTTAACTAATGATCAAGTATGGCCAAGATAAATTCCGGATTTGTAGATAACATGCTTAGGGTGTTAAAAATTATTTTTATTGATTTTTGTAATGATTATTCACTGCCTTTATAACTGAAATTAGTCAACATCGACACCCAGCCAGAAACTAAAATCTGTAAAGAACATTGAATTTCGCCTAGCTGTCGTTGTCGGAATATAGACTTTAAGTATGCGTTGGAACCGGACAGGAGTCTAGTTTCTAGACCACCTGACGGATCCACATTTGCTATTCTGTAGCAACGGGAATTCTGATTTTGGTACAGCAACCTACTGCTGTCCAAAATTGGGTTCCTATGTTTAATAATATAAAACTATATCTATAATGTTATTCTTAGAATATTAAATTGTATATAGAATATTATATGATCTTAGGGTTGTTTTGTCACCTTTACTAGTGTCCTTTATTAATCGCATTATTGTATGCTAATTGAATAAAGAAAGTAAATCAAGTCGGGGTTAAGGGTTGATTAGGGTAGTTGATGACATAGTGACTGTACTCGGAAGAGGGGCCCGTGTTTTCCTAATTATCGGTATATCGGTTATTGGTTATTGGTTATATCGGTCATCGGTTAATTGCAGATTACTGACTTCAGTATCTCGATTGATTCGGTCATCGGTCATTATTGAGTATTGTTCCCGAGTACATGAACTATAGAATCTGTCACCTTAGTCTAAACGAAATTGATTGTATGCATCGAACCTGTGGTACGGCACACATGGGACACAGTAGTACGTGCATTAGCTAGGATTAAAAATGAATAATAGACCTAAGACTCTCATCACATTATCATTGCATATTGTTATCTTATTGAACAGTGTTATCGTTATTATTGCCATTATTGATATTGTTTATCGTTATCGTGATAAATCATGGTTATTGCATATTATATTATTATCTCTTTGTCACTGTTCAACACTATTGATTTTATCGTTTATTGAATTCATTGCTATATCACTATTACCATTATTTCTCTGTTTCTCCACTTGCATGTCCACGACTTGCTCTAAGGACTTTCTTTTTCCTCTCTTTAGATGAGCAACTTACACGTGTCCAAAGAGATCTACCTAACAGAATCGGTGAGCAAACGTTCTAGGCCTTGCTTAGGAAAATCTTTCTTTAATCATTTCGTTTTGTAATTGAGTTATTTCATTTGTTGTTACTTAAGACTTGTAACGGGCTGATGTTCCCGAGTTTTACCTTTTGTTCCAGACATTGAAAATATTTTGAATATTATTAATGTTTAAATTATTTTCTGTTTCTTAATAAATTATTCGTGCATGCTTGGTTGTATATATATCTTGTTATATCCTTGTTGTGATGCTGAGTCGATCCTACAGCTTATGGATGATGTTAAAATCATTCGCTGGGCTTCGTCACGGGCTCGTATTCCATGTTTTTGGGAAGCGGGTCGTGACAAAAATAATGATTTGCTCAAAATGGAGGAGTAAATATAAAGCAGTGTGCAATGATAGAGTTTCAGTTATTTTCTTTCGAGACTGAATTAATCACTTGCTTGGTAAAACTTCTGTTGAGTTTAAGACTCTTGTGTTCATTGAGCTTAAAACTCTTATTTTGTTCTTGAAGTTTATTTGCTTTGTTTGATTTTGAAACTATGACAGATTATTCTAGTTGGTATAGTCATTGTGAACTATTCTGTTGTGATATGGTTTGGAACTATTTAATTATATTGGTTTAGTTTTGATTGAACTATTCAGATTTATAATTGTATTGGTTCTTATGAAACTATACCTTTATGATGCTTTTCTTTTTATGGACTACTATCAGCTAGTCAGTTTTATACTGAACTGATGAGATAATTCTGTACTTTATATATTGAGAATATAGGAGCAGATTGTTGGATATATTAGTATATTCTCACTATATAAATAAGGAAAAAAGGATATGAGCAACTTGCTCATTTAGTAAATAAGCAATTGATGATGTGGCATACATATGATTGAAAAATCCTTAAAAGGGTTAGTTGTCCAATGTATCACATGCATGCCACTTAATCAATTTCTCAATTACTAAATGAGCAAGTTGCTCATATCCCTTTTACCCATATAAATATTGCAGGTGCATATGAATAACACGTGTATTGAACATACAATTAATTGAATATTGGAACGCGGGTTTGTGGGCTTATAACCCGATACCCAAACCAGTATTTAGGAATAAATACTGGCTTATGATAGCAGTCTAGGTATTTTAATCTTGATACCTAGGATAAATATCTCAAGCAACTTAGATCTAGATATTAACCCTAATTCTCAATTGTTAATTTCTTACAAAACCTAACATGTTTAACATCTTGAAGTTAGAGAGTAGCACTGAAAATTGGTTGGCTCTTCTGGAATACTAGTTTCTTAGGTTAAGTATTCTTGCAAAACTATCTACGATATTGTTTTTAGCTCAACCTTCCCACTTTCTACGTGCACATTGTCACATGTAATTCACAACAGCTTATATCATTTGCTTTAATTAATCAACAATTGTTATAATCTTGCTCTCAAGTTCGCTCCAGCGCATGCGTGGGATCACCTACTACTAATGAAAAAGAGACTACCACCCACACCACTAAACATACTCTAACAAACAAAATCTAAAGAAGAATAATTAGACTTATCACATATGCTTAGCGTTTAAAAGGAAGCAAAGCACTAAAGATGGTTGATTATGAGGCAGATGGTAGGTCCCACTGCCCACTTATGTTGTTTGCAAAGCCAGAGAAAGGGGATTAGCCTCTCCTTTTCTTTCTTTCCTTTGTATTATTTCTTTTAATCAATTATGATCCATAACAATATACTAACTAGTATAACCGTATAACCCTGTGAATACATAATTTTTAATAAGTGAGAAAATAATAAATTTATTTTTGAATAAATTCTCTAATAACACCTACAAAATTATACGCCTTTTAAAATTTGATTAAGCGATAAAATTGCACTTCAAAATCCACAAATTTGGATGAAGAAAGAGTGAGCGATGTTGCATCCTACATTTGCTTCTATTTTTTCTTTTTTATAAAAATTCTTGAAAAAATTTGGCTTAGAATAATAAATTGTATAAGTTTTTTAGAGTGATTATTATTCCTTTTGAGCTTACCGATCTCATCCATAATTCCCCATGTTTGGTTTTGATATTGATTTCACCAAGGGTGTATCTGAGTTTCAGAGGGTCCTAAGCAAGTTCACAAGTGGGTCCTTTTGCAAGTTGATAAAATAAAAATGACACTTATTTAAATGCAAACAAACTTAGAGTCTTGAAAGACATACTATTTAAATGAAAATAAATTTATATATATGCTTCCAAAAAAAATAATTGATAACGTACGTATTTTACATGAAATGCCTCGTGGCAAAAATAAACTCGGGCAAACTGTAAGGAAGAAGCGGCAGTGATTTTATTCTGAATTGCATGTTGTCTGAGAGAATGGAAATGGTGAATGAGAGAATTAAAGAAGAATAGAACCCAGAAAAAAAAATGTTCAAAATATACAAGTAAACGCACGTTGAGTTTGTGTACATTAAGAGAAAATATTGAGCTAACATGATTGAAGTATAACTATAATGCTATTTTGAATGCTTTCATGGATACATTTTGGTTTTATCAAATGTCTCTTCTATTTTTTTTCTTTTTGAAGACAACCCTAGTGTTTCTTTCATTAACAGATACAAAATTTAGAAGAAATGGAAAATAAGCAAACAAAGCAAACATGCATATGCACTTGAAGATTACATTATCGCAAAGAGGTAAGTATGATATATTAAATAACACGGTCACAATAAAGTGATGATGAATATATGCATAAGAGAATACTAGTTGGAAGCTTAAAATGTAGAATAATCATATGCATTTGAAGATTTGGTTAGAAATTTATTATAAACAGGTAAATATGATATATCATAGAACATTGAAAAAATATCATAGAATGATATACATGGGCTAAGTGAAAAATAATATTAAATACATAAAATGGTAAAATAACATGTATGAATATGTGAAAAATAATTAGTTAAAAAATAAAAAAATGATTGAAAAAAGTAATTAGTCCATGAGATTTCGAACTTGTAACCTTCATGTTATTAACACAACACTCTAACCAGATGAGTTAATAGGCCAATTATTGTTTTAAATTTAGATAATTCAATATAATCTTATCTGAAAACAATTATATATATTTTTTAAACATTGTAAATACTTAAAAAATACGGGGGCCTATAAAATTGGCGGCCCAAAGTAGTTGCTTGTGCTGCTTGGGCCCAGATCCGCCCATGGATTTCACCAATCTAATATTATATTTTGATGATAAATATATACAATGAAAATGGTCATATCACACTAATTTGTATCTCAGATTTTTATATTATACTATATATTATATTAATAGGCCTACTTCCTCTCTTCTTTCTCCATTTTAAAATAGAGAAATAAGAGGAGAAATAGGAATTCACACATACCTTAACAGATGCAGATCATATCTTTTAATTAACAAAACAGATTTTTTTAAAAAAATGCTTCCTCTCCCAAATGATCTGCATGTGTTATAGGTGTGAATTCCTAGTATTATTATACTATATCTTAAGCTAATAGGCTTATCCCCTCTCTTCTTCCTCTATTTTGAAATAGAGAAAGGAGAGCAAAAGTTGAAAATCACACGTACCTTAATACATGCACACCACATCTTTTACTTAACAAAACAAAATAAAAAAACAAATACACAAAAAAAAAAAAACACTGCCTCTCCCAATTTTTCCTTTCCCAAAATCCCGCTAACCCTCCTTCCCCAAATCGCAGTAGCCACCGTTCGCCGGCCCACCCAAATCCTCGCCGGTCCGCTACCGTAGCTTTACGCTACAACTCTCCTCGCCGTCAACCCTTCATTGCCCAAATCTCAGCTATTGTTGTTCGCCGACCCGCCAAAATCTCATCCGTTGACGTTCACCGGCCCTCTACTATCCTCGCCGTCCACGTTAAGGTTCGTCGTCAACACTTCCTTGCCCAAATCTCAGCCATGTAGTATGTTATGTTAGTATTATTTTACACCATGATTTTTACTCCTTTATGATAAGATCTCTCATTTTTGTATCGGTTGACTCTATTGTTTTTGTCGATAGTCTTTATTAAATGAATCTTACCGTGTTTGATTGAATGAATATAATTGTTTCTTCGTCATCTCATTTTGACTACTATCTTATATCTGCAACATCTCATTTTTTAGTGAAGCAATTTAAAAATAGTAAATATTGTATTACCTTATGGTTAAGCGTCTTTAGTCATGGTTATGTGGTATGTAGCTTACACAGAAGAATAACAAGTGTCCATATCATTACGTAAAAGAACAAAAGAAAAGAAAATTCAAGAGAAATATATGGGGACAAAATTTTATGGATTGAGAAATAGACGAGATGGCAAAAGTATTAAGTTGTGTATGATTTTTCAGAGTTGATTATATTGCAGCATTCTGTTATTAAGATTCAATAGTTTAGCATGTTAAATTAGACTAATAAATAATGGATAAATTGGAAAGTTTATAACTAAAAGTTTGTAGTAGACCCTCTCTGGTTTTGATAATAACCCAAAAAGGTCATATTTTAATAAGTCTTGAATTTTCTATAGTTTTCTAATTATTATACTATACATTATACTAATAGGTCTATCCCATCTCCTCTTTCTCTATCTTAAAATAGAGAGAGAAAAGTAAAAGTATGAATTCCCATCTACATTAGCACGTGCAATATGCACATTATTATCATATCTATATCTTATGCTAATAGGAGAGAGAGTCTACTCCTCTCCTTTATCTATTTTGAAATAAAGAAATGAGGAAAAAAGTAGGGATTCCTATTTAACTAACATGTGCACTACGCACAATTTTATTAAAAAATCGAAATAAAATAAATCTCCCAATCCCTCAAACACAGTCTCTTCTCCTCCCACTTTCTCAATCTCACAAAATCTCACGTCTCTTTCCAAACCCACCCTAATCCCCTAACTTAGAATTAGATTTTTAAGCAAACACAATTTATAAAATAATTTTTATATGATTTACTTAGTCTATCTTTACCATAAACATGTGTCTATAATATAACATATTTAGTGAATGTTAATGATGTCATAATATATCTGTTAACATAAATTAGTTGAATTTGCGACATCTTTTCATTGCATTCATTTTTTAGCTTTAGTAATGTTCAATTGAATAACATTTTGTTTTGGCAGTGGTTCTCTAACCCATATGCTTATATGAGAATGATAATGAAGATTTCGGTAATTACAGTAGGGATGATTCATAAGTTTCTCACAATTCTTATATTTTTTTGGAGTTCTATATCTACTTCTATTATAAAAGCCACAATAGAAAAATTAAATCTGTCAGGAGGAGATCTCAGCCGTCCATCGGATCATTTTTAAAAATAACATATTTAATCAAAGGAGATCTCAGCCGTCCATTGCATCATTTTAAAAAATAACAGTTTTAATCTAGACCATCTGTTATATCTAATAGAAAAACCCTATTAATAAACCCCTATTAATATTGAATCTTAGAAGAACACGATAAAGCAGCGGCGGCGAGATGAGCATCCCGGACTACGATCCCCGCCACGAAGAAGTAGAAGTAGAAGTAGAAGGAGAAGGAGAGGAAGTCTTCTTGACCGACGATGACGTCATCCAAGACATCCCCATCGACGATAAAGATCGCCCCGATTGAGACGACGACGACGAGGAGGAGATGAACTCCGATGCTAAAAATGGTAATCTCAAATTTTTGCCCTTTTCGGCTTAATGGTAACGACTTATATTTTGAAACGGAGGGAGTAAGATTTTCTGATTGGAAGGGGAAGAGGTAGATGCTTATAAGAAAAGATAATAGCTTTCTGTGAAGGTCAGTGAGACAAGGAAGCACAAAGTACCTAATAACTATTAACAAAACTTTATTAAGTCAATGCTACTAACTTAAACATAAGAGTTAGGTGATGGCAACATGGCATTTTATGGGTAGAGAATGAAACTTGTTGTCTTGGATTACTTACATGGTATATAATTGAGTCAGTTGCAACCTTAATTGAATTCTAGACATTAGAGAATAAGGTAAAGAGAAAGGAAAGAGGAGCAATGGGTTTGTTGCTATTGATTCATGTCCTTCTCTTCTCTATGATTGTGAAATTTCAACCTTCCGATGCTTGGGGGAAGGAAAGGCATTTCATGGTTTGCAAGATAGCAGAAGTATTGACTTGTTAAGTACTGAATTTTTCTTCTTTGAAGATAAACGGGTTAGAAAAAGCTCAACAATTTTCATTAATGAGTCCTTTTTCTTTTTCTCAAAAATTGTGTAGAAATACTTGACAGAAACAGCTTCAACTGTGGTGTTGGATTTACTTCCAACAGTCGCAGAGGGAGAGCTAGCATCAGTTTGTTCATGGGCCGATCAGTAGAGGTTCCATTATCGATAGGCAAGTCCTTTGCATTACATCAATACCCTGGGTGTATGCAATTACAAGTACTCAAACTTATTATTTTTTCTTTTCTCCAACCAATTTATTTTGGAATTTTTCATTTCAAGTTCATGTTCTACTTCTTCAAATAGAATTAGCTTTTGTGACACTTGAGTCAAGGATTCATGCGATTTGATACTTTCAAACAAGACAGAGATTTAGAATTTTGGAGGAGGATCAAATTAAATTGTGATATTAAGTTTGTCAATTAATTTTTCAAAATAATTCAAAATAATTTATTTTATAAGTAAAAGATTTAAAGATAATTCTTTAATTGTAAAAATGTCCTATACAAAAAATCTGATACACTGATCAGATACTGTCGATGTGGCCGATACTGATACAAAAAGTTTGGGCAACCTGATACTGATATTTACCTTGCACAACTTTAAATTTCTTTTTAGCTCTTGAACTTTTTGTGTTATATCGGGCCTGCTAAAACTCATTTTAGAGGAGAATTCCTAAATTTAGTTTATCACAAGGTAAATAATAGTGTAAATATAATTTGCTTCTTAGTCCTTCGGATCCACTGTCTTGAACAGGGGATTGCCACAATTTCAAATGAGAGAATGATATGTGTGTTGCCGGAGCAATCAACAACTACACTTCTCTACTACTGAGTTACCAAGACACATCAAGTGGTTGTAAGTTCAAAACCCTAGCATAACAATTCCATTTCCTCCATTAATATAACTAATCAAAATTTTTATTTTCCAGTATTTCCTTTGCGTCTTTCTTATATACGTAAAACTTCTCAGTATTTCAAACTGTTCATAAAAATCCTATCTGCTACATTGGTAAGTAGCCCATTTTCAAAAATTGCTTTGTTAACTACTTTCCATATAATAAAAGAAGTTTTTTCAAAATGTTTGCATTTCAAATCACTGAACTCAAAGCCAAAGGGTTTAATGGAAGACCACAGTCAAAAGAGAGGCAAATTTCTCACTTGATTTTGAATCTGAGCAGATAATTTAACAGAGAGCCGCATGTTCCTTGCTCATTTTGTGGGAGATATCCACCAACCACTTCATGTAGGCTTTGCAGATGATGAAGGTGGTAACACAATACAAGTTCACTGGTATAGAAGGAAGGCCAATCTTCATCATGTTAAGCATCTCTTCCACAGATACTTCTTTCACATGTTCATTGAGCACATTTTCTGTCACTGATTTCCTGCAATGTAGAATTTCCTCTAACTAATATATGTATAAATCACTGCACACTGTGCTTAATTTGATGCGATTGTATTACCTTTCTTTAAGAAACAAGCACAAGTCATTGAATGCCTTTTGAGAAGAAGAAAACGTGTTACTGTGCGTTAAACTACAAGTTGGCTTCACACACTGTGAATGATACTCGTTTTGACACTCCCTTTTGAAATTACAATAGGGCAGATGTATTATATTTTGCATCCCCATTGTGTATGATATGTTAAGTAGTAGGAAAATTATTGACATATTAATTAAGAGGAAAATTGTTGGCAAGCTAATTACCATAGTAGGAAAGATGCATTTTTTGTAAGCAGATAGTATATATTAATTTGCAGCTTAGGCTATTAAACTGTTATGGATCATACTATGCACTCATCTATTTGTCAAACATAGCAAGGCAGTACTTCAAGCTTTAAGCAACCTATAATTGGTAGCTAAAATACATGCTCTAGCATATTTGCTTTTTTAGCGATAGAATTTAAGCACGAGATATATACCTAACTGACAGCAGTATGCACCACGCTCTCATTATACAGAATTTTTAAGTGCATATGCATTCACTGCCATCTCTACAGTAAATGTGCTGGGTATTATTAAGCTAGGGCATATTTACAATGGATATGGAAGATATTGAAGTTCCAATGCAATAAAACACATTTTACTGCGAATTTCCATATCTTAGATTTGAAATATATTCAGAATCTAACAATGATGTCTTCCAGGTACAGAGCTGATGTGGATGTTGTTGGAGTGCATAGTTAATATTGAGAACAAGGATGTAAGTAAGGTCTCAGAGAAAACTCTGTCTATTACTGATGCTTGCGAAGCCAAGCCACTGACACTTCAATAATCTTTAAAACAAGCCATGATCCCATTTGTGATACGGTATACTGAATTTATAACTATGTCAGGCCTTTTAGTGTAACAAAAGTATTTATTACTTGTTTACTCCTTGTTGCTTATTGTTCACTATGTGTTATGTAAAATAATTGCATATATTAAACCCAAGAATTCCATTTGATCTGTTCATGACAACTTTGGTGTACAAGAATGTTGAAAATGTTGTATTCATTATTGATTGGGAAATTTTAGAAAGTATTTATCTTTCTAAAATTAAACGTCGTCAATTTAGTTGGCTTCCCTAAGCAGTAGCTATAGTTATATTTGCGATGTTACAATTTCTTAGTACTTGAATTCTACAATGTAAAAGTCTACTCCTATACAATGTTACAATCTCTCATTTGAATAATTAAAAAAAAAACTAAGAATAACCTGTTCCAGATATGTATTCAAAATCACAATAAAAGATACAAGAACGCATGCAGAATTGACTTTATTTGATGAGGAAGCAAGATGATCATCGACCTTCTGCAAAAGACTGGAATATATTAAGAATAAGATATAATATGTTATTCTCATAGTATTAAAAATAATTAAGAACTAATTTCTTTTTCTATATGCAGGGAAAAAATGTTGAAGAATTTGATAGATAAGAATAAGATATAATATGTTATTCTCATAGTATTAAAAATAATTAAGAACTAATTTCTTTTTCTATATGCAGGGAAAAAATGTTGAAGAATTTGATAGAAGGACCAAGAAATGCATTGGAGATGAGTATACTTTTTTGATCAAATCACAAGATGTCACATA
Organism: Hemerocallis citrina; assembly: GCA_017893485.1. Lineage (NCBI taxonomy): Eukaryota > Viridiplantae > Streptophyta > Magnoliopsida > Asparagales > Asphodelaceae > Hemerocallis > Hemerocallis citrina. The sequence continues at coordinate 402,660,319 of CM030359.1, read as the reverse complement.
TGGAAGAACAACTACAAGAATATTGACGGGATGCAAAATTAAAAAGGATGAACAAGAAGTTACAAGCAGTTTTAAGTTTAAGAAAGTTAAAGTCAAAAGTGATAATTGATCTTATGAAAAATACGATGATATCAGTTTATGATTTACTAATTTGTTCTTTTTTCATATCGTTTTTTAATATCAGTTTTAAGTTCAATAAAGTTAAAGTCGAAAATGATGATTAATCTTATGAAAAATATAATAATTATATCTTTATGTTGTTGTCTAGCTTTGGGTTCTTGATGCCTGCTTCAAATCTGATTTCGATGGGCTTGTTGTCGTCGGAGTAATTTTGAAATTCATGGGTTGCTTATTAAGATAATTGACTAAGTCGAATTTGTAGTATGAAGAATATGAGTGTGCTAAATGCAAGTGTGTTTAGATAAAAATTTCAATATTTATGTGCACCAAGCCACGTGCACTTGGTGCACGGTAATTTCAACTAGTAATTTATAAGTCCCTCAAAACTATTTTAGGATGTGCAATTTGCACAGGGTAACACTAGTGTATATCTTATACTAATAGGAGAGTGAGTCAACCCCTTTCTCATAGCACTGTCACATTTACCCAATACCCGGACCTGACCCAGACCCAGCATTGGATCTGGAACCGACCCGATCTATATGGGTCCTGGTCCGGGTCCTAAAATAAGACCTGATGCACATTTGGGTTCGGATCCAGGTTCGCTCAAAATAGAACTGACCCAGACCCGTTAAAAAATACCCCCAAACATATAAAATACCCCCAAATATATATATATATATATATATATATATATATATATATATATATATATATATATATATATATATATATATATATATATATAAAAGTAATTGTTGAAGATAGATGTGTAAATATAATATTAATTCATGTACTTAAGTGAAAAAATTGTTAGAATCGTAAGGTATCGGGTGCAAAAATACTTAAGTGCAAATATTTATTCTCTACTATTGGACCCGACGGGTAATTTTTTTTAATTAGGACCCAGACCCGGTTCTTGCAAGTCCGAGTTCGGGTCCATTTTTTTTACCCGTGAGTTACCGGATCCGAGTAGTAGAGGACCCGACCTGATAGGAGCCGATACCAACTCTACTCTCTCATTTCTCTATTTTGAAATATAGGAATGAGAGGAAAAGCAGAGATTCCTATTTAACTAACACGTGCACTACACATGATTTTAAAACTCAAAACAAAAAAAATTATAATCCCTCAACCACAGTCTCTTCCCCTCCTACTTTCTCAAATCTCACAAAATCTCACGTCTCTTCCCAAACCCACCATCACCCCCTAACTTAGAATTATATTTTTAAGCAAACACAATTCATAAACTTATTTTTATATGATTTTCTTAGTCTATCAAATTACCCTAACATGTGCTATAATGCATTGTTTATAATGTATAACAATTTACTGAATGTTAGTGATGTTATAATATACATGTTAACATAAATTAGTTGAATTTGTGATATCTTTTCATTGCATGCATTTTTTAGCTTTATTAATATTAAATGAAATAACATTATTGTTTGACAGTGATTCTCTAAGCCATATGCTTATATTAAGATGATAATGAAGATTTCAATAATTACGGCAGGGATTATTGAATACTGATTTGGGAAAAATAATTTTTTCTTATTCTTTATTCTTTACTGTATACATCTATATATAAGGATTACATTCTTGGAGGAGAAGAAAGGATATTGAGAGAAGATTGAGTGGTGAGAGATTTGGAAAATCTGTTTTCATAAATTAGGAAACAGAATATATATATTAGTACTTACTACATTTCAACACCCCCCTCAAGTTGGTGCATTGATATTGATCATGCCCAACTTATCAACAAATTTCAAGAAAAGCCGACTCGAAACTGCCTTGGTCAGGATATCTGTGAGTTGATCTTCTGACTTCACTTTAGATATCTCAATGACTTTCTCATCCAATTTCTCCTTGATGAAGAATCTATCTACCTCCACATCTTTCGTCCTATCATGTTGAACTGGATTGGCGGCAATATCACATGTTGCTTAACTGTCACAATACACATTCATAGGTTCATTCGGACCACAGCCTGTGTCCTGCAATAAGAGTTTTAGCCATTAAGCTTCTGCTATACATAGAGCCACTCTGCGATACTCAGCCTCTGTACTAGAGCATGCAACAATATTTTGCTTCTTACTTCTCCATGTAACTAGATTTTCTTCAACAAATGTGAAATATCCTGAAGTGGAGCGCCTATTAACTATAGATCCTGCCCAATCAGCATCAGTATATGCCTCAACCTTCAAGTGACCATGTTTCGCAAATAGGAGGAGCACCAAGTCTATGATCCCGGCGCAGATGTCTCTAAAATGCCATGATAGCAGCTTTTGATGCCTGTGTTGGACTCCAAAAAAGCCCTCAAAATCTGACCCCCTTTCCTGGAGCAGACTTAATATATCTCAGAATTCTCATCACTGTATCCATGTAGTGTTCCTGAGGTGCATGCATAAACTGACTTACCACACTTAAAGCATATGATAAATCTGGTCGTGTATGTGCAAGATACATCAGTCGTCCAACCAATCTCTGATATCTTTCCTTATCACAAGGCACATGATCAGATTCGTTGCAAAGTTTCAGTTCTTCTTCTAATGGTGTACCAATCGGCTGACAAGCAGACATTCCAGTTTCCTTCAATAAATCGATAGCATACTTTCTTTGAGACAAAAATATACCATTTCTTGAGCAAGAAACTTCAATACCAAAGAAAATATCTCAAAGAGCCAAGATCCTTCATTTCGAACTCTTGTGACAAGAAGCTCTTCAATGCCATTCTCTCCTCAGGATCATTTTCAGTTACTATCATGTCATCCATATATATAATGAGAGCAGTAATCTTATCTTCTTTCCTTTTCAGGAATAGGGTATGATCTGAATTACTCTGAAACTATCTGAATGTCCTCAATGATTTTGTAAACCTCCCAAACCAAGCTCTTGGCGATTGTTTGAGACCATATAGCGCCTTCCTCAACCGACACACTTTATTACTGTGTTGAACTGGTCTATTTGATCCTGACGGTAGATCCATATAAACCTCTTCTGTCAATTCTACTTGCAGAAATGCATTCTTCATATCAAATTGCTCCAACGACCAGTCAAGATTTGCAGCAAGTGACAGTAGAACTCAAACAGTGTTGAACTTTGCCACAGGTGCAAATATTTCGTCATAATCAATTCCATAAGTTTGAGTTTACCCTTTGGCAACCAGCCTTGCCTTGTACCGCTCTATCGAACCATCCGACTTATATTTCACTGTATAAATTCATCTGCATCTTACCGGCTTCTTTCTCGCTGGCAGTTCGACTATCTCCCAAGTCTCATTCTTTTTCAAGGACTTCATTTCCTCATCCATGGCTACTTTCCACCTTGGATCGGCTAAGGCTTCTGCACACTGTTAGGAATAGATACAGCAGATAATTGATTCACAAATGACTTATTTGATTCAGACAATCGATGAGTGGACACATAATGACTCATGGGATACTTGACTTTACTAGTGGGATTAGGCTCATAAGTAGATTTTGGGATATCTCTCGTAGTTGGTTTGGGAGTTCTCTTTTTGGAGCTTCGAACAGCGATGACGATTGGTTTTGGGGTTCTGCTGGGGGTAGAGATATATCTGATGGTACTGATGGTGGAGATGGTTCAAATGGTGCTGGTGGTGGATATGGTTCAGATGGTGCAGGTGGTGGAGATGACTCATCTTCATGGAGGTTCGGCACTGACTGTAATTCTTCGTGGAAATTTTCTTTCTCAACCAAGTCTTCGTTCGAGTGATCGTCACTACTTACATCCTGATTTTCTTCATCACACAAATCCAGATCATACGGGTACAGTCATCAATAAAGGTCACAAACCATTTGGCTCCTCCAATTGTAGTGATTTTGGATGGATCCCAAACATCAGAATGAATAATCATAAATAGAAGGGAGCTTCTACTAGGACTTAGAGGAAAAAAGACACGGTGACCTTTTGCGAGTTCACACACATCACACCGAAAGGCATATATATCCAACTTCAAAAATAAACTTGGAAATAATTTCTTTAAATAACCAAAAGAAGCATGCCCTAGACGTCGATGCCATAGCCATATATCTGATTTCTTCTTTTCATCTTCGGATGTTTCCGTACTTAGAGCTTGAGTCAACTTGCTTGAACTTTCAGATTCTAAATCCAGGTAATAGAGCTTCCCCTATCTAACCCCATAACCATTTGTCTTGCGAGTTCGAATATCCTTAAACACACAATGTGGAGGCCAAAAGACTACAATACAATGTAAGGCAGTAGTTATTTGAGCAACTGATAATAGGTTAAAATTTAAGGATGGCACAACTAGGGCAGTTTCTAAGGTTATGTTATTTTTGAGATGTATGGTACCCTCTCCAGTAAAAGTGGCAGGATCACCATTGGCAGTGGACATAGTTGATTTGGTGAATGGTTGAAAATTTTGAACTCGTTTAGAATCAAAAATCATATGTTCGGTAGCACCCGAATCAATTATCCATGCATTTTTCATAATAGAAGTATAAATATTAAATATCTTACCATCATTTCCTACAGCTGTAATTAATGTAGAGGCAAGTCCAATACTCTTCTTAGCTCCATCAGTTTTTCCCGTTGTAGCAGCACAAGAAAAACAACTGATCTGATCTTGAGCAACCAATAGCAAACGACACAACTTGGCCAAGAACAGTAACTAACAACGCAACAAACAGTACCCTCCGATAGAATAGCTCCTTTTAGATCTGATCTGGATCAAATCCAAGGGCCCGAACACCAAACAACAACAGCAACTGAATGAAACAGTAACAATAGAGCAAGTGAGACCAACAATGGCAGGGGGTAAGGGTGACGGTCAGCACTGGTAGTCGGGGGTTGGGCGCCTGGGCATCAACGGGGGCAGCACCGGGAGGTCAGGGTAAGCGTCGGGGTCACCGGAGGTGGTGAGGCTCGCCATGAAAAACAGCAGCAACACAGTAAAAGAGCCAACAACTCAGCTAAAGTCAATGGCGATGGCAGCCAGAGCTAGGGGCGATGGTCGGCGTTGTAGGAGGCGGTGGCGTCGATGTCGAATGACGGCGTCGGAGTTGCCAGGGACGAGGAAGCTCGTCGGAAGGGATGGATCTTCGGGATTTGCTGCTGCCGTTGAAGACGAGGATAGGGGAAAAGACTGTGGGAGTACCAGAGATGGGGGTCGTCGGGATCGGGTCGACGAGTACATCTGGCACTGCTGTCGACCAGGAAAAGGAGCAAACAAAGGGTGGGTTTCGCGGTTGCTGTGTTGGGTGTCGATGAGGTGGGCGACGCTCAAGAGGAGCATCGACGATGAGGACGGCGATGGGGTTAGGTCGCCGGAGACGGGGGTTCGCCGGGATCGGTCAACGAGGATATTCGAGGATCGGGGTTTGGTCGGGATCGGATCATGATGCACCTCCTTCTCTTCTTCTTCAGTTAGCTTAGATTTGGTTAGACTCTGATACCATATTGAATACTGATTTGGGAAAAATATTTTTTTTTCTTATTCTTTATTCTTTACTGTATACATCTATATATAAGGATTACATTCTTGGAGGAGAAGAAAGGAGATTGAGAGAAGATTGAGTGGTGAGAGATTTGGAAAATCTGTTTCCTATACATTAGAAAACAGAATATAGATATTAGTACTTACTACATTTCAACAGGGATGATATTCATAATTTTCTCCTAATTCTCTTAATTTTATTTTTTTTGAGTTATATATAATTTTATGAGTCTCTCAAAACTATTTTAGGCCGTGCAATTTGCATAGGGTAACACTGGTATTATATCAATATCTTATACTAATAGGAGATAGAGTCTACTCCCTCTCTCATTTCTTTATTTTGAAATAGAGAAAGGAGAGAAAAATGAGGGATTCCTATTTAACTAACACGTGCACAACGCACAATTTTATTAAAAAAATTAAAACAAAATAAAAACATCAATCCCTCAAACACAGTCTCTCCCCCTCCCACTTTCTCAACCTCATAAAATCTAAAGTATCTTCCCAAACCAACCCCCATCCCCTAACTTAAAATTAAATTTTTAAACAAACACAATTCATAAAAAAAATTATATGATTTTCTTAGTCTATCATCTTTGTCATAACTTGTGCTATAATGCATGATTTATAGTGTATAGTCTATTTACTGAATGTTAATGATGTTATAATATACATGTTAACATAATTAGTTGAATTTGTGACATCTTTTCATTGCATGCATTTTTTAGCTTTAGTAATATTCAATTGGATAATATTATGGTTTGACAGTGATTCTAAAAAATCATCTGCTTATATGCGGATGATAATGAAGATTTCAGTAATTACGGTAGGGATAATATTTATAAGTTTCTCCCAATTTACTCACACTTTTTTGGAGTTCTATATAATTTTATGAGTCTCTCAAAACTATTTTAGGATGTGCAATTTGCATTGGGTAACACTAGTCTATATCTTATATTAATAGGAGAGAGATTCTACCCCTCTCTTCTTTCTCTATTTTGAAATAGAGAAATGAGAGGAAAAGTAGGGATTCATACTAAACTAAGATGTGCACTATGAATGATTTGATTAAAAAACCAAAACAAAAATGAAAACTCCAATCACTCAAACTCTATGTTTTGACACTGGTTATCTGAACCATCTGCTTATTTGAGGAAGCTAATGAAAATTTCAATCATTACTGTAGGAATGATACTCATAAGTTTCTCTCAATTTTCTCACGTTTTTTGGGATATCTATATAATTTTATGAGGCCCTCAAAACTATTTTAGGATGTGCACATGGTAACACTAGTTACATTTATATCTTATACTAATAGAAGAGTGAGTCTACCCCCTCTTCCCTTTCTCTATTCTGAAATAGAGAAATGGGAGAAACGGTAGGGATTCCTATTTAACTAACGCGTGCATTAGGCATGATTTTTATTAAAAAGCAAAAAACAAAATAAGAACGTCAATCTTTCAAACCTAGTCTCTTCCCCTCACTTTTCCAATCTCACAAAATCTCAAGGTTCTTCCCAAACCCACTACCAACCCTACTCTACCCCTAAGCAGCTTTAGTTGTATAACATTATGGTTTGGTAGTGATTATCTAAACTATTTTCTTATGTGAGGATGATAATGAAGATTTTGGTAATTATGGTTGGAATGATATTCATAAGTTTCTCTGAATTCTCTCATATTTTTTGGGAGTTCTATATAATTTTATGAGTCTTTTAACACTATTTAGGCTGTGCAATTTGCACAGGGTAACACTAGTAGTAAAATATGCAAACTAACATTGAATTGAAGTACTCCCATAGACAGTGTTGGTGTAACGCCCCGAATTTCAAAATACACTGAATTCGAGATTCCATAGGATCTTTACACTTCTTTCGTACAATTTTACAAGCAATTTAAAACTTTTCACTTTACATCAGTGTTTACATGAAAACTTTACACTTTACATTTTTACAGCGGAAGCAAATTTACAACATTTAAATAAATGTACATCAACATTTGAATAATCTCTAAGCATCTGTGCTTCTTTAATCTTTACATGTCATTTACCCTGCATACAAAACTATGGGTACGTCAGTTTATTCAACCGACGAACATTATACACGGCCATCCTCTCTATGTCGAAAATAGTATAACTGGTTTTCCATATTTAACAAATACAAACTTGTCACATATCAAACTAAAGGGAATACCCTAATGATGTCGTGTTGTGATTGTGCACTTAATCCTTAATGCAGTTATTTATATTACATGACACTAATGCACACTTGTCGGATTCTATGCATCCCATATTACATAGGTCCGAGGGCAAGCCTCTTAATCGTTCTTCATCTTGTAGGGTTCAATCCCTCGTCATGACTTAATCTACTACTGTAACTACGGTAAGTATCCTAGATGATCTATGAGTACAAGCTCTTGTACAGAAAACCTGGAGGGGAATCCCACACCATGTCTTGACTCATCAAGCATGCATTCTATGGCAATTCAGCCTTCTTCATGGCACACGACCCTCTTGCAGTCACCAAACATCCCACAAGCGTCGCCAAAATCCGATCATTCTGAGTAGTGCCCACGCCATGTCTTGACGCATCAAGCATGCATTCTGTGGCTCACCCCCGCATCGTAAACTCGAAGCTCTCATACTTGTGTTTTTCTCTCACTTTCATCACCTCTTCACTATGTACTAAGTCCTTAAATTTAATGAAATCAAGAACAAAATCAATCTCTTAGAGTTAGCCCTCTCACTACTACCGGTCTTATTTCTTTCATTTCACAATGACCCAAACTGGTCTTTTCAATGTCAATAATCATAATTCATCACTTTCACTTGCCGGTGTGAGTTTTGGCTACACTCTAATTTTCAATTCCAATTCACAATTCATATGTTTGAGTTTTCATGCTCAATAACATTCTCTTTTCCAATCACTTGATTTCTAAATTATTCATGAGTCCATAACCATACATGGAATTCAATTATCATGCATGCATTTCATCAAATATTTATTTCCACATTAAAAATCATATCACCAATTATATGGTCAAAGTGAACATTTACAACACATGATTATCACACTATTCTTCAATGAGAATAATTCATACCACTTCACTTTATATATTTTCTTTCTTATTTATATTTCCTTTCTAGCACTTTATTTCAATTCTTTTTGTAAACTAAACTAGTGTAGAACCATACAACTTTTCACAAATAAACTAGTGTAGAACCATAGTTCTATCTACATTTTTGTTCTAAAAAATGTACTCTATTTCATTTAATAACTCCCAATTTATTTTTCATAAATCCCACATAATTTTAGAATAATAATAATATTTTTTCCATAATTTTTTAAACATCAAAACCCATCAAAAAAAATATTTTTTCCAAAAAGTTACATACTGGCTGAGACCAGGATTCGAACCAACAACCACCGGGAACCCAACCGCACGCTCTGGCCATGTGGCCACTAGTGCTCAGTGGTATAGAAGAGAGCCAGAGAGTTATATACTCTCGGTTCGAAACTGAATTAATTTTAAAAACGCACATAAAAAGGTGGTGTTCTCAAGTATCGAACCAGCAATCCAAGGGACACACCGCACAACACTGTAGCGCTAAAGCGTCCCCCGACCACTTGAGCTATAGGCTCAAGTTGTCTTGAATATAACTCGAATTTTAATTAAATCAACTCTCTGTCTTATAACACATTTCAATGTTCAAAAAGCTCTCATTTGAGTTTTGCTTTTACTAAACTTACTGTAAATTTCCAGATTAATTATTCCCATAATAATTTATACTCCAGTATATTAAAAAATAATTTTTTTCAATAATTAAACACATATTTTTATACAATTAGCTCAAATTATATGCTACTACTACCACATTTCTTTTTTTTTCAACATTTCTTATCAAACTTTAACATCAATGATCTCTATATTAATAATCTTTATATCAATTCTCTGTTTTTATTCATTTCACAAACCCACAAAGTTCAAGTCATTCATTAGCATATTATCACAAAAGGTACAATCGAGTGCATGAAACAACATTTCGCCTACTAATAATTGCATATGGTTTTGATGCTAAAAATAAATTTCTCTTTAAGCAATTCATGGCTATAATTTATTTACACACAACTTAAGTTTAATGATGGAACCACATACAAGTTATATATCAACATTCCAATCAACTAATAAGCCAATTTTCCAAATTAAAATGTACTCTTATTAATCTTTTTCATGCATCATCATTTCAATTCAAATCTAGCATGCTTCCTAATTAGAAACATGGAAAATAACCCACCTTAATTGGAGAGAAATACAATTTGCAATACCTCCTAAACACAAGTCCTTGCCAAGAGAGCGATCCTCCTCCTCCTCGATGTGCACACGCGCTCTAAGATGCCAACCCAAGCTCCAAGAGGGGGGGGGGGTATTTATACTAAAAATTTGGGTAAATGGAAGGCTATGATTAAACTAGGAGTTAGAAACAAAATGCTAGGATTCAAGGAGGAGTTACAATAACCAACCATGATCAAGTAACCACCACCCATGACTCCACTCAAAATTTTCTTTTCCCTCCAATGCTCAAAACCGGCCATGCATGGTGCATTTGCACGTGTACGTGTAATGCACATGCATGCATTTGTCTTCATTTAAAAAAAGTTGTACATTACATTTTCAATAAAAATAATCCTTAAAATATGTTCTACATTACAAGTTGTATTTAAAATAAAAATAACTCATGGGCTTTGGTTTATGGCCCAAAATAGTAGTTTATAAAAAGAAGATAAATAAATTAAATTTGGGCTTAAAAAGAAAGGCTTAAGTTTATTTGAAAAAGGCCTTTATATAAAAATAATTAAAGAGTACATATATATATCATCATAAAATTTAATACTACCAAAAATATTGCACGTGCACACTACGTGCAAAATAAATAATAAATTTTTATAAATTAAAATCGGGGCATTACAGTTGGTGCTATGTGCCCCCCCCCCCCCCAAAAAAAAAAATTTTAAAAACCCTTAAAAGTTATTGATTTTTTTTAAAAAACACTTCTTAAATCTATTAAATTTTATAGTTTGAGTTTGACCTCTAAGAGCATCCACAGTCGTTTGCTATTTATCCATTTTATGCATATTTTAGCTTAAAAAGTGATGCAGTCGTTTCCTATTTATGCATATTTTGACGATTTTGCAACAGTGGTTTGCTATATATGAGAGCGGAAATGAGAAAATGCATATTATACAGGACGGATCTTGAAGATCCGTCCCACGAAAAAAAAATTTAATTGGTCGGACCGAACTCGAAAGTCCGTCCGACGTTTTTTTTTGAATTTCCGAAAAAAATTCCATAAATAAGCCTAAATCTCCTTGGACGGATCTTGAAGATCTGTCCGTGGAGGGACCCACCTCATTTTTCTTTAAAACTAAAAAAATGTTTTTAATTATTAAAAAAATTGCAAAAAAAATTTAAAATTCGTGGGATGGATCTCGAAGATCCGTCCGATCATAAAAAAAAATTGTTTGCTATATTATAGCATTTTACCACTGCCGCAAACTCGCTTTGCTATATGTATAATATGCAAAACTGCATATTTTAGCAAAACACGACTGTGGATGCCCTAAAAGTTATGAAAAAATCCCTATGTATTTCTATATAGCCATAGAAAATTTTTTTTGGCCCCTGAAAAAATTATTCTTGCTTCGCCCCTGCCCACAGACGCCAAACTTGTTTAATGCTCATTGACCGTAAGAACTCAATCTCTCTGTTAGAGTAAAACGAATGAATTCAACACATGGCAAAAGGCGAAAGGCAAAAGGCGACCAGAGTTCCTCCCGTGCAAACCAGAAGCTCCACGCAGCCAACAACCCCCCGTCGCAGTGCTCGATGGCGAAAAGAAGAAGAAGGGATGAAGAGGGGGACAGGAAGGTGGACCATGGAAGCAGAGCGAATATAGGACCTGGCGACCTCACTAGAGGAAGAGGACAGACTTGGAATTAGAGATGCTCGAACGGACCATAGAGGTCATTCGAGTAGAGGTGGTGATGATTAAGGGTATAGAGGCGAGGATTCGGAAGGGCGACGTAGCTCGCCGATCAGGGAGAGAGGTAGCCCCCGCCCTCTATCGACCTATAGAAAGTCATACGTGGATGTTACTAGAGCGAGGATAGAAGGCCACAGTCGGGGAGAGAAAATTAAGAGGATTCCGTCACCCGAGCCGGAGCCAATGAAGAGGAAGAAGGACGAAGAGGGAGAGTGGGTACTTGTGAAACCAAAGAAAGTGAAGAGGGCAGAGATGAGATCTGGGAAAGCTAAGTCTTCCTCTTCATCGTCGGTGCCGAACACTACGAAGAAATTGGCTCAATATCACAAGTATGCAGCTAGAGGCCATTCGATCCACGAATGTCCTAATGATTGGTTATGTTATGCTTGTAAGAAGTTCAGCCACATCTCGGTAGCTTGCCCTACGGGTAATCCAGCGAGGAGCACTCGTTCAAGTTCGACAACCCCACTCAAGAAGCTGACTCCTACCGCTGGAAGGGTTAACACGATAGACACGAATAGAACAGCGAAGAGCCAAGACGGAGGAAGAAAAGTTATTAAGTCAGTAGTCTCACTAACGCCGATAATGGCAGAGTTTGAGAACCACTTGAAGATGTGCATTATGCTGAAAATACACACCGGAAATCCCACCATTGAGGCGATAGCCAAACAATTAGATGACTGTGTAAGACCGATCTCGGGTTGGGTTTGGGATATTCAAAAAGTGAGATAGGATGTTTACATGGTATTCTGCAAGACTGAAGAAAGAACCAAAGAAGTACTTATGATGGGGAGTTTAGAAGGGGATGAGTTCTACGTGACGATGAGCAGATGGTCGAGGAGTTTTGGTGCTATGAAGGTCGACACGCAACAGGCAGTGTGGATTCGTCTATTCAATCTCCCGTTTCATTGTTGGGTTCGATCAGCGTTTTAAAATGTTATTAGCGAATTTGGGTACCTCATTGAGATCGACAAGAATACTTACCTCCAAACTCGGCAAGAATATGCGAGATTACAAATTGGTGTGGAGAATCTGAGTTTAATCCCATCGGCAATCATCGTCAAGTTCGAGGAGGATAGACACAAGGTAAAAGTCATTGTGGAGAAGAAAAAGAGGGTCTCTTTTATGGGTTCGTCGGAGTGGTCGGGGACCAAAGCGGAGGGCCACAAGATAGAGGAGACGGAGGAAGAAGAAACACTGCAACCATTCGATCCAGTTCAACAAGATCCTGGCCTTACAAATAAAAACTTTCATAGTAATAGAGGAAATGTGGCTCCATCGTTAGATCCAAATAAAGCCTATCGCAGCCATCCATCACACGAAACACAAGATCCTTTCCTAACAGCGGATCAAAAAAGAAGGTGGAGACAGCTGTCAAGAGGTAGATGGCATGCCGCTTGTTACGCGACGTGTAAGAGGATTGGAGGGTCTAGTCAAAACGTCAATCAGTATAGGCAGGGGGTCTTCCAACGGATGTGAGGTGTCAGAGAGGTGGGGGGGGGGGGGGCAGGCTAAGGTTTCAAATCAAACTGAGAAAGGTATGTGACTCATTTTTCGACAAAGGGAAATGTGTGGCGGATGTGACAGATCAGAACTTAAGCCCCACAAAGTCAGATGCTGAAGTGCTTATGTTGTCTAAATGAGATTTTCAAGAAGGGCTTGAGTTAGCGGTTAAAACAATTTCAATGAACTTGGGCTGTGGGCCTTCTACGCAGGGAGGGCCATGGGCCGTGGCCCTTGCAAGTCTACCACTACAGACATCGGCTGACAATGAGAGAACGGAAAATAGAAAATATGGGTGAGGGAGGTGAAGACGAGGAGCAGGGGGAACATGAAGGGGCCGAATGTGAGGGGGGCCAGAGGCTCGAGGTGGAAGGGTACAAGGAGATCCACAACAGTAGAATCATGATGACTGAAAATGAGAAGATAGCGACTCTAGATGGACTTGGGGAGGAGTCTCACGACTCTTCCGCAGAAAATAAAAAATGGGTACTAAGAGTTAAGGAATTAAAATCGGGGACATAAGGTATTTTTCAAAAATAGAGCACGGACACAATCCTACAAAACATTGGGAGCGGCATCGATGAAGCAAAGAGAAAGAGCAAAAGGCAGATTGACAGATGAGGATCAAAGGGGCCGAGCGAGGAAGATCTCATCAGATCGGCAACAAAAGCAAAAGAACCAACGTCGGCATGCAGAGGTTCGTTTTCTATTCTAAGTTTCATTTCGGATAATATGCTTTTGTACTATGCCTGCGCACTAGGTCTTGACATGGGTCCACTAGAGATAGCCAATTGCAAAGGGTTAATGACCTTAGGGATGAAGTGTATAGACGGGGTATATAGAAGGTGTTACATTGGGTGTGCGTATAGGGGATTAAAGGTGTATTTATTTTTTAATGTTAAATGTCTTTTGGAATGTCAGAGGTATGAGGTCGAGAGTTAAGAGTAGATTGGTGAACGATTCCGTTGCTAATAAAAGGCCGATCGTTTGTGCCCTGCAAGAGACAAGGATCAATAACTCGCAGAGTAGGGACTTTAAGGGTTTAAGATCGATGAGAGACTTACAGTGGAATTTTAAGCCGTCAAGGGGGATGTCCGGGGGAATTGCTTTAGGTTTTGACTCTGCATTCTTTGAGCTGATTAAGGAGTTTGTCGAATCGTATTCGGACACCATAAGAATTAAAAGAAAATGGATGGGTGGGAACAAATGATTATCTCAGTGTATGGGCCCTACAATTCAAACCTTAGAGACGAATTCTGGTTAGATTTAAGATCCATTCGAAATAAATGGGATGGACCTTGGGTTGTGGGCCGGGATTTTAACATTACAAGATTTTCTTCGAAACATCGGGGGAGGAGTAACAGCGAAAGAGACATATTTCATTTCAACCTTCTAATCAACGACCTCGATCTGGTTGAGATACTGGGGAATCATAGGAGATTTACTTGGACGAACATGCAAGCTAACTTGACCTTAGCTAAACTCGATAGAATTTTAGTTTCAACAGATTGGGAAGATAAATTCCCGATGGCTACAGTGAGTTCGATTCCAAGAGTAACGTCAGATCATACTCCACTAGCTCTTCAGTGTGGTAGTGGTAGACGTATCATCCTTCATCAATTCAGATTTGAGAAAGCTTGGACCTATTGTAATAACATTAGAGAAGTTATTGACGGATCGTGGAAGGAGCCTACGAAAAAGATCGATGCGGTTTCCAAGTGGACCTACAAACTTAGGAGATTGCGAAAAGCACTCAAGCGGTGGGCTAAAGAGGAAATGGGAGATCTCAAAAGAACGAAAGAAAAACTGGGGGCCAAAACACAGGAACTAGAAACAATGGAGGAAGATAGATTTCTAGAAAGAAGAGAAATAGACGAATTGGCAGCTAACAGAATTGAAATGCACCATATTGGAGAGATGGAGGAGTGCTATTGGAGGCAAAGATTGAGGATCCAGTAGCTTAAGGAAGGAGATTCCAACACTGCCTTCTTCCATAAGGTGGTGAATGGTAGAAAACGACATGACAAAATCAATGGACTTTTTGTAGGAGATACGTAGCCAGAAGAGAGCAATGATATTAGACAAGAAGTAGATAGGTGCTTCAGAGAATTGGTTGGAAAGAAGAATTCACACAAATGCAGATTACAGCCGGATATGTGGAATGAATCGAGACTGGAGGGGAGTGAGGAGCTGGAAGGAACTTTCTCGGAAGAAGAAGTGCTAAAAGCTATCAAATGCTTGGGCCAGGACAAAGCACCGAGACCGGACGGATTTCCTTTCCTATTTTATAGACTATATTGGACGATTGTCATGAAGGACTTTCTAGAAATTGTTTCGGAGTTCTTTTTTGGAGAGGCGCAGATTGATAGACTTAACTATGCAAATATAATCATGATCCCAAAGAAAACCGAGGTACTTAGGGTGTCAGACCTCAGACCTATTAGCCTTTTAAATGGCTCTTTCAAAATAATAGCTAAAGTGCTAGCAAACAGACTATCCCCGCACTTAAGGGTTATTAATGATGGATCGCAAAGCGGATTCGTCAAAGGTAGGGATATAATGGACAGTATCACCTCGGCCCACGAATTGGTCTTCCGAGCAAACAAGGATATAGTGGAAGGCTTCCTACTTAAAATTGATTTTGAGAAAGCCTACGATACGGTAGATTGGGATTGTGTGGATGAGGCACTGGAACTAAAAGGATTTGGGGTTAAATGGAGAATGTGGATGAAGATGTGTGTTAGAAACGGAAAATCGTTTGTACAACTTAATGGGGAGTGTGGAAAGGAAATCAAATGTCGTAGAGGACTGAGGCAGGGAGATCCATTGTCACTGTTGATCTTTACTATCATTGCCGATGGAATGGCAGAAATGATTAGGAGAGGATGTGAAGCAGGAATCATAAAAGGGGTGAAGGTAAAAGGCTGTCCAGTACCGTTGTCGGTTCTTCAATATGCAGATGATACTCTTATGTTTGGGATTGCAAAGATTGAGGAAGCCATGGCTATTAGGGTAATGTTAAGATGTTTTCAGTTATGGTCGGGACTAAAAGTTAATTTACACAAAAGTGATGTTATGGCGCTAAGCAACGAATCGGCCAACACATTTATGATGATCCCAGTGGTGCTAGAATGTGACAAAGGGGATTTCCCACTTAAATACTTGGGTACTCTGATAAGATCGGGAAAACTACTTAAGGAGGATTGGGCACCATTGGTAGAAAAGATAGAGAAGAAACTGGACGGGTGGAAGGGGAAACTATTATCTCTAGGAGGGCAAATCACACTCATCAATTTGGTTCTCAGCAGTCTACCTACGTAATGTCTATATATGAGATCCCAAATTGGGTTATCGAAAGAATCGACAAGTGTAAGAGATGTTTTCTGCGGAAAGGTACTCAGGAGAAAAATAAGGGACTGAACCTAGTTCGGTGGGGGAGGGTCTGTAAAAAGAAAGAGTTTGGTGGGTTTGGAATTGTTAAACTACGAGATATGAACAAAGCACTTCTAGCTAAGTGGTGGTGGAAAATCCACAAACAACATAAGGCGTGGTGGGGAAACTAGTTCTTGATGTATCGTAGACTAGAAAAGGTTTAGATTTGGGGAAAGAAGCAAACACGGGAAAGCCTCCTACATGTGGAAAAGGATTGCGAAGGTGGGGGAGGCCTTCCACGCTAATACCAAGTGCAGTATGGGTAATGGAAAAAAAAAACCAGATTCTGGAAGGACAAATGGGCGGGAGAGAACACTCTACAAGCACTTTTCCCACAGGTGGCAAGAGATTCAACAGAGGAAAATGCAATGGTGGCAGAAGTTTGGAAAAACAATACAGTCAATCTCCAATCAGTGGGAGTCTTATCCCAGGAAAGCCAGCGACAAGTCCAACAACTAAAGACATATTTAGAAAATGGGGTGAGACTGACTACGAGAGTAGATGACGAAAGAATTTAGAAATTAGAATCTAATAGCATGTTCTCGGTTTCCTCCATGTATAACTTCTACAATGACGGGGGAATTAGAAATTCAGAGGCGAAAATTATTTGGAAATCTGAGGTCCCGAATAAGGTGAAGGCTTTCCTTTGACTTGTCTTGAATAATGCGATTCTATCAAAAGTCAACCTTCAAAAACGTAAAATTCCGATCGATGTGCAATGCCCAAGATGTAACGAGGGGGAGGAGGGCACACTACATATCTTCGTTACCTGTCCTAAAGCAAGACTTTTATGGGAAATTATGGGTTTCGGGTTTGGTATTATGTCAACTCCCAACACTATTGACGACCTGTGGGGGGAATGGAGACTGAGGCATATTAGAAAAGAGTATAGGATGATTTGGGATATTACTGTAGCTGCTAGTCTCTAGAGCCTGTGAATAGATAGGAATGATGCGTGCTTTCGTAACAATAATTGTAGAGCTAAAGTGCTATTAAATAAAACGATGACTCTTATTATTGCTTGGGCAGGTCAAACAGGAACCAGAAAGAAGCTTCGACTGGAGGGAGCAGAGTAGATTGGATGGGTGGATTTCATCCCTACGATCCGGTGCCAGGCTTGGGGCAGGATAGCAGGGAGGAGATCACTTGTCAAGACCAGTACTCAACCTTTCAGCTATCTCGGGTAGGGCACTCACCATATGTGTTACTGATGGGATTCTCCAGGAGTATGTACTCTTGGTTGTTTTGATTTTATTTAGTGTTGTATGCTGATTGGATAATGTAACTGGAGGTATTTTGTTAATAGATGTTGTAGTTTATTTTGATGTAGATGATATTTGTAATATTTGGTTTCTTTAAAACCTCATTTAAAACCTCATTAATGAAACAGGTGACTGGATAGGTCACTTTTATCTTTAAAAAAAAAACGAATGAATTCAACAATCTATGCTAGCAATATTTTGGAAGTTAATCTATTCATATCCCTCTTTCTTTCTTCCTTTTTTTAAAAGTAAAAAGTTACTACAGACCGGAAAGTCTGAAATTCCAAAAGATTATAAGAGATGCAGAGACCGGAACATCACTCTTTCAGATTCATCTCATCAATTCATACTACTGACAGTATAAGACCAGATTAATCTTATTATTCAGAAGTAGTTTATTCCACTTGTACAGATTACAAGGATGATGAAGATTAAGTAAATTTATATGATCCGAGTCTAGTTTCTTGTGATGCATTGAGAATCAACAATTACAAAGTATAATTTCAACTGAAACCCTTGCAACTCACCGCAGCCCAATATCTCAAAATCTGCATGATCAACTACAAACTCTAACGAAGCAGCGAAAACCCATGATACAATGGCCATGGAGCTTCGATGCAATGCACGAAGAACACAATTCATCCTTAATTAGATATTAGGTTCAAGCTAATCCGTGATTAATTAGCATCTTATGGGACTCAATGGAGAAACTAACCCACTCAAGTCCTCATGTTCGGACCCGAAAGGAAGCTGCTTTTTTGCAAGTAATGAGTGCAGACGAAACAGGGCCGGCCGGAATATGTTTTATGCAAGTAATGAGAAAACTGTGGCTTATGATCGGGAGCCATCTCTTCTATAGGGGAAAGATCCCAACCCGAGGTAACGAAGAAGCCAACTCCATGATTTCATGCGGCTAGAGGTCGTATTTCCCCTGCTGAGAACAGCTAAGGTCCAGTGTGTTGGAAATACAGCACAGCATAGATTATAGGACTTTGAAATGGAGGGTCCTCGCACGCCTTTTCTTCGCTATTAGAGCTACCGGTGCCATGCTCTTAACGCATATCAGACTTCTCCTTGATGTGTTGGTGGGTTGTTCCCGTATGTATCAAGTCGGTGACTGATAGGTAGGAGATCTCGTATATATCTGGATAGATAGATAACTATAGGGAGTAGTGAGTGTGCATTCATTCATGTACAAAGGTTTAGGTTATCTAGGTAGTATGGTGGTTCTCAACCCGGTGGGCTTGTTCCTGTTGCTGTTTGAAAAACTCTGTACGTAGTGGTTCCTCTTCCTTTGCTGAGATCCAGGTGATTCCTGTGTCCCGGGTTCTCTATCATCATAATAGCTGTGGCAGAGTAGTTGTTTCTCGCCTGATGTCCCGAAGAGCTTTTGATTAGTAGGGGAGGTGAGCCCCGGTAATGTTTCGAATACTGAAATAGATCTCGGTGGACTTGGTAACTCAATAGAAATAGCTCTTTATGAAATATGTAGGCCGTTAGGCGGTTATACCTGCATGCCATAGCTTATGAGTCGACGGTTGTTCTGGGTACCTAAAAATAGGTATCCTAAAAGGTTAATTTTTTTTGTTTGGAGGAATGGGAAAAAAAAAAAGAGTGGAAATCCCTAGTAGAAGGAAACAAAAGCAAGCGCATTCGGCTTCTAAATTCTCATAGGCCCTCCTTCCCGAATTCCTTTGAAACCCCTAAACCACAAGCTACACGCCTTCAACATTCCATCGTTACAATGGGTTCAGCAAGCCCGGGCGGATTCAGCTCACCTGCAGTCGTGTTTTCATTACTGCACGGAATTCGCTGGTGACGATGCAAACCTTATCAGCTTATTCCAATGAAGCCTTTCCGGGGCAGCATTAGACTGGCTTACCAACCTCCCGGCCGAAGAAATTGAAACATTCGCTGAGTTGGCCGACAAGTTCATCAAGCAGTTCTGCTACAACATCGATGTCGTGCCCACTCGCCCTATAGAATGAATTGTTGGAGGCTTTACTTGACGAGTAGACCTTAGTTACCCAATGAATCATTTGCAACATACGTGGGAAGGTTAATGGCCCTAGCAGCTAAAGTGAAAGTGATGCCTCCAGTCCATGAAAGTTATCAGACGGATATGTTCTAAAGACCGCTAGTAACCCCCTGGTTAGTTACTTTTTTTTAGGGGACTTTGGGGATTTGGAATATTTCATCTGCAACGGGCAATCGAATGGAGTCTTTTATTAAAGTGGGTAGATTCCCGGCCACAGCTCCGCTTTTGGTAACCCATCTCCAGCTATCACGCAATCTGATGATCCGCGCGATCTGGCTCCAATTCAAACAAGAAGCGCAACCTGACTTCGGCCAGAAATGTTGTAGACGCCATTGCTCCAGCTCCCCTCACATTAGAAAGTGCCCCGCCACGTCAGCAGTAGCAGCAGCCCTTTGCTTAGCAGGTTCAGCCTCTGCCTCAGCAACAGCAGCAAAATGACCAGCAAGTTCCCCACCAATATACATACGAAAAAGGGAACAAGCGAGAAAACGGAAGTGCGCGCCAAAGCTAATATCTTGTTTTCTCGTTGGATAAGGTGAGGCGACCGGAGGGTCACTTTCTTTTTGTTTGAAGCATACAGACAAGAGTGATCGGATAGCAAGAGTCGCGTAAGCAAAACAAGCGTGGAAGAGGAAAAATTAGGGAATCAGAAAATCGACCGCTAGAGAGGAATCCTCGATTACAAAGATCATCTTTCACCTTACAGACCTACACAATTCGTTGATCCAAAGATTTCCCTCGTTCTCGACTCGACTACAGATCTGAATTTTCCTTTGTTAGCAGCGAAAACCTTTTTTTTTTTCTTTTGCTCCTATCCCATCCGGTGGCAAGAGTAGACGCGCTCTTCTTAGTTTGCTTATGAAAAAACGCAAACTCTGGGTCACCCACTGAAGCAAGAGAGTGTGATCTTCTTCGAGACAATAGAAAAGGTCATGCTATTCGTCACCATTTTATACTCTTAAGACAAAGACGAATAGCAGTGCAATGAGTTCTTCCTTCCCTAAGGCCCAGACAAAAGAGGACCTTCAATGGTCATATGCGCAAACAAGGCGATGTAATCCCTTAGGGCAACTTTCAAAGTCCGGGCAGGGCGGCTATGTTTTTCGGTCCCAATACGGGAGGAGTGCTAGGATATATTTTTTTAAGTCAACTGCTTCAGGCGCTGCTTCCCCTGCCTCTGCTACAATCTTCGACTCTATCCCTGATGCCTTTGGCTTTGGTTACCTACTGGACGCGCCGGGGAGGTTACCACCAAAGGCAAGGGAGCACAAAGCCAGCCCTGGGAAAGTGGAAAGGAAAACAGGCCCAACCTCACGAGGTTGCACTGACGAAGTACGAAGTCCTGGTTGGGCACGTCACGTTGGCGAGACGGCGACGGAACACACAGTCCCAACAACAGGGAGAAGTCTCGATGACGAAACCGAGCTGGGTGGGAAGGCACGAGACCACTGAGACTTTAGCACATATACGACAGATCCTGAAGCTGAATGCATGCGGACTAAAGAAAGAGTTTCCTATGGCTCTTTAACCAGTCATGGAACGGGTTCCACTCCATATGTGGCTGGATCCCTAAGGCTGCTCTCTCTACTTACGACGGAAATGTGTATTCAGTCCAGGTTCAACAAATGGCTCTGGGGTGTCGGGCGAGGTGCTGACTTTCCCTCCGCTGATAGGTATCGATCTCGATCTACTGAATGCGCACCTGGATAATATGCGACTACGTAATCAACCGGATTTGGATCGTCTCTGGGCGGGATAATGACTCTCGAAAAGAGGGATGCAGCTGGCGAACTGTGACTAGAGGTTCTGACGGTCAAATCACTTGAAACCCCTCCGCTTGCGTCGATGCTTATGGCTTCCAGGGAGAGATGTTTTTCGAACGAAGTGCTTGTGCTTTCACTCTCTCCTGCCTCCTTCTTAATGGGACCTCTCTCCTTCTTGCCTGCCATACTGGACCGGGCTTTCTCCCTCTTTCTTAGCCCAGGAGTGCTCCATCAATGCCTTCTCGAGCAAGAAATGAGAAAACAACTAGCTAAACTGACCTGCTTTTGCTAGCTCACCCGACCCCGTTGACCACTTCCACTTCGGGACTACTGCTTCTACCTCAACTGTGACTTCAATCAGGGAAGATTTGGAATAGGGCCTCGCAAGCTTCCACTCGGTCAGCATCCCCGAAACCGACTGAATGAAGGTTGGCACTAAACTGGTATTCGGTATTTTCATCGGCTGAAAGGGATGGCTTCCTTCCTTTCTTTCACTTCACCTTATCGGCTTGGCGGGCTATGTGCTATACTTGTACATACTCTTTGTGATTGCACTTGCAATAACTTTTCTGGAAAGATCAATCTCGCATTACATGGCTTCAGGCGGGAGATGCCAATACAAGATTCTTCCACCGTAACCACTATAATTAGGAGATCAAAGAAGATGATATCTATTATAAAGAAGGCCAAGGGGGTGGAATGTACCAGTCGTGACAGCATTGAGCAATCTTTTATGGACTACTTCAGCAGTAGATGGGCGTGAACCGGTTCTAGTTGCCGATCCAGGGGAATCCTATAATGATCATACTAAGTAAGCTTTTGGTGAAGCCATTCGGACCAAGATATTTGGTAACCAAACCTATGTTTGAAGACAGAGATGGGCAAGACGGATGGAAAGAAAGACAATGACCCGTGAGATTGGGGCAGTCCACACACGCACGGCTGCTGCTGAGCAAAAGAAGGGGGTCTTACCCGTAAAAGGCACCCCGATGAAAGCCAATTATTCCTATTTAAGTCAAAGATGAGTCCTCATTAGATAGATGACAAGCATAAGAACCCAGCTGAACGAGCACCAGTGACTACATAATGATCAATTCATCCATACCATTTTCGGGAGTCAGGTTCATCCAATGGATTCATTTCCAGGTCATTGAGTATGAAAGAAGCTAAGGGACCAGTACGCTACCTTGGTCTTACTATGTATGGAAAACGCAAACCTTTCGAAGCTATAGAAGCTGAATTTCAACCACTTATTGAGAGGGTGCATAGAAGTCATCCTAAGATAAGAACGAGGAAAGAAACACCAACACCCATGACAGGGAGGTCTCGCGCGTTGTTGCGCAAAAAGAAGGCAATGAAATATCACTTAGACTTGGACTACCAACCCCGCAGATCCATGCTGTAGATGGTAAATGGAGCCCCTACGACATGGTTCACATCGACCCTTGGCTTTTTTTTTAGGGCATTACATTTAGTACGGTTCTCTCTCTTGCCCTTTTAGGGCTCATATGAGTACAGTACTGTTCTTTCTGTAATGGAAGTTCCTCGTCTGCTTTGGTGCTTTACGTAACATTCTCTTTTCCTTTACTTACGTCTTAGGCCATAAGGAATTGTGCTTGTTAAAGTCAATGGGGGATGAAATGTCGTCGACTTCCCTTGATATGTCCTAACATAGTTGGAGGATAATAGTCGGGGTTACAGTGTGGTCTTAAAGATTCTTAGTCTTTCCTCTCGGCAGTTCGTAACCACTCCACTCGGGGGCCTTTTGTCTTGTCTGCGATGCCCTTCGGGAACAACCGAAACAGACTCGGCCTCTTGTTCCAACTTCGTCAGAACGAAATACATCTTTTTATAATGGTACGTAGGGACCGACGAGAAAATGGAAGTATTTGATAGGCTTTCTTTAATAGCTTGCACTACTATACTAACTAATATTTCTTTCTATTTCTAGTAAGGTTGAAACTTAACCTGTTTGCTGGATGGAACGAAACGATATATAGACAAGTAAATCCCTTACGAGTCCAAAAGTCTTCCTTTAAGTTTAAGGGGGATTCATTATTTGAAGGGAAATAGACTACTCAAGTCAAGAATTTCATATTTCTATTTTGTCGTAACTAAGTCATCCAGAAAGTGAAGAAGGTCAAGTCAAAAGAATTAATGAAAGGTTGGTTTTTACTGGGAACTTGAGTAAGGAGTAGTTCTTTTTAGGGTTTTCTTTTTATCGAGCAAAGTAAAAAAAATCAAAAGCACTCCCTTTTTATTTGGTATAACTACTTGAGCCGGATGAGAGGAAACCTTCACGTCCGTTTTTTTAGGGGGGGAATCCAATCCTATAGGAACCTATCTCAATTTTTCGTTTGCTAGGCCCATAGCTAAAAAACCTACTTTCTTACGATTACGAGGTTTATTCGAGTATGAAATCCAATCCCGGAAATATAGCATCCCACTTTTTTTCACTACCCAAGGTTTCGAGACATTTCGAAATCGAGAAATCTCTACAGGAGCGGGTGCTATCAGAGAACAATTAGCCGATTTGGATTTGCGAATTATTATAGATAATTCGTTGGTAGAATGGAAAGAATTAGGAGACGAAGAGTCTGCTGGAAACGAATGGGAAGATAGACTCGAAGAAGAAAGGATTTTTTGGTTAGACGCACGGAATTAGCTAAACATTTTATTCGAACAAATGTAGAACCAGAACGGATGGTTTTGTGCTTATTACCAGTCCTTCCTCCCGAGTTGAGACCAATTATTCAGATAGATGGAGGTAAACTAATGAGTTAAGATATTAATGAACTCTATAGAAGAGTTATCTATCGGAACAATACTCTTACCGATTTATTAGCAACAAGTAGGTCTACGCCAGGAGAATTAGTAATGTGTCAGGAAAAATTGGTACAAGAAGCTGTGGATACACTTCTTGATAATGGGATCCGCGGACAACCAATAAGGGATGGTCATAATAAAGTTTACAAGTCATTTTCAGATGTAATTGAAGGCAAAGAGGGAAGATTTCGCGAGACTCTTCTTGGTAAACGGGTCGATTATTCGGGGCGTTCCGTCATTGTCGTGGGTCCTTCGCTTTCATTACATCAATGTGGATTACCTCGAGAAATAGCAATAGAGCTTTTCCAAACATTTGTAATTCGTGGGCTAATCAGACAACATATTGCTTCTAACATAGGGATTGCGAAAAGTAAAATTCGGGAAAAAGAACCCATTGTATGGGAAATACTTCAAGAAGTTATGCAGGGGCATCCTGTATTGTTGAATAGAGCGCCTACCCTGCATAGATTGGGTATACAGGCGTTCCAACCCATTTTACTGGAGGGGCGTGCTATTTGTTTACACCCATTAGTTTGTAAGGGCTTCAATGCAGACTTTGATGGGGATCAAATGGCTGTTCATGTACCTTTATCTTTGGAAGCTCAAGCAGAGGCCCGTTTACTTATGTTTTCTCATATGAATCTCCTGTCTCCAGCTATTGGAGATCCCATTTCCGTACCAACTCAAGATATGCTTATCGGACTCTATGTATTAACGATCGGGAATCGACGGGGTATTTGTGCAAATAGGTATAATCCATATAATTGCGGAAACTACCAAAATAAAACAGTTGACAACAATAACTATAAGTATACGAAAGAGAAAGAACTCCATTTTTGTAGTTCCTATGATGCACTTGGAGCTTATCGGCAGAAACGAATCAATTTAGATAGTCCTTTTTGGCTCCGTTGGCGGCTAGATCAACGTGTCATTGGCTCAAGAGAAATTCCCATCGAAGTTCAATATGAATCCTTGGGTACTTATCATGAGATTTATGGGCACTATTTAATAGTAGGAAGTGTAAAAAAAGAAATCCGTTGTATATACATTCGAACCACAGTTGGTCATGTTTCTTTTTATCGAGAAATAGAAGAAGCCATACAGGGGTTTTGCCGGGCCTACTCATACACTATCTAAACTAAGAAATTCGATTAGATGATACCCGTGCTTGCGGGAAGTCGGGACTATCCAATTTCACTGGTATTATCATTTTTTCTTAATTTCTACGTGAATAAAGATTGAGGAAAGGAAGTTTTCGAATCACTGACTCAGGCCCATTGTCGAATCCTACTCATCGGAATATGGAGGTACTTATGGCAGAACGGGCCGACCTGGTCTTTCACAATAAAGTGATAGATGGAACTGCTATGAAACGACTTATTAGCAGATTAATAGATCATTTCGGAATGGCATATACATCACATATCCTGGATCAAGTGAAGACTTTGGGTTTCCAGCAAGCCACTGCTACATCTATTTCATTAGGAATAGATGATCTTTTAACAATACCTTCTAAGGGATGGTTAGTCCAAGATGCTGAACAACAAAGTTGTATTTTGGAGAAACACCATCATTATGGGAATGTACACGCGGTAGAAAAATTACGCCAATCCATTGAAATATGGTATGCCACAAGTGAATATTTGAGACAAGAAATGAATCCTAATTTTCGGATGACTGATCCTTCTAATCCAGTACATCTAATGTCCTTTTCAGGAGCTAGAGGAAATGCATCTCAGGTACATCAATTAGTAGGTATGAGAGGATTAATGTCGGACCCTCAAGGACAAATGATTGATTTACCCATTCAAAGCAATTTACGCGAAGGACTTTCTTTGACAGAATATAGAATTTCCTGCTACGGAGCTCGAAAAGGAGTCGTGGATACCGCTGTACGAACATCAGATGCTGGATATCTCACGCGTAGACTTGTTGAAGTAGTTCAACACATTATTGTACGTAGAACAGATTGTGGTACTATCTGAGGTATTTCCGTCAGTCCTCGAAATGGGATGAAAGACAAAATGTTTGTCCAAACCCTAATTGGTCGTGTATTAGCAGACGATATATATATGGGGATACGATGCATTGCCACTCGAAATCAAGATATTGGGATTGGACTTGCCAATCGATTCATAACCTCTGGAACCCAACCAATATATATTCGAACCCCCTTTACTTGCAGGAATACATCTTGGATCTGTCAATTATGTTATGGCAGAAGCCCCACCCACGGCGACCTGGTCGAATTAGGGGAAGCCGTAGGTATTATTGCGGGTCAATCAATCGGGGAACCAGGGACTCAACTAACATTAAGAACGTTTCATACGGGTGGAGTATTCACAGGTGGTACTGCCGAACATGTACGAGCTCCTTCTAATGGAAAAAGAAAGTTCAATGAGTATTTGGTTCATCCCACACGTACCCGCCATGGGCATCCTGCTTTTTTATGTTCTATAGACTTGTATGTAACTATTGAGAGTCGGGATATTATACATAGTGTGAATATTCCACCAAAAAGTTTAATTTTAGTTCAAAATGATCAATATGTAGAATCTGAACAAGTGATTGCTGAGATTCGTGCCGGAACGTCCACTTTTCATTTGAAAGAGAGGGTTCGAAAACATATTTTTTCTGAATCAGAGGGAGAAATGCACTGGAGTACCGATGTCTACCATGCACCTGAATATACATATAGTAATGTTCATCTATTACCAAAAACAAGTCATTTATGGATATTAGCAGGAGGTCCGTGCAGATCCAGTATAGTGTGTTTTTCGCTCCACAAGGATCAAGATCAAATGAATATTCATTCTTTTTCTGTCGACGAAAGATATATCTCTGACCTCTCAATCACTAATGATCGAGTAAGACATAAATTGTTGGATCCTTCTAGTAAAAAAGATAGGGAAATTCTTGACTATTTAAGACTTGATCGAATCATATCCAATGGTCATTGGAATTTCATATATCCTTCAATTCTCCAAGAGAGTTCTTCTTTCTTGGCGAAAAGGCGAAGAAATAGATTTCTCATACCATTACAATATGATCAAGAACGAGAGAAAGAACTAATACCATCAACATAAGGAAGTTCACTGCAGTCAATCATTATGTACGCAGTTATAAAACAAAGACTATTAATACGAGTCGTGTGCGCAAGACGGCAGGCTGTGGTCATTCTCTTCCACCGGAGAACGACGAGGTCAGGTCGCCTGGAAAGAGCAGAGCTGCTTTGTCTCGGTTTTCCATGGATGGACAAAAAGGTGACTGGAAAAGTCGGAAATAAAGGAAGGGCAGCTTACGCTTGTCTTCGACCGATGAGGGCAAAAACAAGGCTGTGCTTTACCAACCCTTACTTGTGATCCTATCGGAGCTGTTCTGAACGACACCCTTTCTCCTCACTGACCCTATCTAGTCGAGCGTCTACGAAACTATTTTCTTTTATCAGCCTATGTGGTTTTTCTTTCTTTCCCAGACGCTTCCAGCCTTTTTTCCTTTTGACGCCCGTGGGAATAACCAATTGATGTGGAGACCTCTAACTACGGTCGAGTACTGCTTTTCTTCCTCTGCCGTTATACTTGGCATCTACAGCTCGGGTCAACCACTCTTTTTCGTTTACGGTTTCGTATCTCAACAAGTGCAAACCAGATTGAGGCTCTTCGACGACCTCCGGGGTTATCGTAGGAAACTCGGTTGTATTCCCTAATATCTTTATATTTAA
Organism: Hemerocallis citrina; assembly: GCA_017893485.1. NCBI lineage: Eukaryota > Viridiplantae > Streptophyta > Magnoliopsida > Asparagales > Asphodelaceae > Hemerocallis > Hemerocallis citrina. Next base: position 402,632,133 of record CM030359.1, on the reverse strand, counting down.
AAATCCTAGGCAATTTGCTACCTATAGTATAGGATTCGTAGAGACCAGGCACCTAAGATACTCATAGCTAAGGTGGCGCGAGAGGCTTCTATAGAATTATTCAGAGGTTGTACTCGCCAACAAGCAACTATTTGAGTAGTTCGCGCAGGTATATACGTTCGCGAAAGCCGTTGCTTGTTCATTCACGGCTTCATTTCTCGTGCTATGGAGCCGCCTCATATGGTTGGTGAGTGTAATAGCTTCCCAACGCATGCATGATTGACTAGATATTGAGCTGACCCAGGGAAAGAAGCCATGCCATGTCTAGGAACTTTTTTGGCTCGACCTACAGCGGGAAGAACAGCCAGGGATTCCATCGCCTCTTTGCAAAATCGAAGAGCGGAAAAATGAAATTATATGTTTGCTTGTGATGAAATCGACCACTAAATTCTCTTTGAAATCGAGGAGCCTTTCTAAAAATCTTAATTATTAGCGGGTAGGTTACACTTTTTCCTGAAGCATAGATGAGATTAGAGATGAAAAGCTAGCATTAGCAGAAGATCATCGATCATACTTTCTTGCCTTAGCCACCATTGAGGAAGTCCATTACTTCTTCCTTTGCCTTAGACCACTATCGAGGAAGAGAGACTCATAGCACATACGATCCTTAACTCATAGCACAGATGATCCTTACCCGTGAAGGCAGAAAGAGTACCTGTTGTTAACAAAACGGAGTCTCAAAAACTCCATTCTCGTATTTTAAGGCAGCAGTCAAAGAACTCCTATCCTATGAAAGTAACGTTTTCACTTAAGAAAGATGGCGCCTTTGCGAGGATGTCTTTAATCAGCCAATGCCAAGGCAACAGAGCTAGCATCAAACCTACCCGCCAGACCTCTTTTGAGAATCATACTCCTATCGTTCTTTCTATTCGCTCTTCACTCTAACCAAACACTGATCTCTCCCGCCCATCTATTCTGACTCACTACTCTATAAGTATAAGTGAAGTTATAATCTTATTTTTTTTTTTCCTTTTGTCTTGTTTGGCTATGCCTCCTTTCCTACTACCATCCATCCTGGCTCGGCCCGGTCGTCCCGACCTCTCGCTCAGTCCTTATAAAAACCTTGGGGCTAATTATTCCTCAGGCATTCTCCTTATTACGTATGCTCCGCCCTCCCGGTTCACCTAGATCCATAGACCGGCTTGCTATTAAGGTCAAGCTATTCAGTAAAGCGCTTAACTTCACATAAGTGAAAGACAAAAGACTCTGCTCCCCTATCTTCTAAAGAGGATAGAATCTTTTTTTGTTATTACATAAGGTGTGGAGGGAAAGATACAGATTCGGATATAGTCAGGTTAACCTTGACGATCCTGGTTAGCAGGCCAGTAGCGGTTTTCAAAGGTAGGGGGGGAGCGAAGCTTAACGTCTGTAGGCAGCGCGGAAGCTACTGCTTAACGAATGAAGGAGGCAGGCCGACTCGACTACAGAGACTACAATACAAGTCATGAGCGATAGCGAAGGCTCTCCCATTCCCACCGGAGCCCCTCCCCTGGTCGCAAACAGGGCCGACCGGGAGGCGTGAGCGAGATGTCGATTTGGTCTGTCGTCCTCCTCATTATAGTCCTCCTGAAATCAAGAGCATTTCGTCGGAATACATCCTGTCTTTTCACCTTTGTAGTCCTATGCATAGTCAGTACTATAGCCCCAATCATGGCTACTAATAAAATCAGACTAGGAACCAAAAACCAGACGGAATAGTAGGTATAAAGTAAATTGCCTAATGTTTCTAAATTAGTCCAACTTCGTACCTTTCCGGCATAAACCGTATATCTAAGAGAGGTCGTATTTCTGTGGGTTGGTAGTAATGGAATGGTTTCATTATCTAAAATGAAGAACATTTCCCACCAAAGGATCAGTCCAATAATACCACTCACTGGTAAATAGCGCAAGACTTCTTCGTGAATCTCCGCTATTTGAATATTGAACATCATAACCACGAATAGGAATGAAACGGCAATAGCTCCTATATGGACTACTGGGGAGATCATAGCGGAGAAGTCGAGACCTAACAAAAGAAGTAAACCAGAAGTGTCGCGAAAGACTGGGATGGGAAACGAAACGGAATGTACCGGATTTTTAGCACGTACAACCATCAAACCAGAGACCAAAGCAGGGCTCGACGAAACGGAAAGTATCATGGTACGTTGTCCTTCCCTGAAATCGAACTTGAATGCGTCTTCTTGCTCCAGCATTTCAAGTGTCGATCTATTACAACCAGCGCGGTTGTTCGTATTTCATTTTATTCTTCCAACAAGCAACGGTATAGCGCGAGTTATTGTTTGTCTTTATTTCATAGCTTTGTTGTCTTGCTCCTTCTTCCTTTTATTCTTATAATATAATAAAATATAAAAGAAAGAACTCACTGAATTACTTACGGCTTCTCTCGACGCCGAGAATTTTTGATGTGTCCGGGTCGATCAGAGGTTCGGCTTGCTTCTCCCCCACCCAGCAAACTCCAGCATCAAAGCCGTAGTGCGCTAGCGCGCCCGAGGACGAACAAGCTACGGATTAAGCTAAGCGCAAGGTTCTGAAAGAAAGAACAAGCAACGGCGAATATTAGCCCGTTTTCTTTTTGTAGCGCGTTAGCGCATCCGTTTTGAAGCTTAGCCCTGTAGTTTTTCACCTTCAAAAGAAGGCGCCAGCGCTTGAGTACTGACCCCTCCGGGGGTCCCGGGTTGCTTTGGCGCGCCCCACCCCAACGTGAGAGTCTTGCCTTTTCAGCCTACGCTTGCTGCTTGCTGATCGCTGTGTTCAAAAATGAAACGAAGCTGGATATGAGTAGATGTTGTTGGTCGAAAACAAAACGTCTCTCATTCACAATGGAACAGAATGGTCTCGCTCGATGCTTTTCTTTTTTTTATTTCATATTCAACAAGCAACGAACTTTCTTTCATTGGAATATTGTCTTAGTCTTAGTTCGAGTTATTGTTTGTCTTTATTTCATAGCTTTGTTGTCTTGCTCAGGCAAAGTTCTTGAAACTTCGAAACTCAAACCCCAACCTAGAAAAGAATGCTACAATGTTCGAAATTCTCAACTTAACACGCCCCACTACTTCATCTACCGAAATGACTGGGCAGATCTAATGTATTCTAGCATTAAACCAGCCCATGATCCTTAGGCTATACAGCATGGAGCAGGCAGAGAGATGAAAGGACCGGACCACCTTATCCTGCTTGCTTGATCGGAATCTATTCTATAATTGAAGGGATGAAGTGCTACTTCACTTAAAACTGAAACTTTGTATTTTGAGTAGAAACTCGGAGAGTAGGTTCCATAGCTGAGAGGACTCTTTCATACTTGCAAACTCCTAGGATAAGAAGCCTTGTTTTTGGCCCTCACTTCGCTCGCCTCCCTCCGGTCGCCTTTGTTGCCCCTCGGTAGAGTGAGTCTACTTAGCGAACTGGCAGGACGCGGAGATCGATTGATCAATATGCATATCGAGAGTGGATGGTTGACCGCCGCCCCCTTGTCCTGTCCTGGAGGCTCTCCGGCCGGGGAGGCAAAGGGGATTGCTATCGTCACCCTTTCTCCCGGTGTATGTGAAAAAGAGAAAGTGACTAACCTAACCTTTTAGTCTTTTCGGTCATAGGTTGGTCCAAAGAACGATAGTCGGCTTCCTTAAGGGAGTTCTTCCTCAGTAGCTCAGTGGTAGAGCGGTCGGCTGTTAACTGATTGGTCGTAGGTTCGAATCCTACTTGGGGAGATTGGATGTTTTCTGAATTCGAATTTCGTTTTATAGCTTTTCTGACCTAGCGACCCCAACAAGCAACGAACTTTCTTTCATTGGAATATTGTCTTAGTCTTAGTTCGAGTTATTGTTTGTCTTTATTTCATAGCTTTGTTGTCTTGCTCCTTCTCCTTTTGCTTTCTTTCTTTTTGAAGACGCAGCAGAATTGTCAAACGGGACATCAAAAGTGGGAAGTTGATTGTTGGAAATGTCTTCCTCACTCTCGTATAGGTGAACTTGGTTCGTTCAATGAAAAGGGATAAGAAGGATCCACTGGGAATGAATGGGAAGACTGGAGTAGTATCTTCATTAGCCGGAAGGAATTAGTCTCCACTAGCGTAATTCGAAGAACGAACAAGAAAAGGGTGACTGTTTAGGTAGGAGAGGAGGATGGATGTGGTCCAATGGCTAAAGCTCTGCCAGCTTCTTGTAGACTGGCAGTCTCCGAGAGGAACCTTAACCCCCCGGGGGGCCGGGTAGGATGGTAGACTTTTTCTTCGCCACGGGGGGCAACGAAGTCCTTGCTTGGTAATTTGCAAGGGGGGAAGGCGGATCTCCATTCATTCATTAAGTGCCTGCGGTGAGACGCGACCCACAACAAACGAAGGGGGTGGGGGGGAGACCGAAGAAAGAAGAATAGTATTGAATGCTACACCGGGATCAGCAGCTTCCAGTGAAGACAAAATGGGTCGGGCGGGGAAAACGGGGTTCGAACCCGCGACTTCTGGCGTGACAGACCAGCACTCTAACCAACTGAGCTATTTCCCCCTTTCGTCACTACTGTCGATTCCAAAGTCACCTACCGGTTACCTTTGTCACTATCAAAAAGTAGCTGTACAACAGAATGCCGTTCGCCTTTTGTACTCTTTTTCTTTGAGTAGTACGACAAAAGAAACGGCTCTGCTCGCGACGACTCAAACGGGGCTCCGCGCTCTATCTGCTATCAAGTTAGTTGGCGCTACGCGCGACTTCAGTTGACAAAAGCGAACAACATAGCGCCCTTTACAATAGGACGAACTTTCGTTTGTTCGCCTTCTATCTAAAAGGCCTACTGACCTGCCGGTGAACAGCCAGCCGGTTACTAAAAAAAAAGAAGACGTAGTCAAAAAGTACCAAAACAACGGAAGCCTACATCCCACTACGTAAGGGTTCCCTGTTCCTATGAGCCTTGAGTAAGAGGGATTCCATCGCCTTGTTGAGTCAATAGGTAGGGTCAACTACACCAAAGTGGAAGGGCCACTATCTAAGCTATTAGTGGGCTTGTTTGTTCTATTGAAATAATGAATCGAGTGAAGCCGTCTTGCGTAACAAGACTATAGGTCGCCAACGCCTAGAAGTGAAAATAGTCGCCCTACCGGTACCGGTCACTCTCAAACGGGTGACGAAAGTCACTTAGCTTCTTTAGTATGGCTTGCGAAGGCCAAAGATCAACGGCCTCCCCGGGATTCAGAAGAAGCAGATAGAGCAAAGGCCTCCTCTTTCTGTCCGCTCTTCCGAAGGAATTGCATGTAGAGACAGTAAGTAATTGGGGCTTATAGTTTAATTGGTTGAAACGTACCGCTCATAACGGTGATATTGTAGGTTCGAGCCCTACTAAGCCCATCTGACCTGCTTCATCAATGACTCCGGTAGTCACCTGAACCACTCTCTCGGGCCTCTCTTTCTTCTGAATGCGAAAGAAGATTCGATCAACGAGCAAGACAACAAAGCTATGAAATAAAGACAAACAATAACTCTTTCTAAGACAATATTCCAATGAAAGAAAGTTCGTTGCTTGTTGGGCTTAACTAAATAATGGTAGCTGGCCTTAAACTTAATCAAAGGGATAAGCAAAAGAAGAAACCAAGCAACTAAGTTTCGCTTACCCTAGGCAACTACATGCACTCAATCGCAGGGGGATAGGAACCTAACGGGGGGAGTCACATGGTACAGACAATAAATAATGGGCGTTCGCAGATAGGATACTCACTGCAATAGAGACTTCAAAATCAAACAACCCGAAGAATAGAGCAGAAGAACCGAAACAAGGAGATTGTCTTACCTAATGGAGCTCGCATAAGGGATCCCAGATACCTTAGGGGGTGGTACCAGGGACGGGGGACGAGGACTTCCTGGGGCGAAGAACTAGAATCACTACTTCTCTTAAGAAGAAGGAAAAGAAGAATCAAGTTCCAGCTAAATGTACTTGTAAACATTGGCATCGCCAACCATTCCATTTATCTTCTTGTACTCATCTGAATCTGATAGTAACTACACCAGATCTCTAACAGTCTTAGGAATTGACCTTGCAAAACTTGTCATTATCAATAACTCTTTCACTTATTGGACTTATCTATTTAAAAACAGTGGATGATTGAAGTAGCTGCTGTTCATTTTCTTTTAGGATTATGGTTTTTTTTAATTGCAAACAGTTTGGTGGATACTGCAAGGAATTGCAGCAAATGCTTCTGCATATATATACATGGATCTCGCTAGCAATATTAGATCACAGAGAAGCAACACTTTAGATTTTCATGGCACATGCAAAACAACTTAGTGAACAACAACACAGCTGCATAAATCCATCCTTCTCGTGTTGTGATAGAAGACGAGATGAAGTCCTTGCAACTTGACGTAAGAAATTTCTGAGTTAATTACATAGAAGATTTGACAAAACTACTATAGCCAGAAGAAAAAGGCATTGTAATTAAATGAACCATAAATTGTGAATTGTTAATATTTTAAAGTATTATGAGAAATAATAATAAGAGAAGACATACGAATTAGAGTTAGCGTCTAGATCTATGGTGATTGAGATAATATATTCTATGTATCAATATTGGAATAACTAGATCACTACCTCTAATGAGTATAAATACTAGGTTTGGGTACGCCGGAGGCCCATTGAAGCTATGATCTGATACCTATACAAGTAGTATGTATAACAAAGTATTATTCATACAATTTTATTATAAATAATATTATGTATATAAATAATATTATGTATATAGTGAGAATATACCTATATATCCAACATATATAACTCACCTGCTTAAGTTTTAGCTCCATCTCTATGTATTCGGAAACAACGAGAAACAACATGTATAATGGCCCGAAACCTGAACTCTTCTTCTGTTAGGTGAACAACAACCATCTCTTGTGGACCACTAGAGAACTTCTCAACAACTACTAATTCAATGATGATTGGCTGTTAGCGTCTAAGTGGGATTAATTAATTGCCGACTCAACTCAGAGAGATCATCTACTAAGTATACATAGAGATCAAAGCATCTATTCTATCCTCGCAATGGTAGTGCGAAGGTGATCGGGCCCATTTGTCACCAAGAATGAGCAAACATAACTGAAGAGGGAAAATCCACGTGCAAGCGATGTAGATTGGGGAATCTTATCCGTCCATTTCCGTCACTATCGCACACATCCATCCACAAATTTGAGCATTCAATGAACCTCTGTGAAGGCATGGGGCAGGTCAAAAGGATCAGTCTCACGTTTCTTTCCATTTCCATTTACATCCTGCCAACCTCTTCTTCGATGTGAGAGCGACTGAACGAATCCGCTCGCACCATAATACTATTGTATCTTCTGACACATTCATATATACTTACTTGTACATTGTTCACAAAAACACAAGGTTTGAGATGTTTAGATTTTCTGTCATGTTCTCTGCCTTTCTCTTTTTGGTGCTACCTTTTCCCTCCCACTATCTTTCTTTATGCAATCACAATCAGCACCATGTAATGCTAAGTTATTGCCTTGTGCAAATTCTAATTTCCTAGTCACAAATTTAGCAAAACAACACACCACTAGGAGGCTTTAAAACACTATATATATATGTATCGCTGTGTTTGTTTTCGGTTTTAAACACAGTTTTCAGTTTCTAAAATTAAAACATAGAATAATTTTGTTTAGGAATATTTTTTTGTAAAATTTATTTTAAAATTTTACACTCAAAATATATGTTTAAAATGAGTTTTTTGAAAACAGAAAAGCATATTTTTTTAGATAATTTTTTTCATTTCTCAATATATATAGAGACTGAATGGTTGGTCGGGCAAGCTGCTCTCTAGAGGAGGCAGACTAGTTTTCCTTAACTCGGTGCTTTCTTCTATCCCCCTCTTCATGATGTCCTTCTATTTCGTCCCATCCTGGGTTATTAAGAGAATTAACCAAATTCGTAGTAACTTCTTCTGGTCAGGATCCCCCAACCTCCGTCCGGGCTCCCACCTTGCCAATTGGACCTTAGTCTGTTCCTCCAAGGAAGCAGGGGGGCTGGGGGTCCTCAATCTGCGCAACCATAACATTGCTCTCTTGGGTAAATGGCTGTGGAAATTCCTCAAATTCGATCATCTCCCCTGGATTCAATGCATCAAGGCCAACTGCTATCCTGAAGGGCTTTGGTGGGCCTTTCCCAACCAAGTCCATCGTTTCGCCTCCCCGTTCTGGAAAGGTATCTGAAAAGCTGCAGCCGCTTTCCACTGTGGCATTTCCCATATCTGTTTTGACAGTTCCAAGACTATGTTCTGGAAAGACCTGTGGATCGGTAACGCCACATTGGCATCTTCCTTTCCAGCGCTCTATCGCTTGGCCACCAATCCTTGGGCTACAGTAGCAGACTCCTTCACCCTTATTAACTCTCAACGAGTCTGGTCCGTTCCTTTCAGTACCAGCCCTCCCCCTCACTTAGCTCCCCAGATCACTGCTCTTCTTTCTTCCTTGTACAATTATGGTTGGCACCCCAAGGAAGATTTCTCGTGGCGTTGGCATTCGGCAGGTGTCTTCACTGTCAAATCGTTTTATAATTTCCTCAATTTTAGAGGCATCCGCTCCCCATTTGCCGAATCCATTTGGCAATCTTGTGCCCCTCTTAAAGTTAAAATCGTTACCTGGCTAGCTTTCAACAACAAGCTTCTGATGGCTGAAGTGCTCAACAAAAGAAATCTGGCTTGGGGGCAGAACTGTCCCCTCTGTGCCTCCGCTTTTGAGGATGCCGATCACTTATTCGTGGGGTGCAAATTTACGCATCCGCTTTGGAAAATCTCCTCTCTTGCTTGGGAGGTCTCCACCCTACCTTCTAACTTACACTCATCTGGTCGTGTCCCCCTACTAACAATAAGTACCGCAGTTCTTGGAACCTGTCGGTTCAAATCATCATCTGGGTTTTATGGTTGGAGAAACAAAAGATTATTTAGGCAGTGCGCGTCCACTTCCCTCTCCATCATTGAAGAATTTGTATTTCTTTTCAATTTTTGGTCTTCTACCTTAAAGCTATAAATGCCCTACATGGTTTTAGGCTGGGAGAAGCAATCCATTGTCTTCGTTCGTTACATGCTATTTAATTTCTCCTGTTTTTCTCCTTTCAGTCTCTTAGGACTGCTACCTATACATCTACTTCTTGCTCTGATACTCCCCTTTTCTAATCGCAGGATTGAAGCAACTGAGGTTGGTTTGTTTTTGGTATTTTGGGCTTGGGTGGCTTGTTTCTTCCTGCTGTTTAGCGGGATGTTTTTTGAGTTGCTGATGATGTTGCAGTATTTCGTTTCTTCCCTTTCCCTGCCGCTGACCCCTGGCTCTTGCAGCGGATAGGTCCTGGTTCCTAATGTTTCTTTTATTCTGTTATTATTACCACTGTTGGTAGTCTATGGTAGATTCCTGCCGGGGTAGTTTTGGTTTTTTGTTAACGGCTGCGATGTTGCGTCCCTTAGCGTTTCTGTTTAGCCGCTGCTGTTATGCGGTGGTGTTCATTTTGTCCCTCCCCTGATGTGGGTTATGTATAATGTAACTTTGATTCCCTGGGATGCTCTGTTATCTCAGTTGGTCTTATATTATCATGCTGTTATAGCTCTGCTGTTGATTTAGTTTGCGGCTGGTGTCCAGTTTTTATTGCCTGTGGCGGCAATGGTGTTTTACTATTGCCTGTTTATCTCTTTGCCGCTAGTTTTTTAACTCTAACTGCGGCCGGGCTATCTTGTTAGCCGGGGCCGTGCTTAGTGTAGTAGTGCCCATTCTTTTGCCTTTGTGATTGCGAGGCTGGCACCGCTAGCTTCCTTCTGTTGCTAATTATTGTATGGTAACGCCTGCGTTTGGCTTGTCTCTGGAGCTGATTGTTCATCCGCTTGTCGATTTGATTTGCATCGGCCGCGACGCCAGGTATCTTGGCTTTCGGTGGGTGTGCTCCCCATCGTCGTTGTGTTTTTGGTCGCATCTTGGTTCCTGCCTGCTGATTAGTCCTGCTCCAGGGATGTGGTGGGATATCTCTGTTCGTTTGAGGTCTTGATTATTTAGGGTCTGCTTGATCCCTCGATCATCATTGCCATGTTTAACTTTTTGTTTGGTTTGTATTTTCGATGTTAACTCCTTGTAAATCTCATACTTTTTGTACCATCCATTATTAATATATATTGATTGCATGGTTGGAGCTTTCGAGCTCTATCCGGTTCATCAAAAAATATATATATATATATATAGATATATAATAATTACTATTATTATTATTATTAGTATTATTATTATTATTATTATATATGTATGTTTATTATAATCAATTATTTTATATTATTATATATTATTATATATCAGTATGTATGTATATATATAGAATATGTATGTATAAAAGTATATATACTGTATATACATACATTCAAACCCGTACATACTGTATATATAATGGTATACAATATAAAATATTCATGTATATACATATATATACATAAATACGAAATATATATAAATATATATATACATACTGTATATAGTTTAGCAAACGTTTTAATTTATGAAAACAGTTTACCAAACAGTATTCTTGTTTTCGAAAATTTAAAAAAAAAAACAACTTTATAATTTTTTTCTTCAAAAACTAAGTTTAAAATGAAATTTCAAAACAACAAATCAAAACGTAACTATGTTTTTTTCTCCCTTATTTCATTCCCTTATCCTTAAATCACAATTACAAGTCCACTGCAAAAAGAACAAGCACAACCAAAAAAGGAAGTATAAAGAGGGAATTAAAGAAAAAGTAGAAAAAAGCACTTTCTTGTGATATAAGTCGACATAGATTCAAAGCTTACACCTTCATTAACAATATATATTCCTTGTCATTCACATAAGAAACTTTCCTTCTGTTATCAAAGAACATATAAACAACATACCCAATTTTGTATCTTAACCAACAATTTCATAATTGTGTTTCGGTATCCCCTAAACCCAAAAACATACCTACTGCCAACAATTTGCACAAATTAAGAAACCCAACAATAAATACAATAATTCAAGCCTCCTTCTCAACAACTTGCAACATAGTATAATATATGTTTCGAAATTGCATATACAAGTATACCACGAAATTTACAGCATCAAAAGGAGAAGAAAGAAGAACCAAAATTATCATCATCATAATAACAATCATTTAATAAATCGCAATTATTTACTTACTCCCCCCCCAATATCAAATCAAATCAAATCGAACATCAACTCGAATCACCTTCACCCTCCTCCGTCAACGCCGCCGCCGCCAGTGCCTCCGCCAGCGCCCTCATCGTCCTCACCTGCATCTCCAGCGCCGCCACGTAATCCGCTGCCTCCTCCAGCAAGCTCCCCGCCCCCAGCTTCCTGCACCCCGGCACCAGCCTCCCCAGCCTCCTCAGCCTCTCATCCACCTTGTTATCTTCCCTTTTCTCAACTGCCTTTGGCTCGAAATTCTTTGGCTTTTTAGGTTTCCGCAGTTTCGAGGCGGCGGCTTTCAGGAGGACGCGGCGGGGGCGGCCGGCGAGTATGGCGCGGCTCCACCGTGACTGGCCACGCGCCGTCAAAGCCAGCGCTGAGTCAGCGGCTTCTTTGACGGCGCGGGCGTTGGGGGGGTGGGGGGTGCGGAGGGCGTCGACGAGGCGGCGGTTGTAGATGCGTTGTTGGGAGGGGGATTTCCATTTGGATTGTTGGGATTTGGGCTTAGGGTTTGGAGTTTCTGATTGTTTTGGGGAAGAGGAAGAGGAGGACGACAAAGAAAGCATCGTGTTTTTTTTTCTTTTTTTTGATTGAAATGGAAGTGGAAGGGATGGGATTAGTAGGGTAACGGAGGTGGGCGGTGGTGGGTTTATATGCAAATAATTAAAAATTGGAGAGATTTTTGTAATTTCATGCACCTGCAAATGAATAATTGTAGAGTAATGCTTCAGCCACTACCAATTTCACTACCATTCTCTTCACTATCTTAGGTGACATACTCCTATTGGAGAGTTCTCCCACCTACTCTATCTTCCTCTACCTATTGGAGTGTGCCACCTAAGGTTGTGAAGAGAAATGTAGTGAAATTGGTAGTGGCTCTAGCATTACTCATAATTGTAATATGCAAATTACGGTATTTGTTGATTTGAAAGTGACTATTATATCTACTATTTTAATGAAAGAGTTTGTCATCAATCAAACACTTGCATTGTTATTCAACAAATACGTATAATACACATGCATAACTAATATGAAGGAGATCTTAGTTTCGATGCCGGACAACATTGAAACTATATATATATATATCTATACTATTATTAAGCAAAGCCCCATTTTGGCGGCTTTTTACTATCATGCCCTCATAAACATAAAAGGTCAAAAAAAATATAGGGTTAATATCGGAGGTCAGAAATGTAATTTGCATGTATTGGAAAAATAATTAACATGCATAGATTTGCATGTCTGTCTGCATAGATTTGGGAAAATAATTAATAGTATAGATTTGCATGTACTTGCATGCACAACTTATTCATAAGAAAGTTTCCTTCTATCAAAGCCAGAAGGTGTAACACATGCATGCAAATATCAAAATGTATAAATTGTGGATGTCTGTCTGCATGCATGCATGCAACCTCTTCGGTAACCTGCCCCTTCCTCAAAATCCTACACACCTTTATAGACGTGCATCGCACGTGCATTATACTAGTATATATATATATAAAGACGTACATCGCATGTTTAAATTACTGGTATGCTTCGATGTGAAGAAAAATATGATGGTTTCTTGGTGATTTTCGAAAAAATGAATTTGAGGAATTCTGACCATCCAACTTCATGAGAGTAAAACTGTTGGTTGATGTTCATCTCGCTCGAAATTCATTTGAACCTCTGATGATACTATAATGAGAGAGTTGGAGTTGTGTAATTTGTAGATACCCAATAATTTAATCTCAATCACTCATTTTTAAGTGGTAATTATATTAACCATCCATTTACTCAAATGTTGTTATTTATCATAATACCATCAAAGTTTAAAATTGTTTACGACATAATTATTTACAAAAGTGACCCGTATAAAATAAAAATTGGTGTCAATAAGGACAATTTGTAAAGAATATAATAAGTTTTTGAGATGGGTAAAACGAGGTATCTTGATCGAGGCCAGACTACGTCATAATTTTTATTTTAAAAATAAAAATAAAAATATTAGAATGTGCATTGCACGTGCAGATTTTTAGTATTTGTAAAGAATATATTGTGGTAGTCAAAGAGCAGGCGTGTTAAAAAAATGTTAAAATTGTTATTAAGGATTAAGGAATTTGTAGTCGTTTGCTAAATATCGATAATATGCATATTTGGCTCAAAAACAAGCTGCACTTGTTTGCCAAATATTCATATTATCCATATTTCGCTACAGTCGACTGCTATAAATGAGAATGGATTTGAGATATATCCATATTTGAGTGACGGCACTCGAAGTGCCATCCCACAAAAAAAATAATATTTTTTTCGTCGGACGAAACTTCAAGTGCCGTCCCTTGAAAAATAAATAAATTTTTTCAATTAAAAAACGCCCAAAAAGAATTTAAAAAACCCAAAAAGAAAATATCCTCGGACGGCACTTCGAGTGCCGTCCCACACCTTCCCTAGTTCTCGGACGGCACTTCACCTTGGTTTTTAAGGGGAAAAAAAAATTATTGATGGACGTTAATGCCCCCACTTTCAAATTAAATTTTTTTTTAATAGATGCCACTTTCAAATATGTCCAAGCAATTTGATCATTTGATGCCGCCTCCAAACCAATTATATATATCAGACAAATATTAACTATCAATACCAGAAAATTGCAATCTGGTATCTGGAAAAATTGCAATTGCAATTGGACGGACACTTCATGTGCCGTCCCTCCTTTGAGTGTCGTCGCTCCAATTATTATTATTATTTATTTTTTTAACGCTCAAACGGCACTTCGAATGCCGTCCCACAAAATTTTTGTTTTTTAATATTTTTTTTCTCCGACGGCACTTCATTTGCCGTCGCTTATTATTTTACCATAAAAAGCTAAAAAATAGCTTTTAATGACTGCAGCAAAACTTCGATTCGTATTTCTATTTATCCATATATGCATATTTTTCATTTCAACGACTACATATGCTCTTAGGATGAGATTAGTCTGATTTGGGGTGGTGGGAAAAAGATGGTGAGATGGAAAAGGGAGTATGAAAGTGAAAGAGATATGAATGTGGCTTGACTTTCACTCTCACTTCTAGTGAGACAGTTTGGAGAGAATTTTCTAACATGATTGAATGTAAGGTTAAATTTGTTATGAGGTTTATTTTTCTGATGAAGAAATTTGTTTTTTTCCCCTTTCAACTAAAAAAGTAGTAATCTGACGTGTAATGTATGTTCTATTTTTTTTAATTTTTTTTAGATATTGGTCCATTTTCAAATATGTATCTCTAAATTAGTTCCTATTTTTACTTTAATTGCTATTAGGTACTGTGGTAGGGTAAAAATGGCCTGAGGCCCAGCCAAGGCCCAGGATGGCTCACTCGAAAAGAAAAAACAATCCGGCTCGGCCCCGGACCACTACAGCCTCGGCACCGAGCCGTAAGTTCACCCCCACAGAACTGGTCTCCTCGTATTCGACGAGCCTCGATGGCCCTCGGCCTCCGATCCGCGACAGCCCCACGGGCCGTCCGCCCAGCCTGACAAGGAATGAGGATGACCTGGCACAACCTAGGCCATCCGATTCTCCCAGAGGCACAGGAGCCCCATGATCAGCCATGTCAGCTCCAAATACCACCTAGGGCTTTGCCACGTCAGCCCTATACCACTCTTGGCACTGCCACGTCCGCCCTAAACCCCCTGGGCCTCCTGCCACGTCAGGCCCATGTACTCTCGGCTTCAGACCCGGCCCCCAAGCGGATCCAAACCCGGTTGGAATTCCCTATAAATACCAGACCCTCACCCACCTTTTCAGGTAATCAATCTTTGCCACCTAAATTCCCATAGTTACTGCTACTCTCTCACAGAGACTAACTAGATCGTCGGAGGGTCCGCCACCGGGATAAACCCCGGTGTTTCAGGACCGTCTGCAGGTATTCGAGGCGAGGCCATCCGAGCCGATCCTCAAGTGCCGAAGCGAGCCTCTCGCTCACCGTCCGGCACCGTACTCTTCCCTCATTACAAATTGAGTCCGAACTCACACCTGGTGCACCCACACTGCGACCAAAAACAAGCAGCATCAGGTTGGCACCGTCTGTGGGAACTCTTTATCCGGTACGGACGACAGTCCGAGCCTCGCCACCGACGCTCTCCCTCGACCCGATCTCCCATGGCTCCCCAAGCCCGAAGATCGGTCCGTTCCGCCCGACCAGACGGGCCTCCTCCCGAGGGGGCCCTCGACGGAGGGCAAGCATCTAATAATCCGAGGGTGAACCCCGGACCCCAACGAAGCGTTTCACGCGTCGCCGAACCCGACCTTCGTCGGGTCATTCAGAACAGAAGGGCTAGCCAGGCTAGGGGAGGGACCGCTTCCAACTCGGCCCCGAACCATTCCAGGCCTGTGCAAGGGGACAGGCCGTCGGCACTCAGCCGCATCGGCCGAATTCCTACACCCCGACCCGACCCTTCCGACCATGGCGCGGTCACCAGGGCCGAGTTCAGAAGCTTCAGAGATGAAATCATGGAGGCCCTCCATGGAGTGCTAAGGTCCATGACCTATGGCCGACCCCCCCTCCTGAGCGCACCGACGAGGTGCTCCGACGCCTCCTAGAGATGGAGAATCGCCTCGAGCGCATCGGCGACGGGAATCCCAACCTAGTCCAAGGTCGTGGACCTTCTCGACCTCCATTTTCCGTCAACATCATAGAAGCAGAGATCCCCCGGAACTTCCGGCCTCCGCAGTTCGAGACTTACAACGGCGAGGGTGATCCAGCTGATCACATGGAGGGCTTCAAAACCCTCATGATGATTCACAGCGCTTCGGATCCCCTGCTGTGCCGAGCCTTCCCGACCACCCTCCGGGGTCCGGCCAGGGATTGGTTCTCCAAACTCTCCCCTGGCTCGATCTTCTCATTCGACCAGCTGGAAGCCAGCTTCCTGGCCCACTTCATCACCAGCCGGAAGGCCGAGAAGACGAGCGCTTCCCTGCTCGACCTCACCTAGAGGGAGGGGGAGTCGCTCCGTAACTTCGTCAAGAGGTTCACAACCGAGGCCAGATCCGTCTCTGCCCTTGATGCAGGGGTCGCCTCGGCAGTTTTCCGACACAATGTCCGGCACAACCAGCTAAAGGTCTCCTTGGCAAAGAGGCCACCTCTGGACTTCCCTGACCTTCTCAACTGGGTCGAGAAGTACATACGAGCTGAAGAAGCTCGTAACCCAGAGGGCAGCAAGGAAGTCGTGGGGAAGGGCAAGCGCAGGGTCGATGAGGCCGAACCTGCCAAGAAAATAGCAAAGGAAGGGGTCGGTGCGAAGAGGGCACCTCCGGTCCCTCGCTTCGAAAGGTACACTCCCTTGACACATGACATGTCCGACATCCTCTTAGAAATCGAGGATAAGGGTCTTGTCCGACTACCTCCCCGATCAAGTAACAACAAGAAGCGAGATCAGCGCTTCTACTGCCGGTTCCACAGAGATCATGGGCACAAAACCGACCAATGTCGGGCCCTGAAAGACGAGATTGAGGCCCTCATCTCGCGAGGGTACCACCGAGAATTCACCAGAGAAGGCCCACGGGATCGGCGGGATACGAGGAACCGGAGGCCTTCGCCTCCGACCCCCATTCCAAACCGTATCCAGGATCGGGATCGCTCGCCCGAAGGAGCCGCGGATACGCCGGCCATCTTGCACTGTGTCCACGGGGGGCCAATGGGGGGAGAGTCAAATACTTCCCGAAAAGCCTTCATCCGAGAGGTGAATGCTGTCCAAGACAACCCCTCGCCCAGGTTGCAACCGGTGCCTGTCTCCTTCTCCGGAGAAGACCTCGAAGGCGTTCGCCTCCCTCATTGCGACGCCCTCATCATTGGCCTCCACATGGCTAATTGTGAGGTTCGCCGAATCCTCGTCGACAACGGCAGCTCGGTAAATATTCTCTTCCTCGAAGCCATCAAGAATCTCAAGCTGCCCAGAGGCAAACTCAAGCCAGCCGGATACACCTTGCATGGGTTCTCCGGCGTCCCTGTCGTAATAGAAGGGATTGTTACTCTAGACGTTACCGCAGGATCGGCTCCTATCAAGAGGACCGAGTCCATGGACTTCATGGTGGTAAACGTCAAGGCAGCTTACAACGCCATACTCGGCCAACCCGGACTGTGCTCCCTTCAAGCGATATCTTCGGCTTACCATCTGAAACTTAAATTTCCCACCCCGCAAGGGGTCGGCATAGTCCGAGGTAGCCAAGAAGCAGCGCGGTCATGCTACATGACCGCCGTCGGAGGGGGTGTGTTCCCCCTCGACGCCGTTGAGCTCGAACCCGAGAAGGACGACCCCGCTCCCGAGCCTGTCGACGAACTGGAGGAGGTCCCGTTCGGCGCCGAGGACGAATCGAAATGGTTCCGGGTGAGCCGCTCGCTCCCCGAGGACTTGAAGCCAGGCATAATCGCCTGCATCCGCCGCAACGTTGATCTCTTCGCCTGGAGGCCCTCCGACATGCCCGGGATCTTCGAAGACTTGATTATGCATCGGCTAGGCGTCATCCCGGACTCTAAGCCGGTCGTCCAGAAGAGGCGCAAATTCACCCTGGAGAGACAGCAAATTGTGAAGACAGAGGTCGACAAAATCTTGTCCGCACGATTTATTCAGGAAGTCAGCTACCCCGAGTGGTTGGCTAATGTCGTCATGGTGAAGAAGGCAACCGGGGGCTGGCGGATCTGTATCGACTTCACGGCTCTAAATAAGGCATGTCCGAAAGATCCTTTCCCCCTCCCCCGCATCGACGCCTTAATCGACGCAACCTCGGGGCATGGGCTACTGTCCTTCATGGACGCATTCTCGGGGTACAATCAGATCCGGATGTTTCCACCGGACATCTCCAAGACCTCGTTCGTCACCGACCAGGGTCTTTTTTGTTACCGCGTTATGCCCTTCGGGCTGAAAAACGCCGGAGCCACATACCAACGGCTCGTCAACAGAATCTTCAAAGAACTGATCGGCCGCAACGTGGAAGTCTATGTCGACGACATGCTCGTCAAGAGCCGGGCCGGGCCGGACCACGTCGCCGACCTCGAGGAAGCCTTCGGAGTCCTCCGGCATCACAACATGAGGCTCAACCCGGCTAAATGTGCCTTCGGCGTCTCCACTGGGAAATTCCTGGGGTTCATCGTCAGCTAGCGCGGCATCGAGGCGAACCCCGAGAAAATTCAAGCTATTATTGACATGGCCCCGCCCCGGAATGTCAAGGAGGTTCAGAGGCTTACAGGCCGGTTGGCTGCAATCGGCCGTTTTCTCTCCAAGTCAGGGGAGAAGTCTCTCCCCTTCTTCAATGCTCTACGCGGGAAAGGGGCTTTGAATGGGGTGCCCATCAACAAGAAGCCTTCGAACAGCTAAAGCTGTACCTCGCCAACCCCCCTCTCCTTAGCAAGCCCGAGCCGGGCGAACCACTATGGCTCTACCTGTCCGCCTCGGATAGCGCCCTCAGTGCCGTCCTCGTCCGAGAAGAGGAGGGGGTTCAGAGGCTATTGTACTATGTGAGCAAAGTCCTGCTCCCCGCCGAGACGAGGTACGCAAAGATAGAGAAGGTGGTCTATGCTTTGGTCATGGCAGCCCAGAAGCTTCGTCCTTACTTCCAGGCCCACTCCGTCCAAGTCCTGACCGACCAGCCACTGAAGACTGTCCTCCACAAGCCCGAAAACTCCGGCCGCTTAGTCAAGTGGTCAATTGAGCTAAGTCAGTTCGACATCAGCTATCAGCCGAGGACGGCCATCAAAGGGCAGGCCCTCGCCGAGTTCATAACTGAGTGCACCGTTTCCGAGCAGCCCAACATCGAGGGCTCGGATCCGACCTGGGAGGTCTTTGTCGATGGATCATCCTGCGAAACTGGGAGTGGGGCTGGCATCATCCTTCGTGGCCCCGACCAATTCCTACTTCAATACTCCCTCCGCCTCAACTTTCCGGCCTCCAACAACGAGGCGGAATACGAGGCCATGATCGCCGGATTGACCCTAGCACACCGAGCCGGAGCCAAGCAAATCCGGGCCTTCAGCGATTCTCAGCTTGTGGTCAATCAGATCACCAGAGAGTACGAAGCCCGCGATGATCGCATGATGAGGTATTTGGCGGTGGTCCGACGTCTCCTAGCGTCCTTCTGCCACTCCACAGTCATTCGAGTCCCTAGGGAGCAGAATGCTCAAGCAGACGCATTGTCAAAACTCGCCTCTTCCTCCTTCGAGGGTCTCGACCAAACGGTACTCATCGAAATCCTATTGAAGCCAAGTATCAACGATCAAGGCCAGGAGGCAGTGTGTGTGCAAGGCGTTGCCAGTCCAGACGACTGGACCACCCCCATCCGGAGATTCTTAATTAATGCCGAGCTTCCTGAAGACCGGGCCGAGGCCAGACGGGTCAGGGTCCGAGCTGAAAGGTTCGTCATGATTGATGACATCCTCTTCAAATGCTCATACACCTTGGCCGACGGCAAACCATACCTCCGCTGTCTCACCAGCGATGAGGCCAGCTACGCGCTAAAAGATCTTCATGAGGGGATCGGCGGATGCCACATGGGGAGCAGGACACTTGCTCGGAAGGCCCTGAATCAGGGTTACTATTGGCCGACCATGCTCCAAGACTCGCAAGACCTAGTCAAGAGGTGCGGCCCATGCCAGCGGTTCTCCCCTATCAAGAGGCTTCCTCAAGCCAATCTCCGATCCCTGGCTAGTCCTACGCCCTTCGCCATGTGGGGCATGGACCTTGTGGGCCCCTTTCCCATAGCGATAAGGCAAAAGAAGTTCTTAATAGTCGTCATCGACTACTTCACAAAGTGGCTCGAGGCCGAGCCTCTGTCGAGCATCACCGAGCGCCAAGTACAACAGTTCTTTTGGAAGAACATCATCTGCCGGTTCGGAATTCCTCAGGTCCTTGTCACGGACAACGAAACCCAATTCGCAGGCCAGAACCTCCAAAACTTCTGCACAGACATCGGCATCCAGCAACGTTTCTCCGCTATTTGCCACCCTCAGTCCAACGGCCAAGCGGAGAACGCGAACAAGCAAATCCTCGACGGCCTCAAAAAGCACCTCGACAGCTCTCCCAAAGGGCTGTGGGTCGAAGAACTGCCTAGCGTGCTATGGGCGCACCGAACCACCAAGAGGATCCCCACGGGGGAGACGCCGTTCAATCTGACCTATGGGACAGAGGCAGTTATCCCCGTCGAGGTCGGCCTGCCTTCTCCCCGTATCATGGCCTTCGACGAAGCTGACAATTCGTCCGGCCTGAGGGCCAACCTGGACCTCGTCGCCGAGGTCAGAGAGAAGTCTTCGATCCGAAGAAGCATCTACCAACAACGGATCGAGAAGTTTTACAACCAGAAGGTCCGCCCCACAAACATCAAGGCGGGGGACCTCGTGTTACGAAAACGTCCGTCTCCGATCCAACCAAGAAGAGGAAATTGGCTCCCAACTGGGAAGGCCCATACCGGGTAGTCGAGGCCGTACGCCCTGGTACGTACCGACTGGCGGATATGGACAACCGGCCGATCAGCCGACCCTGGAATGCCGAGCACCTAATGAAGTTCCTGGAGGGATGAACATAGGTTCTAGCTTGGCTAATGTAAATAATATTTTTTGTAAGCTTTCATGTGTAAAGGGCCGTTTTAGCGACCCTCCCTATCATATATGAAAGAAATCTCTTTTTGTCAAACTCCAAACGCCTCGGCAGGTCCGACCTAACACCGGACAACGGGATCGCTTTCTCAAAGAGCTTCGGCACCCGGGTCCTCACTCCGGTGTCGTCCCCCAACGTCTCGGTAGGTAGGAACCGGCTTCAGGCCAGGGAGTCTTCCTAACGCCTCGCGCCGATCCCTCACGGATCGACGGGGCCGAACCTCACCTCCGCCATCATTCACTACACTATTGACCAGAGCAAAGAATGAAAAGAATTCTTTATTCATACTCCCTTATTAGTTCTGAAAAAACAAACAAAGACCGTCACAGGACCACTCCACTCATCTCAAACTGAAGGAAGCCACCATCTTAGGGCCCCTCGGGTCCGACGAATGGCGATACCACTCCGATCGAACGACTAGGAGCCCTCTCCTCGTCATGGTGGTCCTTAGGCTCAGCCACAATCGACACACCAGCCACGGAGCTCTGGGCATCAACTGGTCGCACACGCTCCAGCAGCAGCAACGCAGAGGGAACCCCCTCCGCTCGCCGACCTCCCGAGGAGGATGCCGAGACACCCAGCATCGTCTTGTAACGGTGTATCTCCATCTCCTTCTCCACAATGACATCATGAAGTAGCCTCTCAGAAGAGGGCCTCTGCACCGATGCACTCGACATGGTATATCCAAGACCGGCACTTTCGAGGTCCCGATCCACCATCGCCCTCCTCAGCCGGCTCGCCTCCTCGCTTAGGGCTTCAGACTTGTTCCGATAATAGTTAAAGGCCGCATCATTGTCACGAGCCCCCTTTCGGTAGCGAACCAACGTGGCCTCCAGGACCTCAACCTTGCTCCGGAGCCATGCCACGTCGGAGCGACGGGGATCCACCTCGGGAAGGGGAGCCGTAACCTACAAGAGAAGCAGCCCACTCAAAACACATTGGCAAAAGTGGTTCGGAAAAATCCGAGTACAAAAGACTTGGCCAATCAAAAATCCTCTTTTATAAATGGAATTACTTCATACAAAAAATGTGATGGCCAGTCCGTGGTCGACAAATACAATCGAGAGATGGAAAAAGAAAGACAAAACTAGACAACTTATTTTCCCACCACAGCATCGGCCGGGTTCACGGGGGGGTCGGCAGCCGTGCCATCAACGGGCCCTTCTTCATTAGGGGTCTTCGGTACCCCCTCAACCTCCATATCGAAGTCGAAGCCGGTCAGGTCGATGGTCGGGTAATAATGCCTCACATGACTGAGGGCCTTGCGTAGACTTCATCTTGGGCCTTGATCACCAGGTCCTGCGACACCGCTGTCAGCTCCTCCTTCTTCTTCGCGAACTTCTTCTTTAGGGCGGACACCTTCTTCCCCCACTCGGCATCCCGGGCGTCGAGCTCGACCTTCAGCTGCTGCTCCCTCTTATGCGAGCCTTCGAGCTCTATCTTCATCTCCTTTATCTCTTGCAAGGCCTTGTCAGCCCGGTCTTGCTCCCGCTCCAAGGCCGCCTCGTAAAGGCCTCTCACGTGGGCCCCCTACACGGTCGCCTGCAGTAACCAAGCACTACTAAGAAAACCTCCCTTACGACATTTCACAAGGCAAGTGGGGTCGGCGGACTTACCAGCACGTTGGCCTGCGCAAGGCGCGTGTACGCCTCGTCCAGGGTCTCGACCTTCATCTCCGTGCGGTCCCGAGGAGTCGCCAGCTTATCCGCCACCTCGACGGTCTGGGTCCCCCGGGTCAGACAATCCCCCCTCCGGATCATCCAGTCCGGCACCCACGGCTGCCGCAGCTCCTCCGTCATCTTGTCCACCCCCTCGCCTTCGACCAGGGGACCCTTCCCCTCTCTGCGCTCGGAAGCCTTAGGCTGACCCGAGCTCCCCTGAACCGCAACCTCCTTGCTCGTCTCTGAGCGAGTTCTCTTGCCCCTCAGCTGAAGTGTGGCCTCAGATGCAACCGGGGTCGGTCCCCTCGCCCTCTTCGCACCTGCCTCCTCCTCGGCCTTCTTTTTGGCGAGCCTCCGAGCCTTGATTGATTCAGGATCCATACCTGCAAAAAGATCCATTAAGGACAATGAGCTCAAAAGAATAGTAAAACACGAAAGGAACAACTACATACAAGACATGGCAGGGCTCTGTCCGGTGCTGGCCAGGTGACCCTCCGTCACCTTCGGCCAGCTGATGCTATGCGACAGCTGCAGACGCCCGACAAACCCCCAATCTTTGGCAGACATATCCTTCGGCCTCGGCGCTTTGAACTGAGGCTTGTAATAATTCCACCGAGTGGGGATGTCCCAAAGCCCCTCGCTCCGGATCACAAGGTATTTCCGCTTCCACTCTTTAATTGAGTCCGGATGGCCGTGAACCACCTTCCCCTTACCCCGAGGGGAGATATAGTATATCCCCTCCGACTCTCCCGACGAGCTGATCCCCAACATCGCTCGGAACACATTCAGTTGGAGGGGTACCTTCTGCTCCTCGCAGAGCAGCACAAAGCAGATGATCTGCTTCCACGAATTCGGCCCGTACTGCATCAGGGCCAGCTTCGCCCAGTTGAGCACCTCCTTGATGAACGGATGCATCGGCAGCCTCAGTCCGGAGCCAAAGGCGTCTACAGGGAAGATGCAGTACCAGTCCGGCAGAGGATCGGTGGGACGAAGGCTCGGGCTCGGCAGCATCAATTCATACTCCGGCCCGATGTGGAAATGCGACCGTGCAACATCCAAGTCACCATCTTCCAGTATCGTCGGAATCGAATCCATCTTTACAATCTTCCGACTCGGCGAAGAAGGTTGGACCCCAAACAGCACCGTGTTAGAAAGATCATCGGGGTACCGCCGGAAGTGGTCCGGCTGCGCTGGAGACCCCGTCGCAAGATTCCGAACAGCGGGCGCCTTGCTCGAACCCTCGGCCTTGATCCCTTTCTTTCTCGGCACCCTCTTCTTCCGAGCCTTCTCCGGTGAGGGAGTAGATAAACGCCCAAGACCGGCTGGCGTGGAAGAAGAACCTACCCCCGAACCTTAGGGCCCCTCCCTGCGCCTCTAGTCCGAGCCTCGGCTGCTTCACCTTCTCCTTCACTATCTTCCCCCTCGGAATCCGTAGCCACTATCTCCACAACGTCAGAGCTGTCACGTGCCTCCTCAGATTCACAACTCTCCACCACGAAAGGTTTCCGGGAGCGTAACGGCCTCACATTGTATACCGGCTCCTCCTCGCATACTGGCTCCTCCCACGAAGTCGAATTGGAAGGCTTCACATCATGTACCAACTCCTCCTCGCACACTAGCTCCTCCCACAAAGTCGATTTTGAGCCAGGGCTCCCTTCCCCTCTCGACGTCGACGCGGAAGAGCCAAACTGAGCCCTAGACATCTGTGCCTAACAAAAGAAACTTACAAACTAACCTTTGGGTTGCCTCGGACTGACGAGCCGGTGCTGCTAAACAGTCAAGCCGAGCGCTGAGGTGTTTGATTTCTTTTTAAGAAGACAGCATGAGGGAAATGAACAGAATAGGGAAGAGGGGGTGGGATATTTATAGAGGGAGAGATGACGCCTCGATTTTCGCATTACTGTTCCTCAAATAGCGCGCGTCTGCCACCAATAGAATCGCGCCACATCATCCTCGAAACGGGCGCTGCTGACGTCACCTAGCGCCGGTTGGAGACCACACAGGGGTCGGTTCGGATGAAGTGTTCAGCGGAGAAAATTTTTTGCTTAAAGATTTAAGGCGCCGTCCTTAGACAGGCGCCCTGGGCTCCAGGGCTCGGTCGGCTCACCTCTCACCCGCGAGCAACTCGGGGCTTACGGCCTCGGCAGCCGAAACCCCGAACTGTTCGAGGGTGGGAGAAAAGCCACCATCGCCTAGAACCCTATCGGAAAGAAGATCGGCCCACCTCCCATCTCTAACTCCTTTGGGCTGACAAACCATCAGAAACCTTCAGCACCAGAAGGAAGACAGAGATCGGAGACGACCCATCTATCCGAGGCTCCTCAGCCCCAGGTCCGGAATTCGGTTGATACCCCTCCCGTCCTGATCCCTCTCGGGCAAACAACCGTGTCAGGGCCGTCTGACCCGAAAAAGGATCCGGACGGCAAAGTCACCACCAGTCCGAGGTTCCCGGGGTTAAAACCTTTCAACACCTTGTCCCCCGAGCCCGGACTACGGCCGCCATCTCTTCTGCCTTGTTCTCCCCCGACCCTGACACTCACATCGAGGCCGTCAGGAACGGGAGAAGAAAAAGGCAATAAAGTGACCACCCGTCCAACGCTCTCAGGGTCAAAATTTTGCAAGAGACAGACGTCCGCCAAAGCAGACACCTCTGGTGGCCGATGGACCACCCTTGCTGTGATCAAACCCACTGTGGGGAGAGGGGTATTTATAACCTCCCCAATAGACCGGCAATTATGACATTGGGAAAGCCAAACGACGGAGGCCTAAGCGCCATGCATTTATTAGGCGGCGCCATTTAATGCCCCTAGGAAGTGGAAACGTCACACAGATCTCGGAGACCCTTCAATGCTCTGCGAAGATAGCAGGCCGCCCTGCTCAAACCTTCTAAGGCACAACGGTTCGCCATCACCCTTGCCGACCCATAATCCCTCGCCAGCTCGAGGTTCGATCTAGCACCAGGGTAGTCTTCTCAGAAAGGCTCAACGGCTCGCCATCGCCCTTGCTGACCCATAAACCCTCGCCAGCTCGAGGTTCGGTCTAGCACTAGGGTAGCCTTCTTATGAAGGCCCAACGATTCGCCATCCCATTTCCACGACCATAAACACTCCTCCACGGCTAACTCCCGCATCCCCGCAGGAGTGGGGGGCTTGTGTGGTAGGGTAAAAATGGCCTGGGGCCCAGCCAAGGCCCAGGATGGCTCACTCGAAAAGAAAAAACAATCCGGCTCGGCCCCGGACCACTACAGCCTCAGCACCGAGCCGTAAGTTTACCCCTACAGAACTGGTCTCTTCGTATTCGACGAGCCTCGATGGCCCTCGACCTCCGATCCGTGACAGCCCTACGGGCCGTCCGCCCAGCCTGGCAAGGAATGAGGATGACCTGGCACAACCTAGGCCATCTGATTCTCCCAAAGGCACAGGAGCCCCATGATCAGCCATGTCAGCTCCAAATACCACCTAGGGCTTTGCCACGTCAGCCCTATACCACTCTTGGCACTGCCACTGTAGCGCCCTGAATTTCTAATATGAGAGCTTAGAAAATTGATGAACCAAATATTATTAACTTTTAGGAGCAATAATCTTAAGGCAATTAGACATTTAAATGCTCTATATGTGGTATTTATGCTTCTTTTCTCTTTTTCCATAGGAAACAACCAAAAGCAGCAAAACGAAGCAGATTCCAGACTAACACAGACTTTGAGGATGAACTCAGAATATTACAGAGCATCAGTCGGCTGACTCTTCTACTAGGCGACTGGGCAGAGAGTTTGATAAGTCTCGACACAGTCGACTTACCCCAACATCAGTCGACTGGTATGCGGCGAGTCAGAAGATAAGAACAGATGCATCCTCATCCAAATCCGAATCAAAATTAAGTTATCCAAACCCAGGTGTTTTCTGCGAATAACAACTTCTCAAACAATCAAAGCAAGAAGCACGTGGTGAGCAGATAAGGAAGGAAAGAAGAAAAAGAGAAAGAAATAAACGGCTGATGAGGATAAGGAAAGAAATAACAATAGAAGATGACTTCTCTGCAAAAAGTACAAACCCTAATTCTCTTCTCTTGTTTTATAAATACCAATCAAGAAAGAAGCGAAACTCTCTCTCTCTGACTTTCTTCCGCACACACCATCAGCCGAATCACAAGAGTTCCTGAACGATCAAGCCATCAACAAAGTGCAGCACGGCAGCAACATAGAAGAAGAAGAAAGGAGATCAAGCATTAAGAAAAGAACGGCCGGTCGACTGTGTGACAGCCAGCCGACCTATTTGACCGAACTACATCAGTTTATTCCTTCTCTTTCTTATTCTTTTATGTTAACCATGTATTCAAACTTGTTGATTAATAAAAGTATTATTATGTGGAACTAATTTCATAGTTGGGTAGATTGAAGCCGTAGTTATGTAATGCTATATTCTTCTGAAATCTTCTATTTTACTTATTGATTGAATCTGATTGAAGTGATA
The DNA here is from genome assembly GCA_017893485.1 of Hemerocallis citrina. NCBI lineage: Eukaryota > Viridiplantae > Streptophyta > Magnoliopsida > Asparagales > Asphodelaceae > Hemerocallis > Hemerocallis citrina. Next base: position 402,605,199 of record CM030359.1, on the reverse strand, counting down.
TAGATTGATGGTAATCAAACTTGTTCTCAAGTTCTGAGAGCAATCGACTGAGGTGAGAGCCAGTCGACTGACGTACAGAACTTGAGAATATCAAGTTTGCATTACCATCTATCTGAATCTGTTATATGAGCATATTGAGACGACCCATATCTCGTGTTCATAACCTGTAACAAAGGAATCTTTAGAGGTTCTTGGTTCAATCAACTTAAGGGATCTAGATCTGATACCAATTTCTAGAACCTTGAGTGTTTGTTCGTTTCCACTGATCTTATGTTTTCTTTAAGTACAACTTAGTAGATACCATGCTAAACACTTGATGAAAGAAACGAATTAGAGTAGATACCATGCCTAATTCTTGGCTTAGGGAAACATTACTTTAAGGAGTAGATACCATGCCCTTGAAGAGAACAAACATGAGTAATGAGAAGAAGTTCAGAAGGTAACTTAGCATTATTAACTATTGGTGGAGATCTAAACCCAACTACTTCATACATACTTGTGATTCAACACTTCTTAATTTAGTTCTAATCTTTTTATTTCTTTTAGACTTTTAAAACAACTCTTTATGATTCTTAGTCTTTTTATTGATTAGTAAGTTAAAGTCTACAATCTCTGTGGGATCGACCCTTGCTATTGCTACGCTTTTATAAACGATTCGTGCACTTGCGAGGTTTTTAATTTGTGTCTAGTTTTATCTATTTATTTAGATCATCTAGAATGCACAACAAGTTTTTGGCGCCGTTGCCGGGGATTGTCTAGTATTTTAACTTACAGATCAGTAGAAAGTTTTTATTTTTCTTTTAGTTTTATTACTAACTATTTTTCTTTTAGGTTACAGAATTTTGGTGGATGCACGAAAGGAGATCACTTCGTCCAGAGCTACTACCAATTGACGCAAAAACAGAACGCACTTTGCACAGATTAGGTCAACTGACTGCGACCAACCAGTCGACTGCTGCACGAAACCAGTCGACTGCTCAGAGACTCAATTCACGAGCAATAATGGCAGAAGAAATAACCAATCGAGTACCAATGCAGGACAAATTCACGCCTAAGAACATTGAGCAACCTTCCTGCATTGCATATCAGCCTAATGTCACAGGGAACATGCATCTATCTCCTCAGTTACTTAGTATGGTTCCCCACTTTAGTGGCAAACCTGATGAAGAGCCTCATCTCCATCTGCAAGACTTTTTTGATCTTTGCAGGACACAAAGCGTCCAAGGGCTTACCCCTGAACAAATCAGGTTAATATTGTTTCCTTTTTCCTTAAAACTTAACGCTAAACTATGGTATAATTCTTTGGAACCAGGATCAATAAACTCATGGGAGCAATTGGCGACAAAGTTCTTAAAAGAATTCTTTCCAGCCCAAAAGACCAAACAGCTAAAAAGGGAGATTCAACTCTTCCAACAAAAGGATGGAGATTTATTTTTCGAAGCATGGAAGGATTTCAAGAACAAACTTCTCAAGTGTCCTACACATAACATGCCTAAAGATGATCAGGTACAAGCTTTTTATGAAGGTTTAAATGATACTAACAAGGCAATTGTGGATTCAGCTTGCAACGGGATCTTAATGAGGAAAAGCGGTGAAGAGGCCATAGAACTATTTGAAGAACTCAGCGAGAATTCACAACAATTCTCAACAAGGAGGGGCCCTTCGAAAAAACAGGGAGTTTACGAAATTTCTAATAGCAATAACCTTCAATTGGAAATGGTAAACATGAATAAGAAAATTGATATGCTTGTTAATGCAATGTCGATGATGGGCGGAGTTAAAAATCAAACAACTGAAATTTGTGCAATTTGTTCTCATGTAGATCATACTACTGATACATGTCCCATATCTTCTTTCACAGATCAGGAGCATGCAAACTATGTTGGTCGAGGAGTGTTTCCACCAAAGAATAATCCATTCTCAAATACATACAACCCAGGATGGAGGAACCATCCAAACTTCTCCTGGAGCAATAATCAGAATAATCAAGGGACTCAATTCACACAAGGACATGCACGGAATTTCCAAATGGGAAGTGGGATTGATAGGCCAGTTCAAGAACAGAAGAAGTTGGATTTTGAATCCACTGTTCTTCAATTGCTCCAACAACAACATCAAACAACCAACCAACAAGGGCAAGCAATTCAGAAGTTGGAAACACAGATTGGCCAAATTGCTAAAGAATTAAGCGAACGAAAGGCAGGAGAACCTCCATCACAAACTATACCAAACCCTGGAGGCCAAGAACAGCTCAAATCAGTAACAACTCTCAGAAGTGGTAAGATAATTGACAACAAAGTTGGGACACACACAGAAGAAGCAGAAACACAACCATCAAAACTTGTGGGATCCAACAAGGTAAGTGAAAAAGAAGGAACAATTCTGCCACCATTCCCTCAAAGGTTAGTCAAGCAAAAGAAAGAACAACATTTATTTGACATCTTTGAAACTCTCAGGAAGGTAGAAATTAATATCCCCCTACTTGATGCTATTAAACAAATTCCTTCTTATGCTAAATTTTTGAAAGAATGTTGCACTCACAAAAGAACATTTCAGGTTAGGGAGGATGTGGCTTTGACAGAAGAAGTGAGCGCTGTCTTATTAAGAAAATTACCTCCCAAACTAAAAGACCCAGGTAGTTTTACCATTCCTTGCAGGATTGGTGAGCACTTCTTTGAGAAAGCACTACTAGACTTGGGGGCAAGCATCAATCTTCTCCCATACACCGTCTATGAAAAGCTAGGATTGGGGGAACTCCAACCAACATCCATCACATTGCAGTTGGCGGACCGCAGTATCAAAAGACCTAGAGGTATTTTGGAAGATGTCCTAGTTCAGGTAAACGATTTCATTTTGCCTGCTGATTTTGTTGTGTTAGACATGGAGGACTCTTCAATGCCATCTTCTCTACCAATCATCTTAGGTAGGCCCTTTATGAGTACAGCTGATATAAAAATTTGTGTTAAAAAGGGTACGATAAGTATGAAAATAAACGGAGAGAAAGTTGAATTCAAAATGTTTGATACACTAAAATTACCACATGATGATCATGAATGCTATAATGTTGATGTGGTTCAGGAGATTGTTGATCAAACATTTCAGGTACATAGCGTTGAACCACTACAAGCCACAATTACACAATCTCTCACTTTATCTAATGTTGAACAGGAGTACGATGAATGGGGGATTGCAGAGACAATACATCACCTTGATACTCCAAAGTCATACTCAGGTAAGTTTGCACCTGTGTTTGAAAAATTAGTGACTGATGACATTTTTGTTTCTGCAGACAAGTCGACTGGTGTACTATACAAGTCGACTGGTGGACTAGACAAGTCGACTGGAGAACAGGATGAGTCGACTACACCGAGACTTCCAGACATAGAGCTTAAGCAGTTGCCCGACCGTTTGAGGCATGCATATTTGGGCGAGAACTAGACGCTACTAGTAATAATTGCTGCAAACTTGAGTGCACAGGAAGAAGATAAGCTGCTAAGGGTATTACGAGAACACAAGAAGGCTATAGGATGGACCATTGCAGACATCAAGGGAATAAGTCCATCCAAATGCATGAATTGAATACTCCTTGAAAACAACGCAAAACCAAGCAGGAAAACACAGAGAAGGCTTAACCCAAACATGAAGGAAGTGGTAAGAGCAGAAATTCTGAAGTTACTAGATGTTGACATCATCTACCCTATCTCAGATAGCAAATGGGTAAGTCCTATACATATAGTGCCTAAGAAAAGTGGAGTCACAGTGGTGACAAATGAAGAAAATGAACTTATCCCGACAAGAGTGACCACAGGATGGAGGGTTTGCATTGATTACAGAAAATTGAATAACGAAACCAGGAAAGATCACTTCCCTCTTCCTTTTATTGATCAAATGTTAGAAAGATTAGCAGGATATAGTCATTATTGTTTTTTAGATGGTTATAGTGGCTATAATCAAATTGCTATTGCTCCAGAAGATCAAGAAAAAACCACTTTTACATGTCCTTTTGGTACTTTTGCATACAGGAGGATGCCCTTTGGATTATGCAATGCACCAGCAACATTTCAAAGATACATGATGAGTATATTTTCAGACATGGTGGAAAGGTTCATCGAGGTATTTATGGATGACTTTAGTATTTTTGGATCTTGTTTTGATGAATGCCTTAACTATTTGCAGCTTGTGCTTAAAAGATGTGAAGAATGCAATTTAGTGTTGAATTGGGAAAAGTGTCATTTCATGGTACAACAAGGTATTGTGTTGGGACATGTGGTGTCAAAAAGAGGCATAGAGGTAGACAAAGCAAAAATCGACATCATATCAAAACTATCCCCTCCCACTACAGTTAAAGGTGTTAGGAGTTTTCTTGGACATGCAGGGTTCTATAGAAGATTTATAAAAGATTTTTCAAAAATCTCCAAACCCCTTTGTGATTTATTGGCTAAGGATGTTGAGTTTGTATGGACAGAAGAGTACACAAATGCTTTTAATACTTTGAAAAATCTTCTCATTTCTGCACCTATTGTCATGGCACCAGATTGGAGCCATCCTTTCGAGCTCATGTGTGATGCAAGTGATTATGCTTTAGGAGCTGTTTTAGGTCAAAGAATCAATAAGAAACCCCATGTTATTTACTATGCTTCTCGAACTCTAAATGATGCACAGCTAAATTATTCCACTACTGAAAAAGAAATGTTAGCTGTTATATTTGCTGTAGAGAAGTTTAGATCATATTTAATTGGTTCTAAAGTTATTATTTTTACTGACCATGCTGCCTTGAGATATTTGTTTGCTAAAAAGGATGCTAAGCCTAGGTTAATCAGATGGGTGTTGTTGCTTCAAGAATTCGATCTTGAGATTAGAGATAAAAAAGGAAGCAACAACATTGTTGCAGATCACATGTTCAGACTACTGCATGAGGAAGAGAAAATTGTGCCCCCACTTAATGAAAATTTTCCAGATGAACATCTCTTTGAAATAAACTTATCCTCGGGACAGTCGACTGGTAACAGGACCAGTCGACTGGTAACAGGACCAGTCGACTGGTATCTCATTGCTCAAATTTTCCATGGTTTGCTGACATTGTAAATTATCTCACTGCTCATGTTTTTCCTCCAGGTATGACAAGTCAGGAACGAAAGAGACTGGTAGCTATGTGCAAGCACTATTATTGGGATGATCCTTACTTGTTCAAATTTTGCCCTGATCAAATTATAAGAAGATGCGTGGCAGAAGAAGAGCAAATGAGCATTTTACAACATTGCCACCAATACGCATGTGGAGGACATTTTGGACCAAAAAGAATAGCACTCAAGGTACTGCAATCTGGATTTTATTGACCTAAAGTATTCAAAGATGCTTTTTTCTTTTTGCAGGTCTTGTGACAAATGCCAAAGGACAGGCAACATCTCTTCTAGAAATCAAATGCCACTGCAAAACATCCAAGTGATCGAGCTTTTTGATGTTTGGGGAATCGACTTCATGGGTCCCTTTCCTAACTCATTTGGTTATTTATATATACTTGTTGGTATGGATTATGTGTCTAAATGGGTCGAGGCTGTCCCCTCAAGAACTAATGATCACAAAGTTGTTGTCAAGTTTTTGCAGGAGAATATTTTCACTAGGTTTGGGACACCACGAGCAATAATAAGTGATGGAGGGAGCCACTTCAATAACTTTCCGTTTGCTTCTTTGATGAAGAAATATGGTATCACACATAGAGTGGGCACCCCATATCATCCTCAAACTAGTGGACAGGTGGAGATCAGCAACAGAGAAATCAAGAGCATTTTGGAAAAGATAGTCAACACAAGGAGGAAGGATTGGTCGCTGTGCTTGAATGATGCATTATGGGCTTACCGAACAGCATACAAAACACCCATCGGCATGTCACCATACCGTTTGGTTTTTGGAAAAGCTTGTCATTTACCAGTGGAGTTGGAACACAAAGCCTTTTGGGCCATAAAAAGGTTCAATTTTGATATGAAACAAGCAGGTGACAAAAGGAGGTTGCAACTGAATGAGCTTGAAGAGTTGAGGCACGACGCATACGAAAATGCAAAACTGTACAAGGAAAGGACCAAGTTGTACCATGACAAACAACTAGCAAGGAAGGAGTTTTATGAAGGACAGAAGGCACTGATATACAACTCAAGACTAAGACTTTTTCCAGGCAAGCTCATGTCGAGATGGTATGGGCCATACATTGTCACAAGAGTCTTTCCACATGGTGCACTGGAGGTTCATAGCCAAGAGAAGAATCAAACATTTAAAGTGAACGGGCATAGAGCGAAGCCATACATAGAGATGAGTCTAGAACCGCACGAGGAAGATGTGAATCTTCAAACCATTCAATACATCGCATGAACTCATCATGTCTAGCTGAAGACAGAAAACACAGCGCTTATTGGGAGGCAACCCAACTTTCAGGGGAGTATTTACACTTTCCCTCTATTTTCTTTCATTCATTCATTTTTTTTATTTTTCATCTTTTATTTTCAGTCTCTCCTTACTAGATGGTAACACATGCCTATTTTTAAATTTTCTTTCGAACATTGAGGACAATGTTCCATCTAAGTTTGGGGGTATTAGGGCTATTTAATTTTTGAGTCTTTTAAAAAAAAAAATTTTTAGGATAAATAATTTCTTATAAAGTAAGAAGAAGGATACTTATTTACTTTAGGATTGTTGAGTTTCATAAATTCCTTACAAAATTATATGAGTCGTGTAATTATACATAATAAACAAATGTGAAACTTTTTCTGGTGATTATTCCCTTTAGATCTAGTCCTAAATTGAGTTTAAGTAAATAGAGTGATAAAGTATATGTATATATATTTGAATAAAGTCAATCTACTCCAATGTTTTGAGTGCTTAGTAACTAGGGGTATTCATCACCAATGTTTACCTTTACGTCAAACAGCAACTTGAAATATGAGTATGCAAAGCACTTTAGAGTTTGTGACTTGCTGAGTAACCGGGTGGATTCATCACAAATATTTTGCATTCGCGTAAAAAGGCAAGTGACAACTTTAGAGAAGAGACTATAAAAATAAAAAAATAAAAAAAAAAAAAAAAAAAAACCTCTAGTTTGCTACTCGGTTTGTAGTAGAGAAAAAGGGATAATCACAGATTGAGTAATTACATACTATAACTATAATTAATTGCATGACAAGTGTGGTTACGTTTGGAGTTATGAATAAACAATTGCACTAGAGAAAGTGGGGATGTTTAATCTTACCTTATCTGAAATTGTTTATACCCTTCTTTGTTGATGATCACATAATAAGAATTCTTGGTGGTTGAGTCTATAGTTATTAGTATCCCCTTGTTCATAAATTCACTCTTTGCTTGAGGACAAGCAAAAGCTAAGTTTGGGGGTATTTGATGAACCAAATATTATTCACTTTTAGGAGCAATAATCTTAAGGCAATTAGACATTTAAATGCTCTAAATGTGGTATTTATGCTTCTTTTCTCTTTTTCCATAGGAAACAACCAAAAGCAGCAAAACGAAGCAGATTCCAGACTAACACAAACTTTGAGGATGAACTCAGAATATTACAGAGCATCAGTCGGCTGACTCTTCTACCAGGCGACTGGGCAGAGAGTTTGATAAGTCTCGACACAGTCGACTTACCCCAACATCAGTCGACTGGTATGCGGCGAGTCAGAAGATAAGAACAGATGCATCCTCATCCAAATCCGATTCAAAATTAAGTTATCCAAACCCAGGTGTTTTCTGCGAATAACAACTTCTCAAACAATCAAAGCAAGAAGCACGTGGTGGGCAGATAAGGAAGGAAAGAAGAAAAAGAGAAAGAAATAAACGGCTGATGATGATAAGGAAAGAAATAACAATAGAAGAGGACTTCTCTGCAAAAAGTACAAACCCTAATTCTCTTCTCTTGTTTTATAAATACCAATCAAGAAAGAAGCGAAACTCTCTCTCTCTGACTTTCTTCCGCACACACCATCAGCCGAATCACAAGAGTTCCTGAACGATCAAGCCATCAACAAAGTGCAGCACGGCAGCAACATAGAAGAAGAAGAAAGGAGATCAAGCATTAAGAAAAGAACGGCCGGTCGACTGTGTAACAGCCAGCCGACCTATTTGACCGAACTACATCAGTTTATTCCTTCTCTTTCTTATTCTTTTATGTTAACCATGTATTCAAACTTGTTGATTAATAAAAGTATTATTATGTGGAACTAATTTCATAGTTGGGTAGATTGAAGCCGTAGTTATGTAATGCTATATTCTTCTGAAATCTTCTATTTTACTTATTGATTGAATCTGATTGAAGTGATATAGATTGATGGTAATCAAACTTGTTCTCAAGTTCTGAGAGCAGTCGACTGAGGTGAGAGCCAGTCGACTGACGTACAGAACTTGAGAATATCAAGTTTGCATTACCATCTATCTGAATCTGTTATATGAGCATATTGAGACGACCCGTATCTCGTGTTCATAACCTGTAACAAGGGAATCTTTAGGGGTTCTTGGTTCAATCAACTTAAGGGATCTAGATCTGATACCAATTTCTAGAACCTTGAGTGTTTGTTCGTTTCCACTGATCTTATGTTTTCTTTAAGTACAACTTAGTAGATACCATGCTAAACACTTGATGAAAGAAACGAATTAGAGTAGATACCATGCCTAATTCTTGGCTTAGGGAAACATTACTTTAAGGAGTAGATACCATGCCCTTGAAGAGAACAAACATGAGTAATGAGAAGAAGTTCAGAAGGTAACTTAGCATTATTAACTATTGGTGGAGATCTAAACCCAACTACTTCATACATACTTGTGATTCAACACTTCTTAATTTAGTTCTAATCTTTTTATTTCTTTTAGACTTTTAAAACAACTCTTTATGATTCTTAGTCTTTTTATTGATTAGTAAGTTAAAGTCTACAATCTCTGTGAGATCGACCCTTGCTATTGCTACGCTTTTATAAACGATTCGTGCACTTGTGAGGTTTTTAATTTGTGTCTAGTTTTATCTATTTATTTAGATCATCTAGAATGCACAACAAAAATACGTGGTCATTCCCAGTGATACCAAATAGAACAACAGGTGATACCAAAACCAAATATCAAATGCGGAAACAGAAAATTCGAATGCATAAAGATGAGTCAATAAAACACAAATGCTATATGCTGACAACGATGACTACTAAGAGATGAAGATAAACTATGAGAATTTGCCCATGCTTGATAATTCCGGAAGTAGATCCCACATCTCAAGTATTTCCCTGGATAATTCAGGAGATCAACCCACATCTAAACATAGACTCATCATCACAATAGTATCCCAAGAGTGTCGCCTCGACTCTGATCATTCCGTAGGTCAATCCCGCATCTCAAGATGACTACTTGGATAATTCAGGAGATATATCTCACATCTCAGGTTGTCTACCTGGATAATTCAGGAGATAAATCCCACATCTCAAGTTAACCACTTGGATAATTCAGGAGATCAAATCCTACATCTAAAGCCTTACTGAGGTGCATAACTCATGTCCCCTTCGTCATGACACTACTAATGCATGTCCTTATTATTTTTGGTTACTGAACAAATCTCCTAGAGTAGTGTACCCCACCGGACTAAAAATATGATTAACTGAAAATTCGCCTCACTGGGCCTCAACAAAAGAACTCAACACCGGTAACGTACCTCTAGAGACTCAAGATCAAATATCTAAACAAATTCCCACTAAACAAGTGGCTCAACTGAATATCTCAAAATGATGTTCTTAACTGAACATCTCAAATCAAATACTGAACAAATATCTCAAAATCAAATACTGAACGAATATCAAAAACTGAACAAAGATCTCAAAATCAATTACTGAACAAAATGTCTCAAATCAAATACACAGATTCCTCAGTGCCAGTCGACTTATGCTGAGGTAAGTCGACTGTCCAGAAGACATCTCTCCAGAATTTCACAAAAATAATCTAAGGCAATATCAGTCGACTAGGGAAGTCATCAGTCGACTGCCCCGAGACAAATTCCAATAATTCTCAAGAATATAATCTAAGTATTTAAGTCGACTGAAAGGTTCATAGGTCGACTGTCCAGAAAGGACTAAACAAATTTTTCAATCAGCAGACCAGTCGACTGACAATAGCCTAGGTCAACTGTCCCGAACAATTCTCAAAAAAAAAAACTGAAGATAATCAGTAGCGTCGTACCAGTCGACTGTACAGTAGGCCAGTCGACTGTCAGCCTACAATTTTCAAAAATAGGTCTGAATACAAAATTAAACTGAAGATTTCTAAAGAATCATGGTTCATTGTTTTTCAATCAATAGTTCATACACAAGCCAATGATAACTCTCAAAACAATGTCCAGTACGGATACATTACTCATCAATCAATTCCACAAATCTCAACTTCTCAAGATCTAAATCACAAATCTTCTATTAGGGTTTCTCAACAAAGTTCTTCCTCAACTCATAACCAAATTCTGAATTAAAAATCATAAGATCTAGATGTCTATCACCTGATCACAAACTAATCAATTCTTAATCATGCTTTCCAACAATAAGATTCCATAGATCAATATTTCCTCGACAAATCTTGATTACTTCTCAATTACGGTCCAAATATCAACAAGAGTTCTCATATTCCATATTAAAATAAAAGATCTATATCAAGCATACGATGAGGCAAACAAACAATATCATAACGATCCAACAAGTGTAACAAAAGATCTTACGTCGTTCATCAATCAAACAAACAAACAAAACAAGCAAAACAAAAACAAACCACTCACCTTGATTTGACGAAAATCCACAAAAAGCTCTTCTCCTTGCTAGATCCAAAAGCCTCTTCTTGCTCCTCAAACAAAATCTCAAAATCTGAATATTCTCTCAATGAAGGCTGAGAATAAAAATCCCTTATATATGCCGGATGATTATTAGGGTTTTACCACACTTTGCAAAACAATCCTTTCAAGAACACATCTTTCGTATATATCCATTATTCTTGTAAATTCAATAAAACTTCTTTAAATTAGGATCTAATAGAAAATATACTTTTAAACTTCAGCCAATACTGCTCAAAATGTCCAGAATGTCAATTTTGCATTTCAACTCTTGAAAATGTCAATTTTGCAAATAAGTCCTTCTTTTCTCAAAAATTGCAAATAGTATCAATTAATTTCAGAAAAATCTGGAAAAATACTACATAAATCCTAAATAATAAATAATGATTTTTCATAAAGAAATATTAATTTTTCAAACTTCTAAAAAGTCATTTGCACGTATTTTGCACGTGTGCAAAAGATAAATTTCTTAGAAAATATTGATTTAATCTCCAAAAATCATTTAAATTCATTTTCAAATAATTAAAATAATATTTGAAAATATGGGGTTTTACATCACTCCCTCCTTAGAAGAGTTCTGTCTTCAGAACTACGACTAATGAGTTCAAACACATACCAAACAAAAGAAAATAGTGTTTCACATATATATAGAACATAATCCAAACAATTTCTTACAACATCACAATCTAAACAAAAGAATACATCATATATCAGTCAATAGTACAATCATCCAAAGAATTCCAATCACATACAAGAAATACACTCATACAAACAATTCAGGAAATTCCTTCAGCATGCGATCCTCGAGCTCCCAAGTAGCCTCCTCGAACTGTTGATTCCTCCACAACACTTTGACCATAGGTATCACCTTGCTCCTAAGGACTTTCTCCCTACGATCAACGATCTCAACAGGCTGTTCTTTGTAGCTCAAGTTCACCTGTAGATCTTCAGGAACTTCTACCAACTGATGATTCTGATCGGCCACATACTTCCTTAATAGCGACACATGAAACACATCATGTACTTGCGCTAACTCCTCAGGAAGTTTCAATCTGTATGCTGTCTTGCCAATCCTCTCCACGATCCTGTACGATCCAATATACCTCGGCGCCAACTTGCCTCCCTTACCAAATCTGATCACTCCCTTGGTCGGAGAAACCTTGAGGAAAACTGCATCCCCAACTTCAAATCCCAAATCTCTTCGTCGAGTGTCAGCATAACTCTTTTGCCGACTCTAAGCTTCAACTAACCTCTGGCGAATCAGCTCAATCTGCTCTGACGTCTGCTGCACGATCTCAGGACCATACATCTGCCTCTCGCCAACCTCATACCAACAAACAGGTGTCCTGCACCTCCGCCCGTACAAAGCCTCATACGGTGCCATCCCAATACTTGCATGGTAACTGTTGTTGTAAGCAAACTCAACCAATGCCAAGTATCTCTCCCAACTACCACCGAAGTCCATAACACAAGCCCTCAACATATCTTCCAGCACTCGATTCACCCTCTCCGTCTGACTATCTGTCTGCGGATGGAAAGCTGTACTGAAATCAGTTCTGGTGCCCAAAGCTGCTTGTAAACTTCTCCAAAACCTCGAAGTAAACCTTGGATCTCTGTCAGAAACAATTGATACCGGAACTCCATGAAGTCTCACAATTTCTCCAATGTACAACTCAGCCAATTTCTCCATTGACCAAGTAATCTTCATGGCTAGAAAATGTGCCGACTTAGTCAATCGGTCCACAACGACCCAAATCAAGTCATTGCCCTTCGAACTCCTCGGCAAACCTGTGATAAAGTCCATGCTGACATTCTCCCACTTCCACTCCGGAATGGGTAAAGGCTGTAACAAGCCTCCAGGTCTCTGATTCTCTGCCTTGATCTGCTGACAAGTCAGACACCTTGCCACAAAATCTGCTACATCCCGCTTCATACCAGACCACCAAAAATGTGGTTTGATGTCCCTGTACATCTTCGTGCCTCCTGGATGAACTGACAATAGTGTGCTGTGTGCCTCCTGCAAAATACTCTCCCTCAACTCTGCATTATCTGGAACACACAACCTCTCACCCATCCAAAGAACTCCATTTTGGACACGAAATTCTGATAACTTACCTTCTAAAACCTGCTGCAACATCTTCTGGATCTCTGAATCTGATCTCTGACCTTCCACAATCTTCTCTCTCAAGGACGGCTGCAGCCTCAACTGAGCCAAAGATGCCCCCAAACCTCGCAGTACCACCTCGATACCTGCCTGGTCGATTTCTGCTGCCAACTCCCTTCGAGTAGTGATCAATCTCGATAAACTACTCTTTCTGCTAAGTCCATCAGCCACTACATTCGCCTTGCCCGGATGATGCTTTATCTCAGGACGAATGTCTTCCAATACCTCCAACCACCTTCTCTGCCGAAGATTCAAATCCCTCTGCTGATAAATATACTTCAGGCTCTTGTGGTCAGTGTACATATTGACCTTCTCACCATAAACATAATGCCTCCATAGTTTCAAGGCATAAACGATAGCTGCTAGCTCCAAATCATGCGTCGGATAATTCTTCTCATGCGGACGCAACTGCCTCGAACCATAAGCAATGACCTTGCCATCTTGCATCAAGACACAACCCAAACCTCTGAGAGATGCATCACTGTAGATATCATAATCATTCCCAGCTTGCGGCAATGCCAATATAGGTACGGTAGTCAACCTTTCCTTTAACTCAAGGAAACTCTCTTCGCACTTATCTGTCCATACAAATGCCACATTCTTCCGGGTCAAACTTGTCATCGGAACCGCAATCTGAATACCCCTGAATAAACCTCCTGTAGTACCCAGCTAATCCCAAGAAGCTTCTGACTTCCTTCACTGACGTCGGCCTGGGCCAATCCTTCACTGCTTCCACTTTCTGAGGATCAGTAGCCACTCCCTCCTTAGAAAGAATATGACCAAGGAAGGCCACCTCAGACTTCCAAAATTCACACTTCGACAATTTGGCATACAAACTGTGCTCCTGCAACGTCTGTAACACCGCTGTCAAGTGCGTCGAATGATCCTCTTCCGACTTCGAATATACCAAGATATCATCGATGAAGACCACCACGAAGGAATCAATGAACGGTCTCAACACCCGATTCATCATATCCATGAACACTGCTGGCGCATTCGTCAACCCGAATGGCATCACCAAAAATTCATACAACCCATGACGAGTCCTGAACGCTGTCTTGCTCACATCTTCCTCCTTGACTCGCACCTGATGATACCCTGACCTCAGATCAATCTTCGAAAACAGCGCTGCTCCTCGAAACCTGTCGAACAAATCATCAATCCGCGGCAGTGGGTACTTGTTCTGAATAGTCACCCTATTCAATTCCCGATAGTCAATGCACATCCTCATCGACCCATCCTTCTTCTTGACCAACAACACTGGCGCTCCCCACGGAGAAGAACTCGGTCTGATAAGCCCTTTGCTCAAAAGCTCCTCAATTTGCTTCTTCACTTCATCTTGCTCTACAGGTGCCATCCTGTATGGAGCCTTGAAAATCGGCGCACTTCCCGGCTGAACATTGATGCAAAACTCTACATCTCTCTGCGGCGGTAATCCTGGAAAATCATCCAAGAACACCTGAGGAAAATTTCGAACAACCGGAATGCCCTTGACTTCATCTGAGATTGCCATCTTAGATATCATTGCAGCCACCTTCGGGATCTTCTTCTTCCCTTGGAAAGTTACTGCAGGTCCACCTGGTGCTTTCACCAACACCTCCTTCTGCTTGCAATCAATTGTGGCATCATATATAGCCATCCAATCGATGCCTACGATGACATCCACTCCCAACACTTGCAGTTCGATCAAGTCGATGCCGAACATCCTTCCACCAATCTCGATATCACAGCCCTCGTAATATCGATCCGCTATCAGCTCCTCACCTGACGGTGTTGCCACCGACAAAATCCTGCCTGGAAATAACTTAGGTTCCAAACCTAAGATCTTTGCAAAACTTGGCGATACAAATGTATGCGATGAACCAGTGTCAAACAAAACCTTTGCTTTTATTCCATTTATTAAAACACCTCTTGTTACAATAAGAACGATACTCAATCTTAAATTGTTCTAAAATAAAAGTTTTATTCATTACACTGATTCAAAAATGAAAGAAATCAAAATTCCTGCATACCCTGTATTACATCTTCCGAGTTTCTCGCATCCTCCTCGGTCAATGCAAATACTCGCCCTTGCCTCTTCGGGACTTTGCTTCCACCCGAACCATCTTCCTTCAATTTTGGACAACGGAGCTTGGAATGTCCAGTCTGCCCACACTGAGAACAGATATGTTCTGCCAACTTCGGACATGCTGACCTGTAATGCCCTACCTCCTTGCAGTAGTAACAGGTCACTCCCTGAGCTGCAGGTGCCTTCTGTACCGATCCACTAAACTTTGCCTGCTTCGCGGGGAATCCCTTCCCACTCTGGCCTGATGCTGGCCTCTTGTTCCGGTTCCATGAATCCTGCTTCTTCTGAAATAGGTCCATATCCTCCTCAGTCATCGCTGCTCTTCTGACCAGCTTGTCAAATCTTCTGATACCCAATGGAACCATCCTTGACCTCAAGTTTGGCCTCAAGCCCAGCTCAAACTTTTTGGCCTTCTTTGCTTCGTCCATGACCAACTCTGGTGCATACCTCGAAAGTTGAGCAAACTTCGTCTCATACTCCCGAACAGTCATGCTGCCCTGCTGAAGGTTCATGAACTCGGTCGCCTTCTTCTCTTGAACATCCAAAGGAAAAAAGCAATCTCTGAACTCCTCCAGAAAAGCTTCCCATGTCAACTGCTGATCTCCCAAATTCCTCTTCAGCGATTCCCACCAAACACCAGCATCTTTCTCGAGCTGCATCGAAGCTAACTTCACCTTGCTAGCTGCCGGAGTCTCTGATACCTCAAAGATCGTCTGCATCTTCCTAATCCAATCATCTGCTGCGGTTGGATCAGCTTGCCCCTCAAAGACTGGCAGCCTCATCCTCTTAAAGGATTCAATCTGCTTGATGGGGTCGGCATTCACCAATCCATGTCCAGCTCCATGATTGGGTGGCGGATTCTGCTGAGCTTGCTGCTGTTGCGCCACGTTGAATGCCATCAACGTATTTAGTGTTTGATACACCTTAGCGAATTCAGCCTCTAGGTCGATCCCATTTCCTCGGGAACTACCCGATCCATCCTCATTGTTGCCACCATTTCTGCCCCTGGGTGCAACCATTTTGAATACTGCAAAACGAGGGTAAAGTTAGAGTAACACACACACAATTCAAACTCATATCAATGCCCTATGGCGAAACCATAACCATGCCTCAAACCATAACTTCAAACCAAACATCATATTTTAACTCTATGTGATACTCACACTCTGATGTCCACACCTAGGTACTCACTCTCTAGTGTCCACACCTAGGTACTCACTCTCTAGTGTCCACACCTAGGTTGGTTTTCTTACTATGTCTATTATTACCATTGAAGCAGAGCTCTGATACCAATCTTTATAGCGCCCCGAATTTCTAATATGAGAGCTTAGAAAATACGTGGCACATTCCCAGTGATCCACTTCAATATAACAATAAACACTACCAAACACCACTAAAATTTTCAACATTTATTACAATAAAACCTTTACATGTCACAGCGGAAGACTAAACAACCAAACTCAACAAGTCTTTACAACTCAGCACTGAACACTTAATAATCCATTTATCCAAAAGGCTAACTCAAGCATCCATTCTCCAACTCTAAGCAATAACCTGCAACAAGTGAGGCTAGAGTTGAACCCTAACCCTCAAACTAAAGGGGTCAGCCATAAATGGTGTGAGTGGCATAAAAATCAAACAACAACATTAATGAACTTAAATCGAAATATCCAACAGATAATAACCAAAATACCAAATAGAACAACAGGTGATACCAAAACCAAATATCAAATGTGGAAACAGAAAATTCGAATGCATAAAGATGAGTCAATAAAACACAAATGCTATATGCTGACAACGATGACTACTAAGAGATGAAGATAAACTATGAGAATTTGCCCATGCTTGATAATTCCGGAAGTAGATCCCACATCTCAGGTATTTCCCTGAATAATTCAGGAGATCAACCCACATCTAAACATAGACTCATCATCACAATAGTATCCCAAGAGTGTCGCCTCGACTCTGATCATTCCGTAGGTCAATCCCGCATCTCAAGATGACTACTTGGATAATTCAGGAGATATATCTCACATCTCAGGTTGTCTACCTGGATAATTCAGGAGATAAATTCCACATCTCAAGTTAACCACTTGGATAATTCAGGAGATCAAATCCTACATCTAAAGCCTTACTGAGGTGCATAACTCATGTCCCCTTCGTCATGACACTACTAATGCATGTCCTTATTATTTTTGGTTACTGAACAAATCTCCTAGAGTAGTGTACCCCACCGGACTAAAAATATGATTAACTGAAAATTCGCCTCACTGGGCCTCAACAAAAGAACTCAACACCGATATACTAGGGTCACGTACCTCTAGAGACTCAAGATCAAATATCTAAACAAATTCCCACTAAACAAGTGGCTCAACTGAATATCTCAAAATGATGTTCTTAACTGAACATCTCAAATCAAATACTGAACAAATATCTCAAAATCAAATACTGAACGAATATTAAAAACTGAACAAAGATCTCAAAATCAATTACTGAACAAAATGTCTCAAATCAAATACACAGATTCCTCAGTGCCAGTCGACTTATGCTGAGGTAAGTCGACTGTCCAGAAGACATCTCTCCAGAATTTCACAAAAATAATCTAAGGCAATATCAGTCGACTAGGGAAGTCATCAGTCGACTGCCCCGAGACAAATTCCAATAATTCTCAAGAATATAATCTAAGTATTTAAGTCGACTGAAAGGTTCATAGGTCGACTGTCCAGAAAGGACTAAACAAATTTTTCAATCAGCAGACCAATCGACTGACAATAGCCTAGGTCGACTGTCCCGAACAATTCTCAAAAAAAAAACTGAAGATAATCAGTAGCGTCGTACCAGTCGACTGTACAGTAGGCCAGTCGACTGTCGGCCTACAGTTTTCAAAAATAGGTCTGAATACAAAATTAAACTGAAGATTTCTAAAGAATCATGGTTCATTGTTTTTCAATCAATTATTCATACACAAGCCAATGAAAACTCTCAAAACATGTCCAGTACGGGTACATTACTCATCAATCAATTCCACAAATCTCAACTTCTCAAGATCTAAATCACAAATCTTCTATTAGGGTTTCTCAACAAAGTTCTTCCTCAACTCATAACCAAATTCTGAATTAAAAATCATAAGATCTAGATGTCTATCACCTGATCACAAACTAATCAATTCTTAATCATGCTTTCCAACAATAAGATTCCATAGATCAATATTTCCTCGACAAATCTTGATTACTTCTCAATTAAGGTCCAAATATCAACAAGAGTTCTCATATTCCATATTAAAATAAAAGATCTATATCAAGCATACGATGAGGCAAACAAACAATATCATAACGATCCAACAAGTGTAACAAAAGATCTTACGTCGTTCATCAATCAAACAAACAAACAAAACAAGCAAAACAAAAACAAACCACTCACCTTGATTTGACGAAAATCCACAAAAAGCTCTTCTCCTTGCTAGATCCAAAAGCCTCTTCTTGCTCCTTAAACAAAATCTCAAAATCTGAATATTCTCTCAATGACGGCTGGGAATAAAAATCCCTTATATATGCCGGATGATTATTAGGGTTTTACCACACTTTGCAAAACAATCCTTTCAAGAACACATCTTTCGTATATATCCATTATTCTTGTAAATTCAATAAAACTTCTTTAAATTAGGATCTAATAGAAAATATACTTTTAAACTTCAGCCAATACTGCTCAAAATGTCCAGAATGTCAATTTTGCATTTCAACTCTTGAAAATGTCAATTTTGCAAATAAGTCCTTCTTTTCTCAAAAATTGCAAATAGTATCAATTAATTTCAGAAAAATCTGGAAAAATACTACATAAATCCTAAATAATAAATAATGATTTTTCATAAAGAAATATTAATTTTTCAAACTTCTAAAAAGTCATTTGCACGTGTTTTGCACGTGTGCAAAAGATAAATTTCTTAGAAAATATTGATTTAATCTCCAAAAATTATTTAAATTCATTTTCAAATAATTAAAATAATATTTGAAAATATGGGGTTCTACAGCCACGTCCGCCCTAAACCCCCTGGGCCTCCTGCCACGTCAGGCCCATGGGCTTTCGGCTTCAGACCCGGCCCCCAAGCGGATCCAAACCCGGTTGGGATTCCCTATAAATACCAGACCCTCACCCACCTTTTCAGGTAATCGATCTTTGCCAACTAAATTCCCCTAGTTACTGCTACTCTCTCACAGAGACTAACTAGATCGTCGGAGGGTCCGCCACCGGGATAAACCCCGGTGTTTCAGGACCGTCTGCAGGTATTCGAGGCGAGGCCATCCGAGCCGATCCTCAAGCGCCGAAGCGAGCCTCTCGCTCACCGTCCGACACCGTACTCTTCCCTCATTACAAATTGAGTCCGAACTCACACCTGGTGCACCCACACTGCGACCAAAAATAAGCAGCATCAGGTTCCTAAATTTCTAAACGGTTAGCACAATTTAGGGACCTAAGAGGAACTAATTTTAAAATGGTTAGGACCTAGTAGGGACTAATTTCAGTTGACTTTGAACAATTTAGGGATCTAATTGCAATTAAAGTGAAAATATGGACTAATTTAGAAATACATATTTGAAGAGGGATCAATATCTAAAAAAAACCTTTTTAAAAAAAAGTAAAGACTATGACGTAGTCTGACATTGAACTTGAGACATTTCTTTACTCATCCAAACCATTATCGTACTCTTTACAAATTACCCTTAGTGACACAAATTTTTATTTTATATAAGTGACAATTTTGTAAATAATTATGTCATTAATAAATTTGAAGTTTAAGGGTATTATGGTAACTGACAACAGTTGAGTAAATTGATGGTTAATATAACTTTCACTTAAAAATTTGTGGTAGAGATTAGGTGCTTGGTTGTCTACAAATTACACAATCTTAACTCTCACATTATAGTATTAGAGATCGAAGATTAGTTTTTTTGTTTTTAAATTAAGAGTTTGAGAAAGCTTTACATCTTGAACCTTTTTAGTTTTTTTTTAATTTGATTTATTTTTTTTCCTTAACACTATAGAAGTCGATAATATCACTTTTTAAAAAAAAATAATTATTTTTGGGTTGAGAAAAATAAATTTAAATGTAACAAATAGTATATGTGTTATCAATATAAAAAGAGTGAGGATGTTGTCGAGATGAAAAGAAACAAGAAATTGATAATTGACATATCACATGTACCGAGAAGTTCATTGAATGCTCAAATTTATGGATCAAAGTGAACGATGACAAAATGTCGAGAGATAAGATATTCCGAACTAATCTAGTGTCAGCATATAAGTTACTCAAGCTTAAACACTCAATAGCAAAATATAGTTATTTTGACATGACTATTGAGTTGTAACTCAAATGGTAAAGGACTGAGATGGATAAAGAGTGATCGTATGTTCGAGAATAAATAACAGCATACCAGTATTCCTCCCCCACTCCAAATAAAAGGGTAATTCCGCAATGCAATGATAAATACCCTTCTCTTAAGGTAGTAAAATGCAAAGAAGAAATTATAAAAATGTTAAAAAGAATGAAAAACCCAACAAATAATTGTGTGACACTGGTCAGACCCAAACAGTTACTTGCATGATGACATGTGGGGCCATCTTAGGAATGATTGGATGGGTTTGGGTTTGGGGTTTATTTGTGGGGGGAAATTTTATAGTATTACTGGGAGTGGGGTTTTCATGGGGACACTGGGAAAGAGGCGAGGTGAAGCAACCAACACTACAGAAAAGTCGGTTAAACAAAGGAGCTGGATTTGATTCTTGATTAACTTTGGTGTCTATGTATTAGGTTTGCATTCAAATGCTTTTAATTAATAATTAATAAATTGACAGGGTGATGCCATTTGACCTGTCATGTTTTCTTAAACTTCAATATAATTATCCATTTATTATTACTTAAAAAAATATTAGTAATTGTTTTTTTAAAGAAAAAATTGTTAAGTATAGCCACATTGTTTAATTGATAAGAAGTTAACAAAATAAATACAGAATACTGAGCCAAAAAAAAGTATTTCTGGTGAGTTTTACTTATTCCTTGAATACATAGTAATTGATTTAATTGATAAGAAGTTAACAAAATAAACGTAGAATACTAAGCCAAAAAAAAGTATTTCTTGTGAGTTTTACTTATTCCTTGAATACATAGTAATTGATACCAATTACAAATGTTACTTGAATTAGTGAAAGTTCTTGTCGAGTAGTAGAAGAATAAGGATTAGGGGTGGGCTCGATACGATACCGGCTTTTTTGACATTGTACCATTACCATATCAAACTAGTTCGGTTTGAAAATATGCAAACCGTTACCAACCAAAATGTTCGGTATACCGAAACTTCGGTATACCGACTACTTCAGCCGGTACGGTTCGGTATTGGTGTTATACCAAATATAACCCAACAAATACATTAGCAAATATCAGTACCAATAAAAATAACAAGTTAACAATATCACACAACTACCGAAACAAAAACAGAATAGATCACAAATCCATTTTCATTCCAAAAGCAAGCAGGGAATAATAGCATAAGCATAAACTTCATAAAAGTCGCAAAAGGATAACATCAGCAGCCCTTGTTCATTGTATCACAATAGCATAAGCATAAACTTCATAATGTGATAGTTCTCCATCACATTCTTCTATGAAGTATGCTTCACTGTGGGTAATATCCCCTTTGAGAATCTACTACTGTATTCATATAAGTATATACCATATTCCTTTTCTTAGTTTGTTGCTTCTTCTTCTTCTTCTTTTTTGTGTCCAGAAAGTTTTTTGAATCTACTACTTAGGCTTTATGCAATTTTTTAAGTTTAGTGTTGTTTAGATCTTGACTCAAGCATTGTGTGAAGATGCCAACGATGGTTGACTTCTGAGTAATAATTTGGTATGCTAGGACAAAAAATAACCACGTATACTTAGCTTACCCTTTGTTTTGAGCAATAACTTTAATAATCAGGTCTAAAACTATTATGTTTTGCTTTGCTACTAAGCGATATTAATTGAGGAAGAAAAAGAAAGAATTGTATTATTTCCATTTCCTTGTAGCGTACCTCTACTTTTCGTTTGAGTACTTTCTTTTGTTTGCAGTACCTTCAAGTCAGAAATGTTCGTGATTTAAATGATGAGAGCATGAAAAGTATTCTGTTTGTTACCAAATTAAAGGGAAATATTTTATTTGTTTGATTCAGCTTACACATTTTAAGTAGTCAAATGTTTTCTGATTCAATTCACTTCCTATGTTCACAGCATTTTTTTAATGAGACGAGATATGTAAAAGTTTATGTGCCTTGCTTCTTATTGACGAAAACTGTATAATTTTAGCCAAATATGTGTGCATTGGATGGAAAACAGTTTGCAGTACGAGATTTAAACTAGAAATCACCAAATCAGTTTGAAGTACAACAAACACCGAACAGTTCTTTCAGTTTAATTTCTGGAATGAGCTTGAATTACAATTCTAATGTTGCAAAGCTTCATACAATGACCTTTCACTTATTCGGTACGGTACAGTAAAATACCGACTGAACCATATTCATACCGAAACCGAACCGGATTTTAGAACTCGGTACGATTGTACCGTACCATACTTTTTGTAACCAAATTTTTTGGTACCGAATCGATTGGTTCAGTTGGAAAACCGGTCAGTTGGCTCATTTCGATATGATTGGCCACCCCTAATAAGGATCACCATCTCGATTGATTAGACATTTTAAGTTATGCTATATCTACATCAAATAATGGAATCAAGGAAGAAAAAGAAAGGAGTGAGGAGATAGGAGAGACGAGAGAGAATGATTGTTTTGGAAGAAGAAAAGATTTTATGTCCAAGCTATTCTCACTCCACGTCAGCACCCCCTCCCCCCCCCCCCCCCCCCCCCCATAATTACCGCTTGGTGCGTCTTGGTTTTCCCCACCATTCCCCAAACCACCTTTCTCATCCCCCATGTCTCCCTTCCATCCCATCCCAAAATCAAAATTGTCACCCCAAAACTCAAACACTAATTCTAGATCCACTAAGAAAATGGAGAAGAGGTGCATGAAGTGTAGTGAAGGTGATCATTTGGCAGCGACATTCAAAAAGCTGGGAATCCACTACTTTTACTGTAAATTTTAGTTTAACATATATTTATAGGATGGGATGATAATCTGTCACGCCCTGCTTTTCAAAAATACGGAATACGAACACATAACATTGGCCCAGCGAATGACTAACGTCACCCATAAGCTGTTTATCTGATCAACTCAATAATATAAATAATACAGAAAAATTGCGCATGCAATAATAATAATCTCATGAACAATAATACTTGAAATGAAGCAACATATAATATCCAAGTACAATAATTATAATCCAATATCTGAAAACAAATTGCAATATTCGGATCATAAGCCCAATACAAGGAAATAACAATAATCCAATAATTAAGTCTTCATAACAAAGTAATAAATATTAAGCAGCGATGCAATCAATTTCTTCGCCAATATTGTTCTCCCAATCCATCAGGTAATTCTCCATCAATCCCTGTAAATACTTCATCTAAAAAGAGGAGAAAAATTGTCCTTAGAGCAAGTCATGGACAGCAAGTAGAGAAAGCAGGGAACAATGGAATAATGGTATAACAATGAATCAGTGGATCAATAAGAATCAATAACATGGGACAAAAATCATGATAATCGATGCAATTGGCTATAAACAATGGTTCAATAATCGGTAACAATAATCAATGATCAATATTAATAATACTTAGCTAATATTCAATATCAATAGGAACAATGATGAACAATATGCAATGTCGATGTTGTGTTAATCCTTAAGTCTATTATTCATTTTAATCCTAACTAATGCATGTACTACTGTGTCTCATGTGCTCCGTACCACAGGTTCGATGCATACATTCAATTTCGTTTAGACTTAGTAGTTGACTCTATAGTTCATGTACTCGGCATGATAACAATGTTTCATCTATAACGGTAATTTATCACTAAGATGCTACAAGATCACAAGATCACAAGATCACAAGAACACAAGAACACAAGAACACAAGATAATGGTATAGGGAACCACGAGCCCCTTATCCCAGTACAATTCCTATATTGTTCACTACTTGAGTCAACCCTTAAATCCCGGCTTGTTAATTATTTTATTAATGCAACAATACAATATGTAATGTAGAAATATTAGATGAATAATAGTAACAATAGAGAGACAATAAGGTAATAACATGAAGTAGGGCAATTAGGATGATGACAATAGGACACTAGGTTCATACAATGCAACATACACACATTAATTCATGCAATACTACTATATAGGAACAATTAATCTATTAAAAAGTGGAATCTAAAATTCTGGACAACATGTGCAGTCTGTACAAAATTGCAGTTTCCTGCTGACTCAGAAATCGCAAGTTGAATCCATCAGAAAATCTGAAAACTAAACTTTCACATGATTCCAATGCATACTTAAAGTTCAAATTTCGACAACAGTAGCTAGGTCAAATACATGTTTTTTTATAAGTTTTATGTTCAGCCAGAAATTCGACATCTTGTTCTTTTAATTTTCGAATCAGCAAAAACTCAATATTAAATTCAGTACAAATATAATCTAGACTCCTAAACATGTCAATCTGGAAACTTTCATAGCAAAATTTTATCATTCGATCATCCTTTTTACTATTTGAACATGAAAGGTACGAGAATCTGAAAATCTGAAATATAAAAACACAGCTGTAGTAAAACGGGCATAACTTTTTCTACAAAACTCAGAATTTAAAAATTCAGGATGATCTGGAAACTAGAAAGATAAGGCTACAATTCATATTTAAAAAGTATTTCATTTTAAGTTCATTTACTGGTTCGAAAACAGCAGTCAAAATTTAGGTCAGCAAGCATGTACAGTTTTTAGGGTATTTTTCTTGAAAATAAATTAATTAAACATGATGAATATCGATTCTTTAGTCAATAAATTGTGTAACTAACATGATAGGTGTCCAAATATGATAAATAAAATTTAGAACACACACATATATAAGTCTAACATCAATCAATCATCAAACTATCAAACAACATACAACCTAACGATTTTCTCTACAATAATTTATTTATATTGTGACTTGTATGAATAACCCTATTATCAATTCTATATGCATTTATGAAAGATCCAAATTTTAGAGTCAAAGTGGCACGATGTCAAGAATATTGGGGTTAGGTCGTGTAAACCCTCAATAGACCCAACGAAAGAGATAACAAAGGATAATACGATAACAAACAGATCTACTTGCAAGAATTTCAATAACACTTGAATTTGATACAATTAGCAATTCAAGAAGACGGTGACTTGCCTGTTAATCGGTAAAAACGAATACCAAGAATAATGGGATAAGGATCCCGAAGCAACGAACTCATGAACTAGCACAATCCCCAATAATAGCACGCATAAACTACGTGCAATAGAATAACCCAAGCAAAACAGCAACTCAGCAACAAAGAGACAGCAAAGGGCAAGGGGGTATGATGACGGCGGGGTCATCGGCATCACAGGCGGCGGCGCGACGGGCCAGGGTGGCGGCGCTGGAGGCTGTGGTCGACGATCAGAACAGGGATGAGGGAACAGGGCTTGGAGTCTTGGGTTTTCGGTCGCTGTTGTTGATAGGGAAAGGGAAGGAGCAGGGGGTTGCTATGCTGGTGTGGCGGCGCGTTGATGAGGGAAGGCGGCGCTCAGGAGTAGGTCGGCGGAGACGGGGGCAGCACCGGGTGGGCGAACGGAGAAGGTGGGTTCAGTTGGAGAAGATGAACAGTAGAGGGCTGGAAATTTGGGCGGGAAACGGTCGGGCAGAGAGAAAACGAGAGGAAAGAGGAGAGAGAATTAGCGGCTAGAGTTTCAGAATTTTGCAATTTTTAGGGTTTGCAGTAGAGTTGTATTTATAGAGTACAATTTGGGTATTGGGTTAGTGGTTTAGGGTTCAATAAAAACAGTTTTGGGTCAAGAACAAATCAAATTGGGTTTTAAGGTTCAATTAAGAGATAGTTCGAAATCAATAGGGTTTAAATAAAAATACTCACAATTAAATAAAAGATAATAGAATCAACAAGAATGGCCCGATCAAGAAGAACGAAGAATTTCATGAGCAAATATTTGAATCCCAATAAATAAATAAACAATACAAATGAATAGAATATAAATTGGGCTTGAAAATAGATTGGAAATTCGCAAAGAAAACCAGATCCGGTATAATAATAAAATAATCCAATAGATGGGTTTTAAATAGATAATCATGAAATAGCAATTAATAATCTTAAACATAATAGTAATAAATTATACAATAAAATAGTATTCGGCTTTAACAATTTTATTAAACTAATCCAATAATAATAATATATTTAATTTGGGCCCAAATATAAATAGTTGATCAATAAGATCTAGAAAATAAGATCGAAACACATCGTTATTCGAAATGAATAAAATTTACAATTAAAGAATACTTTAATAAAAGATCCGAACAGAGTTTAGCACAAAATAATTTATTATAAAAAAAATTAAATTATAGGAAATACACGAAAAATACTAATTATCAGGAATGGGGGTTACATAATCTATTTGATTGTTTCTACACTGTCATTGATATCTACTCTGTATCAGCCTCTTCCAAAAACAAAAACACATGAATGTGCTGGTCCTTATCCTCATTGTATGTGTTGGCCCTAGGGTTTCATTATTCTAGTTTTGATATGATAAAACTGATATTAAGTCAAGCTTCATATAATACTATTGGTTCAACTATATTTGAGTGCATATCGAGCTTATAGGAGGCGTGCACAATTGTCATAGCGACAATAAGCTTGATGCATGTATTAGGAATGGAGGCCTTGATGATTGAAGTGTTTGAGCTCAAATGATTAATTGTTGAAGATTGAAGATTGAGTCATTAATTGTGCATATTTTATTTCCTAGGTAATTTGTTAAGTTCAATATAAAGGATAAAATATTCGCAAGTGATTGAGGTCTAACCCCTTTATGAATCTATAGGATCTTGTAGAAAGCCATGCATATTATTTCTCATTCTATACACCACTACAAGACAAACGTTTTAGCCAATCTAAAAGAAACAACTTTCATATGTTCAAATTGAAAAGTAACATGGATGTGTGGTCAGACCGTGCGGTCGACCGCAAATAGCTTCTAGTACACATGAAAGTAGCGGTCGACCACATGGTCTGACCGCAAAGTTAAATCTGTTTAGATATTTCCCCTTTGACTATATTCCTTTTGTCTCTTTGACCAGTTTTGATTGACTCCTCATTTACAACGGCCACATATGATGTCCCCTTATTAAAACTAATTTCCGAGACACTATTTGACCATCCCTTACATCTCCAAAAGCCCTAATCTTCTACTTTCAAAGAAACCTAAAAGAAAAACTAGATTCAAGCTCTAAACTTGCAAATCTCTCTCCCATACTTTGGATTCTATACCTTCAAAGTTGTTATTGAGATAAACTCATTTCATATTTATCTTCTTGTTGTTTATGAGAGTGTTTGTAGTGAGTTGAGAGTGAAGAAGGATTTTCTCTTGAGGGATAGTGACTTCTTGATGTTGAGAAGCTTGTTGATTCTTGATTTTAATGATCACAACACACTGCACATGTATCAATGCTAAACTTACAGGTGCTATACACAAAGGACCTACTATTATACAGCTGAACAAATGATCAAGCACAAAAAGCTCCAAATAAGAGACAATGGCCAAAGCTTCGCTCAAAGACTCAAGACTCAAATCAAGACTTCAAGCTCAAATGTGTCAAATTGTTGTGTCTTGTAAAATATTGTATTTTTACTTTTGTTGAGTCTTAGTCTGATTGTAAAGCCTTGTCACACACACATACACTCACTACTTTCATAAATGTGTGTTTTTCAAAAACAACAAAAGAGTCAAAACAGTTTGATACAATTTAACTGTTGAGTACCAGTCGACTGATACCTCTGGCAGTCGACTGACAAGTACAAAACTGTTTAAATTTATTCAAACTCTGACCAGTCGACTCATATGGCAACCCAGTCGACTGTTCGAGTGCTTTTGACCGTTTTCTGTTTTCAAATTTGATTTTTTCAAAATCAAAAGCTATAAGATCCGTTGGTTGATAGTTGGAATAACTGTCCCCCAACGTCCAGGAGATCAAACTCTATAAATAGAGTTCAGATCTCACTGAAAAGATCTTACAACAACTTTTCAAAAGATCCGAGCATTCTTTGAGTTATTTTAAGTGAAAAGTGAGAAAAAGCTTTCAAGTTTAAATCCTCTGGTTCTCTACACTCAGTCCAGTATAACAACGATTTCGTTCTGGACTGGGTATAGAAGTCGACCTTGTTTTAGCCACGTGCAACAACACAATACACCAACAAGGCTATAGGTTGACTGTAAAGTTTTTCTTGTTTCTTTTGCTCTCGGTTGGAGAATGTTTTAGACTCTAAGTTGTAGAGTCGGTTTGTTTCACTCTTGGTAGTAGAGTGGGTCTACTTTCTCTGGTTGAGAGAAAGGACTACGGGTTAGACAAGGTTGTTGTCTTAACGCCGTAGGGTATTCTTGTAAACTTTTTTCAAGAATAATGGAAATCTCAAGTGGGTTGCTTGGGGACTGGATGTAGGTCGGGAGGACCGAACCAGGATATATCTTGTGTACTCTGTGATTGGTTGTCTTGATTTTGCATTTACTTTTGTTTACTTGAGTTCTGTAAAACTTGTCTGGACAGTCGACTCCTTGCACTATCAGTCGGCTGGTCAGCCTCTTATAAGTTGTATTTTCATTGTGTCTTCAGTCGCCTGTCTCATCTATAAGTCGACTGCACAGAGTTACTGTTTTTGCTTTAATTTGGTCATATCAGTCGACTGGTTCACAACCAAGTCGACTGCACCGAAGAAAATTTCCGCAGTTTTCTATTAACACTATTCACCCCCCCCTCTAGTGTTTGTTGTCTCGCCTACAGGATCCAACAAAGCTTAGATCTCTAGGTTTAGATAGATCTTCACAACTTGTACAACAACTTTTTTATGTTGGTGGCTAGGGGTTCTGGCTAATATTTTGAGTAGATAGAAAGCCCAAGAAGGAAGGCCTTGGGGGTGAAAATATGCGGGTGTTGGCCGAACCACCTTAACAATCTCGTCTCCTTAACTCTTTACTTGCTTTCATTTATTACTTTATTTACTTATTGCTTGATTTACTAGCTTAGTGTTGTATTTTTTATTGTTCTCAAGTTGGATAATGGAGAATTGTCGTCAGCCCTATCCCCCCCCCCCCCCCCCTCTAGGGCTCTTCAGTATGCCCCTTTTGAACTTGATGATAGAAATAACTCAAAGTAGAGTAAGGTTATGTGATGCTTGGGTTATTGTGTAGTGATTTCAATGTGACTATATCCAATCAAGTAAGAAGCTGTGGACTTGGATCAAACATGGATATGAAAGCATTCAGAGAAGAGAGGATGCAAACACTAGATTTTTCCACTCTATTTTCCATGGTAGAAGAAGAATGAACTACATTTACTCATGACAGATAAAGGGACTCTCCTAACCTCCCAAATGTATATCAGAAACTATTTTGAATCTCATTTTGAAGAAATTTACGGTTCATATACTGAGTCAGATTTTAATGTGGACTGACACTCTCTCTATCCTGATTCAACTATGAATTCAGCTCTTGAGGCTCCCTTCAGTAGAGAGGAGGTAAAAAATGCAGTTTTTAACATGAGTGGAGACAAAGCCCCAAATCCTGATGGCTTCTGTATGAGTTTCTATCACAAGTTTTGGAATGTGATCATCGATGACTTACATCAGATGCTCCTAGCACTACAAAGAGGGGATGCAACCATGGATATGCTAAACTACTCCAACATCATGTTTTTTCAAAGTGTGAGGGAGCCACCACAGTTTTTAAGTTTAGGCAAATTAATTTTTTAAACCGCTCTTTCAAAATCTTCACTAAAATCATAGCCAACAAACTTAGTCCTCTATTAGATTCCTTGGTCTCTTCATTCAATAGTGCTTTCCTCAGAGATAAGTTTATTGTAGATTATTTCCTTATTGCTCATTAGGCTGTTAATCTTTGTAGTAGGAGAAAATCTGATGCTCTCATGCTACTTCAAGAAAGCTTTTGACACTGTGAGCTAGAATTTTATTGAGCAGATGTTGGTAGAAAGAGGATTTTTGGAACTGGATGGTGCAGGTGGATTAATATGATCAAGAGAACTGCCAAAACCCTTAACACTTGTTGGGTGGGGGGGGGGGGGGGTTGGGATATAAATTCTTGGAGGGGATTAAAGCAAGGAGACAAATAGATCCATTATCTTCCATACTCTTCAATTTTGTAGTGGATGTCTTAGCACAAATGTTACATTGTGGGAGGAGTAATGGCTCATTCAACCCCCTCAATCTTAGAGTAACTCTATCTTCATTATCTGTACCTCAGTTTGCTAATGATAGTCTGATATTCTGCAAAGAGGAGATGAGCAAGAAGTGATTAATCTCAAACTTCTCCTTTATTTATTTGCAAACTTCTCAGGGCTTGACATCAATTTCTTTAAGTCTGCAATAGTTTACTCTGATTCATCAAAAGCCAAGCTACAAGCCTTCTCTGACATATTGGGATGCAAGAGAGAGACCTTGCCTCTTAATTATCTAGGGATGCTCCTATCTAGAGGAAAGAATAAGCAAGTTACAGCCTTTAAGTTTGAAAATTGAGAAGAGACTCTCAACCTGGAAAGGAAAGATGCCATCTAGAGGAGGAAGATTGGTGTTTATCAACTGTCCTAAGTGTCTTACATGTGTATTTTGCTTCATTCTTCAAGCTACTTGCATGGGTCATTAGAATAATTGACCATATTAAAAACATATTTTTCTAGGTAGGATCTCATACAAATGTCACGGGTCAGCATGCATGAAATGGGAGAGGATATGTCAGCCAAAGCAACAAGATGGTCTTGGAGTACTTTATTTAAAAATATGTAGTGAGGTCTTCCTCATGAAATGTTGGTTGAAAATAGTGACATCCAACTCCTTAGTAGCTCAAAGTTTGAAGACACTATATTATAATGATGCCACTAACATCTTCATCAACCTAGGTCAAATCTTAACATTCTGGAAGGAGGTGTTTCAACTGAAAGAACAATTCATGCAGAATCTCAAATGGCAGCTTCATGATGGTAGACTTCTGAAAATTTGGACTTCAAATTGGGTGGAGGGTTAGAGTATCTTCACACTCTCCCCTTCTCTAACCTCTTATGTATGGAATAAACAAGCTAACATACTTTCCCTAGGACAATGGATTGATCGGAGATGGACTTGGAGACCTAGACTCAACAACCAAATTCTACCCTCAATGTAGTGAGAGCTCAACTTATGCTTCTCATTGCCAACCAGCAACCTTCAAATGAAGCAGACATCTTAGTTTGGAAGCACTCCTCCTCTGGTTCATTTTCTATCAAGTCTGCTTACTCTTTCTTCAGACAACCCAATTTGGAAGCACTCCTCCTCTGGTTCATTTTCTATCGAGTATGCTTACTTTTTTTTTAGTATCAAGGCATTACTTCATGCAAAATGATGGGATGGTAGTCTAACATGCACATCCTATGCTTGTCAGCTAGAAACCACCTTCCACATTTTCTTTGAATGTCCTCTAGCCATTAACACCTAGAAGTACTTCACCAGTTTTTTTCACATTCCGCATTTGCCATGTTCCATCCATGAATGTTTCAGTACATGGTGTTTTTCTTCCCACAAAGACACCCCTACCCACACATTGTAATAAATTTTGTAAGAAAATACTTTGATATAGAGGTACACATACAACGAATAAGAAGAGGAGAGTGAAAACACAAAGGAAGTATATAGCGAAATGAAAAAAGCAGAAATAAAACTAAACTAAGTCTCGTGTGTCACACAATGTCCTTAAAACAGATTCACCTCCTTGTCGAGTACTAGAGAAATGCAATGACATATATTTCCCAGGATAAAACGGTTGAAGAGTAGCAACACAGCATCACGTGGCACTCCCTACGAACGGAACTAAGTAGAGAATTCTATCACCGATGAAGGGAAAACTAGAACGAAAAAAGACATCAAGGAATTATGTTTGGATAGTTTGTGGTGTGTAGAATGAGAAGAGGATGAATCAATTTATAAGCTTCGGGGGGGGGGGGGGGGGCAATCAATGCAAAATAAATATTTTTTGTTGTTATTTTTGATTAATTCATCGGTTACACAACCCTTATGAGGGAAACATGTCAATGAATGCATATTGAACATTATGCTTTTTAATTATGCATTGCTTCGTCTGTTACAATTTTTTTTAATGGTGGACAGACTATTCAATGATAGGGTAACGCTTAGGAATTCAGAAGATGATCATGATGGGTGCTCATGTTCTCACAACATTCCTTCCATTTTTCTATACCCTTTTTTCGGTTTGGTTACCTACTTATTAGTGAAACAAGATGGTCATTTCTTTCTATTATTCAAAAAACATTCCTTTCATATATTCCCAATCTGTACCATACGACAAACATGTTAAGAATACAGGAGTTTCAAAGATCAGTATGTTAGGAGTTTGCTTAGTTATGCGACAACCGATCTAATGAACAACCAAGCAATAGTAGGCCAACCAAACACACAAGCACACAATTTTGTTCCGGTTCGGCTTCGCACAATCTGGAAAAAAATAACCAAGATATTATTCAACTTGAGAATCTTGTTACATTCACTCTCTCCAAGAACTATCTCTCTCTCAAGGCTCTGTAAATGACACTCTGATGTTAACAATGAAAAACTCTCAGATGAAGTACTTGATACTTTTGGCACACCTCTCAGGGAGACCATTACAATATTATATAGAGATCTAGAGAAAGTCTAGGCTAGTCTTGATCCAATATCGTCCGAAAGAGAGTCACAATAGGAGTCGTACGATCTAACTTGGAGAAGAAACTGTGTTTTTCAAATATATCACCAAGAACCGATCCAAATATGTTGTTATGCAACAAACTATTCCGGTCGACTGCAATCCTATGCAGTCAGTCGACTGCAATCTAATACTGCTTCTTCCTCCTGCTGTTGTTCCTTTCATCTCCACATTCGCTTCGAATCCTCTTATTGCTTCACCATCGTCTCTTCACATTGAACCTAGTATGCAAGACATAAATCCAACACAGTCTTCTTTCTAACAGCTCTGAGTGCTCTTATACGTAGATAGCATAGCACGAAACTATAGTGCTTCTGCAACATCGGTCAATATTTGCAAAATTTGGGAATGCAATCAGTTCCCAGTCTGATGGGCCTTTATTTTTGCTTCAATCAATTGTCCTTAAACAGACAAATCTTACAAAAGAAATTTTTTATTGTAACAACTTTGTGAGGTTCCTAAGACTGTTTGAGTTTTGGTGTAGTTACTATCAAAGAGAGAACAAAAGGAAAAAGGAATGGTTCACGTTGTAGAAAAGCAGCTTTCCGTTGGGGGTCATGAGAGTGAGGGATGTCTGAAGTGAGTACTATTGGGTTTGAATGGACATGAGTTTCTGCATCAAGTGCCATAAACTGAAGTTCGGAATTGTTGGTTAATAGTTCAATGATGACCTTCTAATTAAGCGTACAAGTCTTGGATTGCAAAGTCTTTTAAAATTATGTTAGTTGAAGTTTAAAGTATTTTTTCACAAAATTAATTGCTGTAACAAATCTAATGAAGGAATAATTTTTAAGGAGATAATGGAAGGAAATGGAACAACTGCATACACTTTGGGCAGTCCAGAGAGTTGATGCGGGCAGTCGACTGTTAATTCTGTCCAGACCTGATACTTCTTCATGTTGCTGTTGTTGCTACTCTTTCTTCCTCCACCTTCGATGCTTTGAATTTCTTCTCACTTCACTGTCTTCTCTTCTTATCGAACATAGTATGCGAAGACATAAACTCAATACTTATGACCTGAATAACATCTTTCGGCTTCATGAAAACTAACCAGTAATATACAGGGTAGGCCTAAATTTCAGACAGGATATTTCTGAAATCTATTGCTTCAATGAAGCATTTTCGATAAGGAACAAAAATAGAAGGTAATTGAGTACAATTATCAAGATAAATAGTGATTTTGGCAGAAAAGAATTTCATAGCAAGTCGCAGTTACGCTATGCTTTTCCGACTCAAAAATATTATTTTCACACTTCATCATGTCTACTTGGACCATTTCCATCACAGTATCGCACTACCAATGTCCATTTCATATACATTATATCTTTGAAGCTCGATAATGATTTTTTTGATGAATATGGCTGTCTTTACTATTGAAGTTGTGCAGTTTGAAGATCACCAAAGTAAAACTAATCTAAACTCGGATTCAGTCACTCATTTTGGACGGAGAACTATTCCACAATTACATAAGTATCATCGCACCAATTCAACTCTTTTATCTTGATCCATTAGCAGTGCTACTATGTACCAATATAACTTCAGAGTTTGAGTAGTGTGAAATTATGGATAACTACACATTTTAAACTATAGTTTTCGTGAGTCTAAAATGATCCAACTAGGCCACCTTATTTCATTAAAGATGTGATAACAAAGGAAACCCGAAAGACCAAATCAAGTAGATATATTCTCATAAATCACTGAAACCTACACAAGCGAGAAAGAGGAAAAATAAGTGCATCAGTCATCCAGTCTCAATCACATTATAGATAATGGATAGTTAATATAATGGCTTATCCATTTAGAGACAACCTTCAACTTAAATTTAACCAGTAATCTGCACGTGCGATGCACGTTCTAATTAAAAAATTATAGAGTAAATAATAAGATATAATCTGGTATCGAATCTGAGATCCCTCTTTACACATTGCATACTCTTTACAAATTACTTCTAGTGGCACAAACTTTTATTTTATATGAGTGTCACTTTTGTAAATAATTTTGTCGTTAAATAAATTTGAACTTGAAAGGTATTATTGTAACTAACAACTGTTGAGTAAATGAATGGTTAATATAACTCTTATTTAAAAATGAATGATTGAGATTATCTCTAATAATATTATAATGGGAGAAGGCCTTAGTGTCATTTGTCATTTTGTCATTCTACCAACATGTGCAACGCACGTACATAACTAATATAAAGGAGGTTTCCAGTTCAAATTCTCCCTATGTCAGAGTTTTTATTTTTATTTTTTGAAATTATTAAAACGTGCATCACACATGTAAATTACTAGTATAGTTGAATATATACAAATGACAAGTCCTAACTCTCACATTATAATATTAGGGATTAGGGATAACTTTAAAATTGCTCGTACTAAATAACTAGCTAGTAGTAAGTAATAACTCCAAAACTTTGGATTTTTCCCCTGAGTTGACCCACTTTTTGATAGTTTCGAGGATGACCCACTTTTGAAACTAATTCTTAGGGTGGACCACTTCTTATAGACCGCAGTTGGGAACTGTGGCCTACTCAACTGTCTCAACTGTGGCCTCTTCACAAATATATTTTTCGAGGCCGCAGTTCCCAACTATGGCCTCAATTCACTTCATATATAGGCTAGAGAGACTTCAAGATTAGACAAATTTGTCTAAGTTAAAATGTGTTAAACATAGGCCGTAATTAGGAACTGCGGCCTAAATACAACATAGGCCGCAGTTGGTAACAGCGGCCTCTTTAAAAAAAAAATTAAAAAATTAAAAAAAATTATAACAGATATCGCAGTTGAGAACCACGACCTCGAGAAAACATATTTATGAAGAGGCCGCAGTTGACAATCGAATAGGCACTAGTTTCCAACTGCGGCCTTTGTTGTGTTTAGGGCATCACAATCAAATAGGCAGCAGTTCCCAACTGCGACCTCTGTTGTATTTAGGCCATAGTTCCTAACTGCAGCTTATGTTTAACACATTTTAACTTAGAAAATTTTATCTAAGTCTCAAAGTGTCTCTACCCCAAATATGAAATAAACTGAAGCCACAGTTGAGAATTGCGTCCTCGAAAAACACATTTATGAACTGCGGCCTCACAATCGAATACGCCGCAGTTCCCAACTATGGCCTATGAGGATTGGTCCACCATATAAATTAGTTTGAAAAGTGGGTCGCCTTCTGAAATAGTTTCAAAAAGTGGGTCAACTCAGGAAAAATGTCAAATTTCGAGGGGGCTATACAAAATATGATACATTGCAAGGGCCCATTCACAAAAAACCCATAAAGTTTCACCATTTGCCTTTGACTCTTGCGGAGCTCAACAGTCCACAACATAATCCAAGGTTGAAAATTGGAAAAAGGATACAGAAAAACGATGGAGATCAGTGGATTCATGGCAGCAGCAGCGTTGCTGCTTCTCCTCACGTGCCCTGCACGTGCATGGACGGGTGAGATCCATGGAAGAGTCGTCTGTGATGTGTGTGGGGATTCCTCTGTCGGCCCTGAAGATCACGCTTTGGAAGGTGAATTTCTTGAAAATTTCTAAAATATTATATCTTGGGGGGTATTTTTGGATTGAACTATTGATGGGTTTTAGTTTAAACTGCTTGATCTGTTGTTAATTTTGAAAATGATTGATGATTGCTATTACTTTGTGTAGTGTATTTGGGAAAGATCTGGGTTATGTTATAGATCACATTCTTGGTGATGTATGCCTTGAAATCTTTATGGGTTTTGGTTTTAATGTTTCATTTGTTGAATGAATGTATAAAGTTTGTATCTTGTTGTCTAGAGATAGTTTGCTCCACTGTTGAATTCGTAGATTTCATTAAGATTAGGTTCATAACCTCTTTTAGGAATATGATTGTGCACTTGTTTGTATATTATGTTCACATTGATGGGTAATGAGTACCTCAAAGTGATGAGGTTTTCGTAAGATTGATCGGTCGTTGTGATGAAGATTTTGATAATTGGTCTAGTGTGGAATGTGCTTTTGGTGCATTTGTGATCACAAAACACCCCTTCAAATTGGAAGGTTGTAAATATAGATATATGAAGTAGATATGCTTTATGGTTTGAAATGTATGGTAATTGAGAAACAAAATGTCTAGAAAGCGAGTTGTGCTAAATTGAGGGTGTCAGCTGTGGATTGGTGGCAACATTAACGATAAGGTAAGGAATAAGTGCATTCGGATGAAAAACAAGGGAGGATTGATTTAGATAATTTGGACATGTACAACAGAGACTTGAAATGCTGCCACTAGGAAAAGTGGGTGGTTGGATTGTAGTTAATGGAGTAAAAACTAGGTAGACCTAAATGATTTTGAACTGAGGAAACTGAGGATATAATGGTCAATTATATCACCGTAAATAGAGCTACATGGAGAAAATAAATTCAGATATCTGACCTCAAAGATTTGAGAAAAAAGACATTGTTGTTGTTGCTGCCGCTTGTGCTATATACAGGGCCGGCCCCCACCTTGGGGCAAGTGAGGCGGCCACCTCAGGCCCCAGATTTTTTGCAATTTTAGGGGTCCCCAAATTTGTTTTCCCCTTGTAAATATAGGCACACGTATTTTGCATGTAAAAATTTTATATTGTTATTAGGGGCCCCAAAAATAATTATTTGGGCCTTTCACCTCGGGCCCCCGGGAACTCAGGGGACCCGCCGTGGTTATATATATATATAGGGCGGGTCCATTAGTTTATAGTATATTTAACACCTGTTTATCCCTTGAATATTTCTTTAAGATTTATGATGTGTTTGCTTGTCCAAGTGCATCAAATGCACCGAGCTTTAAGCGTGTCTAAAACCTAAGTAAATATATGATAAACTAAAATTTAGTGGAAAGTTTGTAATCCAGTTCATGTATTTATTCTAGGGTTTCTACTTTCTAGGTGCGTTGATATCTTGTTATCTGCAGTCTAAACTATATACTAAAAAAAAACTTCAGAAAGTAAATATGATGACAAATCATGGTTTCAAAATTTGTTAGTTCAAAATCTCAATGCTAGAAAAAGGAAGTTCTGAAAAATCGATCAATTAAAGTAGCAAAATCTTGTCTAACATGATCCCTCTTCTAGTAATTAGCAACATTCATGTTACAATCCGACATGGACACCTACCTACAGTTTAAACTAACTGAGCTGGGAGTATTGAATCTGACTCATGTTTCAGGAAAGAACATTTATGGGCAGCATATAGATAGTAAGTACTCACAATTTAGATTCATGGAGATTAGACTGTCGAATTGAGCATAATACATCCTGATATTTATAGACCATGGTTTCAAATTTCGGCTAACACCAATATGGACCAGTTAGTATGTAACAGGGATTTTGCTTCCTTGCTTCCAGTTTCTTTTCAAATTCATGCCCCCCCCCCCCCCCCCCCCCCCCCTCCCTCCTCTCTCTCTTTTCTTCCTTATTCTCTTCTTTTCTCCCAATTGCCTAAGCGACTAGGCTCTAGGGAACTCCTTGGCTACCTCTTGCTGACAACCACCTTCAACAACCATGTCATCAACATGAGGTATTCTCTAAATAATGTTCGCGGTACTATGAGGTGGAAAATATCTTTAAATATGCACGATAGAGGTCT
Source organism: Hemerocallis citrina (assembly GCA_017893485.1). Taxonomy (NCBI): domain Eukaryota; kingdom Viridiplantae; phylum Streptophyta; class Magnoliopsida; order Asparagales; family Asphodelaceae; genus Hemerocallis; species Hemerocallis citrina. The sequence continues at coordinate 402,566,595 of CM030359.1, read as the reverse complement.
CTCGCAGCAATCTTCGTGGAATTATGACAGGTGTATTTGGATGAGTTTCACTGTTCGCCACCATTTTTAAGTCTCAACTCCTGTATGGACAGGAAGGGCAAGAGCCATTTGTGATTCCACTCAAAGATTGGATGATTTGCCAGTGCAAGAGGAGGGTAGTCTTAGGTAAATGCATCTTTGGTAACAGTATCAAGATTGGATTTCCTCTTCGTACAACCGGACTGGAAATACCTTACTGAAGTGTTCTTAGTTGCCAATGCCAGAGAGGACCAATCACATGTGCAACCGGACTGGAAATACCTTACTAAGTGTTCTCTAGGAGACTCAGTCATAGATACACCTATGAACTCTACTACTGATGAACAGCAATTTCTATGCTCTGTAGGCTTCGCCACTTGCACAGAGAGCCACACAATTGCAGGTGAGGGTCTTTCGTAGTTTAGTGCTTGATTTAAAGCCAAGAGAATTACAAAGTAGAAGGCGGGAATCAAAATTATGCACAATTGTAGTCTATCAACAATGCAATGAAATGTTTAGCAAAAAACAACGCAATGAAATGCAAGAATACTGTAATTAACATGACTAGTGTCAGTGCGTGCAACCATGTTGCCGATATCTGAATCAGCAAAACCAGTCTTGCATTTTCTGTCTTCGTATGCCAGAGCTAGAGCAGTTCATGTAGTCAGTAGACTCAGTACGCAGTACACTAATATTGGACAGTGTCATTTTCCCTTTATATTAAACATTTGATTGCCACCTTTTTCTTTGTTTTCTTCTGGCTTCATCAAGTAGTATTAGTATAGATGAAATTTTAAAGGACTCTTTATTCTGTAGACGTGGGATCTATACACATATGGAGAAGCCTATAGACTCGAGCGTTTTTTATTTTTAAATTTTTTTCTGATCGGGAATTGTGCAATTCTCAGATCTTGAAGAATGACTTGTTTTGTTGATATAGCTTCAGGAGCTCATTAAAATTGGATTTAGTTTCTTAAGCACCTCCTTCTGGAGTTGACAGTATACTGTTTGAATGTAGGGGCGGAGGTTGCTGTACTCTGCATAACAAAATCCGGTGAGGTTCTTAACTACCAAGCTTTCACGGACTCGAAAGGCATCTACACGATTGCCGAGACAATGCCAGAGAGCGAACGTTGGGATTCATGCCTAGCGAGGCCCATCAGCAGCTTCCACGGGCACTGCACCCGGAGAGCGGATGCCCACTCTGGTGTCAAGTTCACCTACAACCGCCCCTCTGGACGTTCTCACACTGTCAAGCCGTTCCTCTACAAGCCTGCTACTGCTCCTGCTTATTGCATGTGAGAGCTGGTCACTCTGTATCATATGATTATTAAAGAATATACAGAATGTACATTTGAATGAAGAAACCCAAGTTTGTGGAAAGATTCTTTCTACTCTCTGTATAAACTTTTTGTAAGGTGCAAGATGATTTATCCATAAATCTTCTGCTATTATCTATGCGTGGGCTGTTGCTATATAATTCTTTTGTCTTGGTTTCCGTTATTGAGTCAGTTATATTGTTTTCTAACTATAATAACTTGCAAATTGGTTGAAATTTTTTACTGTTCTAACCTTGATGGATATATCTGCTGTAATAAACAGTTTATGACCCTTATGCTAGGGATCAGGTTTTACTGGATTGTGCAGTGCACGGTATGAAAGAATAACTTGCTTCTTAAGATAATCTGAATAGCTTGATGTTAAGAAAACTGCTACTGCTTCTGCTTTTGCCGCGGTGCCTACCACTATTTGTCATCTTCGATGCCCATCCCCCAAGCCTTCATCAACTCGCAGCCCCCTTTGCGAGGCATCATTGCTGACGGCTGCCACCACCACCTCATTCGTTCACTTGCAACTGATCTTGTAACAATGTATTAACATTTTTATTCAAAAAAACGATGTATTTAACAATTGTTGTTGCAAGCAACTAAAAATCTATACACTGAAACTTGCTAAGCTCCCCGAGGCTTTGCATTTTCTATCCCTCAACTTGAGCAACTTGCGACTTTCCATTTGGGACATGATTTCTGAATTGGTTGAGTATGAAATAGCAAGTCTGAAACTCATCTCTTGGCAAAGTAGCACATGAGAGATTTTTTTTTTTTGGATTAAAAGATGACCGAAGTCATCGCTTCATTAAAAAGTACTTAACGAAACAGAAATAGAAAATACATCACGCCCGCAGGCGACTAAGACCCAAAAGCATCTAATCCGGGCAAAACAACCCGAACAACAAAAAAAAACACATAAACCAAAAGACAACATAATAGTAAAGCATCTAATACATCCGACCCATGTCTGGGAACCCACTGCCCAAAGTGAACAATCCCCTGCCAGCAGGCTACTCTGCCCCCTCTCCTGAGCGCATCTTCTTCCTGGATCTGTTGAGACCTGTCCATTCATAACGACAAATGTGAATTTTTTGCATCAGCGAGGAAAGATATTGACGGACACTATTGAAACAAAAATCGTTGCGGTCTAGCCATAGGTTCCACAACACGGATGCCACAACAATTTCCCACTCTAGTCTAGCCTCTTTTGAAATCCTGTTATTTCTAAGAACTCCCCAAACCTCAGCACTAGACCCCGGGCAATGTAACACTCCAAACGAACTACCCACTTCCCCCCAGATCCATCTAGCTCTATGACAGTTGAATAAAATATGGTTCGTATCCTCTTCGTCGGACATACAAGTACTACATAACCCACTTTCCACGATACCCCGCTTTCTCAGATTAACCTTTGATAGAATTGCATCGCTCTCCACCAACCAAAGGAAAACTTTCACCCTGGAAGGAGCGCTAATACCCCAAATCACCTCCGTGATATCGTTTCTAATACCGCCATCATTAAGCCTTTTGTATAGGGAGGAAACCGAAAATTTTCCATTGGCCTCCAACGACCACCTTCTCTCGTCTTCCGACTGTTGAGTGTAATTTCCCTCTAATCGAATGAAATTATTGACCATTTGCAATTGATCGATCGCTGCTTGTTCAAGTGTATCTTTGACCTCAAGTCGCAATTTGAGGTTCTTCCAGACGTCGTAGACCAACGTATCTATGTTGAGAACTGCTTCCGCCGCTGCTGGGAAAAGGCTCATAAGTGAGTTACTCCCGCACCACTTGTCTTTCCAGAATCTCGTTTTCCTACCATCTTTTATCCTACAAAGAGTATTGTTGTGGTAGATATCCCCCGTTCTGAAAACCCCTTTCCAAAAGAAAGATTTTCTGCTATGGATGCTCTTCCCCCCAAATCTGAATTTCCTCCTTGTCCTGTAAATAGTAAGAGACTTACACTACCAATTGTTACGTTGCATAGCCAACTTCCACCACCACTTACTAAGGAGAGCCCTGTTCATGTCTCTGAGATTAATTATACCCAAACCTCCGAACTCCTTCCTTTTGCAGATCATCCCCCAGCTAACGAGATGTATCCCTTTTCCCCCCTCGTTGGTTCCTTTCCATAGAAATCTCCTTCTAAATCTGTCTATCTTGTGGATTATCCATACTGGTAGTTCGTAAATAGACATCAGATAAATGGGGATACTGTTGATAACTGCGTTAAGCAATGTGATCCTACCTCCCAACGTAAGGAGTTGCCCTTTCCACCCTGCAAGTCTTTTCTCGATCCTATCGATAAGTACTTGCCAATCTTCCTTAGCGAGTCTCCCTGGCCTGATGGGAATCCCAAGGTACTTAAGCGGAAACTCCCCCCTCTTGCATCCTAACAACTGTTGGATCATAGGGATGGGGACGGAACAACGCTCACTTAGTTGAATTACAAAACTCTTGTTGAAATTTACCTTCATTCTGGACCACGCCTCAAAGCACTTCAAAAACGATCCCATCGCTATGATATCCTCTTTAGATGCCTTCCTAAACAATAACGTATCATCCGCATATTGCAAGATAGAAATAGGCTCAGAAAAACCCCTGATATCAATACCAAAGGGATCCCTCTCCTTGTTCCCGTTGGCAATCATCTCCGGCAATCCATCAGCTACTATTGCAAATAACAACGATGACAGCAGATCCCCTTGACGAAGCCCTCTCTTGCATTTGATCTCTTTACCCTATGCTCCGTTAACGATAAGGAATGATTTACCACCTCTGATGCAGTGAAATATCCACTTTCTCCATCTTTCCCCAAAGCTTTTAAGTAGTAGAGCTTCGTCCACCGAGTTCCATTCAACTGAGTCGTAAGCCTTGTGGAAGTCCACTTTAAAGAGGAAGTCATCCGTTTTGTCTCTGTTAGCTCTGAAGACAGTTTCATGAGCCGAGGCCACGCTATCCATGATGTCCCTTCCTTTAATGAAGCCACTCTGTGACTGGCCAATAATATCATTAAGTAGTGGCCCCAATCTGTTGGCCAATACCTTGGAAATGATCTTAAAGGAGCCGTTCAGTAGACTGATAGGTCTGAAGTCCCCGACCTCTTTAACTTCAGCCTGCTTGGGAATCAACACAATGTTTGCGTAGTTCAGTCGTTCTAGATCTGTTTCCCCTTGTAAAAATCTCCAACTATTCGCATGAAGTCCCCTTTTATGGTGCTCCAATAAAGCTGGTAGAAGAAAATCGGAAACCCGTCTGGGCCCGGAGCTTTATCCGATCCCAGGCTATTGATAGCGGAGAGAACCTCTTCTTCTATGAAAATGCTTTCAATATTATCCGATCCATTAATCCTAGAATCCAACCACATATTCTGATTCAACGAACACCTATGCTCCCTTCTTTTACCCAATAGATCCTTGTAATTATCATGAAGATGCTGTTTAATTCTATCTTCATTCTCGCACCAACTTCCGTCCACCTAAAGCCCAGAGATGTGATTTTTACGCCTTCGACCATTAGCCATCTTATGAAAAAAATTTGTGTTGGCGTCTCCTTCCATCAACCACTAGAATCTTGAGCGCTGCTTCCAATAATATTCCTCCATCTTCCCAATATGCAGAATGTCTTGTCTATTCCTCCGTTGCTCCTCTAGTTCTGTCTCTATTAGATCTCTTTCCTCCTTTATTATTTCTAACTGCTCGATCCTCTCTCCTATCTCTTCTTTGAGTCTCTGATTCTGCCCAAATTCCATTCTAGCCCAGAACTTCAATTTTGAACGTAATCTCCTGGTCTTTTGAATCCAACATCCCACTGCCGAATCAAGCGTGGTAGAAGCATTCCAACTTTCTGTTGGATGTATATGTATATTCTCAATATAATAGGATAATATTGTGTATATTATTCTATAGGGCAACACGGGTCTACACGTGTTATGTATTAATTATTGGAACGGGTTGAGTGGGCTAAAAGCCCAGTACCCTAAACCCAGTCTAATCACTTTATAAGCTGGTCTAGAGATAGTGCTCTGTGATATTCCAATACTGATAAGCAGGGTATAATATCTTAAGCGGCTAGAGATTAACCCTAACCCTAATTCCCCAAATCAGTATTAACAATCTTAAGATATTATATATCTCTCACCTCCGACCATAGTAGCCGACGGCGCTACCTCCGACCACAGTGGCCGTCGCTGCTGCGTCCGACCACAGTAGGCGCCGCCGCAATCTCCAACCAGAAGCGCCGCAGCCCTCGTCTTCGAAGACATCGCAGATCGAAGGGGGCGACTCTCCAACCATCGTCAGATTTTGTTGTGATCGAAGGGGGCGACTCTCCGAAGACGACGCAGATCGAAGGGGGCGACTCTCCGACCATCGTCAGATCCTGTTGCGATCGAAAGGGGCGACTCTTCGAAGGCGTCGCAGATAGCCCGTTGAGATCTCGATCTTGGCATCGTCAGATCCGGTGTGTGGGCACTGGTCTGGACTTGCTGTCTGGGATTTGGAGACGAGTACGGGACTTGCTACAGTGTTCTCGAAATCGAGCGTCGCTAGATCCAAATCTGGTTGATTTGCTGTTGGTGTATGGGAATCAAGATCAGATCTGGTTCTCTTGATCCACCGGTAGCTCTCGCTGTGTGTGGAGCTCTCTCATTGGTTGGACTTGCTGGTGCTGTTTGGAGGCATTGATCGGATCAGATCTAGTTCTCCTCTTGATTCACTGCTGTGTGCAGTCTTCAGATTTGGTCCATTCTAAACTTAGTTATTTTTTTTTCCTTTTCTTTACTAAATCATGTAAGTAGTGATTATTCAAAATAACTCTCAATTGTTGGGAATCTATTGTTTATTCCCTTGTGATGGAAAAACATAATCGTCCGTAAAAGGTTCTCTAAATGAGAGGGATTCAGAAGTGCTGAATTTAACAGTTGGAAAGTGAAAAGCTCAATAAGAGATGTGGATATAATTGCTGGAGACAGTGAGCAATGGAGATGTTGTTTGGACTAGATCCAAGTATGATTAAACTGGATCAGATATAAAATTAAAGATAAGTTCTTTACCTGCATATATATTTTAATTATCTGAAACCGTGTTGATCATTGGTTAATTAAATACAAGTTTGAATAACTGTTTTGACCATGTGCTAAGGATCAAATATCCATTTTGATAAGTTAAATTATAGATTTTGACTGTAAATTTGTATCTCCAATTAAATTATTGTGAGAATAAAAAGTGCTAGTAATTTGTTTAATTGGCTAATTTTAACAATTTGATGATGTAGGAACTTCAAAATTACTTACAAATTGTGTGTATTGGAGACGATGGATTTGCATCATGGTATGATAAGTCTGCACTACGCAGGCTTCTCCATCGAATTTGGAAAAACACTTCTAACTTGAAGTGTCGGTATGATCTACTTTAACCCCTTAGTATTTTTATGTGATGAATGTGTTAACGTTTTGTACGTTTGATCACATGATTGAGAGTTTTAGATCATAGTTATTCTCGTTTTGAAAACTAGCATGTTTAGGGTTGTTAAGTATTTTATCATACTATGTATATAGATATTTTGACAAATCCATTGTTTGCAGTTTGTGTGAGATTATATATTTGCTTCTCTAATAATTAAAATTTTTGTATAAGATCTATGACAAATGTCCGTAACTTAGATATGAGCATCCTGTAATGCAGAATATGACTCCATTATTTACGTTTTGTTCTTTATCGTTCATTGTACTGTGTGTGCAAAATTGAATTATAAAATATGGGTCATTATCTCGCTTAGTGTTTCGAAGATGATGAAGAACGAATAAAGAAAATTATAGCTCAATTTGTTTGAGCACGTGGACATTGTTAGAATCACTAGAGAAAACAAACAACTTTGTAAAATGTGATAGAGTAATCTTGTATTAGCTCTTATAATGTGCTTACACTGTCAATCGCATGTATAAGTTGAGTTTAACAAATGAAACAATTAATAATAATAGTTCTAATTATGTTCTTGAAACTAGCATAATTGGCTAGGATTTGAGAAATATATATTCAATTGTTTGTGAGGAAATGTGATCTAATTATCAAAACTGTGGGGAAACGGAGTTAAAAAGCTATTGAGTCAAAAGCTTTAACATCCAAGTTGTTTTGAAATTTAGAATCACTGTGAACTATATATTAATTTGTTTGTTCTTGTTAAAACTCATAACTCTGCTAAATGACACTCCATTAAATATGACAAATATGAAAGTTGTGCTCAGATTATGATCACTAGAAAATCATTTAGTATGGTCTCTAGGAGCACACAACTTCTTGAGCCAATATATTCTGATATTTGCGATCTCAGTAGTGTTGTGACTAGATGAGACGATTGTTGGTCAGAAGTATTTAATCGTTTTTGTAGATGATTAATATAAGTCTGTCATATATATGAAGAATGAAGCACTTATTATTCTTAATAAATTAAAATCTAGTTAAATGCTAAAATCAAGGGTTCAGTGTTGATGGAGGTGGTGAATATGTTTAACAACTTTAGAGAAGTTTGCATTGGGCATAATCTCTACTGCACTCTACTTACAACAATCAAACAGTATTGATAAAAGTTAGAATCAAACTCTTAGTGAAATGTTGAATTCTATATTATTGACTGTTGTTTGATGTTGTATTGTTAATCATATCTCTAAATGTGTTACTACACTCTAAATTGAATACACCTTGTAGATCAAGGCATGAAAACACAAATAGTTTTGTTAAAGTGAGATTTTGTGTTGTGATACTTATGTTAGAATACATAACCCTAGAAGGCCTAAAGTAGGACCTACAACAGATATTTGTGTGTTTAGAAAGTGCAGAATGTAGTTCGGTGGACAGATGTTAAATCTATCTAATTTGTATTAGAAGAATCTAGACTTGCAGAGTTCTTTGAGGATGTGTTCATCAAAGATAAATGTATGAAATAATTTAGTCATACATACATGCTCAATGATTCACAGTTGGAATCAAGAACTAGTCTTACTGACACTTAAAAACCTGAATGACAAATAAGCTAAGAAGAGTTTTAGTAGACAGTGAGATGATTATGTGTCATACAATAATACTTCAATTTAGTTGATCTGGCGAAAGAGACTAAAACTATAGTAAGTAGGTGGGGTTTTGTAGAAGAAACTTAATTTTGATTGTTCAGTAGCAATCTTAATGCTTTTTAGTAGCTAAAAGATTGACTGAAAAATGGGGTAGATTTATTTGATGTCTACTCACATGTATGTCATATTGCTACAATAAGTATTCTTCTTACCCTTACATCTATTGAAAATTTTGTCATTCAGAAAAGATATTTAAAAGTTTTGTACTTGATATTTTGTACTGAACAGTTTTGTACTGGAAAGTTTTGGACTAATATGTTTAGTGAACAAGATTTACAATTTAGTAAAATCATTGTATGCTTTGAAACATGTAATATAGCTATCGTATAAATAATTTGACAAATTTCTCAAAGAGCCTAGTATATGAATCAAGTAATTCAGATCAGTGCCTTTAACTTTGTGGTGTGTCAAATATAATGGCTATTATTTACTTGGTTTTATTGACATGATTGTTGATTGGAAGTGACATCTCTATTATAAATGGAGTTAAATTGTGCTATCCAAATAAATTTAGCTTGAAACACCTAAGTATTGTGGTCACCATATTACGTATAAGGGTGAGTTTTGGTTGGCAAGGGATAACCCTTAGTCAAACCCGATAAATCAATAATGTGTTTCAAAAGTGGGGATATAGTGATTGAAAGTTTGTTTTGAAGCACCTTATGATTATGATAAAAGGTTGACACCTTATGATGGTGCAACTCTGAGACAGGTAGATCATTCTAAAAGATTTGAAAGTCTCGTGAATACAAAGATCTGCACTAGAATAGACATAGCCTTTGAGGTAGGTATGATCTGCAGATTCACTAAGAATCTCATACACATTTGAGTGCCCTTAAGAGGCTAATGAGATACCTGAGTGGTACTCAAGAGTTTGCTTTGTGCTACTCAAAGTTTAGTGAAAGTCGACAACTAGTGGATATGTGTTCGCACTAGGAGGAGCAGAAAATTATGGAGATTAATAGGCAAACAAGTGTTGCGTTCTCATCCAAGAAATCAGACCTCTATGTGTTATCCTCTGCAGGGGAAGAGGCTGAGTGGATTGAATAACTTATTGCTAATCATCCATTTGAGAAGTTTAATGTAAATTCTCAATTCTGTTATGCGACTATCAAGCTATAATGCACTGTAGCTCATAACTCACTCTATAATAGTAAGAGGAGTATATTAAGGCTGAAAGAAGCCTAGTTGAACTTTCTCATAGATAAAGTGCAATTGTGACAAGTATAGCCAACGCTCTTGCTAAGAGACTTGAAAGTGATCTAATTATCAAAACTGTGGGGGAAATGGAGTTAAAAGCTATTGAGTCAAAAGCTTTAACATCCAAGTTGAATCCAATTGGAGCCATAGAGAAGTTCAAACTGAAGCATCAATTTTAGGCAGTTGACATGCTTTAGATAATTTGAAAAGTTCTATGTAAATTCTGTTAATATATAATTTCATTCCAATTTTGATGATGCTATATATTTTCATAATTTACTTAGAATCATCTCATTATTCCAAAAGAAAGCATGAAAACTTGTCGATGTGTTTTCGATGTTTAGAATTGTTGTTATATCATTCCAATTTTGATGATATAACTCTTTTATGGATTCATGTTTCATTCCAATTTTGATGATTCAGAATTAACCATAATTGATTCGACTATTCTATCATTCCAATATGAAACATAGTATAGTTCTTGTGTAGAAACTATAATAGTTCTTGTTCTTTATTTTGTTAAAGAAACTTGATTGTGATGCTTGCGTTACATTTTGCTAAGCTATCGTTGAATTGTACTAAGTTCTTTAGTGGAACCAGATACTTTATGAAATTTGCTAGAATTCTTAGAGATGTGTCTCTTGATATTCTTGTCTTCAATAAGCTAGCAAAGATGGAGGAGTTAAATCTGTCAACATAGATTTCAGAATAATGATTTGCTCAAAATGGAGGAGTCAACATAAAGCAGTCTGTAAGGATATAGTTTTGGTTTATTTATCGAAAGAATAAATTTGCCACTTGCTTGATAAAACTTCTGTTGAGTTTAAGACTCTTGTGTTCATGAGCTTAAAACTCATATTTTGTTCTTGAAGTTTATTTGCTTTGGTTGATTTTGAAACTATGACAGTCTCTCTAGTTGGTTTAGTCATTGTGAACTATTCTGTTTTGATATGGTTTTAGAACTATTGATTATTTTGGTTTAGCCATATTTGAACTATTCAAGTTATAATTGATTTAATCTATTATCCATGTTCTTTATGATTCAATAATGTTTGAATCTTTGTGATCCAATATTATTACATTGCTTAGCCTAATATATTGAGAATATAGGAGGAGATTGTTGGATGTATATGTATATTCTCAATATAATAGGATAATATTGTGTATATTATTCTTTGGGGCAACACGGGTCTACACGTGTTATGTATTAATTATTGGAACGGGTTGACTGGGCTAAAAGCCCAGTACCCTAAACCCAGTCTAATCTCTTTATAAGCTGGTCTAGAGATAGTGCTCTGTGATATTCCAATACTGATAAGCAGGGTATAATATCTTAAGCGGCTAGAGATTAACCCTAACCCTAATTTCCCCAAATCAGTATTAACACTTTCCTCCACTATCCTCTTTAATCCTTCGCACAATGTCCACGACTTCTCAAACCTAAACTGATGAGTTTTCCTTCTTTCCCCTTCCCCGCAGTCCAGAGCTAAAGGAGTGTGGTCAGAAGTAAATCTTATCATCGCTTTGACCTTGGCTAATGGGAAAGCGTCTTCCCATTCGGGGGAAACTAGATTCTATCTAATTTCGCCAAAGTTGGAACCGCTTGTAAATTTGACCAGGTGAATTTCCTATTGGAAGGATCGATTTCCACCAACTCTAGATCGTCAATCAAGGTATTGAATTGGTCCCTGTTCCCCCTCGAAGCTCCTCTTCCCAGGTGCTCATATTGGAACCTTGTAATGTTGAAATCTTCACCCACAACCCACGGGCCCTTACACCTTCCTCTAATGTTTCTAATCTCGTTCCAGAACTGATTTCTTTGAACTGAGTCATAGGGGCCGTAGACTGTAGTCACCGTCTGAATCTTACTATCAGCACGTCTTCTGATAGTAATCGTGATAGAAAAATCTCCCGAAATTTCATCTATAATCTCGAACACCGTAGGATCAATTCCTATAGCTATACCCCCTGAAAACCCTCTCGATGGCTTAAACCTCCACTCGAAAGATCCTATACCTTTAATGCTTTGAAACTCAACAATATTAGGAAATTCAACCCTAGTTTCCTGAAATGCGCAAATGGACGGTCTGTATCTAATAATAGTATCACCAATTAACCTCTTTTTTGCTTTCTGCCTCATCCCCCTCACATTCCAAAAAATGTATAACATTAAAAAAACTAAAACCTCTAGACCCTAACCTCTAAACCTCCCTTCCCAATTTTAATCTATCTGTCGAGATCTATCCCCTCTAATAATATTGACATGAAACATTTGTTCATCCTTGTTTGACCCCATGGCTAGACCGTACAGACTAGCGAAATAAATGAGAGACTCATCATTTAAAAGATCTAAAACTGAAAAGTGACCGAAGGAGATACCTTGGCAGGCCGACGTTGGTTCTCTGGTCTTTGCCGCTGCTCTAATCAAATCTTATTCACTTGGACCACTCAATCCCCATTTGTCCAACTGCCTCTTGCTCTTTCGCTGCGAATCTCCCATATGTTTAGCACCGCTCCCCCCTGCGCTTTCTCCTACTCTGCCTCCTGCCAACTCCCTAACCTGTCTTGCCCATTTCTCGTGCTCCGAATCGTATGCGCTTCCCCCGCTATGTATACCATCCAAAGCTCCAATCATATCCTCGATTTGCTTCGTGTCAAACCCATTCTTATCTTGATCTAGTGACTGCTCCAAAACCCTATGTTCGGCCAAATTGCCATCATCAAAACCATCCATAACCGCCAGGGGACTATTATCATTTTCCCCAATAACTTCTTCAGTCTCCACCGAGTCCAAAACAGGGTTAACCAAATCAGCTTGTGGCCCATCTGCGAAGCCTTCTGACTCAAGCAACCCTTCGTCCACCAAAGGTTCAGTCAGCATTAAAGGTTGTTGCACTACTGGATCTTGCGGCCCAAGCCCATGCCCCAGGCCCACCTTATCTCCCGCATGTTCATCTTCCTTTCGAACCTGAGCGCCAAAACCCCCATTTCGTACGATGGCTTCTATAGCCTTTTGGATCGAAACCTGGATGTCCTCCTTCGTCAGAAGCGCAATTTCAGGGACCTCCTTCGAAGTCCGGTTGTCTGCTTCGTTACCCACGCTCTTCGCACTTTTCAAAATCCCTGGAATGCGATTTTCCTTGACAACGATCTCTGTCCCTTCAATGAGAGTACTCTTCTCGCCGTGCCGCTGAGGTACAGTCTGCCACATTGCCTTCACTCTATCACCTTTCAATCGTACGTCTTTTTGAGCGCTTGATTTCAAATTCGAACCGTACTGATCCTCAATCTTGAACCTCTCTTTGAGAGAAGATGAACGGCCGAGATCAAGATCTGTGCGATCGAACGGTCCACCGTCATCGTCTTCCTTGGAACCACCCTGTTTCCTGTCTTTTTTTCTGTCATCCGAGCACTCTTCATCCTCCTGCGTCGAAACTTTCCCAAATGAAACGTTCTTCTTCCTCTCCACGATCAGCTTGACTTCATAGAATTCCCCCTCGAACTCCGCCTGAACCATCGACGGAATGTCGGAAAAATTATTGCAACCCACTTTAATGCGCGCGAATTCCCTCCTTTCCTGTGTGATCGTAGCTCTATCCACCTCTTGCAAAAATCCAAACGGTCGAACTAGGTTCTGAAAACCAGAGCGTAACCAGCAATGAAGAGGGAAGTTGAAGAGACGGATCCAAATAGATGGCAACTCGTTCGCTTTCAGCGCTCCGACTTTGCGCGACCATTGAGAAAAGGTAACATAGAAGTCATCCGAACCCATTCCCCTGTTGTCAAGCACTTCGTTCAAACGCCCCTCGTCATGACAATGGACGAAGAAGGAGCTGCAATTAAGGCGCTGAACCCTCCATTACTCTAATTTACATGAGAGATTTATTACTCTAATTTGCATCGTTCCTACTAATAACATACTTATGAAACAAGTGAGGAGAATAATACTGATGATAATTGGAAACTGCAATCTCGTACAATGGCTGTTCTTTTTTTTATTTTTCTTCACGCTGTAAAATACAGCATAGAAAGAATGTTACATCTAGTATTTCACCTTCTGTACCAACTGAATACTCAGTATAAAATTGACGTTTGTTTAAATTTACAGCTAGCAGCTTGCACTACAGATTCAACAAGGTAGAGTCTACATTGAAACAAAAATACACGAATAAGAACTCACAAAATGGATGACAAAAGAAATATAGAAAAATGATTACATGTACTTGACTATAGTGCACAAGTAACCCATTTACCAAGATAAAATTGGTATTTCTCCACATAACTGCACCCTGTTAGGATGGGAAAATCATAAGCCGGAAGAAAAATTAGAGGAGAGGTGTCAATGCTTTGAAAATCTCCAAGTGGCTTCGCTCTTCACTTCAGAACATAGGTTGATGCTTTACTGGACAAGCCATCAATCTCTTCCTCCCATTTCTCATAAGCAACAAATCCAAAGAAACTTAGAAAAACACCTGAGGAAATGAAACGAAACCGAATGACTTCAGAACAAACTAACAATCATCAACAACTTCTGTGTAATGTAATGGTTATTTCAAGCCAACTTGTCGATAGAACAGAACTATACAGAAAAATTATGACCTATTGTAAACATGCTTTGTCGAGACATGGCTCCAAGGAAGTAGAGAAACAGAAGAATGATTGCCACCTGTATTTAGAAGGAAAAAAAAAGGGCAAGGTGAAACTAGTAACAAGAAAAAAAAAGTGAGCAATTGGACAGAAGTAGGACTCAAGATTAATAGAAAATTAAATGCCTTAAAAAATTGTGACCAATCCTTCCGTTTACAAAGAGATTTCAGTATGCCAACGGTAGAATTCCACAACGAAGTGACCAAGCAGGCAACCTGCTGTGTAATCTCTTCCGATAAATGAAAATGCAAAGGGAGTAGTTTCTGAATCTTGATCCCAAATCTGCAAATATCAAGTGAAACAGACTTGTAATTTTTTTTGGTGATTATCAGGCTGCGGTTTGGGTGGTCTAAGCTGCACTCTTAATATTTACTAACAACATTCAAAAGAAATACACCAGAAATGCCAGAAAAAGTGTTCCATTAAAATATAGAATCTGTATTACTACCACAATAATCAAACCGCTGTGGATATAATAACCATTATTGCTTTCTTCAATTAAATTACAGATTTAAGAATGAGTAATGCTAGTTGCACTCTAGTGTTGTACCATCAAAATGTACTCAAAATAGAAAAACATGGAGACCACAAGCAAATGATGTTATTTTACATGGGCACCACATAACTGAATCATGGAATCCATTTTAAAGCTATAAAACTTGAGTATGAAAAGCATTCCTCTCCAAGAATTAATATCTTACTCCTCTTAAATTTTAAATATTATCAAGTATTTGTGTGGCAAAGTCATGCACCCAGCCTAGAGGCCTCGAGAATGGAGGACAAAGTTTGAAGTTCGAAAAAAGATTCATGATTTTGCTGAAGTGGGCAAGGGTGTATTATTATGAGAAGTAATTTGGATAAGTAGATGTGAACTTGATACATTTTCATCCTCACAAAAAAAAAGCTAAATAAAAGGATTTATAACAAAAAGAATCAGTGTCAAGAACAATGACATAATAGGGTTCAAGTAAAAATAATATATGAATATGGCATTGATACTTGTTACAATGTGTGGTTTTCTGAAGACTTTCAACATTGGTTCATGTAAAAATATTGGTTTGTGAATAATTTAAAATTTTACCAGGCTAAGAATATTAATTGAGATATAAAATTTTCAGAAAACTATTGACAATGGGAAACCTAGGACAGTTGTCATGAAGTATCAGTAAACCAGGTAAATGGAAGATCCACACATTTCTGAAGGTATCAAGCTAAGAACGAACAAAAATAGTGCAGCAAGAGAGAAGAGCTTTGCCACTGCTGTGATAAAGGTATATCCAGATGTAAGGAAGTAATAATAAAATGCAATTAAGAGTAGCAAAGTGGCAAGTGTTTGCTTCTTATCCCTCCAGAGCAGTATATTGCCAACTGAAAGAGAATAAAAAAAAAAAAAAAAATCTTTGTTAATAAACCAAGACTACCAAAAAACACATAAACATAAACTGTAAAAAAAACACATAAACATGAACTGTGAGATTTCCTTACCACATCCACTTCCAAGAATTGCAGAAGCTTTAGATGTTGTACTTCTATGCATGGCTCTCAAATGGGAATATGAATCAATCGTTCTTTTGAGACCATCCTACTATTATGAATGAAAAATGTAAAAAGATAGCCACCATACAAGGGCTGATAAGATGGAATCTTCCTTAGAAATAAACCTTGAGGGATACTATAGGTTTATAATCCAAGAGATCTTTAGCTTTATTGCAACTGAAAGTTCTGTTACATGAAAGAAGCCTAATTCTGGAAGGAGTCAGCTGGGGTACGGGAATCCCATATCGAGAGAACAACTTATACGTCAACTCTACTAAATGTCCTATAGGCATCACAACAGCGACAGGAATTTTAATGCATGGCCTGCAAAAGACAGTAAGAAGTAGGATAACATGAGAAGCAAGAGGAATTACAAGCTAGCTTTGTGTTTTCTTTTTATTATTTACATTCCACCTAATACCTGGACTTTTCAGAAAAATAAAGATTGAAGCTTTTCAGATGCATCAAGTGCACCTGATAATAGGACTTAGTTCACCCTTTTTTTTTTTGGCTAGGAAAATAAAACTTCACTAAAAACATTAACCAACCCCCATTACATAAAGATCAGCCATAGAAACTTCCACTAAACCACCAGGAAATCCTCTGAAAAATGCAGTTCCCTTCCAGAATCTAGCACCAGTGCAGCCATATAGTAAGCTCCTCCATTAGCAGGTGGTAACACTTGACTCACTTCGTGCGCCGTAAAAGAACTCAATCATTATCTTAACATCTCCACAAGCGGCAAGGTACTAGTGTGCTCACGCAAAATAACCACATCAACAACCTCCAGCCCACCACAATGCAGCAGAGCGACCAAACACAGCCACCACCAACTCCGCAACGGAGACCCCACTACGACAGGTCGCCCTCCCGCTCAAATCAAATCACCTTAATGATCTTGTAACACACCACCTATAGATGCCTCACCAGAGAGAACGAAACGCAACCATCAAAGTTCAATTTCAACAACCCATGCAGTGGACATCTCCAACTACCAATCTTTGACCCCGCACCGAGACCACCCCCTTTCATCTCCATAGCCAAACTCGAAGCTCACTCCACCAGATTAAAGCAGGTTGTGGACAACTCCTAAAAAATCACAGCATTCCTACCCTTCCACAACAGCCATGAAGTATATGCAAAAATTGCATAAAAACTCTTCTCCACCTCCTAACTGCATGCATGCACCCTCAATAACTCCCACCATGCATCCCACGTCATGGGCCCCTCATCCACAGCTAACTTGCACCAAATCTCATTCCAAATTGCAGAAGAAACCTCACAATCCAACACCAAATGAAACCTATCCTCTGCATATTCATTACACAGGGAACACCTCATCATCGACACCATGCCTCTTCTGTACAAAAAGGCCTTGGTCCCAACTGCATCAATCGAAAGCCTCCACAACCAAACCCTCACCCTTGGTGAAACCTGAAGCTTCGAAACCCGCATAACACCCTCCTTCCAACCCATCACACCAGCACCCTCAAGAATACAAGAGTATAGCTCGCATACAGAAACAGCTAGCAATGACTTATCCCTCCAAAGGAGGCAGACCCCAGCACCAACAACAGGAAGCTTCATTACCTCATTCATCAAATCCTTAGGCAAAACATCCGAAGGTTTGACCAAGTCCCAACCCCCATCAAGAACAAACTCACTCACAAAGTCCTCCTCTCATCACTTCATGCACACTACGGAGCCATACGGAGTGGATAATTATACACCCAAGGGTTCATCCACATACGAATAGACCGGCCATCAATGACAGACCATCGCAGCCTGGATGCGATGATGGCGATGATGCAACAGATGCAGCCTCAACCACGGCCTCTCAATGCTCCCCTGCTTCCGAACCCACCACCGCAATTCCTACACAGGGAGGTAACCAATCTTAACCCCAACTCAGTAGATTCCACAGATCGTAGCGACTATGGGAGGGTGTTTAAAGCTCCATTCAAGATGGAATTTCCTATTTTCCAAGAAGCGGACCCGATAGAGTGGATATGTGGGGTTGAACAATTTCTCGAGTTCTATAGCGTTCCAGACTCAGGGATATTGAGGTACGCCTCATTAAATCTGAGAGGGAGGGCAGCGCAGTAGTTTCGGAGACACATTAAACCATGAGCGCAGGAGATGTCTTGGCCATCGTTTTTGGAGGAGTTGATTACACAATTTGGGCCAACCATTTTTCAAGACTATGGGGGAACTCTCTCTAAATTGCAACAAAAAGGAATCTAGAAGTATACATTCAGGAATTTGGTCGACTATCCAACTTCGTAGAAGACTAGTCTGAAGCACATTTTTTTAGCGTCTTCATCAGCGGATTGAGAGATGAAATTCAATGGGGTGTCAAATCACAAAGGCCGAAGAATGTGAGTGAGGCGATTGGGTTAGCCAGGGGTTTCAAAGAGAAATTAGCATGCCTAAAGAAAAGTTACAAAACACCCTTTGTGCCTAAACCCTCTATAAACCCCAGCACTAATATTCCCTACAATATCAAGACTCCAAACCCTATTACCACCCCTAATCCTGCATCCAATTTTGTCCCACGGAAGCTAAGTATTCAAGAGATAATGGAGAAGAGGGCCAAAGGATTGTGTTTCAACTGTGACGAAAAGTACACCCAAGGTCATCTCTGTAAACCACAGAAGTTCTACTACCTCGAAGCACTTGAGGAAGAAGAGGAAGGGAGTATTGAGGCAGGGTTTGAAGATGCTAGCGCAGAAGAACAAACTACTAATGTTCCCCAAGTCTCCATCCAAACCAACCTACATCCAGAGATCTCCTTTCATGCACTTATTGGCACTCAAGTTTACCCCCAAACCATGAGAGTAAAGGGAAAGATAAATGACAAAGAAGTTAATATCTTAATAGACACCGGCTCTACACACAATTATTTAGATCCTCTTACTGCAGAGAAAGCTCATTTACAGGTGATGAGAGAACCACGCTATAAGGTCACAGTGGCCAACGGGCAGAGCATGTACAGCAAGGGAAAGGTGGAGAATGTAGGATTCATGGTGCAAGGTGTTCAATTGCAGGCTGAGCTGCTACTGCCTCCCTTAGGGCCAGCGCAAATGGTCTTGGGGGCACACTAGCTGCGATCTTTGGGTCCCGTAACCATGGATTTCAGTTGCATGACAATGGATTTTAAGGTGGAAGGCACCTTGAGGAGGATGCAGGGGATAGTAAATTCCCATTTGCAGTGCATGACGGTTGAAGAGTTTGGAAGGATGGGAAGTTGCATATACCAAGCGTACATGATCCAAGTACAGGAATTGCTTCCTCCAGAGGAGGGAGACTTGAGCCTCTACAAGCTAGGTGATGTCTCTGCAGATATTCAGCAGATAATCCACAAATTCCCTGAAGTTTTATAAGAACAAATCAAACTACCACTAAGACGTGAAGTAGATCATCACATTTCTCTCGTTGAAGGCCAGAAACCTATATGATGCAGGCCATACAAGCACCCCTATATATGCACAAAAGTGAGATTGAGAAGCAAGTACAAGAAATGCTTTCTGCAGGCTTTGTGAGGCCCAGTAACAGCCCTTATACTTCTCCGGTGATCTTGGTTAAAAAGGCTGACGGAAGTTGGCGATTGTGCGTGGACTATAGAGCTTTAAATAGCCAAACTATCAAGGCCAAATTCCCCATTCCAATCATTGACGAACTACTTAATGAATTGCATGGAGCAAGGTTTTTCTCCAAAATCATTCTCAGATCGGGCTACCACCAAATCAGAGTTAAAGACTCCGATGTGCCTAAAACTGCCTTCCGCACTCACCATGGGCAATTTGAATTCCTAGTGATGCCATTTGGGCTCACAAATGCACCAGCAACCTTCCAGTGTCTCATGAACCAAATTTTCAAAGAATACCTTTGAAAATTTGCGTTAGTTTTCTTTGACGACATACTAGTCTACAACCCTACGCGGGATAGCCACCTCCAACACCTATCTGTCACTCTGTCAGTACTAAGCTCCAATCAGCTAGTAGCTAAGGTGAGTAAGTGTAGCTTCAGCCAAGAAGAAGAGGGATACTTAGGCCACATCATCAGTGCAAATGGCATTGCAGCCGATGTTGAAAAGATTAAGGCAGTGGAGTCTTGGCCAGAACCAACTACTGTGAAGGAATTAAGAGGATTTCTTGGATTAACTGGTTATTATCGCAAATTTATTAAGCATTACGGGAGTATCGCAACACCACTCACTGAGTTGCTCAGGAAAAATGCCTTCAAATGGTCTACTGTGGCTGCAGATGCATTTGTGGCACTTAAGAAGGCAATGACTAAAACCCCAGTGTTAAAAGGTCCCAGATTTCTCAAAAACCTTTGTGGTAGAAGCAGACGCATCTCAAAAGGGGATTGGTGTGGTGCTAATGCAAGAAGCTCACCCCATAGCATATATGAGTAAAGGTCTGAAGGGAAGGGCATTATCACTATCCACCTATGAGGAGGTTTTAGCGATCTTGCAGGCCATTAAACAGTGGCAGCAGTACTTGTTGGGGCACTCTTTCATTATCAGAACAGACCAAAGAAGTATCAAATATATCTTGGAGCAGAAGATCACCACAGAAATCCAAGGGAAAATGGCTTTGGAAGCTGCTAGGATATACATTCATGGTGGAATTTAAACGGGGAATTGACAACAAAGCAGTCGATGGGTTGTCGCAAAGAGAAGGAGATCAAGACACTTGTTTTAAGATCACCCTTGTCACACCTCAATGGTTGGAAGAAGTGAAGATAATGGTCCTTCAAGACCCATACTTTCTTAAGCTGCAGGAGAGGTTGCACAAAGGGCAGGTCGACCCACAACATTACAGGCTAATAGCAGGAATTTGGTATTATAAAAGGAAAATACTGCTCACTGCTCAGTCCCACGGCCAATGTGAAGAGTCCAATCTTTTATGATCATCATTCTTCAAGTGCAAGGAGACACTCTGGCTTCCACAAAACCCTGGAGAGGATACGAAGGTCTTTCATGTGGGAAGGAATGACAAGGGACTTTAAGCTCTTGATCAAGGAGTGTCTAGTTTGTCAGGAAAACAAAAGTGAAAATTTGATGCGTGCAGGCCTGCTTAATCCCTTACCTATTCCAAATAGAGTTTGGGAAGATATATCAATGAATTTTATAGAGGGTTTTTCGAAAAGCAGTGGCAAGAATGTCATCATGGTGGTGGTGGATCGCCTAACCAAGTATGCCCACTTTATCGACCTATCTCACCCTTATATAGCTCAATCCATTGCACAGCTATTCATCGATCACCGAGACCCAATTTTTATCAGTAAACTTTGGGAGTTCTTCAGATTGCAAAACTGCAAGTTGCACCACTCAACAGCTTACCATCCACAAAGCGACGGCCAAACGGAAATTGTGAATGAGTCACTGAAGTTATATCTGCGTTGCTTTTGTGAGCAGAAGCCTTCGGAGTGGTTTAAATGGCTAGGTTGGGCAGAGTTCTGGTATAACTCTAACTGACATGTTTCAACAGGCATCACACCCTTCGAAGGGGTCTATGGCAGACCTCCACCGTCGTTACTCCATTATGTTTGAGGTACCACCAGTGTTCCCTCAGTAGAGGAGGAACTAATGACCAGGGAGGGACGTCATCTTGAAGCTGTTGAAAGACAACATTTCCTTAGCCCAAGGTCGTATGAAGCATTTCGCCGATAAGAAGCGCACAGAGAGAATGTTTGCAGTTGGAGACTTAGTCTTCCTCAAGCTGCAACCCTATAAGCAAGTCTCGATGAGGAATACTACACCACAAAAGTTGTCTCCCAAATTTGTTGGCCCATACAGGATCTTAGAAAATATAGGGGCAGTGGCCTATCGACTTGAACTTCCCAACGAGGCTGTGATTCACCCCGTTTTCCATGTGTCGAAGCTGAAGAAGTGCTACGGGGATCACCTGCCAAATGTGTCTGCTGAATTACCTCACTGGTGGTCAGAGGATATTACTCCAGAGGAGCCTGAGCGAGTTCTACATCGCAGAATTTTCAGAAAAGATAATCGAGTGGGTATCCAGCTCCTCATTAAGTGGAAAACTGTGGGTTTGGAGTCGGCTTCCAGGATAGATATTGACGACTTCCGTAGTAGATTTCCACACTTTGAACTTGGGACAAGTTCGTCCCAAAGGTGGGAGGAGTTGTCAGGGTCGTCGTAGTCGAGCGGAGGTCATCGGAGTTAGTCGAAGCCCCAGGGTGTCAGACAATAAGAGTTGTTATCTCTTTTTTCTTTCGTATCAGCTATATTTTTTTATGTGTGTTACGCACTACTTTTGAATGTGTGTGGCGGGAGATGGGTTGGCGCCGTTTACACGTGCTGCGCACGTGATGAGCCTTGTCCTGTAGCAAAACAGCCAACCTCCCCTAGTATAAATTCTGAGCTGTAATTGAGGATTGTTTTTATGCAATAAAAATCTATTTCTTCCCAAATCTCACTCCCCTCTAACCCTAATACTCCAGATCCTTCATTAATGGCGAGGTCACGATCGAATAGAAATCCTACTCCTGACAAAATACACACCAGTCCACTTCCCATAAAAAAGAACCAGGCTCCCAAATTAACCATCTTTACAGTTAAAAAACGGACCTTTGACCACTTGAGATCTATTACGTAGATCGGCGGAGACGTACGCGGCGCGGCTGGATCGGAACGCTTCGCCGACGACGTCATTCTCCTCATCTCCATCGAGTTTAATGGCAGGGGCGAGATCGGCAATCCGGACCCTCCATTGAACCGGCGACCGAATGAGCATCACTACCAGGTGGCGGGCCGCGAAGCCCCGGCCTCCAGTGACTACGCACCACTGGTTTGAGTCGGACATTGCTTGCGTTGACTGCTTGGACTTGAGAGTTGAGAGTGGACGTCTGGACGGTTGGTCGGGTTTCGGATTTGAGCGGAGAGATTTTAGAACTTTTTGCCTGTAATAGGCCACTTTTTGAAAATATTTGTGATTAGTGACCAGTTTCAAAACTATTAGCGTGAAAATATTTGCAATTAGTGGCCGGTTTCAAAACTATTAGCGTTCGTGGGCTACTTTTTGCCGCGTCAGCAGCGGACGCTATTTTCATTAGCGACTGATGTGTTATAGATGGCATGACCCAATTAGGACCGTCAGATCTCCTCATATTACGCTCATCCCAGATCATCAAGTCAACAAAGTCCAACGGACTTCTGCCAACTCAGACCCACATGCAAACGGGTCTGACTTGGCCCGTTAAGGTCCAGACCCGTTTATCCCTACCTATAAATACCAGACTCTCTCCTCACTTTAAAAGGTAATGAATCTTTCACCATCTGAACCCTAACTGCTCAGTCCCTTTTCTGATGACTGACTAGATCGTCAGATAGCCTGTCACCGGGACTTCTTCCTGTGTTTCTAGGCCTTTTGCAGGTACTCCAACCGACCGAGCTTCCAGCCTCCCAACCTAGCTACCTGCCTCCATTCCGAGCCGACCTCAAGGAACAAACCCAAGCCGAGATCGAGATCAGTCCAAATTACATGAACTGACACATGTTGCCCCCACAC
Source organism: Hemerocallis citrina (assembly GCA_017893485.1). Taxonomy (NCBI): domain Eukaryota; kingdom Viridiplantae; phylum Streptophyta; class Magnoliopsida; order Asparagales; family Asphodelaceae; genus Hemerocallis; species Hemerocallis citrina. The sequence goes on along the minus strand of CM030359.1, from coordinate 402,543,199 downwards.
AAAAAACAAGCAACATCAGGTGGCGCCATCTGTGGGAAACAGCGACCGATTCGACCCTAAACTTGGACCTCCCTTGGAGCCGAACCCTTCCATGGCTCCCAGAGCCAGAAGAGCATTCAGCGCCGGACGTCGTCCGGATCCACTTCCCTCTCACAGCCATGCGAACTCTCAAGGATCCAATCGGCCACTAGTTAATGGTGCAGGGGGACCCGATCCGAGCACTTCACGCTCGGTAGCCCGCGACTTACAGCATGTCATCAACAATCGGCAACCCCCAATTGATCTTCGACTCCAGCTCAGCCGCTCACGGAGCAGGGCAGTCCCTTCTGGCCCAGCTGCGACCCTTCCATCCCGAAACAACCGTAGTTGCTCCCCCAGGGGAGGTCCACCTCCGCCCCGTCCGGACGAACAGGCTCCAGTCACGATAGCCGAGTTCCTCGAGTTCGAGAACGCGATCCTCCGGGCCCTTGGAGGCGGTCCTGGGTTTGAACAACAAATCGCCACCCAAGGCACGAAGAGAGTCGGGGTCCCGAGTTTCACGGTTCATCCCAGCCACCTCGGCCGAACGAAGCCGTCCTCCACCACCTCCAGGAGAGGGAGAATCGTCTCGCCCGCATCAATGAAGGACGGCCACGAACAGGCCGGGCTCATCAGCCGAGCCGACCTCCATTCTCCCCCCAAATTCTTGATGTCGAGATTCCTAGGAATTTCAGGCCGCCTCAATTCGAGACCTACAATGGCGAGAGTGATCCAGCTGATCACATGGAAGGGTTCAAAACCCTCATGATGACTCACAGCGCATCGGATCATCTCCTATATCGTGCCTTCCCTGCCACCCTGTGCGGTCCGGCTCGGGAATGGTTTTCGAAGCTCCCACCGGGGTCGGTTTTCTCATTCGACCAACTCGGGGCAAACTTTCTCGCCCACTTCGTCACTAGTCGGAAGGTAGAGAAGACGAGCGCGTCCCTCCTGGACCTCAAACAGAAGGAAGGAGAGCCCCTTCGCGAATTTGTGAGGAGGTTCACAACCGAAGCAAAGGCGGTCTCGTCCCTCGACGCCGGCGTCGCCTTGGCAGCCTTTCGGCATAATGTTCGCCACGGCCAGCTGAAGGCCTCCCTAGCTAAGAAACCGCCCCTAGACTTTCCGACCTCCTCAATAGGGTCGAGAAGTACATCCGGACCAAGGAGGCCCTGCATCCCGGAGGCCTGAAAGAAACCCCAAGAAAGGGTAAGAGGAAGGCCGAAGAATCTGAACCTCTGAAGAAGGCCCAGAAAGACCTGTTTGCCCAAAAACGTTCCCCGCCGGTCCCCTATTCCGAGAGGTACAGACCGCTGACACAAAACGTGTCGGCCATCATCCTAGAGATCGAGAACAAGGGTATCGTCCGCCTTCCTCCCCGACCTAACAGCAACAAGAAGAGGGAACAGAGGTTCTACTGTCGCTTCCATCGGGACAATGGACATGAGACCGATAATTGATGCACCCTCAAAGATGGAATCGAAGCCCTCATCCAGAGGGGATACTTGAGGGAGTTCACTCGAACCACCCCTAGGGACCAGAGTGATCCACGACCGTCACCTCCTCCTCGGACGATCAGCAGGCGGCCCGAGACCGAGCTTGAGCTCGAGGATACTGGTGCGCCGCTCATCCTTCATTGCGTCTATGGCAGGACTATGGGGGGAGAACCAAACAAATCCCGCAAAGCTTTTGTCCGAGAAGTAAACTCGGTCCAGAACTATCCTCCCCCTGGGGACCAGAGGTTAGCAGTCACCTTCTCCGACGAGGATCTCGAAGGCATCCGACTTCCCCATTGTGACGCCCTAGTGATCAGCCTCGGTATGGCAAACCATGAGGTCCGACATATCCTTGTAGACAACGGGAGTTCGGTCAATATTCTATTTCTGGCTGCGTTCGAAAGCCTCAAGCTCTCCCGCGAAAGGTTGAAGCCGGCGGGGTACACGCTTCATAAGTTCTCTGGCGTCCCCGTCCAAATTGAGGAAATTGTCACACTTGACGTGATGGCTGGCATGGCCCCAACCATTCGAACGAAGCAATGGATTTTATGGTGGTCAACATCAAGCGGCCTACAATGCTATTCTCGGCAGACCCGGCCTTTGCATGCTCTAAATGGTTCAACATCAAGGTGGCCTACCGCCGAGATTACAGAAGGTCCCCTACCCGAAGGGGGCGGAGAGAGTCCCCCGAGCATCACAGGAGAAGACCTCATTCCCCTGCCGGTCGGCAACATCCAAGGAACGATGAGGCACCCATCACCCGTGCCGAGTTCCAGCAGTTCCAAGCAACCATCATACAAGCTCTCAATCTCCGTCCCAACAACACCAATGCTCCAAGGATTCCCACTCCTCCTCCGGTCCGAAGTCCTCGCCGACGGTCCCTAACTCCTCCCCTAGCTCCTAGCAACCCCCGGCACATTCCCAGTCCTCACCGCTCCAGGAGCTACCGTCATCGTAGCCCCCGCTCTCCCTCGTACGAAGACGAGTCTAGAGGCTCGGTTGATTACCGTCAGAGGGATGATGCTGTCTACCGCCGTCTCCACGAAATGGAGAGGCGCTTGGGTCAATTAAACCGAGAAGAAGAGCTTAGAGGAAAGACCCTTCGTCCTAGTCGACCTCCTTTCTCCCGAACCATAATAGAGGCGCCCGTACCAATTAGTTTCAAACCTCCTCAATTCGAGACTTATTCCGGGGAGACTGACCCCGTCGATCACATTGAAAGCTTCAAGACCCTCATGCTCATCCATCAAGCTTCCGATGCTCTGCTATGCAAAGCCTTCCCCGCAACTCTCAAGGGTCCAGCTCGAGAATGGTACTCTCGCCTTGCCCCATCCTCAATATTCTCCTTCGAGCAATTTGAGACCCTGTTCGTCACCCAATTCGTGAGTAGCCGCCGAACTGAGAAAACCAGCATTTCGCTACTCTACCTCAACCAGAAGAAGGGTGAGAAGCTGAGAGACTATGTAAAAAGGTTCACAGCAGAAGCCAGGTCTATAGCATCCCTCGACCAGTCGGTCGCTGCGGCAGCATTTCAATCCAATGTCCTCAACTCCAGCCTCTGCTCCTCCCTCGCCAAGAAGCCCCCACAGAACTTCTCTGACCTCCTCCTCCGTAGTGAAAAGTATATTCAGGCGGAGGAAGCTGAGAACCGCCCCAACTTTGAGGGGTCTTCCTTTGGGTATAAGAGAAAGGGAACAGAAGAGGAAGGAGCCAAGAAGCTCCAGAAGGATAATGGCGGGCAGCGCCGAACTCCCCACAGATTTGAAAAGTTTACTCCTCTGAACGCCAACATCTCCACAATCCTCATGGAAGTTGAGAAGGAAGAGGTAATTCCTCCTGCGCCAAAAATGAACACCCCCGGTAAGAAGAGGGACAAAGAGAAGTGGTGACGTTATCACCGGGACCATGGCCACGAAACCAATGATTGTCGGGCCCTGAAGAACGAGATAGAAGCCCTCATCCAAAGGGGGCAGCTAAACAGGTTCATTAGAAAGGACCGAACTGATCCTCCTCCCCCGCCTCGGGAGGCTAACAAGCGTCCCGAACGCGATGAAATGCCCGAATTCGAAGAGGAACGTGTCCTCCACCTCATTCATGGGGGCCCAATGGGGGGCTCCTCCAACTCCTCTCGAAAGGCATTTATAAGGGAAGTCAGTTCGGTTCAAGCCACACCTCCTCCTAAAGGCCTCGGAGTGCCCGTCACATTCTCAGACAAAGACCTTGAGGGTGTCCGAACCCCCCATTGTGACGCACTCGTCATCAATCTCCATATGGCGAACTTTAAGGTGGAGAGGATCCTAGTGGACAATGACAGCTCCGTTAACATCCTCTTCCTCGCCACTTTCAAAGGACTCAAACTATCCCGGGACAGACTCAAACCCGCCGGATACACACTCCATGGGTTCACGAGAGTGCCAGTGACTATTGAAAGGGTGATCACCCTCGACGTAACCGCTAACAAAACTCCTACTACTCGAACGGAGCCGATGGACTTTATGGTCGTGGATGTCCCTGCAGCTTACAATGTCATTTTGGGTCGGCTCGGCCTAGCAGCTCTTGAAGCCGTCCCTTCCGCCTATCACCTCAAGATGAAATTCCCCACCCGGGCAGGAGTAGGGGAAGTAAAAGGCGACCAGGAAACGGCCCGCAAGTGTTACATGACCTCGACTAGGGGTCCAGTCTTCTCCCTCGAAACTTTAGAGATCCCTCAGGAGAGTGTCCGACCAACGACTTCGAAGGCAGAGAGATCCCTAGGACTTGGAATGCCGACCATCTTTTGAAATACCAAGAAAGCGCCTCAGCGCCTCTCTAAGTATTCCGGTATGTCAAACCGTTCCTCTCTTTTCCCTTGTATTTTTCCTCTTCATTTCTCATATGTAATAACGGCTCGCAACTCAGAAGCAGCCAACTAGTAGTCTTTAATAAAGTTTTTTCATATTTTGATTATACAAATGCTTATATCTCTCTGCTCTTTGCTCTTCACTCTAACGATGGTTCGGAGTCCAACACTTGGCTCGTATCTACTTCGCAAGCTCGCTCTTAAGCGAGCTAGAAGTAGTTCGCCATTCGGAACTGCTCCCGCAACCGTTGAATAAACTCTAACGATGGTTCGGAGTCCAACACTTGGCTCGATTCTACTTCGCAAGCTCGCTCTTAAGCGAGCTAGGAGTGGGTCGCCATTCGGAATTGCTCCCACAACCGTTGAACAAACTCTAACGACGAGTTCGGAGTCCAACACTTGGCTCGATTCTACTTCGCAAGCTTGCTCTTAAGCGAGCTAGAAGTAGTTCGCCATTCGGAACTGCTCCCACAACCGTTGAACAAACTCTAACGATGGTTCGGAGTCCAACACTTGGCTCGATTCTACTTCGCAAGCTCGCTCTTAAGCGAGCTAGAAGTAGTTCGCCATTCGGAATTGCTCCCACAACAGTTGAATAACTCTAACGATGGTTCTGAGTCCAACACTTGGTTCGATTCTGCTCTGCAAGCTCCCTCTTAAGCGAGCTAGGAGTGGATCGCCATTCGGAATTGCTCCCACAACCGTTGAACAAACTCTAACGACAAGTTCAGAGTCCAACACTTGGTTCGATTCGGCTCCGCAAGCTCGCTCTTAAGCGAGCTAGGAGTGGGTCGCCATTCGGAATTGCTCCTACAACCGTTGAACAAACTCTAACGGCGAGTTCGGAGTCCAACGCTCGGCTCGACTGCACTTCCTCAGTATCTCGAACCGAGCAGACGAGGAACCGACCTCCACATATGGAGAAAAATTCTGCCGAACCAATTTCACCGTTGGATCGTCTCAAAATGCGTACTAGAACATGATGAACGGATCAGATCGTGCCACGTATCCACAAAACGACAGGATAGCGTTTTCTCGAAACTCGAGCCTCCCGCCTTGTGATTCGTGCCATGATCGTGATCGGCCGTCCAGATTGAGCCACGTGGCTCGGGTCTGAAATCCGAGCTACTACACTACCGAAGTGCAAAGTTGCCTCGGTATACTCCGAGCAAGAGCTAAAGTTCTACAGCTAAAGCAAGAGTTCTATGGCTAGAAGCTAACTATTGGTTCTTATGGTTCGTTTCAAGAGTAAGGCGACTACGGCACAGCAATGAGCAGACGAACTTCGATTTCATTAAAACAACTTGATAAATTTACAAGGCAAGAAGTTACAACAAAAAAAGATAAAAAAGATGATGCAAGAAATCAAAAGCCCAGTACAACTTGTTCAGCGCCTCCTCGGAATGGGGACATTCCGATTCAGAGACACTCAGGGTTTTCGTCTCTTCATCTCCAAGCTCGTCTCTAGGCCGACGAACTGGGATGCCTCTTCGCCACTAACCCTAACAGTGGCTCCGACCGAGGCTCCGCTCGAGCTAATAGCTACACAGCTTTGGGCATCGGCCGCAGTCCGACCAACAACGGGAGCACGAGTCGCGAGCTCGTAAAAGGAGATACCTCGCTCTCTCTCCTCGCGAGTACACGAGGTGCTACGGACGTTGGTCCTCACGGGCTGAGGCTTCAGACGAGCCACTTCCTCCTCGAGCTCAACGATCATGTCTTTCAAAGTGTCGTCCTTAACCAGAATCTTGAATCGAGGGAGTTTCGCCGAACCCGGGTACTCAGCACTATCAGATATAATGCGACGCAAATTGGTCACCTCGATGCTCTTGTCGACCGTGACCCTCTGCAGCTGCTCGACCTTCTTCGTGAGCTCGTCTCGCTCGGCCAGCGCCGAGGCCAGCTCTTCCTCCTTTGTCGAGAGCTCCTTCTCGACTATCCGCAAGTGGTGTACCTCGGCCAGCAGCTCGCTATTCTTCTTCTCCACATTGAGCGACACTCTCCTGATCAGTTCGATCTCGCCCTCGAGGCGAGCCTCGCGAGACTGCTTAAACAGTTCTGCACGGCGTCGAGCGGCTGCGGTGACCGGTGCGTGTTCGACGTTCTGAAAAACGAGGGCATCACATTGAACGACTAAAAATCCGAACAAAACACTTAGACAAGACCGAAACAAAATTTCTTTTTCATTCATAACAGAAGCGGTGGCCAGTCCGCGAAAAGGCGTTACATTCAAAGTAAAGAAAAATAAAAATACAAGAAGACGAGAAGATCAAGGGTCCACCTGTAGTGGCAGCTCGACCACAGGCGCCTCGCCGGATGGCCCATCCCCCCCCGTTGCCCCGGCTTGGGGGTCGGTCACCACCGTCTCAGGGACCACATGCGCTTCCTCGTCCTGCTGTGCCGCCTCCTCCTCGTCGCCTTCCTCCTCTTCGCCCTCCTCTTCTTCGTCCTCTACCGTGGCCCCGGGCCACAGCCTATATCCAATTCTCTGGAAGCCGGGGACGCACTCCTGGACATGGTCGAGTGCCCTTTCGTAGGACTTCTCCATGTTAGAAGCCATGTGCGCCTTCGCCTCGGCTTCAACCTCCGCCCTTATCTTCGCCGCCGCGGCATCCTTCTCCGCCTTCGCCTTCTCTAATGCCTTCGCAGAAGCCACCAACTCCTCGGCAGCCTTGGTGACTTTGGCGACCTCGTCGGCGAGCCGCCCCTTAACTTGCTCCAGGTCTGCCTCGAGGTCGGCGACTCGAACCACCAAGCCGTCCAAGCGTCTCTGCTCTGCCTCGAGCTGCTGAACCGCCCTCGCTTTCTCTGCCCTGTCCTTGTTGCTGGCGGCCTTCAACTCCCTCTCCAGTTCGGCAAACTCTTGGATGAGGTGGCCGAAATGACAAGTGGCCTGCCGAAGGAAAAAAAAGAGTAAGAACAAAGTAAAAGCCGAACGGCGGACTTAAGAAATTCTCAAAAACAATGAATGCAAAGCTTACCGACACAAGCGACCGAGCGACTTCGTAGGTGTCATCGCCTGTCGTCCCCGCCTTCAGTGCGGCTCAATCCTTTGGGGTCGCTAAGTGCTTGACGGCTTGCATGCACATCTGCGAGTCTCCGAGGAAGCCGTCATGGTTCTTCACTCGCCAGTCGGGGACGAATAGCTTCTTATGCTGCTCGGTCAGGATCACCTCGGCCTGAGTGGTCAGGGGCGGAGCCTCGAGCGACAGTGCTGCCGAAACGTTGAAGGCCTCACCGGCCGTGGCAAACGCGGCAGGAGCTGAGGGGTCGGTGGAGACGACCATCGCTGGCGAGGGGGCCTCAGGAACGGTAGTAGGCGGAGCAACTGCCGAAGGAGCCTTAGAGGGTCGGCCGGACGAAGCCGTCGTGCTCGGCCTCTTCCTCTTCCTTCCGTCGGCAACCTTGCCTCGCTCGTTCATCATCCCCAGAAAATCCATCTTCGGCGCTTCTGTTCCAAACAAAAAAACAAACAGCAAGTTAGAGAAACGAGCAAGAAACTTTAAAAAAAATACTACAAGATGTCAGGAGCATACTCGGGTCGATCGGACTAAGGCCCGACCCGTGTAGCACCTCCTCGGTCATTTCCCTCCAGCTCAACATCAGGAGAGCAATGATCTTCTCCGCCACTTCCGCCTCGGCCACTGTCAGTACCGGGTCGACCCTCGCAAACTTCGGCACCTCCACTTTCCACCGAGTCGGAATGTCCAGCATCAAGGGCTCCCTCAATAAAAAGAACTTCTCCTTCCAACCTTTTATCGAGTCCGGATTCTCTATAAGCCTAAAGCCTTTCCGGGGTGACAGGTAGTAGCGATGCTTGGTCTTGTGCATCCGGTGAATCCGATACATGCTCCGAAGGATCGCCACGTCTGGCTCGACCTCGGCGTTGCGGCACTGAAGCAAGAAGGCATTCACATGGTGCCAGGTGTTCGGCATAAACTGCGTCGGCGCCAGGCAGTACCACTGGAGGACCTTTAATACAAAGGGGTGCAGAGGAAAACGCAATCCGGCGTTCAGCGAGTCGTAGTCGAACACACACATATCCCTCGGCAGATTGGAGTTCGCTCACATCCCAGGGCCGGGGAGGATCAGCTTGTACTGCGGAGGGATGGCAAACCCTTTTCTGATCCGGAGCAGGTCCGTCTCGAATAATACCGACGCAATCTCATCCACCTCGGTAGTCTGGACCGGGTTGTTCTCCTCGTAGACTGCCGACCGACCTACGATCGCCTTCTCCAGAAGGTCGCCCTCGTATTGCCTGACTCCGGCATGGCCGGACAGTACACAATGGTACCGGCCCGACTTAGGGGCTCGCCTCTCGGTCTCCACGATCTCCTCGACTACAGGAGATCGGGCCACTGCCTTCTTCTTCTTCTTCTTCACCTCGGCCACGGACGGCTCCGCCACCTCCTTCCCCTTTCTTCGGATCTCCATTCGCCTCCTCTCCTCGGCGCCACTATCGCCCGAGGACGAGGCCTCACACCCCGAGTCTACCCTTGACATCTCTAAAAAAAAGCTAAGGCAAATAAACTGACCTTGAAGTGACGTTCACGGTCGGAATTAGTTTGTCGGAAATCGCCTGGCCCACGCGACAGCTAACGCAACCGCCTTGGAGCTAAAATCGCCGCTAGCAGAGCACACAGAGAGTAAAAGTGAAAACTTGGAGTGAAAAGTGAGAAATGAGCTCTGGGTGGGGGAGTGAGAATTTATAACCTCAAAGCGACGTTTGGGCTGCCTTGGGCATTTAAAAGCCCACTAAGAGAAGGCAAAATGCCAAAACGGAGAGTTGCGACGTTTTAAAACAAAAAACTCTTCAAATCGCTTAAGTCCACGACTCGGTCACCGGTGTGCCTAGTCGAGCTACCGAGCAGCTTGGCTAAGCAGTCGAGCTACCGAACAGCTTGGCTAAGCAACCGAGCTACTGGGTCGTAGGATGGCGACGATTCAAAACCAGAACTCTTCAGAACGCTTAACTCTATGACTCGGCCACCGGTGTGCATAGCCGAGCTACCAAACAGCTTGGCTAAGCAACCGAGCTACTGGGACAGGGGGTGGCGGCGGTTCAGAACCAGGACTCTTCAAAGCACCAAACTCCATCCCTTGGCGATCATCACCTCGACGTGCCACCAAACAACCGTTCTAACCGAACCGAGGCGCCGAGGTACCGACCTCCACATATGGAGAAAAAATCTGCCGAGGCCGAATCACCGTCGGATCGTTCCAAAATTCGTGTCGAAACTTGATGGACGGTTCAGATAGCGCCACGCTCACAAAACAACAAAATAACATTTTCTCGTGATCTGAACCCCGTTCTCGTGATTCACACCGTGATAATCGCTCCAGATCTAGCCACGCGTACCTCCCGAGCTGCCAACTACCGGTGTGCATGGTCGAGCTACCGAACAGCTTGGCTAAGCGACCGAGCTACTGGTTTGGAGGATGGCGACGACTCAAGACAGAGATTCTTCAAAACACCTAACTCCATCCCTCGGCAATCAATGCCTCAGCGTGCCACCGAACAGTCGTTCTAACCGAACAGAGGTGCCGAGGAACCGACCCCCACATATGGAGAAAAATTTCGCCGACCCTCCTCAGCCGTTGGATCTTGTCAAAAAACGTGCTCGACGTGATGGACGGCTCAGATCTTGCCACGTTCACTAAACAACAAGATAGCGTTTTTTGGGGATCCGCGCTGAGATGGACGCTTAGGATCTTGCCACGTAGTTCGGCAAATTCCGAGGTAAAATTTGTGCTACCGAACAGCTGGGCTGGACCACCGAGCCCCTAATACAGTAGACAAGGAATTGATCCACCGGAGCACTTAACCGAGCTAACGAACAGCTTGGTCGAGCCTTCGAGCTACTAGGTCGAACCGAACGTCCTGTCGGAGCACTTATTCGGCCTACAATGCCGAGCCGCCGAGCCGAGTGGACGAGGAACCGACCTCCACATATGAAGAAAAAAGAAGTCGACCCTCCTCAGCCGTTGGATCTTGTCAAAAAACTTGTTCGACGCGATGGACGGCTCAGATCTTGCCACGTTCACTAAACGACAAGATAGCATTTTTTGGGATCCGCCCTGAGATGGACGCTCGGGATCTTGCCACGTAGTTCGGCAGATTCCGAGTTACCGAGTCGAGCTGCCGAGGAGCCGAGCCGAGCAACCGAGGCACCTACCCTCTCATACAGAGAAACTATCTGCAGAGCAACATGGATCGTCCGATCGCCCAGAAAATCGCGCTCGACGCTGATGGAGGGCTCAGATCGCGCCACGCCATAAATCGGTATTAAAAATTAGTTTTTATTTATTTTAATCGTTTTATTTATTTTAAAATTGCGGAAAAAATACTAAAAATTCGGGGAAATTAACTAAAAATTTTAGGAAATAATTATAAATTCGGGGGTATATTTTTGAGCCCCTGAACGAACAATTGTTGCCTAGAATGTGTTGTTAAGACCCCCGAACGACCGGTTAACACTTCGCAAAATTAAATAAATAATCCGAAAAAATAGATAAAAATCATCAAATATCTAGAAAAACTCAAGAACAACTTAGAGTGCAACCAACTTGAAAAATCACCACACTACCTCCTTCAAAGATTCAAAACCTTCCATTTGGACTCCGATACAACTCTGCCAGCCATTAAAACAGTAAAACTACTACTCAAAGGCTGATCAAACTCAGTCTTCGGGAGTGGGGGGCTCGTGATATGGCTAAAAATGGGGTTAAATCGGAACCGTCCAAATCGGGCACGAATCTTGAAGCCCAGGGGTAAAATGGTAATTTTACCTACCAATGGGTCTGAAGCGGGTACTGGTTCTCCTCCTCGAAGACCCACTAACCCGCGAACGGATCCACCTCAACTGGGTGCTGGTTTCAACCCGCAGCAAACCCGGTCTAGAAAGGATAGAATTAGGGTTGCTGATTAATCCTAATCAACGGTCCTGATTCATATCTATCCTTTTACCGGGGATTAGGGATTACATTCCTTATCTAACCACAGGGATTACATTCCTAATCTGACCCCAGCGGCGCCTATAAAAATCCCCCATCCATCTCCATTAAGAGGTAATCAATTTTTTGCCAGTTTTATGCTCTTTCATAATCTTCCCTGATTACTGACTTGAGCGTCGGAGGATGCGTTGCCGGGATCAACCCCGGTGTCTTGCACTTTTTGCAAGTGAACGGCGGGAGTCAACGGTCAAACTCCGGCGGAATAGGTAACAGGTTTGCTATTCAAAGTTTCCCAAGAATTTACAAATACTATCTGTTTGCCCCCACACCAGAATCAGCGGCAACAGAACTCAATCTACCATCCCTTGAACACACGCAAAAACTAACAAAAGACAGCCAAAGCTGAAAACTTCCAAAGCACATAACTTCTACTTTGCTTATCAAAATCTAACCAAATAGGAAATTTTGGAGTGGTGAGAGTCTCTACTACAACTCTTTAGTTGGACACTTTTCCAAATTCAGTAAGTAAAATATCCAAAGAATTCAAAAAACCTAAACAACGAGCTTTTCAACCTAAAGCTGGTTGCTGCAAATTGTAAAGGCCATAACTTCTATCCCACCTTTCGGAATCTAACCAAATAGGGCAATTTGGAAAGGTGAGAACGTCTGCTACAACTTTCTAGTTGGTTACCTCCTCAGATTCCTCAAGTAAGAGGCTCAAAAACAAAAAATAAGCAAAACAGTGAGCACTCTCAGCCAAGTTGACTGCTCTGTTTTGTAACGGCCATAACTTTTGCACCGCTTATTGGAATCTGACCAAATAGGACATTTTGGAAAGGTGAGAATGTCTACTATAACTTTCTAGTTGTTCACTTTTCCAAATTCTGTAAGGAGCATCGAATTTCTGTCCCTCGAACATAAGCCGTTGTTCACCCTAAAACAGCAAGTTGCTGTTTTTGTCCAACACTAGCTGTTTTGGGGGAAACGACCGTTTCACCCATCAAAAAAACTTTGAAAAATCCACTAAAATTTGAGCATGGTAATAACATCCCTAATAACCTCTAAAATAAATTTGGGGTCAAAATTGCACCTTTAACCTAGTTAAATAATTATAACCCTAGAACTACAAAAATCGATTCTTAATCGTCTTATTTTGCATTCTACCACTACAACCCTTCTATGCATCTTATTCTAGACCATATGCACATGAAATTAGTTCCATACAACAACATACAACAACATACAACAACATAAAACAATAATAACAATAAAAATAACAAGCACACGTGTCGAGGACCCCCACCCAAACTTGGTTGGAAGAACTAGCTTGCTCTCTTCTCCCCCTTGTTCTTGCTCCCCTTCAAAGAGAACCCATGAAAACCCACTCTATTTCCTTGGATTTTATCTCTCTTTCTTTTCTATTTCTCCATATATTTTTTCTAATTAAAGACAAGTAATGAAGAGAAAGAGATAGAATGAGATGAGAAGAGTTTGGAGAACAAAATGAAGTGGGGTTTTTCTTGCCCCTTTGTGTTGAGGCCGGCCATGGGGAAAGGGGGAGGGCTTGGGGGTGTTTTTATAAGAAAAGGTGAGTGAAATTGGGGTTGAGAAGAAACCACTTGTCTATTGTTCTTGTGGCTCACACAAATTCGAATCAATTTGTAATTTGAATTTACATTCAAACCCAATTAAATTTGCAATCAAACCCTAATCCAATACTAACCTTCTATTTGATCATGATTGATCAAGAATAAGTGGCAATTTTCCTAAATCACATACTACACGATTTTGTACAAATCGATACAATTAAAATACGTACATATATCTGTATATACAGATAATTTTTATTTATTAAAACGAATTAATCTGTATAAAATTAATTTAATTCCGAGAAATAAAAATTAAATAATTTTATTACCGGCTCAAAAGATTTCAGTACCAATTTGATACAAAACACATATGTACAGACTAGTATATACGTATAGATAATGTTTATTAACAAAACCGGGTGATATCTACCAAAAATGTTTCATTTCTGAAAATAAAAATAATAAAATAATATAATAATAATTTTTAATATCTGCCCGGGATTTTCCATATATTTTCTCAAAAGCGCATTTTTCAGGATTTTATACAAATGCACAAAATTGATACAATACATATATATACTTACTAGTATATATATCTAAATAACTTTTTATGAGTAAAACCAAGTAATTTCCATTAAAATATTTTAACTTTAAAAATAATAATTATATAAATATAATATTCGTCTGGGATATTACAGCTTTCTCAAAGCTAAGTCGCCCGAGCTCGACACTCTGTGTCGACCCCCTAAGCCTTGACGCTCGGCAGAGATCTCGAGCACAGGGGTAGCTTTCTCAAGCTATGGCAACTAAGCTCGACGCTCTATGCCAACCCCCTAAGTCTCGACGCTCGGAAGTGATCTTGAGCACAGGGGTAGCTTTCTCAAAGTTAAGTCACTTCGATGCTCGGCAGTGATCTTGAGCACAAGGGTAGCATTCTTAAGCTATGACAACTAATCTCGATGCCCTGAGCCGACTCTCTAAGCCTCGATGCTCGGAAGTGATCTCGAGCACAGGGGTAGCTTTCTCAAAGCTAAGTCACCTGAGCTCGACGCTCTGTGCCGACCCCCTAAGCCTCGACGCTCAGCAGCGATCTCGAGTACAAGGGTAGCTTTCTCAAGCTATGACAACTGAGCTCGACGGTCTGTGTCGACCCCTTAAGCCTCGACGCTCGGAAGTGATCTCGAGCACATGGATAGCTTTCTCAAAGCTAAGTCGCTTCGATGCTCGGTAGTGATCTCGAGCATCGGGGTAGGTTTCTCAGAGATAAGTCGCTTGAGCTCAATGCTCTGTGCCGACCCCATCAGCCTCGACGCTCGACAGTGATCTTGAGCACAGGGGTAGCTCGACGATCCGAGCCGGCCCTCTAAGCCTCGACGCTCGGAAGTGATCTCAAGCACAGCGGTAGCTTCCTCAAGCCACGACAACCGAGCTCGACGATCTCCCCCAACCTCGACACTTCAGGCCAACACCCTTTGTAACACCTTGGATTTTCAAATCTTATTTTTATTTGGAGTTGTTTGATTTTTACGTGTTGTGCACGGAAAAATTTATGCATGCACTTCTCTAAAATATTTCATGAATTAGTAATCCCCATTTATTTTCTTAGAAGCCTAATTTAATTCTAAGCTTAATTTGTCTCTTTGCAGCCCACATTAGTTAATTAATTAATTAAATTAGTAGAGCCCACAGTCTCATGGCCCATTAGTGAGCCCATGTAATTTAATTAATCTTTATTTTAGTCTAACTTGTAGTGTAGACTCAAATAATAGACAATTAATTAATTAATTAGCATGTACAACTTGTGAGTGAGGGACACTAGGGTAACACTTGCATGTACAAGAGTGTGCAAAACACACCCTTGGAGTGAGGCCAGATTATGCATGAGTGGAGAAGGGAATGGGAGTAGTGGTGAGGTGGTTATCTCATTCATGAGTGGTTATGGCAACTTCCAAACTAATCCTAGCCCTTAATCCCTAACTATTTGATCTAATCTTAGCCATTCAATCCACCCAAAATTATGTATAAATAACCCCACCCCCCCCCCCCCCCCCCCCCCCTACATTAGTATATTCACACCTAATCTATATTTAAAAAAAGACAAAGAAATACATTTAGTGAGTAATAGATTGAGAGTTAGTAAGTTCAAAAGATTGAGAGTTGTGTTGTGTGTTCCCATTTGGTGGCCGGTTTTTCAAGAGAGCAAGGAGGCTCAGATTTGCTTCAAGACGAGGAGGAGACGACTTGTGGTGGCTCAAACTAGAAGGAGAAGGCCTCTTTTGATCAATCTAGTAATTCTTAGGAGTACATTCGTTTTCTCTCTAATAAGGTGGGCAATTTTCTCTACTTCTAAGTAGTAACATGCTAGGTTTTGTGCTAATCATGTTAGAATAAATAGATGAAAATATTGCTCTTTGATAATACCATGCTTGAGGTGAAAATGGAACATATGTGAAATTGCATGAAATGAATAAGTGAACTCAATTGAATGATATGTTTATTGTTGTGATATTTGGATATTAATCTAGCATGCTAAATTAGAATGAATGTTTCTCCATGTCGAAATATGTGTGTTATTGAAAAAGTGCAATTTTAGGAATTATGTTTATGTGGAAAATGTTAATTGTAAGTATCTCTACATTATTAAAATAAGATTGGTTAGTAAATTATGCTTATTCATGATTAGGGTGATTGATGCTAAATAATCCTAAAGTCGTATGTTAATTGTTGAGAGAAATGAGGTACTTTATATGGAAAATGAGAGTTAAATGGTGTTTTGAAAATCTTGAGTTACTGTATAAATTCCAAATTTCGGATTTTGGTTGCTGAACAGTTGACCGTTTATGTCTTAATAGCCGACTGTCCTGACTGTTTATTTTCGAGTTTTAAATCATCGTAGAACAGTCGACCGTATATGTCTTAACAGTCGACTGTCCTGACTGTTTATTTTCGAGTTTTAAATCATCGCAGAATAGTCGACCGACTATGTCCTAATAGTCGACTGTCCTGACTATCTTAATTTTCGAATTTTAATCATCGCAGAGCAGTCGACTAACTATGCTTTAACAGTCGACTGTCCTGATGATTAAATTGATATCTAGATTTCATGAGATAGTTTTCTATAATAATTTTCTATAAACCTTGACCTAGTGTAACGGAGAAATTGAGACTATTTTGCAAGAAAGAATTTATTATAAATTGTTAGTTTAAAGCGTCTTTGGATAAAGAAAAGTGTATTGTTTAAAAGAGTTCGAAAAGATATTTTTTTGATAAAAAGAAAAATTGAAAGTATGAATGTTTGATTTAGTATTGACAAAGAGAATAAGAGAATGATATGAAAAGAATGAATTATGAATGTGACAAGTTATAAAATGAATTTATTTGTCTTATGCATAAAATCGTACATGAAAGTGAAATCAAATATCATGGTGAATTATGAAAAGTATTATGAATATGAATACACAAATTTATGAACATGAAATAAGATTTTGAACTAGAGGGTAGCTAAGTCCTATACCGACAATTGAATGAATTATAATTATTGAGATGAACTATTGAGATGAAAGATCAAGATGGTCAAGTTGTTGATTAAGACCGGTATAGAGGAAAGAGCTAACTCTAGGGGTTGATTTTTATTCATGATTCAAATAAACTAAGGATTTAGATACATAGTGGTGATGTGACGAAAATGAGAGAAAAACACGAGTATGAGGGCAATCAGATTGGCTGTGTGAGAGCCATTCACAGACTGCCTGCTTGATGCGTCATGACATGGCGTGAGCACTACTCCGGAATTATCATCCCGGTGGCGACGCTTGTGGGGTGTTTGGTGATTACGGGTGGTGCCATCGTTCCATGACGGAGGTTGAATTGTCCATAGTCTGCCTGCTTGATGCGTCATGTCAGTGTGTGGGATTCCCCTCCAGTCTGCCTGGACATGGGCTCGTAGATCAAAGAACATCTAGGATACTTACCGTAATTACCGTAGTAGTTTAAGTCATGGCGAGGGGTTGAACCCTGTAAGATGAAGTACGATTAAGTGCTTGCCCTCGGACCTATGTAGTATGGGATGCATAGAATTCGAACAAGTGCGCATTAGTGTCATATAACATAACAACTGCATTAAGGACTGAGTGCACAGCACAACACGACATCTATAGGATAGTCCCCGTAATTTTGCTTGTGACAAGTGTGTGCTTTCTAAGTAAGAGTAAATTAATGTTTTATATCCTTGCATCAGTTGAATGAACTGACGAGCCTACAGTTTCTTTGCAGGATAAAGAGATTGACAAGATTAAAGTATGCATGCTGCTTAAAGAATGTTTCAAGTGTTGTACTTTTATTCAAATAATTATTGTAAATGACTTCCGCTGTTTAAATACATTTCAAGTTGTAACTCTGATGTAATGAAAGTTTAATTTCCTTGTAAAATTATACGAAGAGAAGCGTAAAGATCCTGTGGAACTTCGAATTCTGTCTGTTTTTGGAATTCGGGGTGTTACACCCTTACTTCAGTGAACGAAGGCAGTCTCGGGTACAGGGTCACCTTCTCAAACCGAAGCACCTGACCCCCGTCTCTCCGAGCTGACCCTCTAGCCTTGATGCTCGGCGAAATCACCAGTGCTCGGTCGTCGGCACTCGGCAGTAGCACCTCGTGCTCGGCCGCCAGTACTCAGTCCGGCTCGGCACCGACCCTAAAACCCCACCAAAAAACTCTATTCCGCTTCCTCCCATAGAGTCGGCCACAACTGGTTTTACACAGCCCTACCGGAGTAAGGGGCTTATGATGTGGAATAGATGGCATGGCACAATCAGGGCCTTCAGATCCCATCAGATCCCGCTTTCCCATGATCATCAGGGTTAACAAACTCAGCGGGCCCCACCCGGCTCAGGCCCATGGGCAAATGGGTCCAACCCAGCCCATTAAAACCTAAGACCCGTTTTTCCTGGCCTATAAATACCACATCCCCTCCTCACTTTAGAAGGTAATAAATCTGTCCCCACCTGAACCCTAGCTACTGTTGCTTTCTCAGTGACTGACTAGATCGTCGGAGGGCATGTCACCGGGACTTCTCTTACTTCTCCTGGTGTTTCTAGGTAGTGTGCAGGTATAAGAGACCGAATTGAGCCTCAAAGATCCGAGCCGAGCCCCCGGTCTCTACCTCTCTCTGGCTACTCCCGAGCCGGTCCTACAACCGAGGGTGAGATCATCGCCAGTACCACGTCTTCCACTTCCCAAATTACAAGAACTCACACATGTTGACCCCACACCCAAAAAATAAACAACATCAGGGGTGATCTTGCTTCGAGATTTTTCTGCCATTTTATTCGGGTGAGTTTCTGGTATAACCGCCCTTACTTTTGTTGTTCTTACAATTTAGCCCCTTGATAAGTGGTTTCAAATATAGAACATTAAGAGCATCCATAGTTGTTTGCTATATTTGCCATTTTATCATATTTTTAGAAAGTTGGCGGTGCATTTGTTTCTTATTTTGCCATTTTATGGCAAAAGTGCTATAGTACATTCTCATATTTGAGAAATGAAATGGCAATTCTCATAATATAGGGGACGGAACAAGGAACATGTTGTTCCGTCCCAATTTTTTTTTATAATCAAATCGGACGACACATGTTGTTTCGTCTGACCTTATATATATATTTTTTATAATGATTAGATGGTACAACAAGTACTGTGTGAAAAAAAATAAAAATAAAAAACGACGTCAAACGGGACATGTTGTCCCGTTTGAAGCCATTTTGGCTTGGACGGGACAACATGTCCCGTTCAGCTAAATGGTTGGGTTTAATTAAGTTTTAACGTTAAGTTTAGTTAATTAATTAGGTAGTTGGCTCATATTTTAATATTTAATTTATTTAATTAATCTATTTTAATACTTAATCATTAGTTAATTCAGTGTAAAAAAAAATTAAAACAGACCTCTTTTTTTAAAAAAATTCTCATATTATAGCAAATGACGACTGCAGCAAATTGTTTGTTTTGCTATATGCTATTTTGCCATATTCTCAAATATGAGAAACATGACTGTGGATGCTCTAATAGAGAGGTTTTCTGAACATTAAGTTTTATTAATTTACTAGATTTGCCCGTGGGCACGTGCCTACGGCACGTCTTCAGAACGATACAGCATATGAAAGGCTTGTAAATAGTAAAACAACAAATGTAACCCCTGATTTTCATTTTTGTGTATTTTGACTGTATTTTTTTGTTTTAGTGTATTTTTTCTTTTTTGTATTTTTTTTCTGAACCGTATATTAGAGTTGTTTTCAATATATATTCATTTTATTTCTTTTTGAGCTCCTGGTGTTTGATTGATTGTCACATTGTTCCGTTCTTCATTATTTTGATCTTTCCATTCATTTGGTCTTGTCTTTGTATTATATATATATATATATATATATATATATATATATATATATATATATATATATATATATATATATATATATATATATTGTCGGCGTTTGTAGTGGTGGTGATTTGGTTGTCCTATATTTTTTCTAATCCTATCTGCATTCCTATTTCTATTTGACCCAATACCCAAAACTCATTGGTACCCTACTACTACTCCTAATAACCCATTAACCAACATCCTACAACCCTATATATTCCCCTCTATCTTTAAACCCTAACCCTAATTCCTCTCTCCCTAAATCCTACACAACCCGGCCCCCTCTCTCCCTCTCCTTGCGGCTGCACACCCAGGTCGAGCACCACCAACCCGGCCTCATCCCCTCCCGGCTTGCCTTCACACCACCAGGCCGACCACCACCCACCTCCGGCATCCCCCATCCCGACACCCATCCAACCCGAGCCCCATCTCCCTTGGCCATCCGATCCTTCACCTCACCACCATAGCAACCCTCTTGCAGTATATATAATCCATCTACCCTCTCGTGGTGTTCTCTTGTGGCCGCAAGCCACTTTGATCGCCCCTTGCGTTGGAAGTTTCGTTCACGCTTGTTGCTTGGATTCGTGGATTAGCGGATTTTCGTTCGTGGGTTTTTCTTCTACTGTTGATTGCATCGTTCTTCATCCCTAATTAAGGCAAGTAACTTGTACTCCAATTTATTTGTTTGATACAAGTCAAAAAGTTCACTTATAGTATAGTTGGGTCTAAAGACAACTCTTGTTTGTGTTTTTCTTGATGGGTTTCGTCTTTATAGTGAAAATATGACCATAGATGACCCACGACACCATATGGACATGAATTAACCTAGGATTCGCCCGTTCTTGATTTTTGATCGTGTATGTGAGACTTTTGTGTGAATTCGTGTTTTGGTTGAGACCCATACGAAATTCTTGGTGTGAACATGCTAGGTACCTTAATTCATGATGTTTAGATACTTGGTAGACTCTATTTCATGTTTGGGTGTGTTTGGATCAATTTTCTTGAATCTATGTTGGTTTTGTTTTTGAGGGAAAAATCTGTATTTTGTCGCTGTTTTGTTTTGTTTGCTGTTTTCGAATATCTGGAAGTCAGTATCTTGATTTCGATATAAAACATGTGTTTTAGAGAATTTCGTCTATTTTCAAACTCCCCTGATCTTGCTTGATTTTGATTTCTTATTACTGAGTTATGACTGTTTTAGTACAGAGGTGTCGATCTTTTCTAAATTCTGTTTTCGGTAATTTTGATGACAAATCATTTTAAAGAACTATGCTACATATATTATTTTGATCCAAAACTTTGGTCAGTGTTTCTTTATCAAGTTAGGGATTACCCAGAATTTTGGTAAAATTTATTGATGAGTTTTATGTGATGTTTCATGCTCGTTTATAAAATATATACTTGCTGTATTTTCCTCGCTGTTCCGTAAAGAACCTTATTTTCACTATGATTCCTTTTACTGTATGAAAAGTGTTTGTGAAATATGAAAGTTATTATATTTTATCTATTTTCATCTCCCTTTGGCGTATTTGGATTTCGTTTCACTGGTTGTGAGATATTTCAGTTTTCGTACAGCAGTATTGGGAATTTCAGATTTTCCAAAGTACCGTTTCTTGAGATTTTCCTATTTTTGATGACTAAACAGATTTCACTGGAATATTATGAAACTTTATATTTTGATGCTAGACATATAGGGGAATACCCCAGATTTTTGCTGAATTTATATGAAAGGATTTGATGTAGTTTTCTTGACTGAGAATTCGTTTTCCTGATTTCTGACTGAACATGTTTTCTGTTTTCAAATCTGTTTTGAGTTACGATGTTGTGAATTACTATATGACTTATTTATACTCGCTAGATTCGTGTGGAAGTCTATTTTCCAGATCCTTTGACGGATCTAGATTTGGATGATTGTAGTAGCAGAAATCACTGTTTTAGTACAACATTATCTTGCTGTCTTGAATTAGAAAGCTAGTTGTTTTACCCTGTTATGTGATATCTTGTATCTGTACTTGTTTAACTTGCACCCAGGACCTGATACATGTTTATATCCTGTTATCCTTGCTTTGTTTTGCGACACATATATGCATACCTGATTATAATAATAAATGACCAAGTCGGGGTTATGGGAAAGATCTAATAGTGGAAAATATAGAAACGTGTACTTGGAAGAGGACCTGTGTCCTGCCTGCCTGTTATGTGTTCATGACTACATGACTCACGATCCTGTTTACCTGTACCTGACTGCATGCTTCCCTATAGGAAGATGTACTCGGAAGATAACCACTAGGTTATGCCTGTTTCATGTACCTTACTGCATACTTCCCTTAGGAATGTGTACTCAGAAGAGAACCGCTAGGTTCTACTTGTTCCTGTTTCTTGTACCTAAGTACACTGCCCTATGGACTCCACTATAAAATCTAAAGCGAAATTGTTTGTTGTAGCAACCATGTAGTAAAAGTTGGGATGCATGAAGTGCTACCTACATAGTAATATTACAAGACTTGACATTACATAATCTAATTTCCTGTTACCTGATCATCCTGTTACATGATTACCTGTATACCTGTTTACCTGTTACCTGATACTTGATGCATGTTTACTTGTTTACCTGTTTACTTGACACTTGAGACATGTTCCCTGTACCTGTTAGTATACCATGCTATTTGTTTCTATTTTCCTGATTCATGTTAGATATTATATTTCTGTTGACACATTTTTACCATGCTAGGCCTGTTACTTAGAATTTTCTAACCCATGTACTTGTATCCTACATTATAAATAGCCCGTAACTTGCAATCAACGGGTACTTGTTTTCTCTTTCATTCTCCTACAAAATTACTAATTGCAGATCAGGATGGATGACTACCAGATGGTATTAGCGAGATGATGTACTAGTACTGGAGTTTCTGCTTTATTATTATTATTGCTTGTTGCTCGAACTTGAATAAAATGTACTTGATAACTTGGATATTTATCTTGTATTTGGGCGATGTGACTCAGGATATTTAATTTGTTCAGAACCTGATTATTTGAGATTATTGTATTTGGTTTTCAAGTAATTTCTGTTGGTATCTTATTTCAATTATGCATGTTGGTTGATACTTTTGCTTCCGATCCTGATTATTCCTGTGGTATGTTGTAAAGATTTCCTGAACAGCTTGTGGATGATGAAAATCATTCGATGGATTTTGGTTACGTATCCGTATTCCGTACTCTTTTTAGAAAGTGGGGCGTGACAACAATTATGTAGCTCAAGTTTGAATAGTAAAACAATAATTAGTTGTAAATAAAAGTCCATATTTCCATTAGTATACGTTGAAAAGTAATCATAAATGGGGGTGTAAAATCCAAATTCTTAGAACTTTGAGCGTGGGAAATGATAAAATTTAAATGTTGATGAGATATTTGCTATTTTCAATGTAACATGAGTAATAAAAAAATGCATAAAAAATCTGAAAATTTACGAACGTGAAATCTGAAAATATAAATTTATGAGTAATAGAGAGAGAGAGAGATATATAAATAAATAAAAAAATGAAGGAGTTGTTTTGGGGGATTTGAATTTGAGTTGGGGGGGGGGGGGGGGAGGGGAATATGTTTTGTTAGATCTGGACCATTGATTTCAACCCTATTGAATGAGAGCCACTTGATAGCTTTCTTTGTGTTTTATTATATAGACTAGATTTGCCCGTGGGACGTGCCTACGATACGTCTTCGGAATGATACAGCACATGAAAGTCTTGTAAACAGTAAAACAACAATTATGTAACTCAAGTTTGAATAATAAAACAATAATTAGTTGTAAATAGAAGTCCATATTTCCATTAGTATATGTTGAAAAATAATTATAAATGGGAGTGTAAAATCCAACTTCTTAGAACTTTGAGTGTGGAAAATGATGAAATTTAACTGTTGATGAGATATTTGTTATTTTCAATGTAAAATGAGCAATAAAAAAATGCATAAAAATCCGGAAATTTATAAACATGAAATCTGAAAATATAATTTTTTGAGTAAAAAGAGAGACAATGAGAGAGAGAGGGAGAGAGATAAATAAATAAAGGAGTTGTTTTGGGGATTTGAATTTGAGTTTTTTTTTGGGGGGAGGGGGGGGGGAACTTTTGGACGGAAAATTATGTTTTGTGATGTTAGATTTGGACCGTTGATTTCAACTATATTGAATGAGGGCCAGCTGATAGCTTTCTTTGTGTTTTATTATATAGACTAGATTTGCCCGTGGGCACGTGCCTACGACACGTTTTCAGAACGACACAACATATGAAAAACCTTGTAAACAGTAAATCAACAATTATGTAGCTCAAGTTTGAATAGTATGACAATAATAAGTTGTAGATAAAAGTCAATGTTTCCATATATATATTGATATGGCTAAAAATGGGGTTAAATCGGAACCATCCAGATTAGGCACGAATCTCGAAGCTCGGGGGTAAAAGGGTAATTTCACACACAAGCGGGTCCAAAGCGGGTTCTGAATCTCCTTCTCACAGATCCAATAACCCACCAATGGGTCCGCTCCAATCGGGCATGGGTCCCGACCCGAAGTGAGCCCAGACTAGCAAGAGACAAATCAGGGCCACTGATTTGACCCAATCAACGAGCCTGATTTGCTCTCACCGGGAATCAAGGAAAGATTTCCTAAACAGACTGAGGATTTTGCTCCCAGCTGTTACACAGGAAATCAGACCCTTAAACGGCTCCCCGGGCGACTATAAATACCACCCCTCTACCACCATGATGAGGTTAATCACTTTTTCACCACTTTTAAGCTCTTTCTTAATCTCTTCTGATTACTGACAAGAGCGTCGGAGGGTGCGTCGCCGGAATCAACCCCGGTGTCTCGCACTTCCTTGCAGGTTGCGCTAGGAGCAAGAAGGCTTGAGTCAACTGTTCAGGTTGTTCTCGGACTCACAAATTCTATCTGTTTACCCCCACACCGAAATCAGCGGTAACAGATTGGCGCCGTCTGTGGGAAACAACCGCACGAACAGCCTCAGGCCCCTTCTCTGTCGTCCTCTCCAACCATGCCTCCAAAGAAGGTCAGATCCCGAGGGTCCAACCGCGGAGCTAATCCCGCCGACCCTACAGAGGAAGCCCCCTTCAATCCTATTCCTCAGTCCGACCTTCCTCCTCCGGCCCAGCAGGGCCAACCTCCTCTTCCCAAGCAGCAACCCAACAATGGCCCTTCCGGCCATAACGGTCGGAAGCAGAAGCAGCCCCTCAACCAGGACCATGTCTCGGTCCATAATGGGTCCTCGGACTCGATGACTTCTCACCATCCCGACCTCCGCAACACGCTCCTGAACCGCCAGAAGGACGACGACCTCCGCACACACCTTGACGAGAGGCGGGCCCGAGAGGGAGCCTCCCGCCAGCGTCAGGGTGAGCGGTCTCCTTGTCGCCGAGACGGTAGGAGGTCCCCGGACCGCAGGGGTCGGGCAATGTCTTCCGAACGCATGAGGAGGAGGCCGCATTCCCTCGTGGATCGGCATCCTCGGAGGAACAATGACGCACCGATCACTCGTGCCGAGTTCCTGCAATTTCAGGACACTGTGCTACAGGCCCTCAATCTTCGGCAGAACGTCCAAAATGCTCAGAGGGCTCCGACACCCTCGAGGGACCCCAGTCCTCGCCGCCGAACCCGAAGTCCTTCCCCGGCTCCCAGCCGCCAGCGGCAGCAATACAGTCCACGCCGATCCCAGGACTACCGGCGCCGCAGTCCGCGCTCCCCCTCCTATGAAGAGGAGTCCGGGGGGTCATACGATTACCAGCGGAGGGACGACGCCCTCATCCGCCGTCTCCATGAGGTGGAAAGGCGTATTGGCCGCATGGACAGAGAGGAGGAGTCCCGAGCAGGAACCGTCCGTCCCAGCCGACCCCCTTTCTCGCAGTCGATCATGGAGGCCCACATACCGAGGGGTTTCAAACCTCCGCAGTTTGAAACGTACCCAGGGGAATCCGACCCGGTCGATCACGTTGAAAGCTTCAAGACCCTGATGCTGATCCATCAAGCTTCCGACGCCATGATCTGCAGGACCTTCCCTGCCACCCTCAGAGGGTCGGCTCGGGAATGGTATTCCAGACTCGCCCCCTCCTCCATCTTCTCGTTCGAGCAGTTTGAAACACTGTTCATAACTCACTTCGTGAGTAGCAGGCGAGCCGAGAAGACAAGTCTCTCCCTGCTGAATCTGCGGCAGGAAAGGGAAGAGAAGCTGCGGGACTATGTGAAGAGATTCACCGCAGAGGTCAGGTCTATCGCCTCCTTAGACCAGTCAGTGGCGACCGTGGCGTTCCAGTCGAACGTTCTCAATGCCAACCTCCGATCGTCTCTAGCCAAGAAGACCCCACATGACTTCGCCGACCTCCTCCTGAGGTGCGAGAAGTATATCCGAGCCGAGGAGGCCGAAGCCCTTCCGAGCTTCGGGGGGCCCTCCTCAGGGTCGAAGAGGAAGGCGACGGGGGAAGAGGGGTCCAAGAAAGCTCAGAAGGACAATGGCGGTCAGCGTCGCCCTCCCCCCAGGTTCGAGAAGTTCACTCCCCTCACCACTAACGTCTCTACCATCCTAATGGAAGTGGAGAAGGAGGGGGTCATCCCTCCAGCTCCGAGGATGCACACCCCGGCAAAGAGGAGGAACAAAGATAAATGGTGCCGTTACCATCGGGACCACGGCCACGACACGAACGACTGCCGGGCTTTGAGAGATGAGATCGAAGCCCTCATCCGGAGGGGGCAGTTGGCCAAATTCGTGAAGGCTAACGATCGGGCGGACCGCAATTCTCCTCCGCCTCAGGGGGCTAACAAGCGTTCCGAGCGACGCGAAGAGACACCCGAGTTCGAGGAGGAACGAATTCTGCACCTGATCCACGGAGGCCCCATGGGGGGCTCCTCTAATTCCTCCCGGAAGGCCTTCGTCCGAGAGGTCAACTCGGTTCACAGTGCCCCTCCCCCCAAAGGTCTCGGCGTCCCTGTGTCCTTCTCCGATGCCGACCTTGAAGGGGTCCGAACCCCACACTGTGATGCCCTCGTCATCGACCTCCGCATGGCCAACTTCAAGGTGCAGAGGATTTTAGTAGACAATGGGAGTTCGGTCAATATTCTCTTCCTCTCGGCCTTCCGAGGCCTGTAGCTGTCCCCGGACCGTCTCAAACCGGCCGGTTACACACTCCACGGGTTCACGGGGGTCCCGGTAACTGTCGAGGGGGTGATAACCCTAGACGTAACCGCGGGAAGCGCCCCTACTACCCAGACCGAGCCGATGGACTTCATCGTCGTCGACGTCCCGGCGGCATATAATGTCATCCTAGGCCGACCCGGCCTAGCCGCCTTGGAAGCTGTTCCCTCGGCGTACCATTTGAAAATGAAGTTCCCCACTCGATCGGGAGTAGGGGAAGTCAGGGGAAGCCAAGAAACAGCCCGGAAGTGCTACATGACTTCCACCGGGGGACCAGTGCTCTCGCTCGAGACACTAGAAATCCCCGAGCCGAAAGCTCGGCCAACGTCCGAGCCGGCGGACGAGTTAGAAGAAGTGCTCTTCTCGGACGAGGACCCGAGCCGGAAGTTCCTCATCAGCAAGTCCTTGCCGACCGCACTGTGCTCGGACCTGATTCAATGCATCCGGGATAACCGTGACTTGTTCGCTTGGTCGGCCGCGGACATGCCCGGCATTTCCGAGGAGCTGCTCGTCCATCGCCTGAGTGTCGAACCGGGGTGCAAACCGGTTTAGCAGAAGAGGCGAAAGTTCGCTCCCGAGCGACAGCAGGCCATCAAGGAGGAGGTGGATAAACTGCTGAAGGCCAAATTCATACAGGAGGTAAATTACCCCGAGTGGCTGTCGAATGTTGTAATGGTCAAGAAGTCCAATGGCTCATGGAGGATATGCATTGACTTCACCAACCTGAACAAGGCGTGTCCGAAGGATCCATTCCCTCTCCCGAACATCGACACCCTTATTGACGCCACCTCGAGCCATGAGCTCCTCAGCTTCATGGACGCCTTCTCGGGGTACAATCAAATCCGAATGTTCCCTCCGGACATTCCGAAGACCTCCTTCGTCACCGACCAAGGCCTCTACTGCTACCGGGTCATGCCGTTCGGTTTGAAGAACGCGGGCGCCACCTACCAACGCCTCGTCAACAAGGTCTTCCAGAGCCAGATCGGCCGAAACATGGAGGTGTACGTCGACGACATGCTCGTCAAGAGCATCCGGGGCACAGACCATGTAGTCGACCTCCAAGAGGCCTTCGGCGTGTTGAGAAGGCACAACATGAGGCTGAACCCGAACAAGTGTGCGTTCGGGGTCTCCTCGGGAAAATTCCTCGGCTTCATGGTAAGCCAACGAGGAATCGAAGCTAACCCCGAGAAGATTAAGGCCATATTAGACATGGCCCCGCCTTGGAACATCAAGGAGGTGCAGAAGCTCATCGGTCGGCTCGCTGCTATCGGTCGGTTCCTCTCGAAGTCGGGGGAAAAGTGCCTCCCCTTCTTCAAAGCACTCAGGGGGGCTAAGGGTTTTGAATGGGGCCAGCCACAACAGGAGTCGTTCGACCAACTGAAGGCATACTTGGTGAACCCCCCTCTGCTCAGCAAACCGGTCCCGGGCGAGACCCTCTTCGTCTACTTGGCTGCTTCCGAGCAGACCCTAAGTGCTATCTGGTAAGAGAGGAGGACCGGTCCCAAAGGCCCATCTACTACGTAAGCAAGGTACTTCGGGACGTCGAGCTCCGCTATCCGAAGATTGAGAAAATGGCCTACGCCCTAGTCACAGCGGCGAGGAAGCTTCGGCCATACTTTCAGTCCCACTCGATCGTCGTCCTCACCGACCAACCCCTAAAGCAGATCTTCTACAAGCCTGAGACCTCGGGCCGGCTGATGAAGTGGTCCATAGAGCTGAGCCAGCATGACATCACTTACCAGCCTCGAACAGCAATTAAGGCACAGGCACTCGCCGACTTCATCGTGGAGTCCACTATCCCTGAGGTCGAACACATTCCGAATGGACCCCCCATTTGGACAGTCTTCGCGGACGGATCCTCTTGCAATGAAGGAAGCGGCGCTGGCATCATTCTGAACGGCCCTGACAACTTCGTCCTCCAGTACGCGATCCGAATGAACTTCAAGGCCTCGAACAACGAGGCGGAGTACGAAGCACTCATCGCTGGTCTCGGACTTGCACGAAGTGCTCGGGCGCAGCGCCTCCGAATCCACAGCGATTCTCAGCTCGTCGTGAACCAAGTCTTGTGCGAGTACGAGGCTCAAGATGAGCGGATGGCGAAGTACCTTGCTAGGGTTCGGGACCTCATGGGCCGGTTCGAGGAGGCGCTCATCCAGCGGGTCCCTCGGGAAGAGAACTCACAGGCCGATGCCCTCTCCAAATTGGCCTCGTCCTCACTTCAAGGTCTCGAACAGACCGTACTGATCAAAGTCCTCTCTAAGCCGAGCATCGAAGACGAGACACCTGGCTCGGCGGAATCGTTGCCGGTCATGTTACAAGATAATTGGATGAAGCCTTTAGTGGAATTCCTAAGGGACGGGCTCCTGCCAGAAGACCCCAAAGAGGCTCGCCGAGTCAGAACCCGGGCCGAGCGGTATGTCTTGATCGAGGGCATCCTATACAAATGCTCTTTCTCTCAAATAGACGGCCGACCGTACCTAAGGTGCCTCTCTCCGAATCAGGCCGAATATGCCCTACAAGAGCTCCACGAAGGCATCGGAGGGGCACACTCAGGATTTAGGTCCTTGGTCCGGAAAGCTTTGAATTATGGGTACTTCTGGCCGACCCTCCTTCAAGACGCTGAGCTACACGTTCGGCAATGCAGCTCTTGTCAGAGACACTCCAGCATCCGACGCCTCCCTTAGGCCAACCTCGCCTCCCTATCAAGTCCCATCCCCTTTGCAATGTGGGGGATGGATTTACTAGGGCCCTTCCCTCCGGCTCCGGGTCAGTTCAAGTTCTTGGTCGTAGCCATCGACTACTTCTCAAAGTGGGTCGAGGCCGAGCCCCTCGCCACAATAACCGAGAACAAGGTGGTACAGTTCTTCTGGAAGAGTATCATTTGTAGGTTCGGCGTCCCCCGTGTCCTCGTGACGGACAACGGGACTCAGTTCACTGGCGCAGCATTCCGAGCTCTGTGCGACGACCTGACCATCCAGCAGCGCTTCTCGTCCATCTCCCACCCTCAGTCGAACGGACAAGCAGAAAATGCTAACCGGCAGATCCTCGCAGGCATCAAGAAAAGGCTAAACAAAAGTTCCATGGGCTTATGGGTCGACCAACTCCCCAACGTCCTATGGAACTACCGCACGAGCAAGCGGACCCCCACAGGCGAGTCCCCTTTCAACCTCACCTATGGGTCCGAGGCCGTGATACCTCTCGAGGTCGGAATACCTTCCCCTCGGCTCACAGCCTATGACGAAGCACAGAATGCCAGGGACCTCAGAGCAGACTTGGACCTGATAGACGAGCTGAGGGAAAGGGCGTCGATTCGGCAGCAGATTTACCGAAGAAGGGTTGAACTGGCGTACAACAAAAAGGTCCGACCCGCCAACCTTAAGCAAGGAGATTTGGTCTTGAGAAAGATAGCCATATCCTTCCCCAGTCAGAAGAGCAAGCTGGCTCCGAACTGGGAAGGGCCGTACAGGATCACGAGGGTAGTTCGGCCCGGAACATATCGTCTTGAAGACCTAGAGGGCAGAGAGCTCCCGAGGACCTGGAATGCCGACCACCTCCTAAAATACCAAGAAAGCGCTCCGGCGCCACTCTAAGTATCATAGGATATCGAGCCATTCCAGTCCTCCGACTTGTAACCTATTTTCATAAATTGTACTATGTAAAACGGTTCGCCGTCGATTATTAATAAAGAAAGCTCTTTCGTGTTTTTGAATTCGCATGCTTCTCTCCCCCCTTATCAACTGCTTGTTTAAACTGAGATTTCAACCAACGATTCGGAGTCCACGTTCGGCTCGACCTCACCTCCTCGGCTCGTCCCCGGACGAACCAGGGGTAGACCGTCGTTCGGAACTGCTCTCACAACCGTTGAACTACACCGATGGTTCGGAGTCCAACACTCGGCTCGACTTTACTTCCTCGGCTCGCCTCCGAGCGAGCCAGGGGTAGATCGCCGTTCAGAATTGCTCCCACAACCGTTGAACTACACCGATGGTTCGGAGTCCAACACTCGGCTCGACTTTACCTCCTCGGCTCGCCTCCGAGTGAGCCAGGGGTAGATCGCCGTTCGGAATTGCTCCCACAACCATTGAACTACACCGATGGTTCGGAGTCCAACACTCGGCTCGACTTTACCTCCTCGGCTCGCCTCCGAGCGAGCCAGGGGTAGATCGCCGTTCGGAATTGCTCCCACAACCATTGGACTACAACGATGGACCCGGAGTCCAATACTTAGCTCCCAGTCCCCCCAAGCTTGCTTCGCAGCAAACCGGGACTGGTCCGCCCCTCTGCTCCGTCAGTGGAGGGACACCGAAGCTACGTTCGGCCACATAATCCGAGCTCTCCTACCTAATAGCCGAAGCCCGAAGCCCTACGCCTTCGGTCGGCTACCGAGCAAGTGCCTTCCCGAGCTCGCAAACGGAGAAAAGTCACTTTCTCCTCAACTTTCGCGCCTGATCTCGATCAGACGGCTCAGATCTTGCCACCTGCGCTAAACGACAAGATAGCGTTTTCTTGGGAACTGAGCCGCCTCGAGATTCGTGCCTACGTTCAACGGCTCAGATCTTGCCGCCTGCGCTAAACGACAAGATAGCGCTTTCTCGGGGACAGAGCTGCCTGGGAACTCGCGCCGTACCTTGTCAGAGTCACTAAACGACAAAATACCGTACGTATAGGAACCCGTTCGGTTCAACCCTCTCGCCGATGGAACTAACACGCTCGGTTCAAAGACCTCGGCGCGACCAACACAGTTATGAGCAAAACAAATGTGCAGAGCAATGAAAGATATTTTATTAAACAACCAGGCTGTAATACAAAGCGCATCTGTTCCATGGTTACAAAGTGTTTGCAAATGAAATACACGACACCGACCGACTACACTTGGCCCTCATATGGAAATATCCTCACTAGACTGTTCAGCCGACTGTTCGTCCTCCTCGGCTGGTAGCTCCCTTGCATCGTTCCTGAGCTTCGCTACCACAGTCTGCAAGTGTCGAATCTCCGAGAGCAAATCATCCCGCTCGGCTATGATCTTCGACTGGTTGTGCCGAATACACTTGACCCGAAGAGCGTTGCTGAAAGCGGTTTGCAAATCCTCATCCCCTCCTGCGGGGCTTAACTCGGCGATCCTATTCTCCAGGCGCTGGATCTCGGCTTCCCGAAGGTCGAGGACGGACGAAAGATGGGCCCGCTCGCTCTCAGCTCGGCATAACTCCAGCTCAATGCTCCTAGGACTCGGAGCCGCCGTCCCAAAGGTGGCCTCGGATTCAGAGTCATCATCCGAACCATGGGATTCAGCATATGGGTCGGCCGTCTCGAGCTGAAAAGAAGGGCAAACGAACAGCAAAATTTCAATACACTGCCGAAGTCCAACACTTGGAAATTCTCTGAAGAAACTTTCAGATTTGAATTTCATATATATATAGTGGCTTCACATACATCAAGACCGACTCTACTACAACGTTTTACAACAAGTCAAAGGGGATGAAAAACGACATGATCAGGGCCTCTTCGGAAGGGGAATGCTTCGGTTTAGGGAAACGCGAGGACGACGAGGCCTGCCCTCCGAGATCGATCCTAAACCAACGAAGCGCGACCCCCCTTCGTTGCTGGCTCTAACTGCGGCGCCGATCGAGGCCCCGCTCGACGAGACGGCCGCACTGCTCTGAGCGTCGGCAGGACTCCGCCTGGTCATAGGCGAGCATGTCGCAAGTTCGTAAAACGTAATCCCCCTCTCGCTC
Source organism: Hemerocallis citrina (assembly GCA_017893485.1). NCBI lineage: Eukaryota > Viridiplantae > Streptophyta > Magnoliopsida > Asparagales > Asphodelaceae > Hemerocallis > Hemerocallis citrina. Next base: position 402,510,971 of record CM030359.1, on the reverse strand, counting down.
TCTTCGCGAGTGCACGACGTACTGCGAACGTTAGCCCTCTCCGGCACAGGCTTGAGCGACGCAATCTCTTTCTCCAGTTCAATGATTCTGTCTCTCAGAGCCTCGTCCTTCGCCAACTTCCTCGGACGAGAGGGTCTTGACGAGCTAGAGACGGTGGCGCCACCAGTCGCAAGCCGTCGGAAGTGGGTGACCTCGATCCCCCTATCTATCGTGATCCTTCTGAGCCTGTCAACTTCGGCCAATAGCCTCTTGCGCTCGGTCGATGCTTTCTCCAGCTCGGAAGTTAGTTTCTCTTCTGCCGCCGAGCGTTCCTTCTCCGCTAATTCCAAGTGTTGGACCTCAGCCAAAAGGTCGTCATTCTTCTGCTCGGCGACAGTGAGCTCTCTACGGAGCCGCTCGACTTCGCCTTCGGGACAAGGGGCTTGGGGGTACTTCCGCAGTTGCCACAGCTCGCGACAATACCTCCACACAGCTGCCTTCGTCTCCTCCAGCTTTCCGAGCAGAAGAAACCGCCTCTGTCGGCTGTCCGAGAGCTCACCCCTCGTTTTGGCCAGCTCCTTACGAAGGTGTGCGACCTCCGTAATCGGGCCGAACCTTACCTGAAAATCAGAGATAAATCCGAGACCCAACTCTAGGAGAATTCTACGCCAAATCAAACACAAAATCCGAGACTCAACACTTGGACAAATTTTGGCCAAACAAAATGTTTCCATTCAAAACCAAGGAGAAAAGTTTTACAAAAGCGGTGGCCAGTCCGCAGTTAGGCTTACAAAAGAAAAAAGACTAAAAAAGACAACCGAGTCAGGGGTCGACCCTTTTGTCGTTAGGGTCCGTCGACCCCCCGGCCTTGTCCTCGCCACCGCCCTCGCCTCCGTCCTCGCTCCCGCTCTCCTCCTCGGAGTCGTCCTCCTCATCGTCCTCGGCTTCAGTCTCCCCTGGGCCTTTGATGCGTTCCGTCTCTCCCTCGGGGCCGAGCAACCCCTCGGGAACACCCTCCTCCCCTTCCACGAGGTCGTAAAAGTGGTAGGAGGACGTGTCGAAGCCCGGGTTCTTGGCGGCAACGTGGAGCAGGGCTCGACCGTAGGCTTCCTCCATGTTCTGGAGCATGTGCTGCGCGGCCTCCTCCTGCACGGCCTTCCTCACCTTCTTCACCTTCTTCTGGTGCTTGGCCATGATTCTCTCGGCCCTCTTCCGAGCCTTCTCCACCTCCGACCGGGCGTTGGCCAGCTCCTCCTTCAGCTCGGCTGCCCCCTTCTCTGACGCCTCAAGCTTGGCCGCCGCGTCCTTCGACTGCTGAATGGCGTCGGCCAGCTGCTTCTCCAACCCCGCCACTTCGGCAGCCCTCTTCGTCGAGAGGAGCTGCTCGGCATCAAGCCGCTGCATGGCCTTGACGCGCTCCGCCCTCTCCCGCTCCTTGTTCGCAAACTCCTCGACCAGGAAATTGAAGTGGCAGAGGGTCTGAAAAAGAACAGCGGATTAAAATCCGAGTCCAAAGACTTAGAAAAAAATTCTAAGAAAGAAATTTTGATAAGGGAGAGCTCGGCCTACTTGCCGACATAGTATTCCGAGCGATCTGCATCACGGCGTCCCCTGCCAGCCCGGACTTCAGGGTCGCTCGATCCTTCGGGGTCGGCAGGTGCCTCACCGCCTCCATGCAGATGTTGCCGTCGCCCAAGAAGCCGTCGACGTTCATCACCTGCCAGTCGGGCACGAAGATCTGCTTGTGACGCTTGGTCAGGATCTTCTCTGCATCGGCAGTAAGGGGTGGAACTTGGAGGGACAACACCTCCTTCACGCCGAACGTACCGCTCGACGAACCGGGAGCATCCACCTTCGGGGTCGGAGTCGGCACCTCCGAAGCAGGGGGGGTCGAGAACCCTGATCTCCCCCTGCTCGAGGACTGCGACCTTCGGTTGGTCGACAGCCTTCTCGACCGAAGGCTTCTTCGAGGCTCGGCTGTCCCGAGGCCCTGCCGAAGGCCACTTCTTCTTCGCCTCCTGCTCCGACCGGCCCTTCGCCACCAGAGCTTTGTAATCCAGCTTCATCGTCTCTGCAAAAGCCGAATGAAAAAACTTAGAAAAATTTTCATGAACTTTAAACAAAGAGTATAAATACCAGAAGCATACTAGGGTCGATCGGACTGAGACCCCCACGGAACAAATCCTCCTCGGTAATGTCTTTCCAGCTTAGCGCTGGCAGGGCGAGGAGCTTCTTCTGGACCTCCGCCTCCTCATCACTCAGCGCCGCCTCCTTCTTGGTCCGCTTGGGCAGACCCTCCTTTGCCCAAACCGTCGGTATCACCCACGGCGCCGGTGCTCGGATGAGGAAGTACTTCTCCTTCCAATGTTTGATCGAGTCCGGATTCTCGATCAGCTTCACGCCCGTCCGAGGCGAAAGATAGAACCTCTGTTCGTCTCGCCTTGGCTGACAGGGTCGGTAGAGACTCCGAAAGAGGAACATACTCGGCTTACCGCCGACCTCTTGGCATCGGAGGACGAAAGCCATGACGTGCCTCCATGTGTTCGGCATCAGCTGGGCGGGGCTCAAACCGTACCATGTCAGAACTTCAACCACGAACGGGTGGAGGGGAAAGCGGAGTCCGGCAATAAGGGAGTCGACCAGAAAGACGCACACGTCCGACGAGGACTTCGTGTTGGCTCGGAAACCCGGCCCGGGGAGGAGCAGTCCATAGTCGGCAGGGATCCGGAAGCCCTCTCGGATCAGGTGAAGGTCACCCTCGGTGAGAGACGAGATGGTATGATCCACCTCGGACAGCTCCCTCGGCTCGTTCTCCTCCACCAACTTAGCCGTGCCTTGGGTTACTCTCTCCAAGGTGTCCTCGGCGTAATCCCGTACGCCTCCCACGCTCGACAGAGAAATGGGTTGCCGACCGAACGCTCCTGCCGTCTTCGGCGTTTCCACGATCGTAACCACGGCCTTCCCCTCCCGGGACACCGCCGCAACCTCTTTAGGCAGCTCGGCCACTTCGCCCTCTCTGTCCGGACGAACGACATTCTGATCGCTCGGCTCCACTACCTCCTTCCCTTTATCCCCTCGGCCAACGGCTTGCTCCGAGGCGGGGGTCTCATCCATGATCTTAACCATTTTTTCTAAAAGAGAAGAGAAAAAGACTGACCTTGAAGTGATAAGTACGGTCGGAAAGTTCGCCGGAGACAAGGAACGCTTCTGCGATAGCTAGCAACGCCACCAGAGAGCTGAAAACTTCGAAGGCAAAGTAAAAACTGAAGAGAGAGAGAGTAAAAGTGAAAAATGATACTTGGTCTAAGGGGGGGTGAAGATTTATAGTAAAATGGAACGTCCTCTGGACTTCCAAACAAAGGAGCGCGACTTTTGGGCTGCTTTCGAAACGTCGCGAAGGGCCAACACAACTGCCTTCCTCACCAAGTCAACTAGCTCGGCGCAATGGGATCTGAATCCGAGCTACACGCAATCCGAGCCAGATTGCAGAGCCTCCGGTCGGCTCCGAGCAAGTGCCTTTCCGAGCCTGCAAACGGAGAAAATGCACTTTCTCCTTAATTTTCGTGCACGATCTCGATCAGACGGCCCAGATCTCGCCGAGGATGCTAAACGACAAGATAGTGTTTTCTCGAGAGATGCGCCCGTCTCGAGATGCGAGCCGTCTTCCAACGGTTCAAATTGCGCCAACTCGCTCGGATTGCCTATACCTGCTCCACACCCCACCTATGACTAGAGAAACCAGAGAAAGTTTCGATTCAAAGTTTTAAGGCACCGCCCTCGGCGAGCGCCCCCCGGGCCCCGGGTCTCGGTCGGTATTCCGCCGACCCACGGGCCCCGGTCGAAAGCAAATCAACACTCAGAGATCGGGAGGAACGCACCATTCCGAGCTAGTTGGTTGTAACTGTGAAGGTTCGGCCTGATAGAGGACTCTGGCAATAGAGCCTTCACAGTTGCAAACAAACAAGCTCGGAACGCCGAAGATCATGGCGAAAGAACGACCGCTCGCCCTTCCGAAGCAACTTGGCCCCCGGTTCCGAATTTGGATCGTCACCTCTTCCACCATGATCTCCTCCGACCCCGCCACCCACTTCGGGATAGCCGGAGTCGGCAGAAGACCTTGGTGGAAGAACGACCACCCATCATCCCGGAGAGACTCTTACCTCGGGTTCGGATCACAGTCGTCACTACTCCTGCCTCGTTCTCCCCCGACCCTGACACCCACAATGGGGACCGTCAGGAACGGGAGAAGAAAAAGACAGTAGAGTGACCACCCCTCCGAACCTATCAAGGTCAAGACCCCACAAGACTGGCGTCCGCCAGAGGCAGACACCACCGAGGTCTAAAACTCAACATTACTGCGACTAAAACGACAAGGGGAATGGAGTACTTATAGCTTAACCTCCAAGAACCAGCCATTATGACACTCGGAAGTTGAAACGCCACGCATTAATTGAAGGAGTTAACCTTAATGACCTGGGGAAGGTGGAATGCCACACAAACCCCGGAGCACCATTAATGTCCTTGGGAACAGGATCGTCTCGAGATGGATTGCGCCGCGTCACTCATCCTGCCGAAACCCCTGTCTCCGGTCGGATTCCGAGCAAGTGCCTTTTCGAGCTCGCAAACGGAGAAAACACACTTTCTCCTCAACTTTCGCGCGTGATCTCAATCAGACGGCCCAGATCTCGCCGAGGACACTAAACGACAAGATAGTGTTTTCTTGAGAAATGTGCCCGTCTTGAGATGCGCGTCGTCATCCAATGGCTCAGACTGCGCCACGTCACTCGTCCTCCCGAAACCCCCTGTCTCCGGTCGGACTCCGAGCAAATGCCTTTCCGAGCTCGCAAACGGAAAAAACACACTTTCTCCTCAACTTTCGCGCATGATCTCAATCAGACGGCCCAGATCTCGCCGAGGAAACTAAACGACAAGATAGTGTTTTCTTGAGAACTGTGCCCGTCTCGAGATGCGCGTCGTCATCCAACGGTTCAGATTGCGCCACGTCGCTCGGACTGCCGAAACCCTATACCTCCGGTCGGCAGCCGAGCAAGTGCCATTCCGAGCTCGTAAACGAAGAAAAAAGACACCGAGCTACTACGACCATTGGATCTCTCAGAAATTCATGCTTCTAATGATGAACGGTCCAGATTGCGCCACGTGCGCTAAAAGACAAGATAGCGTTTTCTTGGGAAACGTGCCACCATCCGATGGCTCAGATTGAGCCACGTCGCTCGGAACGCCGAACCCCCTAGTCTTCGGTCGGCAGCCGAGCAAGTGCCATTCCGAGCTCGCAAACGGAGGAAAAATCTGTCGAGCGATGGAGACCGTTAGATCTCTCAGAAAATCACGCTCGACGACGATCAGAGGTCCAGATCGTGCCACGCCATAAATCAGTATTAAAAATCATTTTTTATTTATTTAAATCGCTTTATTTATGTAAAAATTTTGAAAAATTGCTGAAAATTCGGAAAATTTGACTAAAAATTCTAGAAAATAATTGAAAATTCGGGGGTATATTTTTGGGCCCCTGAACGAACAATTATTGCCCAGAATGCACTGTTAAGGCCCCCCGAACGATTAGTAAACACATCGCAAAATTAAATAAGTAACCCGAAAAAAATAGATGAGAGACGCCAAATACTCGATATGGCTAGGAAACAGTACATGGCATCAAAAAGTTACCTCACTACCCCCTTCAAGATCGTAAGTCCTCCACATGGACTCCGATACAACTTCGCTAGCCACCAAAACAGTCAAACTACTTCTCAAAGACTGATCACGCTCAGTCTTTAGGAGTGGGGGGCTCGTGATATGGCTAAAAATGGGGTTAAATCGGAACCGTCCAGATTGGGCACGAATCTCGAAGCTCGGGGGTAAAAGGGTAATTTCACACACAAGCGGGTCCAAAGCGGATTCTGAATCTCCTTCTCACAGATCCAATAACCCACCATTGGGTCCGCTCCAATCGGGCATGGGTCCCGACCCGAAGTGAGCCCAGACTAGCAAGAGACAAATCAGGGCCATTGATTTGACCCAATCAACGGGCCTGATTTGCTCTCACCGGGAATCAAGGAAAGATTTCCTAAACAGACTGAGGATTTTGCTCCCAGCTATTACACAGGAAATCAGACCCTTAAACGGCTCCCCGGGCGACTATAAATACCACCTCTCTACCACCATGACGAGGTTAATCACTTTTTCACCACTTTTAAGCTCTTTCTTAATCTCTTCTGATTACTGACAAGAGCGTCGGAGGGTGCGTCGCCGGAATCAACCCCGATGTCTCGCACTTCCTTGCAGGTTGCGCCAGGAGCAAGAAGGCTTGAGTCAACTGTTCAGGTTGTTCTCGGACTCACAAATTCTATCTGTTTACCCCCACACCGAAATCAGCGGTAACAGATTCCGATTAATGTCCTTGGGAACAGGATCGTCTCGAGACGGATTGCGCCGCGTCACTCATCCTGCCGAAACCCCTGTCTCCGGTCGGATTCCGAGCAAGTGCCTTTCCGAGCTCGCAAACGGAGAAAACACACTTTCTCCTCAACTTTCGCGCGTGATCTCAATCAGCCGGCCCAGATCTCGCCGAGGACACTAAACGACAAGATAGTGTTTTCTTGAGAAATGTGCCCGTCTTGAGATGCGCGTCGTCATCCAATGGCTCAGACTGCGCCACGTCACTCGTCCTCCCGAAATCCCCTGTCTCCGGTCGGACTCCGAGCAAGTGCCTTTCCGAGCTCGCAAACGGAAAAAACACACTTTCTCCTCAACTTTCGCGCATGATCTCAATCAGACGGCCCAGATCTCGCCGAAGACACTAAACGACAAGATAGTGTTTTCTTGAAAACTGTGCCCGTCTCGAGATGCGCGTCGTCATCCAACGGTACAGATTGCGCCACGTCGCTCGGACTACCGAAACCCCATACCTCCGGTCGGCAGCCGAGCAAGTGCCATTCCGAGCTCGTAAACGGAGAAAAAAGACACCGAGCTACTACGACCGTTGGATCTCTCAGAAATTTGTGCTTCTAATGATGAACGGTCCAGATTGCGCCACGTGCGCTAAAAGACAAGATAGCGTTTTCTTGGGAAACGCGCTGCCATCCGATGGCTCAGATTGCGCCACGTCGCTCGGAACGCCGAACCCCCTAGTCTTCGGTCGGCAGCCGAGCAAGTGCCATTCCGAGCTCGCAAACGGAGGAAAAATCTGCCGAGCGATGGAGACCGTCAGATCTCTCAGAAAATCACGCTCGACGACGATCAGAGGTCCAGATCGTGCCACGCCATAAATCAGTATTAAAAATCATTTTTTATTTATTTAAATCGCTTTATTTATTTAAAAATTGCGAAAAATTGCTGAAAATTCGGGAAATTTGACTAAAAAATCTAGAAAACAATTGAAAATTCGGGGGTATATTTTTGGGCCCCTGAACGAACAATTATTGCCCAGAATGCACTGTTAAGGCCCCCCGAACGATTAGTAAACACATCGCAAAATTAAATAAGTAACCCGAAAAAAATAGATGAAAGACGCTAAATACTCGATATGGCTAGGAAACAGTACATGGCATCAAAAAGTTACCTCACTACCCCCTTCAAGATCCTAAGTCCTCCACATGGACTCCGATACAACTCCGCTAGCCACCAAAACAGTCAAACTACTCCTCAAAGGCTGATCACGCTCAGTCTTTAGGAGTGGGGGGCTCGTGATATGGCTAAAAATGGGGTTAAATCGGAACCGTCCAGATTGGGCACGAATCTCGAAGCTCGGGGGTAAAAGGGTAATTTCACACACAAGCGGGTCCAAAGCGGATTCTGAATCTCCTTCTCACAGATCCAATAACCCACCAATGGGTCCGCTCCAATCGGGCACGGGTCCCGACCCGAAGTGAGCCCAGACTAGCAAGAGACAAATCAGGGCCACTGATTTGACCCAATCAACGGGCCTGATTTGCTCTCACCGGGAATCAAGGAAAGATTTCCTAAACAGACTGAGGATTTTGCTCCCAGCTGTTACACAGGAAATCAGACCCTTAAACGGCTCCCCGGGCGACTATAAATACCACCCCTCTACCACCATGACGAGGTTAATCACTTTTTCACCACTTCTAAGCTCTTTCTTAATCTCTTCTGATTACTGACAAGAGCGTCGGAGGGTGCGTCGCCGGAATCAACCCCGGTGTCTCGCACTTCCTTGCAGGTTGCGCCAGGAGCAAGAAGGCTTGAGTCAACTGTTCAGGTTGTTCTCGGACTCACAAATTCTATCTGTTTACCCCCACACCGAAATCAGCGGTAACACACACACACACACACACACACACACACACACACACACACACACACACACACACACACACACACACACACACACACACATATATATATATATATAGGGATATGCTCAGTTGAAAACGGGTTCGTTTTCACGGGTTGGAAAACGCGAATCTGAGCCATCGGATCGATTATGATCCCGATCAGCGGCTCAGATCGAGCCCGCCCATCACCCTATATGACTTAAGTGGCGGAGGGTTATTTTGGGAATTTCGTCCCAAATAACTCTTCACCTGATTCGTTTTGAAAAAATGATCTAACCTAGGCCGTTGTTGGGAACAACGGCCTAGGTTATAAAAAACTGAATCATAGGCCGTTGTTTGGAACAACGGCCTAGGTTATAAAATTTCTATAAAAATTTATAGAAATTTTATAACCTAGGCCGTTGTTCCCAACAACGGCCTAGGTTATAAATATTGAAAACAAGGCCGTTGATCCAAACAACGGCCTATGATTCAATTTTTTATAACCTAGGCCGTTGTTCCCAACAACGGTCTAGGTTATATTATTTTTTTTTAGAATCTGTTAAGCGAAGAGTTATTTGGGACGAAATTCCCAAAATAACCCTCCGCTCAACAATTGAAACGGGTTATGGGGAGGCAGATTTGAGCCATCGATCACGATCATGATCGATCCGATGGCTCAGATCGCTGTTTTCCAAACCCGTGAAAACAAACCCGTTTTCAATTGAGCATATCCCATATATATATATATATATATATATATATATATATATGTATGGGTAAAATGGAAATGAGCAACTTGCTCATTTAGTAAATGTACTAAATGAGCAAGTTGCTCATACCCCTTTTCTCATATATATATATATATATATATATATATATATATATATATATATATATATATATATATATATATATATATAGGGAAAGGATCCGTTGCACACTACTTTGGTGCTCACCGCGTGAACACTACGCCTTCGGGCGTTCATATCGAAAATCCGAACCGTTCACATTGATCTACACATCTAAATTAGTCTAAATATGTAAAATCAAATCTTTTAAAATTCATTTGCTCATTCATTGAAGTGTTACAAAATTGTATGGCTGAAATTCATTGTTTTTATAGTCACATGATGGATGGGCAAATGAATTTCAAATGATTTGATTTTACATATTTAGACTAATTTAGATGTGTAGATCAATGTGAACGGTTCAGATTTTCGATATGAATGCCCGAAGGCGTAGTGTTCACGCGGTGAGCACCAAAGTAGTGTGCAACGGATCCTTTCCCTATATATATATATATATATATATATATATATATATATATATATATAAAGAGAGAGAGAGAGACAGAGAGAGAGAGAGATAAAAGAGTTGTTTGGGGGGGGGGGGGGGGATTTGAATTTGAGGTTTGGGGGGAAACTTGGGGGATGTGTTTTGTGAGATTAGATCCGGGCCTTTAATTTTTGGGGGATTGAAAGTGAGCCACTTGATAGCTTTCTTTGTGTTTTATTATATAGATTATTATTACTAGTAGTTTACACGTGCGATGCACGTCTTAATAAATATAGTTTTTTTAAAAGTAAAAATTCAGACGTAGTCTGGATTTGATCTAAAACCTCATTTACAATAGTTATGCACGTGCGTTGCACGGGTTGGTAGATTGGCAAATTACACTAAGGCCTTCTCCCATTATAGTAGTAGAAATTAATAAATATAGTTTTTTTAAAAGTAAAATCCAGACATAGTCTCGATTCGATCTAAAACCTCATTTACAATAGTTATGCACGTGCAGTGCACATATTGGTAGATGGACAAATTACACTAAAGCCTTCTCCCATTATAGCAGTAGAGACTGGTAGTTTACACGTGCGATGCACGTTTTAATAAATATAGTTTTTTAAAATAAAAATTTAGATGTAGTCTTGATTTGAACCTTGGACCTTCTTTATAATAGTTATGCATGTGCCAAAATATTTACAAATGGCACTAAGACATTCTCCGATTATAATATTAGAGATTAGAGATTAGAGATTTATTTCTTGGACGGTGATGATGAGTGTGGACCGGTCAAAGAAGAACTGGGATTCGGATAGGGACGACCAACCGCCAACGATCCGGTCAAACCAGCAGAAACTCCTATGCGCGTCGCGCATATCAAGCAGATCTTGAGACCGTTAGATGTCACCAGGCGCGGATCTCAAAGCAGGGCACTGCTCCTCTCTCCCCATCCCCGGCCTTCCTATAGTCCCCACCTTATGCGCCTCCCGCATAGGAATCTAGTTTCCAGCCCCCGATTAGACAGTAAAAATTGCCCTTTTTCTCTTTCATCAATTACTTGCCAATCTAGGACTAGGAGGAGAAGAAGGGTGGATTCGCTGAGATCCCCAAATCCCATTTGGGATCCGAAGAAACAAGAATAAGAGCATTTCGTATCCCAAAAATCCAGAAGGAAAATAAATTTAAAAAAATGATTCAATGGGTGAAGCAGATGAGAGGCGCCTTTGGTGCTTCTTTCCTATGGCTCGTCATCTTCATATATTTCACTCAGGTTCTGATTTTCTTTATGATGAAATATTTTGATTTTGTTTGTTCTTGATTTTGAAATTTGATTCTAGAATTTCATATTCTTGTTTGATCTCTGCGTTGTCGATTGGTTAGAAAGCTAGGGATTTATATATATATGTATATATTCTTGTTTGATCATCCATTTGATTGCTATGGAAGGAGTTGGGTCTTTTTAAGATATAAACAACATTTTTGAACTTAGAATTTATCAATCTCCTCTCTTTTTGTGCTGTATGCGGCTCTTCGACACACACAATGCACATTGGTCTAGCTTATAATTGTTTTGGTGCGAATGTTGGTGTCATGTGCTTGTAGCAGTAAAGTTTGTGACACGGCTAAAAATAGAACCAAATCGGGACCGTTCAAATCGGGCACGAATCTTAAAGGTCTCAAGGGGTAAAATAGTAATTTCACCTACAAACGAGTCTGAAATGGGAAATGGGCTTTTCTTCAAAGTCCAATAGTCCATAAATGGATCTGTCCTACTGGGTCGGGGTGACAACCCATTACAAACCAACCCAAGTCATTAAAGAGTAATCAAATTCATGGTTATCCTTAAGAGACGGTTAAAACTAAATCTCTTATCATGAAACGATTTAAACTCTACATCTTATCCAGAAACACCGGGACATAGGGATAAATGATTATCTCTAAACTGTCTCTAAAAACGACTATAAATACCCCTCTCCTCCTACCATAAGAAAGGTAATCAATATTTTCCCACATAAAGATCTTTCATAATCTTTCTGATTACTGACAAAAGCGTCAGAGAGTTCGTCGGCGGGATCATCCTGGTGTATCGAACTTTTTTGCAGGTCAACGACAGCGGCGAGAAACTAGTCAAACGCCGGTGAAAGTCAACAGGTTTGTCTTATTTGTTTTCAAAAGAATCCACAAATTCATCTGTTTGCTCCCACACCAAAATCAGCAGCAACAGATTGATGAAAACAGAAAAAACAACCCAACCTTACTTCATCAACGAAAGTAGTTTCAAACCATGCCTTCGAAAGAGAAGGAGAAGGCAGTGGCCTCCAACCGAAGGGCCACTCCTTTTCCTCCCCCTCCTCTAGTCCAAGATGTCCTTCTTCAACTCAATCAACAAGTTCAGCAACCGCAGCCTGAATAGCCTCTTTATTAATAGGCCCCTCTAGGGTCTCGGGGGGCTCTCGTCGAAGTCGTCCAAAGCAACACCCTCATTATGATTCTGTTTCAGTCCACAATCACTTAACTGACTCTATGGCTTTTCAAAGTCCTCAAGGGCCGGATCTTCGTCAAGTAATTCTCAACCGTCAGCAGGGGGTCGACCTCCTAACTCGCTTGAACAAATGGCGAGCTCCTGAGGAAGTCCCTTAACCTGAGCACCCAGGGGCCTCGAGGGTTCGGATCCCCCGTAGGCCGAGGACCAGAAGATCCCCTCCCCCGAGGAGGCGAAGAGAGTCCCTTCCACGTTGTCGGCGGAGAAGTCATACTCCAGTAAGCCGAGCCACACATAGGGACCGCCGAGCTGGAGGGGCACCAATCACTCAGGGCGAGCTCCAGAACTTCAAACAAGATATCATGCAAGCTCTTAATATTGCCGCGAGTCAGGATCAGCATGCACCTAGCCCTCGCCAGACTGCCATCCATGAAGGAGAGTCCCGAGGGTCAACTAGATCCGACCGGAGGGATCATTTGGTCCACCGCCGTCTCCACGAGATGGAAAGGCACCTCAACGGGATCAATCATGAAGAAGAACAATGGACCAACAACTTCCGTCCAAGCAGACCTCCATTTTCCAGAGCCATCATGGAAGCTCCGGTCACTGAAGCCTTCAGGCCACCCCACTTTGAATCCTACAATGGGGAGTCAGACCTGGCCAATCATATTGAGAGTTTTAAAACTCTCATGATGATTCATCAAGCCTCGGATGTGCTCATCTGCAAGGCTTTCCCAACAACATTGAGGGAACCATCGCGAGAGTGGTACTTCCGTCTATCCTCAGCTTCCATCTTCTTATTCGAACAGTTTGAGGAGCTCTTCCTCACCCACTTCGTGGGCAGTGCCGAGCTGAGAAAACGAGTGCGTCATTGCTAGCTCTCAGCCAAAGAAAGGGTGAACGCCTAAGAGATTACGTCCGGCGCTATACTACCGAAGCCCGGTCTATTGCTTCCCTCAACCAATCAGTAACCTATGCGACATTCAGGCACAACGTCACTAACGCTCACCTCAGGGCGTCCCTTGCCAAGAAGCCTCCTTGGGACTACTCAAAATTCCTGCTTAGGAGTGAGACGTACATCCGAGCGGAAGAGCCTTTCAACCTTCCCACTCTTGAGGAATCATCTTTCGGGAACAAATAGAAGAATACGAGCGAAGAAGGGTCTCAGAAATTTCAGAGGAACGACAATGGCTAACGCCGCCCAGCTCCTTGTTTTGAAAAGTTCACCCTCTTCAATGCTAGTATATCAGCAGTTCTTATGGAGGTGGATAAGGAAGGGCTACTCTGCGGTTCCCTTAGAATGAATACCCCTGACAAGAAAAGAAATAGGTATAAGTGGTGTCCCTTTCATAGGAATCACGACCATGACACAGATGATTGTCGGGCTCTCAAAGAGGAGATCGAAGAACTCATACAGCGGGGATAGCTGGCCAAGTTCGTCCCGAAAGACGGGGCTGATCTTCCACCCCGAGGAGCCGACAAGCGAACAGAGAGGCCGCCGAGTTTCAAGATTCCGAACCTGGGGCCGTCCTCCACCTTATCCATGGATGTCCAATGGGGGAGAACCAAACTCCTCTCAAGAAGCCTTCACCCTATCGTGGAAGTAGGATTTCAATTTTCAATAAGGCTGATGTTTGTAACACGGCCAAAAGCATGTAATAATGGCTCGCTCCATTGAAGCGGCCATTTAGCTTGTTTCAATAAAACAACTTTTTTTATTGAAAGTTATTGCATTTGCCTCGTTTCTATCTCACCAAGTCACATCTACGACTCGTTAAATGGTGAGTTCGGAGTCTAGCTTGTCTTACAGGGCTGCTTCCACAACTTACTAAGCTCAAAAGACGAGTTTGGAGTCCAACACTTGGTTCGACGCCGCTTTAGCCGCTTGTAAACAAACAAGGGCGGGGCAGCTCACCATTCGAAATTGCTCCTACAACTTGTGAACCCCCTCAAACAACAAGTTTGGAGTCTAACACTTGGTTCAATGCCGCTTTAGCCGCTTGCAAACAAGCAAGTGCGGAGCAGCTCACCATTCGGAATTGTTCCTACAACTCGTTGATAACTCCGTAACAACTAGTTCGAAGTTCACAATTATAGTTTGAAATTGCCCTCACAGCTTGCAAGTATGCAGTATCGGGGCTCAAAACGAACATTCATACTACTCCCACTACTGGTTAAATTTCGCAACAAGCAAGTTCGGAGCACAATTTTCTCCTAGAGTTGCTTCTCAAACTTGCCTTCAAAAACGGTTCTCTCGTAGAGCCTAATGATGTTCTCCATCCCACTCACCCCCTGAGCGGCCTTCTAAGAGAGTTCGGAGCCTAACTCGTCTAGAGACGCTCCTTAGATCCGCCTCCAAGAATGGATCTTCTCAACAGTCATACAACGCTCTTCTTAACTTCATGAAGACAAAGATGTTGTGGGACTATTTTGACCATGAAGAAGGGTGATTCTTCAACTGACTTCTGAAGAAAAATTGTAGATCTTTGAGTCAGCTTCGAAACGAGGGGTCACACGCCCCGATCCGACCTCCGTAGCACCGGGAATATGGGTTACAACACAGCTGCGTCGAACGTAAAAACGTGGAAAAAACTTCACCTCAAGATGCGCGTTTGATCCAAATCAACGGCTCGGATCTTGCCGCGTCCCACGGATCCAAAATCCGAGCAAACGTGTCACCGAACGTGAAAATGGGGAAAAACTTTGCCTCAAAATGCGAGCTTGATCCTGATCGACGGCTCAGATCTTGCCACGTCCTTCGGATCTAAAATTTGATCAAATCCACCTCTAGATGCGAGCTTGATCTTGATCGACGGTTCAGATCTTGTCGCGCCCCTCGGATCCAAAATCCGAGCAAACATGTCCCCGAACGTGAAAATGGGAAAAAACTTTGCCTCAAGATGCGAGCTTGATCCTGATCGAAGGCTCAGATCTTACCATGTCCTTCGGATCCAAAATCCGATCGGATCTGCCTCCAGATGCGAACTTGATCCTGATCAACGGTTCAGATCTCGTCACATCCTTCGGATCCAAAATCTGATCAGATCTGCCTCCAGATGCGAGCCTGATCCAGATCAACTGCTCAGATTTTGCCACGTCGCTCGGATCCAAAATTCGAGCAAACGTGTCCCCGAACATGGAAATGGAGAAAAACTGCTCCCGATCCGCACAAATCATGATCGACGGCTCAGATTCAAAAAAAATCTTAGGGAATAATGGGTCAGGTTTGAACCCGTTTGGACCTAAACCCACAAACCTCTCTTCTTCAAAATATACAAGATTTCCATTTGAGAGCAACAAGACCTTGTGGAACATGTAAAAAAGCCTGCTCGACGGTTGATGAATCGTGATCACTACTGTTCTGTCCCCTTTGGTGTTGACCTCCCACCCACAGCGTAGACACAATCCTCCGTGCAGTAGTAGAATCAAGACCAGAACTTGGCTTATCCAAAAACAAAAGGACCCCACTTCATCAAACCTGTTTTCTTCCAAACCCAACCGATGAGCACCTTCTTCATCGAACTCCACATAGCTCTCCTTCCCTAGCTGAGCTCGACCTCGCCTCCATTTCGAAGAGCTCTCGTCAACGAGCATCTCAGGTCCTCTCCTCGCCGCCATACACCGAGCTCGTCTCTACATCGTCGAGCTCCATCTCCATTGCCTACACCGAGCTCATCAGCCGAGCTCGTCTCCACTATGCCGAACTCCTCCCCTCGCCGAGCCGTCAATGAACTAGAAGCTCCTCACCGAGCCATACCCTCGTCGAGCTCCCCTTGCTGTCACAGAGCTCTTTCACTTCCATCACCGAGCTCCATCAGTCCCATCACCGAGCACCCTCATCTTCTTAATTCTCCCTTCTTCAAAAACCTTAAGAACCCAACT
This sequence comes from Hemerocallis citrina, assembly GCA_017893485.1. Classification (NCBI taxonomy): domain Eukaryota; kingdom Viridiplantae; phylum Streptophyta; class Magnoliopsida; order Asparagales; family Asphodelaceae; genus Hemerocallis; species Hemerocallis citrina. The sequence continues at coordinate 402,495,056 of CM030359.1, read as the reverse complement.
CCGAAAGCCGGTGTTGAGCTCCTCCGAACCTCGTCGAACCCATCGTCGAGCTCCGTCTCCATTACCCTCACCAAGCTTGACCCCACATCACCAACCCTTCGTCGAGTTCCATCTTCGTCGTCTTCATCGAGCTTATCGCCACTGTCGAGCTCTTCTCGTCGCTGAAGCTCCTCGTTCGCGAGCTCACCCTGATGCCGAGCTCTTTGCCTTGATCGCCAACCTCCATTCCCGAGCTCATGCTCCTTCGTCGAGCTCCGAGCCCCGACCTCCTCGCCACGGTCTCTTCTTCCTCGCCACGCTTCGAGCTCCAATCTCCTCGCCACGCTGGCGTCGTCAAAGCTTCGTCGAGCTCGATCCCCAACTCCGAGCGCCAATGTGTCTCCGCTGAGCTCCCGTCGTCGTCGAGCTCCAATCTCCTCGCCATGCCGGCGCTGTCGCCACACTCCGAGCTCCAAGCTCCTCGTCAAACTATTTCCTCGTTGAAGCTGCTCACCGCTGAGCTTAACCCCATCTCTCGTAACCAAACTCCTTCACGACTGTCAACGGGCTCGAAGTTCCTCGCTACCCTCCGAGCTCCAATCTCCTTGCCATATGAAGGAGGAATACGAGGGAGGTCGAAGAAGGGTTGAAGACGAGGGGCGAAGCCAAAAACGAGAGAAGAAGAAGGCGGGAAAGAAAGAAGAAAAAAATCCCACGTGGCTGTCAACGGTCAACGTTGACCGGCCACGTGGCGTCATCTCGTGGGTCGGCGGCGGGATCCGAGCAAACAGGGATCCGAACATGAAATTGGGGAAAACACCTCGCTTTGCGATGCGCGCTCGCTTGATCGCGATCAACGCATAGGATTGCGCCACGTGTACATATAAATATTTATTAATTTGAATTAATTATTTAAAAAATCCGAACAAATTAATTAAAAATCGAAATAATTAATTAAAAAATTCTAAAACTAATTATTAATTCGGAAAATAATTTTAAATTCTGAAAATAATAATTATTAAATTAGAATAATTAATTAAAATTTTCGAAAATTAATTATTTAAATTCAGAAATTGAATAAAAAATTCAAAAAAATAATTAAAAAATAGAAAAAATTCAATTTTTTTTGGAAAAATAAAAAAATTCTAAAAATTCTAAAAATAATTTTGGGTATTTTACAAGCTCAGAAAATCACTGTTACACCTCGAGCAAGATCCAAACTCCCCCGAGAACTTCGATAAATTCTATTAGCCATTGAAAACGGACAAAACTACTCAAAGGCTGTGAAACTCAGTCTTCAGGAGTGGGGAGCTTGTGATATGGCTAAAAATAGAATCAAATCGGGACCGTTCAAATCGGGCACGAATCTTACAACGGGTAAATTCACCTACAAACGGATCTGAAATGGGAACTGAGTCTTTTTTTAAAGCCCAATAACCCATAAACGGATCTGTCCTTCTGGGTCGGAGTGACAACCCATTACAAACCAACCCAAGTCATTTAAAGAGTAATTCAAATTCATGGTTATCCCTAAGAGACGGTTAAAACCAAATCTCTTATCATGAAACGATTTAAAGTCTACATCTTATCTAGAAACACCGGGACATAGGGATAAATGATTATCTCTAAACTGTCTCTAAATGCGACTATAAATACCCCTCTCCCCCCACCATAAGAAAGGTAATCAATATTTTTCCACATAAAGCTCTTTCATAATCTTTCTGATTACCGACAAGAGCGTCGGAGGGTTCGTCGCCGGGATCCATTCCGGTGTATCAAACTTTTTGCAGGTCAACGGTAGAGGTGAGAAACCAGTCAAACGCCGGTGACAGTCAACAAGTTTGCCTTATTTGTTTCCAAAAGAATCCACAAATTCATCTGTTTGCTCCAACACCAAAATCAGCAGCAACAGTTTGTATATTGTAAATAAGCTGTTGCAAGCTACCACATGATAGGACATGGGAGTTGGTGATGTAGTTCGTGAGATGCAATGATGTTTTTTTATAATAAAAAAAACTTAAAAGATGGCATACTTCACTGTCTGTTATTAATGAGAAAATAACGAAACAGGAGTTCATAGTACACACTACTCAAATGAAAATGAAAATGCAAATAAACAAATTACAAAGTACATAAAAATGTAGGTAACCCTGCTTATTCTTCATCATCTTCCCCACCTATATTTGTCTTTTGAATTTTCTCCCTCCCTTATGCCAGTTGCTCAAATTCTTGAAGCTCAAGTGTTGCGATCCTTTGGCTCGACCACATGTCCCTTTTTTGCCGTCTTTCTAGCTGGTGTTACTGACTGGTGTTAGACCTGACCATGCCATCAATCAATTTGATTAATAAAGCAAAAATTATGCAATGATGTTACCTTGATATATCACCTGAAAATTTGATTAAAAAGATGAAATTGTACTAACACAAATAATACCATTTTAAAGCTAATGGTGCTGCTATCCTTTTATGTAGTAACCGGCATTTCTAATTCACATTGCAAAAGAACTTTGATGAAGGAATCCATTTTGGCATTGAGCCTTTTTTAGTAGTGCATAGATTTTAACTTGCATTTGCAAACTAGATCTTCTGTTAGCTTCATATACAACTGTATTTAATGTAAGGAAGGCATCTATCGGTGTCATCCCATGTTGAGGAGCAATGCGAAACAGGTCTTACCTAATTTAGAGGTTAGTGACAAAGTGGCCAGCAGAGCAGAGCCCAAATTTTCTATTGAGGATTTTATGGTTGCAACTGGAATGAAGAGCTGGTCATAATTGAACCAGTATTTTACAACAGAAACAGAGACACCACACAGACACAGACACAACACATATATCCCATATATATCGACCCTTCGCTGATTGCATCCTAAAAAAATTTAAGCTTGTCTTATACATAATTTCTATTTCACTGGGTGAGGCTTAAATCTTATGCATTGTAAACGACAATCTAGTATCACCACATGCATAGCAAGACCGGCCTACATAATCAACCAAAAGCATCACAGGTATCACCACAAGAATGGGATTTTGAACATGAAGTGATAGTTGTTTAAACTGACATGCCAGTTAACTAAAATGCCAATCTGAATTGATCATCTCTGAACATTAGTAATATCAGTGTGATATAGACAATGGAGCCTAAATTTGTAGCTGGTAACTTTATCTAGATTTTGATTTTAATAAATGATCCATTTTATCTGTACTGGTCTTCTGTTCTTGTAAAACCAGTATCTTTTGATTCTCATACAGTTTAAATATAGTATTTAGCCTTCTTATCTACTAATGTTTGAATGTATTTGAATGGTTTACTAAATGTTGTATGAAGGTTGATGAGCATGTAATGTTAACAGGGTTTCAGATCCTTCGTGTGGACTGCAGTTTCCTATCAGATGAAAGATATTCTCAAGCTTTCACCGTCAGTTTCACAAATTTTGGTGTCTGTTTCATATTTTCCTTGGAGTGTAAAACCTTTATACGGGTAAGTTACATCATTTTTTGTCAATGACTCCCGTAAACCCATTTCAAATATTCAGAAATTTCTAATATGTTTGTTAAATAACCCTAGAGACTATACATGGCTAATTATTTGATAAAAATGTGGGAGATTCATGGTGGTTTAAAGTATTCTATTAGTCTCAGTGAATGTGGTCATAGTGAAATTCTGTTTGTTGGAAATAGTGAGTTTATTGCTTGAACTTAAACCTTTGCACATTTAACATTTATGTATACATTAGGTGAAATTCATGAAATAGTATTTAGTAGTTTATGACATCTATCATTCTAATATTGGCTAAATATAAAAAAACCTCACTGAAGTTTTCCCGCACTCAACTCTTTTTATAAAAAAAACCTCCCTCAACTATGTTTTGAACATAATTTTTTTTAAAAAAAACTTAGGTCACCATGCCATAGGGTTCTTTTTTTAAAGTTGAGTGCGTTTTTTTTTTAAACTAGGCAATACTTGATTGTTTTTTTTTATATTTAGCCTTCTAATATTAGTTAGTACTCCATTATGCATATCCTTAATCACATTGATCTGTGCACTATGTGTTTGCTTATTCTAGAACTGTGGCATAACATGCGCCTTTCTGAGTATGCCTTGGACCTTAGTCCGAACTGTCTGGAAAAAAAAGGCTGATATAAATCATGTTGAGGTATATGTTTTCATTCACACCGCTCAGTTATGGTAGTAGGTACCAATACCTATGATTTGGACAACTAACATCCTAACAAAAAACATGAGGCTTTAAGATATTGTCGTGGTAATAATTATGAATATTTCTGATAGCTTGTGGTGCTTAGTTATTTACTGATGTTTTATCACAATCTTGCAGAATTCTATCAGACTGCATTCCCATTAGACAGAAGAAGCGGAAACCATACTTAGTTATAGCAACCCTCCTCTCTCTTTTTCCATGGCTTGTCCTGGGCCTGACATCTCTAAGGAGTTCATCTAACTCCCTCATGGCTTTCTTAACAATACAAAATTTGGGATCTGCCATGGCCGATGTTGTTATCGATGCAATGATTGCAGAGGCAGTTCGGGCTGAGAAGTAAGTTCAACCTCATGATTCTTTCTTGTCCTGAATGCTTTGTATATTCAGGGCCTAACTTGAGAATGTATTCTTTAACCAGAGCAGAGTTTTCCGGCGATCTCCAGTCATTATCTTGGTCTGCAATGGCCTTAGGAGGAGTATGTGGGAGTTTACTAGGAGGTCTCACATTGTCCACATTTAGAATAGATACAATTTTTCTGCTTTTCTCTATATTTCCAACTATCCAGCTAGTCTCATGTGCTTCTATTGAGGAGGTTTCTTCAGAATGTCCAAAGAAATTGAATGAAAACAGGAAAGAAGATACAGAAAACGAATTAGATAGTAGCACAACCAATTCTTCTGCGGATAAATCAAATTTTCAATCTACAAGAAGACGAAAAGGAAGCCATAAAAAGGATAAAAAGAAAGTATCCTTTAAAAAATCTCAGAATACAGCAAATCATCATCCTCCAGCAGATGCAAAATGGCATGATTCTCTGAAGTTTGCTTTCTTTAGTTTGTGTCGTGCATTTAAGCAGCCACTTATCATAAGGTAAGATAAGAATGGTGCCATAGTTGTCTTAGCCTTTGATTTTTCATTACTCTTTAATATTTCATTTGAATTTCATTGTTATTTATTTGACCGACTGGAACTTCAGGCCTATGGCTTGGTTTTTCTTTTCTCATATTTCAGTTCCCAATCTTTCAACGGTCATGTTCTATTATCAGACTGAAGTATTGCACTTTGAAGCATCGTTTTTGGGTACTGCCCGTGTGATAGGGTGGTTTGGCCTAATGGTTGGTTCATTTACCTACAATCGCTACTTGAAACGTATGAAACTTAGAAGAATTCTCATGTAAGTCACTTTCTATTTCTTAACATTGTGTCTTGCATTATTTAATTTGGCGCTGCTTTTATCAAGATGTATATTGTGCTTCCATTGATTTAACAATGGTGAGGAAACCCTGGCGATGACGTAATTCTTAGTGTCTCAAGAGTGATGAACTAGTGATATTGTCATAAATTGAGTTGTGACCCTATTTTAGTTATGACAAGGTGAAATACTTTAAGAACTGCAGAAATCAATCTATTTTCAGCTCAATCAATTTTGTTGCGGATCATTAGGTTCAGAATGTTGAGTACCTACATGCAAAATATGTCAAATGAACCAGGCTGTCATGAGAACCCTTTATACTGAATGGATGAATTGAACAATCAGACTGTTTTCTCATATATATTTATTACTTTCTGTACTCTTGCATACCTTAATTTATTTGACTTGACTCCAACTGTTTATCTTAGTAACTGACCATCCTTATGACAGCCTAAGGAAGCAACTGTGTGGTCCTCTCTTTTGATGATTTATGTTCCTTATATTATGAAAATTAATGTATACAACAAACAATATACTTATAAGTGTTGATTATAACTGTTTAGTTTGCAGTTCTTTCATTCAAAATAGATCTATGCAAAATTTGATGTGGAATTATGCAAACCCTTGCATTTTTTTATTTTTTATTTTTTCATTTGTTGAAAATTCAACTGGAAAACTTACTGGTTGTATAATCTGAGAAGCAAATATCTCCTCATGATTACTTAAAATCTTAAACTGGATATTCTGTCATCCTGCTTTTAAAAAAACTCAACCTTTTTTATAAGCTGCAACTTTTTTATTCCAATAACTTCTACCATGCCTTCTGGAGTTGTTAGTGTAATACTTTGTCGAATATGATATGCCATATTTAATAGAATTTCATGTCCAATTGTACATGCACACATTCTGATTGAGATATAAATTTTCTTAATAATTGATAGCTTACTGCAACTGTATTCTAATGACGCTTTAATATTCTCCATTTGGAGTTTTATGTGTGCTGCATCTGTTATATTCTATGTATATGACTGCTTTTTAAATTCACCTGTCAATTTTTCTAACTTCAAATTTTCAAATTATACTTCTTGGTGGAACTGATTTATTCTTGCGTACGGTATGACAGGTTTGCCCATATTGGTCTTGCTATTTTGAACCTTCTGGACATTGCTTTAGTTGCTCGATCAAATATTCAGCTTGGCATACCTGATAAGTACATGGTGCTTGGTGGATCAGCTATGAGTGATACAGTTTCCCAGTTCAAGTATGTCATTACTCTTTCTTAAACTTTTACAATCTAGTTTTCTTTTCTTCGTTCTGCAATCATGGATGGCAAAATATTAATTTATGCTTGGGATGTTGTCCTTTTAGTTTTTTCTTTTTTTTCATTAGTAACAAATGTATGTAGTAATTATTAAACCAAAATTACTACACAGTGTTTGTTCTAAACTCTGCTGTTAAAACTGAACTCCCATATTCTTTTCCATTGCTTCAATCATTATTTACTTACGTCAAGCCCTGGTCCATGTTGTTTTTCAACTACAGCCAACTTATCCTTATCCTCAGCGGTTGCGTTGTTGGTCTGTTCAAGGAGGACTCTATATTCTAGTGTATTCGAGTGTATTCTAAATATATTAGTTATAGGGGTGGAGTTCCATTATATTAGGAATACCTTCAAATTTATGCACTCCTTCAAGGAGAATATGTAAATTCTATATTTTAGATTATACTAAATATTTTAGTTATATTTACAAGATGGTCTGAAACTTAAAATAGGAACATTGAAGTGATGGGTTAATAGATTTTGCTTCATTATCTGCCAATGTTGGAAAGGAACAGTCTGGATACACATAGGTGACTACGTGAACTATAATTAGCTAATGTTGATATAAATTACTTGCTTTTTAGCCGTAAATTTCATTTATTTCCTCAATATTAGCTCCCAAAGTCCCCAAATTTGCCAACTTTTATCTGCTACAACTGTAACCCAGTCCCCTTGGTTGCTGGGATTCTCTTCTTCCTCAAATTTCTTCCAAGGATTCTGATAGCAAACAAAAATGAACCCCTTGAACAGTGAAAACCCTTCCTCCTAGCAAACAAAAAGTGAAGGAACGAGCCATCAATACCCAAATAGATATTTTATTTGTGTTTTGGTGGGTTTTAGTAATCTTGTAGAGTTTTTTTTTATATATAAATAAAAAATGTAAACTTAAAAATAAGGTTTCATGAAATATATTGAAACTCAAGTTTCCATGCATGTAAGAGGTTTCGGCAGGCGTATTGTAGACAAACATAACTCAATAAATGAACTAAATTAAAGCCTTCCTGCTATCTTGTTTCTCCTTTGTTTTTACTTTCATTCTTCATTCTTTTAATTTATCTGTACCCCCTAAATCAAACATAATGGTCAACCTAAATTTTTTTGTCTCTACAATGTAGGTTGATGCCATTCCTGATCCTTTCAGGACAACTCTGTCCCCCTGGAATTGAAGGAACTCTCTTTGCTCTCTTCATGTCCATCAACAATTTTGGCAACACTTTAGGCTCATTCTTTGGGGCTGGTTTGGCCTCACTGTTGGGAATTTCATCGAATTCTTATGATAACCTCATCTATGGACTAATTATTCAGCTGTTCTGTACACTCATCCCCGTCAGCTTCTTGTTTTTGATTCCAAAAGAAGCCACAGGCATAGCAGCACAATGATCAGACCAGTTCTATTTATTTTTTCTGGTTTGACATGGCCTTATACTGAGATTAACATAGCAGGGAGACAGATATACTCACAACATAGAGAAAGATACACACAGATTATTGATTTGCCCAAAAGCATGTAGTGGATTTTGTTGTAGAAGAAATCATGATATTCACCACCTGTAATGAATTTGTTAAGTCTTCGGAATTTTGTTTATGTTTGTTGAGGTTTGTGCTATTGTATTATTTAGACGCAGGGGGCGTTGTAAACTTTCAGTATGTAATCAGCTCTGAGCATTCGCTCTGGCTTTAATACTTTATCCATGAGTATTTTATCTGCTTGTGATTTGAGTTCAGAGTTGTTTTTTGGGCCAGTTTTAATTGAATGAATCTGATTTACGACTGTTTTCCTTGTCCTTGAAGGTTAGATCTTAGCCCAGATTATTTTCATTCAGTTGTCTATGTAATTATTTTTCAATATACATATGATAGTGTGGTGGTTAATTAGTGTCAATGCAGAGAAAATTTATAAATTCCTAAATGGTGCTGTGAAAACTAATAAGGTTGAACTTGGGAGGTGATGAAATTCATACATGATCACTTCTCGAGTAGCAGTATATGGATTGAGGGAGATTCGACTCAGTTGATCGACTTATTCGAAGTCGAGTCTAATCTGTATCCCAGGAGATTGCTAGTGGGCAATATTAGATTGAAGATTGCATATATTTTGTGAAGGGGATTTAGATCGCCATGTGGGCTACAAATAAATGTCATAACTCTGGATTTTCTTTGTCAGCCAATATTTGGCAAGAGCAGTGCTTTTCCTGGGACGTTTCACTCCCTGTATCTCGTCTGGTTATTCCGATTATGTTGTGCATTATCTAAGGTTCTCGATCTGTATTTTGTTCGCTTATTTATATAAATTAGAACTAGAGGTTTGTGAAAATTGAAAGAAGAACCTCATTTTGGAGAACCATTTCAAGTCCAACGCAGTTTGGTTTAGTTTTCCAGATGCCAAGTCTGAAGGCGAATACCCAATTGAGTTACTGGAGCATGAACTTTCCACATGCGTGGAAGATGATGGATTTGGAACTCCTTATACATATAGCTGCAAGAGAATATTACAACCAAGAACTACTGAAACAGAACATGACACAAAATTTCCGGCTTTGTTTTTCATTAAACTATGAAACTAACCATACCACATTTTATGATTTGGACCGCAAACAAATAAAGCATAGCAGTCCAGCAGAGAAAATCATAGTTTCACTCCGAATCATTGAATATTGAGAATGAATGCAGTTGTATCAAAGCCAAAGGTGAGTATTGAAGAACAAGGCGCATACACACAGCAGAGATAAGCCATTAAGAATCTAAATTTCTCAATGGTCAATACAAATTTCGGGACAAAAACTCAAAACAATAATAAGGTTTAAAAAACATACTCAAGCGATGTACGGTAAACTTCATTTACAACCCACCATACATGACATGGCAGTGCAGAAAAACAATGATTAGGATAAAAACTGACAAATAATAATAAGAGATTTGAAACAACCTCGAACAATGTACAGTAAATTTCATTTACAACCCCACCAATACATGTCATGACAGAGCAGAAGCACGATAAGAAGATAGAAGATAAATGAACATGTACACAGACAGCCATGAGCTTGGTATATTGATTTCATTTATGATAGTCTTCAGTTTCACCAAACTTGAAGTGGTTTAAGAATTGAAGGCACTGTTACAAGAGCCGCCTACAAGCAATGAATATACAGGATTTATATAACAGTTCAAGGAATAGAAAATGTATTAACGGCAATAACTAAGACTTTCCAGTAAACTCTATTGAAGGATGCAGTCTCTTATGAGGATGGTTACAGAATGTTGTAGAAAACTCAATATATGAACAGCCATAGTGTACTCCTTATAATCAGCTTAATATTATGAACAAATGATTACAAGAATATAAGGCATTCCTTTTTTTGTGAAATCGCTTGTGATTATCATAACAGGAATACCAATATAAGTTTTCTCTCGGAAACTTTGAGGTTAAGATAAACTCAAAATTTGGAATTACAACCACGTAGAAGATGTTTGTATCAAAAACAACAACATTTAAATAGATGTAACTGCAGCACTAAATGTCAGTTTTATGTTCAAGGCACGAGAAATCAAAATATAGGTTAATAATGTTTATTGGTGAACAGATAATAAATATAAGTACCTTAATAGATAATTGTTCAGACATAAATAGTTTGCAATGGATTACTTCAATGAACAATGGTTGGAAAATTTGCTGTTGGCCTCCTAACATTGACATCAGTCTCCCTTTTCTCAGAAATAATGAAATTATTAACTTGGTTTATCAATTTTTCAGTTTCAGTTTTTAGAGTATCTAGATGATAAATAAAAATTTCTTAATTTTAAATATCAAAGCAGATGGTCATTTTTTGTCAAATATTCAATACAGTTTCAGCCAATATTTGAAACAATGGACGAATCCAATAGATACAGCACTCTGGGATGGAGGCATGCCAACTGACAAGATTCCCATTGACATATTTAGGTAGTTCATAGTTGTAACACAGCGTCGGTTGGCTTAATTTGCATCATAAAAAATAAAAAGGATCTTAGCAGATCCAACAGTTTCTAGTTGGGTGTGTTGAGTTCAAGTTGGATTATATTCATGTTGGATTTCAAAAAGAGAGAAGAGTGAGAGAGAGGAAGTAGAGAAAAGGGTACAAACGACATTTCACATAAGATAGTTAATGGAAAAATAAAATAACTAACGGGGTATGGGGTTTATTGATCGAAAAATATTTCTTGATTTTTACCATTTGAAGAGATAGTGTTTTTAGAACAACCAAGGGTAAGGGTTTAAGCGTAACAGAAAAATATAAAACTAACAGCCTTGGGGGGGGGGGGGGGGGGGGGGGGGGGGTATTAGAAAATAATGTTGGGGTTTCTTGATTTAAAACGAAACATTGGGGAGTTCTTCATCTTTCCCCTAAAAATTTCCTAATTTTAAATATCAACACTGATAGTCAATAGTTAATACACTTTTTTTGTCAAATAGTCGATCTAGTTTCAGCCAATATTTGAAACAATGGATGAAATCCAATTGATGCAACACACTAGAATGGAGTATGCCAAGTTAAAAGATTTCCATTGTGATATGTACGTAGCTCATAGTTGTGATGCAGTGTCTGTTGGCTTAATTTGCATCATAAAAAATAAGAAGGACCTTAGCAGATCCAAGTGAGATGTTGTATCTATCCTGGTTACAAACTCGGTATCAGTTTCAAACCTGGTATGTAAACTCGATATGTGAATCAAGTACTAGTCAATTATTTATATGCTTTGACATATTGGGGATATCAGAACAAAAAATTCCAATCTGTCATCTGATGGGCCATTATTTGAAGTTCCAAGGTTTCTACGTGAACTAAATTTGTACTTACAGGCTTACTCTTTTTGAACTCTACAATAATAGCTATAGCTTTTGCAGATACAAAGGTATCCTCTCTAACTCTCATGAATGTCTCTGCCTGACTCACTGTTTAAGAACATTTTCAGAATACTCACCATTAATTATAATGAAAAAAAAAAAAATTCAAACAGGGTGAGAGAACTAACCTAGAACAAGATAATGTAGATAAAAGACAATTTCCAAAGTCACTTCCACTATTTCATAATAAAGAAATTGCAAAAATACTGATAATTGCAGATGAGCTGGATACTTACAGCAACTGTACATGCAATTAAGCCCGGCTTCTCTCTGTAATCTTGAATTACAAACAAGAGAATGAAAACACCAACATACCACGGAATTGCAGCGAAAAAGAAACCAGCTACAAACCTTCATGTGACAAGGAGATTTCTATCAGTAATATTCACCACAAGTTTTGTGTAGGAGAAAAGATGATAAAACTAGAAACAAGCAGATCATAATAATCACCAACGTTGCTGGCAATTGGCAAACTTATGCAAGCAGTATATCTCATAGTAATAGAACTAAGTTTCAATAGCCAACATCCTCATCCTAAAGAGGTACTTATAAAGATGGTTGTAAAGCAGTCACATTAAAATTAAAAGGAGTAATCTAAATATGCTATCTTTGGACACAAAGTGAAAAGCCTGCAAACATATAACATAGCGATTACTAGGAACATAAAGGTCCAACTCCAAGTGTTTTAATGCCTAGCCACCACAAATGTTCCTCTCATAATCAGGACTGTGTAATGGTCATACTTGTGCCTCTAGATTTCCGAGCGCTATGTCATGTCCTTTTAAGTGAGATATTTAAACTAGCTGAAGGAGCCAAAATTCCCTAGGATTTGTAAGTAATTTTTATAGGAGCCGGATTAGTAAGAATAGGACTAAACAAACTCGACAATCTCATCCATTAAAAAGTGGATAACACTAGCCAACACAAAATACCTTCTCGGTACTAGTGTCCATTTCTCCACTTTATATAGCTACTTAAGAACACCACAAAACCCTATCACGTCATGTATTGCAAAAATCTTGTTAAATAAGTTTTACTTTTCGATTTGTATGTAATTGAGAAGGCAGTAATTATCAACAACAAACACTTGTCTTCGTGTATAATGTATATGAATATTCTGCCCCTACAAAGAAAGTTTCTGTATCACACCCGAGTACTAAACATAATTTCATATATAACAGATTCAAGGAATAACAACTACCAATGACAAACATACACGAGAGGTATAAAATAACATTTAGGTGTCCAACATAAGCAATTAACTGCAAAACAAGTCTATTGCAACAAAGGCAAACTCTTGAACCCACATAATATATCATACAGAACTACAAAATACAACACTTCAAAAATTTCAAAATTAAAGAATTATGATTTTCGCAAACTAAAATTGAAGACCCTTACAGTGCCCATCCAACACCAATGCCACAGAAAGGAAGCCTAGGTTCCCTTACAGGAATTCCCTGCTGCACCACACATGGATAGGGGAGAGATTGATACCCAACTGAAAATACCATCAAACAAGATTAAAAATGAAAAATAAAACAAGAACAAGGGTGGATGTGAAAATGGGCCATGAAAATAATTGGGAAAAATTACTTGGGATTGTATGATGACAGGTGGGTGATGGTGGCTGTTGCTGCGGTGGTTGTGGTGGTGCTGATGGGTAAAGACAAGGAGGATATGGTTGAGGTTGAGATTGGGGGAAGGTGCCATAGTGAGGATTGGAGATGGGGATCTTCATGGGATTTCCCTCATCTCCTCTTCCCCCAATCATTCTTCACTTATAATTTTTGTTTTTTTTTTCTCTTTGTTTTTCTTTGTTTTTTTTTGTGGGTTTTTTTTTTCTCCCTCCCCTTTGTGATCGCTAATAGAAAAAGGAGGGGGTGGTTGATTATAACAAAATGGACACTCATTAAATTTTGATGGACGTCTTAATAAAATATATATTTTTAAGGTAAAAATTTTGACGTTGTCTGGTTTCGAACCAGAGATCGCTTTTATATTAGTTATATACGAATAATATATGTCTTAATATTTTTTTAAAAAATATAAAAACTCTGACATAGTGAGGACTCAAACCTGAAACCTCCTTCATATTAGTTATATACGTGCGTCACATGGGTTGGTAGATTGACAAATGACACTAGGGCTTTTTTCCATTATAATATTACTAGTAGTTTACACGTGCGATGCATGTCTTAATAAATATAGTTTTTTTAAAAGTAAAATTCAGACGTAGTCTGGATTTGATCTAAAACCTCATTTATAATAGTTATGTACGTGCGTTGCATGGATTGGTAGATGGACAAATTACACTAAGGCCTTCTCCCATTATAGTAGTTGATGCGGTTTGTTTTTGGGAGGCGTGTGGATGCACCAGGTGTGAGTTCTTACTCGATTTGTATTGGTGGAGGAAGCCCCTATGCGGCCGACCCTCAGCCGGGCGAACGGTACAGAGGTAGGCTGGAGTGAGGTGGAGGCTGTCTGCTCGGCTCGGATCGGGATGCTCGGATCCGAGGTCTCGTGTACCTGCAGACGGTCTAGGAACACCGGGGTTGGTCCCGGTGGCAGACCCTCCGACGATCTAGTCAGCTACTGAGAGAGAGTAACAGTAATTAGGGTTTGAGTGGGAAAAGATTGATTACCTGGATCAATGGGTAGGGGTCTGATATTTATAGGAGAATCCAACCGGGTCTGGACCCGTTTGGGGCTGGGTCTGGACCCAGTTGCCCGTGGAGTTGAAGCGGTGGAAACCCAGTCGGTATAGGGCTGACGTGGCAGAGGCCCGGGCTGTTTCCGGGCTGACGTGGCAGAGGCCCGGGCGGTTTTCCGATGCTGACGTGGCGGATCTGGATGATCTAGAGGTGCGCATATTCTGAGGGGATCCTGTGGCCCAGGAGGGGCCACGTCATCCGACCCATATCACAAGCCCCACACTCCTGAAGGGCTGGGGGAACCAGCCGTGTAGAGTGGTTCTTTCCTCTGCAGGAGAGCAGGGTGGAGGGTGCGGTGAGAAAGTAGGATCTGCTATTTCCAGAAGAGGCCGGGGGGTAGGAGGAAGAGATCCCTCATTGGAGTTTGCACAGGACGCCAAGTGTAAAAGGGTCGGAGCGACGCTTGCCGAGCCTTAGGGTCGGCAGACGAGCCTTGGGGGTTGGCGGACGATCCTCTCGCTAGTTGGAAGAGCGAGGGGACGTCGAGGCTTGTCCGATTGGAGCTCGGTTTGCCAAGCATATGGGGTCGGTAGAGGAGCTCCGAGGGTCGGCAGACAATCCTCTCGCTAGTTGGAAGAGCGAGGGGACGTCGAGGTCCGTTCGATTGAAGCTCGGTTTGCCGAGCGTCTGGGGTCAGTAGAGGAGCTCCGAGGGTCGGCAGATGATCTTCTCGCTAGTTGGAAGAGCGAGGGGACGTTGAGGTCTTGTCGGGTTGGAGCTCGGTATGCCGAGCGTATGTGGTCGGCAGACGAGCCCCCCGCTTGGTGGACAGGAGGGTTTTTGGGGCTCGCGATGGCATCCGAGCTCCGAACCCCTCGTGAATCAAGGAGGGTGCTTGGGGCCCGTGGTGTCATCCGAGCTCCGAGCCCCCTGTCGAATAGAGGAGGGTGCTTGGGGCTCGCGCTGTCATCCGAGCTCTGAGCCCCCTGTTGAATAGAGGAGGGTGTTTGGGGCTCGCGGTGTCATCCGAGCTCCGAGCCCCCTGTCGAATAGAGGAGGGTGCTTAGGGCTCGCGGTGTCATCCGAGCTCCGAGCCCCCTATTGAATAGAGGAGGGTGTTTGGGGCTTGAGGTGTCATCCAAGCTCCGAGCCCCCTGTCGAATAGAGGAGGGTGCTTGAGGCTCGTGGTGTCATCCGAGCTCCGAGCCCCCTGTGAATAGGGGATGGCTCTGGGGCTCGCGCTTTCATCCGAGGTCCGAGCCCCGTAAGATATAGGATGATGTTTGTGGCTTGCGATGCCATCCGAGCATCGATCTTTCTGTGAAAATAGAAGAGGAATTTGTGGCTCGCGATGCCATCCGAGCTTCGAGCTTCCTGAACAATAGAGAAGGGAGTGGTGGCTCGCGATCCCTTCCGAGCGTCGACCATTCTGTGAAATAGAAGAGGAATTGGTGGCTCGCGATGCCATCCGAGCGCCGACCCTTCTGTGAAATAGAAGAGGAATTTGTGGCTCGCGATGCCATCCGAGCTCCGAGCTTCCTGCTCCAACAGGGGCTGTGGCCCCCAACACGGCCCACAGCCGAACAGATGGTGGGCCAACAGGGGCTGCGGCCCTTTGCTCACGATTGGTCGATCGTGCAGGGGGACACTCTGCTTGAAGGACCCGTGGCGATTGAGTTTGTCATGAAAGCCGCCCACCGAGTGTGATCGAATGTCTCTGGCGGTGCAGACGGCGGACCAGGCCTTCATGCGGTGGTCCCAGGCGCACGTCTCGGTGAGTTAGTACGGCACTTTTTTCTGTTTTTGAACTTGGTGGATTTTTTTTTTCTTCTGATCTTTTCCCCCTCGGACAGGCGATGCTCCATGGTCAGCACTTCCAAAAGTGCTTGGAGAAGGAGATCTACGTGGAGAGGAGGAACGCGGAGAAGTATCTCCGCGAGCTGAATAAGGCCATCGACGATTTGAAGGAGGCTCAGAGTATGGCGGCCATCCACGAGGCCCAGATGGCCTCGCTCTGCGATATCCACAAGAAGGACGTGGAGCGCCTCGAGGAGAAGATCAAAGAGGAGGCGCTGAAGGGGCAGAAGGCATTAAAGAAGATGGAGACTGCCTCGGCGGAAGCCCTAATCATTGCGCAGGACGAGGCATATGATCAGGCCAAGGAGCACTTCCGGATGATTTACCCGGAGCAAAAAGTCGATCATCTCCACTACGGCTGGCAGCCGAACCTTCCGCTGACCCCTGGCGGCGATGAGGCGGGGGGCGTCCATGCCGAAGAAGAGGTGCCACCCCCTCAAGAGTAGACTAGTTTTTTTTTTCTCTTTTGATGTAAATGCCTCGAGCGGACTGGCCACCGCGGTTTTTGTATCGCCAATTTTTGAAAGAAATGAAATATACTTTTTTAGGCCGAGGCTTCGTGACTTGTGCATTTTCTCGCTCTCCTTGTGATAGTTTGTTTTCCCTTATCTTTTGATAGAAGCACGAGGTCATGGGGGCCGACCTTGTTTCCGCCGAGGAATCCCTGGTCCGAGCAGGGATGGAGGCCATGGAGGCAGCTTTGGCTCGCCAGCGAAAACAGGCTCGGGACCGAGCGGCCGCAGTAAACTATTTCATGAGCAAGTCTAGGGAGCTCGGTCTGGAGGTGGCTCGTCTAAAGAAAGCCATAGCCGACCGGGACTGGTGGGTAATCGAGACGGACTGGTCCATCTCAAATGCCTCGAGCGAGCGGTCGGCATCGGAGTCATTCCTTCGGGAGGCCATTGTTGAAAAGGAGTTGGAGATCCGCAGGCTGAGATTGGTGTTAGGCCCGGGTTTGATCGAGGAGGCTAGCAACTCGACCCCGGCTCGGTCTCTGACATTTTTATTGGAGGGCGCCCCGCCAGAAGATGCGGGAAGCTCGGTGTCAGGGGTCTCTTCCCTGGTTGGTCCGACCGAGCGTGAGGGTAGCCCCGAAGGGAGCACCGAATTTGAATTTTAAGCCGGATGTGAGTGAGTTGTAAGCTTTGCACTGTCTTTGTACCGACGTTCATTGAGTTGTAAGCAATGAGAAATAATAAGAGCATTCGCTTTTCCGAACATTGGGTCTTGTTGGGCGAGAGTGATTGCCGAGCTCGGCACGCAGGAGGTCGCCGCCGAGGTGACTTGCTGCAAAGGGCGCATACGCGGCGGCGTTTTGTCTTTTGCTAAGTCATTAATGGCGAGGTTTCGCCTTCCCATGAGCATTTATGGCGACGTTTTGCCTTCCGCCGTTTGGCATTCCCAGACACAATAACTGCATGCTTTAGGGGGGCTATATAACCCCCATTCCCCCCTTGTAGGTTGCCAAGAAGTGAGTGGCTGGTCCGCCGCTCGATGGGGTGCTTGCCCTAGACGGGCGCCCAGAAGTTAATACTTTTTCGAGGGCTCCGGATTGGAGGCACACCAATCACCCTCGAACAATTCGGGGTTTGGGCCTTGAGGGCCGTAAGACCCTGGGTCGTTCGTTGGTGAGTGGTGGGCTGACCAATTGGTTCGGAGGTTCGGAGAGAGCCAAGGGTCGGTGGCTCCCCTACCATCCTCGAATAGTTCGGGGTTTCGGCTTGTAAAAGCAGTAAACCTCGAGTTGTTCGCGGGCGAGAGGAGGGTCTACCAATCGACTCAAGGTTCGGGGTGGGCGGACGCCCTAAACCTTAATGAAAAATTTTGTTGAAGCACTCGTGGGGGTAGGTCATCGCCGAGCATATGGGTTGAGGTGCTTTGAAGAAAGCCCCGGCCTTGCTCGAGGTCGACGCCGAGCTCCCGCACTTGTTCTCAGGAAAGACAGTACGGGTGTAGCCGGCAGTTATCGCCCCATGCATAGGTTGATGGGCTTGAAGAAGCCCAAACCATGCTAGGGACAGGTGCCGAGCCCCCACACCGGTGAGAAAGCCAGTAGCAGGCGTAGCCAAGGGTCGTCGCCGAGCGTTAAGGTCGAGGTGCTTTGAAGAAAGCCCCGGCCTTGCTCGAGGTGGACGCCGAGCTCCCACACTTGTTCTCGGGAAAGACGGTACGGGTGTAGCCGGCAGTTGTTGCCTCGCGCATAGGTTGATGGGCTTGAAGAAGCCCAATCCACGCTAGGGATAGGTGCCAAGCCCCCACACCGGTGAGAAAGCCAGTAGCAGGCGTAGCCAAGGGTCGTCGCCGATTGTTAAGGTCGAGGTGCTTTGAAGAAAGCCCCGGCCTTGCTCGAGGTCGACGCCGAGCTCCCGCACTTGTTCTCGGGAAAGACGACACGGGTGTAGCCGGCAGTTGTCGCCTCGCGCATAGGTTGATGGGCTTGAAGAAGCCCAAACCACGCTAGGGACAGGTGCCGAGCCCCCACACCGGTGAGAAAGCCAGTAGCAGGCGTAGCCGAGGGTCGGCGCCGAGCATTAAGGTCGGGGTGCTTTGAAGAAAGCCCCGGCCTGGCTCGGGGTTGACGCCGAGCTCCTGCACTTGTTCTCGGGAAAGACGGTATAGCCGGCAGTTGTCACCTCTTGCATAGGTTGATGGGCTTGAAGAAGCCCAAACCACGCTAGGGACAGGTGCCGAGCCCCCACACCGGTGAGAAAGCCAGTAGCAGGCGTAGCCGAGGGTCGGCGCCGAGCGTTAAGGTCGGGGTGCTTTGAAGAAAGCCCCGGCCTAGTTCGGGGTTGACGCCGAGCTCCCGCACTTGTTCTTAGGAAGATGTGTAAGTGAAGCTTTTCTGGCTCGCGATGCTATCCGAGTGCCGAGACTCAAGCTTGTAAGAGAAGCTTTTCTGGCTCGAGACGCTATCCGAGTGCCGAGCCTCAAGCTTGTAAGGGAAGCTTTTCTGGGTCGAGATGCTATCCGAGCGCCGAGCCTCAAGCTTGTTAGAGAAGCTTTTCTGGCTCGAGATGCTATCCGAGCGCTGAGCCTCAAACTTGTAATTGAAGCTTTTCTAGCTCGCGATGCCATCCGAGTGCCGGGCCCTAAGCTTGTAAGGAAAGCTTTTCGGGCTCGAGATGTCATCCGAGCGCCGAGCCTCAAGCTGGAAAAGGAAGCTTTTCTAGCTCGCGATGCTATCCGAGCGCCGAGCCTCAACGCATAGAGCCTCAGGGAAATTTTTAAATAAGAGTGGTCCAGTCGTTGGGAGGGGCTCCGTCTTCAACGCACAGAGCCTCAGGAAAGTCTGTGCTTGGCTTCAACAGGACTTCAACCAGGACGGTCCGGTCGAGGCCTTCAAAGGACGAGGAAGCTAATTTTGACAGGGCATCGGCCTGGGCGTTCTGCTCCCTGGCGATCCTTAAGACGGCCGATACGTCGAAGGACGTTAATAGCCGTTGGACCACGGCCAGGTATCTGATCATCCGATCGTCACGGGCCTCGTACTCCCCAGTGATCTGGTTGACCACAAGCTGGGAGTCACTAAAGGCCCTGATCTGTCTGGCACCGGCCTGATGAGCCAGGGTGAGCCCGGCGATCATGGCCTCATACTCGGCCTCGTTGTTAGAGGCCCGGAAGTTGAGGCAAAGGCAGTATTGAAGGAGAAAACCGTCTGGCCCCCGCAGAATGATGCCCGCACCACTCCCTGCTTTGCAAGAGGAACCGTCGATGTAAACTTCCCACGTCTGGTCGGCTTCCTTGCCTATCGGCTGCTCGGAGATGGTGCATTCTGTGATGAACTCGGCGAGGGCCTGCCCTTTGATGGACATCCTTGGCTGGTAGCCGATGTCGTACTGACTGAGCTCGATCGATCACTTGACTAGTCACCCCGAGCTCTAGGGCTTATAGAGCACCGCCTTCAGGGGTTGATCCGTGAGTACCTGGACCGAATGTGCCTGAAAATATGGACGGAGCTTTCGTGCGGCCATGACCAAGGTGTATGCTACTTTCTCCATCCTGGAATATCTGGTCTCGGTGTCGAGCAGGACCTTGCTCACATAGTACAGGGGCTTTTGGACCCCTTCCTCTTCTCGAACGAGGACGGCGCTAAGCACGTTCTCCGAAGCTGAGAGGTAGAGCCAGAGTGGCTCGCCTGGTTCGGGCTTGCTGAGGAGAGGAGGGTTGGTGAGGTACTATTTTAATTGGGCGAAGGCCTCCTGTTGTTGAGTACCCCATTCGAACCCTCCAGTTCTGCGCAGCGCTTTAAAGAACGGAAGGGACTTCTCTCCAGACTTGGAGAGGAAACGACCGATGGCTGCCAGTCTCCCCGTTAGCCTCTGAACTTCTTTGATGTTCCTGGGAGGGGCCATGTCTATTATGGCCTGAATTTTTTCGGGGTTCGCCTCGATACCACACTGGTTGACGATGAAACCGAGGAACTTTCCTGAGGAGATGCTGAATGCACACTTCGCCGGATTGAGCCTCATGTTGTGGGTTCGAAGTGCCCCAAAGGCCTCTTCCAGGTCGGCGACGTGATTCTGACCCTGTTGGCTTTTGACGAGCATGTCGTCGACGTACATATCCATGTTACGTCCGATTTGATCTTTGAAGACTCGGTTAACGAGCCTCTGGTAAGTAGCACCGGCGTTCTTCAGCCCGAAGGGCATAACCCGGTAGCAGTAAAGTCCTCTGTCTGTGACGAAGGACGTCTTGGCAATGTCGGGAGGAAACATCTGGATCTGGTTGTAGCCTGAGAAGGCATCTATGAAGGATAAGAGCTCGTGACCCGATGTGGCGTCGATAAGGGCATCGATGCTGGGGAGGGGGAACGGATCCTTGGGGCATGCCTTGTTGAGGTCGGTGAAATCTATGCAAATCCTCTAGCTCCCGCTCACCTTGTTGACCATGACGACATTCGCCAGCCACTCAGGGTAGCTGACCTCTTGTACGAAATGCGCAGACAAGAGCTTGTCTACTTCCGCGTTCACCGCCTGTTGTCGCTCTGGAGCGAACTTACGCCTCTTTTGGACAACCGAATTCGACCCGGGGATACCGGACATGTCAGAGGGTTTCCAGGCAAAGAGGTCGACATTGCGGTGAATACAGGCGATCAGGGCGGGCTTGAGGTCGGGCGCGAGGGAGCAGCTCACTCGGAAGTGCTTCGACGCGTCCCCTATCTCGAATGAGACATACTCTAGCTCGTCTGCCAGCTCTGGTTCTGGCTGGGTCCTCTCGGGCTCTAGTTCGAGGGAATCGAGGAGAAATACACCGCTCCCGATGGCCGTCATGTAGCACGAGCGTGCTGCTTCTTGATTTCCTCGAAAAACACTGACACCAGTGTTGGTAGGGAACTTCATCTTCTGGTGGTAGGCCGAGGGAACCACCTGGAGCGAGCAGAGCCCGGGGCGACCGAGTATGGCGTTGTAGGCTGCCTTGACGTTCACAACCATGAAGTCCATGGACTCGGTTCTTCTGTTCGGGGTCGTACCCGCCATGACGTCTAGGGTGACGATCCCCTCTATTGTCACTGGGACGCCAGAAAATCCGTGCAAGGTATATCTGGCTGGCTTTAGCCTCTCACGGGAGAGCTTCAAGTTCTCGAATGCTTCCAGGAACAAGATGTTGACTGAGCTCCCGTTGTCCACGAGGATTCGTTGGGCCTCGAAGTTCGCCATGCTGAGGCTGATGACAAGTGCGTCACAATGAGGGAGTCGGACTCCCTCCAGATCCTCCCCTGAGAAGGAGACAGGAAGTTGCTGGACCTGGGGAGAGAGGGCCCTGGACGGTGTTGACATCCCGGACGAATGACTTATGGGAAGTGTTGGATTCCCCTCCCATGGGCCCTCTGTGGATGCAATGCAAGATTGCCTGACCCTCGGGCTCCTCGGGCTCCGGATCCCACTTGGGGCGCTGTCGGGGTGCTCGAGGAGGAGGGGAATCCCTCCTGTTTCTGGTATCCCTCTGTTCCCGGGCACCTTCTTGAATTCCCGGAGGTACCTTCGTTGGATGAGGGCCTCAATTTCGTCCTTCAGGGCACGAAAACGATCTGTGTCGTGCCCATTGTCCCGGTGGAAGCGGCAGTAGAACCGCTGATCCCTCTTCTTGCTGGTGTTGTTGGACGGTCGAGAGGGAAACTACACGAGGTCGCTGTCTTCGATCGCTAAGAGGATTGTCGACACGTTCTGCATCAGCGGAGTGTACCTCTCGAAGCGGGGGACCGGCGGAACCTTCTTCGTGGCGCACCCGTCTCTCGGAGCTTTCTTCGCTGGCTCGACCTCTTCGGCCTTGCGCTTCCCCTTCCCTGGAACTTCTTTCAAGTCCTCTGGATTCAGGGCCTCTTCAGCCCAGTTGTACTTTTCGACCCTATTGAGGAGGTCGGAGAAATCTATCGAGGGCCTCTTCGCCAGGGAGGCCTTCAGTTGTCCGTGATGGACGTTGTGCCGGAATGCTGCCGAGGCGACCCCTGGGTCGAGAGAGGAGACCGATCTCGCCTCAGCGGTGAATCTTCGAACGAACACCCAGAGCGACTCTCCTTCCTTCTGCTGGAGGCCAAGTAGGGACGCACTTGTCCTTTCGGCCTTTCGGCTTGTCACAAGGGCGAGGAAGTTGCCCTCCAATTGGTCGAAGGAATGGATGGAGCCGGGGGTGAGCTTCGAGAACCACTCCCGAGCCGGACCCCGGAGGGTGGCAGGGAAGGCGCGACACAGGAGGGGATCCGATGCGCTGTGAATCATCTGAGGGTTTTGAAGCCCTCCATGTGATCAGCAGGATCGCCCTCCCCGTCATAAGTCTCGAACTGAGGTGGGCAGAAGTTCCGGGGTATTTCTGCTCGCAAGATGGTGGTGGAAAAAGGAGGTCGGATGGGCCTGTATCCCTGGGCCGGCCTCGGCCCGCCGTCCCCAAAGTGGTTAAGGTGGTCCTCCATTTCCTGGAGGCGCTTCAAGATGTCGTCGTCATACTCTGGCTAGATGGTCGGGACGTGGGACACGCTGGCCTCGGCATCCGAGTGGGAGCGAGAGCGGCGGACGCTGCCATCGACGGGGGGTCCCCAGATGGCCTCCATGATCTCTTTCCGGAAGTCTTGAAACTCCTGGTGGGTGACTGGGGCTCGCTCTGCTCGGTTTTGCCAAGCCGATGGGCCCCGGCTGACGCGGCTGAGTGCTGGCCCTTGCCCTTGGGACGGAGGTTTGGGGTGGTTCGAGGTCGAGTTGGAAGCAGCCCCTCCCCTAGATCGGCTGGCCTGTCTATTCTGGATCACCCCCCGTAGGTCGGGCTGGACTGGTCGGGAGGCACCCGGTTGGAGTCTGTGACTGACCCTAGGGTTGTTGGATGCCTGAGCATCGGCGCTGACGCCCTGTGGAGGCACGTCCTGCCGACGTGCTAAGGTAACAGCTCTCGTGGCTTTGGACGCCATGTGAGCTCAGGTTGACAGGGTACCGTTGATGGCTGAGCTCGGGACGGCGTCTGCAATAGAGTTTCCCATAGACGGTGCCAACCTGATGCGGTTTGTTTTTGGGAGGCGTGTGGGTGCACCAGGTGTGAGTTCTTACTCGATTTGTATTGGTGGAGGAAGCTCCTGTGCGGCCGACCCTCAGCCGGGCGAACGGTACGGAGGTAGGTTGGAGTGAGGTGGAGGTTGGCTGCTCGGCTCGGATCGGGATGCTCGGATCCGAGGTCTCGTGTACTTGCAGACGGTCTAGGAATACCGGGGTTGATCCCGATGGCAGACCCTCTGACGATCTAGTCAGCTACTGAGAGAGAATAACAATAACTAGGGTTTGAGTGGGAAAAGATTGATTACCTGGATCAAGGGGTAGAGGTCTGGTTTTTGTAGGAGAATCCAACCGGGTCTGGACCCGTTTGGGGCCGGGTCTGGACCCGGTTGCCTGTGGAGTTGAAGCGATGGAAACCCGGGCGGTAGAGGGCTGACGTGGCAGAGGCCCGGGCGATTTCCGGGCTGACGTGGCAGAGGCCCGGGCGGTTTTCCGATGTTGACGTGGCGGATCTGGATGATCTGGAGGTGCGCGTATTCTGAGGGGATCCTGTGGCCCAGGAGGGGCCACGTCATCCGACCCATATCAGTAGTAAAGATTAGAGAAGATTAAAGTACTAGTTTATTCCAAGTATTTTGGGTTGGATTGCATAAAACCGTTTGCTATATCAATGTACTTTTGAAAACCTACAAGCATATGAGCAAAAAGATTAGAATTTTTTATTATATGCCACTTTTTAAAAATATTTGCAATTATAGGATAGTTGCCAAAGTATTTACGTTTGTGGACTCAACAACTAAACTCGTTATTCCCAACGTGAGTTTAGTTGTTTCATGCTTGCCGTTGGACACAACAAGTTTAGCGCTAATTTTTTGAGAAACTCGCCGTTCCCAATAGCGAGTTCAGTTCATAAATTTTAATGAAGACTCGGTGTTCCCAATGGCGAGGACATTTATACTAGACTCGTTATTGGGAATGACGAGTTTAGTTATTAAAAATAATTCTATGGAGTTTTTTTCAAAAATTCACTAAGTCCAACAGAATGTTTCACTTTCTGTGAAATTTCCTACATTCTCGCCGTTCCCAACAGCAAGTCTAGTATAAATGTCATCGCCATTGGGAACACCGAGTCTTCTTTCAAAATTTTGAACTAAACTCACTATTCCCAACAACGATTCTAGTATAAATGTCCTCGTCATTGGAAACATCGAATCTTCATAGAAAATTTTGAACTGAACTCGCCGTTGGGAACTGCGAGTTTTTCAAAAATTAGCACTAAACTCGTCGTGTCCCAACAACGAGCATGAAACAACTAAACTCGTTAGGAACGGCGTGTTTAGTTGTTGAGTCCACGAGTGCAAATACTTTAGTAACTGTCCTCAATCTGCAAATATTTTTAAAAAGTGTCTTATAAAATAAAAAAATTCAAAAGATTATGTAAATTACTCTATTTAAAAAGTATTACCATTGATCATCTCTTCAATTTTTGGGATGGACCGACCAAAATACAACATTTTTATATGAAAATCAGGAACATTTTTTTTCTTCCAAATAAAATGGTTATATGTTGGAGCTAGGTCTCAAGAATGAACATTTAACCATCCCAACAAACCTTTATCTCTACTATTTTAATAGGAGAGTTGGGGTTGTAAACAAACAAACCCTAATTTTGTAACTGAGCAAACCCGTGTAATATACGGCTAAACTAAATCCCCAAACAAACCCATCTGATGCACGTGCAATCCCTACAAAAAAAAAACCCCTTCATCTTCTCTGTTGGAAAAACAAACCCTAAATCAAAAATATCTCTCCTCCTCCCTTCCACCCAACGTCGCGCCCTCCTCCTGCTCAGCCGCCCTCCCCATCGCGCACCCACGTCCCGCCTCCCCGCTAAGCCGCCCTCCCCCGCGCCTCCCCGTCCCGCCTCTTCGTCCCGCCTCCTCGCCTCCCCGCTCAGCCTCCCTCACCCGCGCGATGGAGTCACCACCCTATGGAAGGTTGGATCAGTTTCAGATTTTGTGTGGTCTGATACACCACTCGCTTTAGTGTTAAGGTAATGTTCTTTTATAGCATCCTGTAAATAATAAAATTTTCATCTTATATAAGAAATCTTACCTATATATCTGGTTTGTATAGAGCCCCAGAAAAGCCAAGCAAGTGCTCATTGTCTTCCATAGGATGGAATGCCGGAGGGAGAATTTGCCACTAGAGCATTTGGATGTCTTCTCCAAGGTTGTTTTTCTTTTTTATACCCATTTCCCCCATTCGGTTTACTCATATTATTTTTACCTAGATTTTGCATTTTATCAATTTTAATGGATTTCTTTGCGTATTGCTTATGTAGATATGTTCTACATGATCTTAAAATTTGATAATAGCTCACATAGTTGTGAGATATATGATGTTTCCTGTTATTTTGACCACAGAAATACTCAGAACTGAAGAATGATCTCATTCGGACTGAACGACATTTGTTAAAGGAAATGGGTTTCATCTGCCATGTTGAACACCCTCACAAGTTCATCTCAAACTACCTAGCAACACTTGGGATCCCGCCAGATCTGAGACAGGAAGCGTGGAATCTTGCCAATGACAGGTATTAAAAGATTAGAAAAAATATTTTGACACATCTGTGTTGCGGGGGTGTTAATTGATATTTGATACAAAATAATCTGATTCAAAATTGTTAATTTGGCTTGAACTTTGTACTTGTTTATTGGATCTATTATTAGCCCGTTTATAAATGGATACAACTACATTATTATTGTGCTTGGTCATCCAAAACATATCTGAATGGCATCCGCTTAACCCAATAATGTACAAGCTTTTACTCCATTTTCATTTAAAGAATTTGTTATTCTCATTATCTTGCAGAAGGATAAGGATGATGATTCAGACATCGAAGTAATCAATAACATCTCTACTATTATTAAGGTAATGAGCTAGCTATATTGCCCATGATGTGGTGGAGGGGAGCTCGGGTGAGGGGCGGAGGCAGCAACAAGGTGGAGCAACGGATTCGATGAGACCTCCTTGGCAAAATATCTTTCTTGACATTAAGGTACCCAAAAAAATCATATTTTATTCCATTTTGTGCTAAATTTTTAGGTAATTTCAGCATTGTATTAATGTAGATCAAATTTTAATTCTTTTTCATGTTTGGGTGTTAGATGAGTAAGTTCTATTCAATGGATGGTTCTGAGGTTGATGAGAATTTGGTTACAGCTTCAAATGCAAAGGTATTTATTTATTTGTTTATTCATTCATGCAAAACCCATCTTATTTCTTTAACTTTTTTGGGGTGAATAATTGATTTTAATGACCTATAAAACATGTAATTTGTAGGCCAATCTTCATTGTTAATGGATTTCTTTTGTTTGATTTAATTCTTTGAAACTGATGTGTAATTGATTGAAAATGCAGAATTGATTCCGAATTGTTTGGTTTTGAGATATGATATGAAGATGAGAAGGATATTATTGTGCAGTTGCATGAAGGAATGTGCAAACAACTTTCTCCATTTCTGAGTAGAGTACATGAATTATTTCTGGTCATAGAAGCAGGGAGGCCCAAAAGCAAGTCTGGAATACAAGCATTATGTTCTTTGCATGTATCTCTTGACAGAGCCATTAACCTAGTTCAGCATTGTGCAGAATGCAGCAAACTTTACTTGGTGAGGTTTCTTTTATTTCCTATTGCAAGTGTTTGTTTGTTTTTCTTAATATAAATTTAAATATGTCGCCAAATAGTCTGATTTTGTTGAAATTTGTTACAATAACAAGAATGAAGTTAAATATAATGTTTATCTCCGGAAATGGGATGCACATGTATAAAACATTCAATCTCTCAATGGATGAAATTTCGAGTAATAAAATCGAGCTGATACTAGGTGTCAGCTTAATTTCCCTTACCTTCAAACAGTGCATTTACCCAACAATGTGTTGTTGTGTAAAAAACGTTAGGTTTTTCTTTTCTTTTGGCTATTTACCTGACAATGCATTTTACCTTTGCGAAACTCCTATGAAGTTCCATAAGCATGGGGCATATGGCAATAAAGCTTGGGAGGACATTTCACAATAAGAGTGTGATTTACCAAAAGAATTGATAGCAGGTCTTCACTTGGGTTACTTCAATGTCGTGTTTAGGAAAACCACATTATTTCTTCCACCTTGGCTCTTATGGCCTAACCACATTTGACTCCAAGCGACTAAAGGCAATAATGAGACATTGTTCCTTTTGTTTCATCAACATATTAGTTGGATTATCTTTGGTACAGTCTTCACCACTCTGATGTCATTTAGTCAACACTAGACATGCATCGCACGTGCATTATACTAGTTATGTATGGTGCAATTCAGTGGCAAAAATAAATACCGTTGAAGGATTTATTTTTTGAATTCAAATAGAGAAGTTGGAGAACCAAAGGCAAGAAAAATGTCTAATTTCTCAAAAAATATCTCTAATCTCTAATCTCTAATATTATAATGGGAGAGTTGGGGTTGTCATTTGTCAACATACAAATCCGTGCGTTCCACGTGCAACTTCAACTCTCTCATTAATTACAACAAAAATAAACAAATGAAAAAAATTCCACCTATTTAAAACGTGCAACGCACGTACAAAACAATTTAATAATATTTTTCAACACTAAACATACACATATATTGTATGTACAACTCAAATTCTACTTAAAAACACGTGCATTGCACGTACAAATTGTAGTTTTTCCTCCAAAATATTTTTTCCAATTACGTGCAACGCACGTCAAACTCCAAAACTATTTTTAACACGTAAATCGCACGTAAAAATTCTCCAACTCTTATTAAAACGTGCATTGCACGCGAAAAATACTAGTATATATAATTTTCAAGTTTGCTATGTTTTATTGCTAAGCACCTTAAACTATCTTCTCCTAAATAGAAATACTTGAAGGCTTGAAGTTTTCTGTTTTTATTCTACTAGTGGTATCAATCACTCAACACCAGAGAATTTCAAACGTATAACTTCGGTAAAACATACACACACACAAAACAAAACAAAACAAACAAATGATGTTTGACTTAAATATAAAAAAAAACACTAACATATTTGCAAAATGGATCCCGTCATTTCTCTCATATAACTCAACATTAGAGCATCCGTAGTAGTTTGTCAAATATCGATAAAATGAATATTTGGCAAACGAACGTGCTGCACTCGTTTGTCAAATATCCATTTTATCGATAAATCACTACAGTCGTGTGCTATAAATGAGAATCGATTTGAGAATTATCCATATTTGAGCGACGGCACTTCGAGTGCCGTCGCACCAAAAAAAAAAAATTTGCCGCGTCGGACGAAAATTAAAAGAATTTTTGCAATTAAAAAGCCCAAAAAAAAAAATTTAAAAATGCAAAACGAATTCCTCCTTGGACGGCACTTCGAGTGCCGTCCCAATAGTTCCGTAGTTCACGGACGGCACTTCATGTGCCGTCCTTTGCTATATTGAAAAAAAAAATAAATTACCGTTTGACTAAGAAAGCACTTCATGTGCACTTCCATGTATTTTTTTTTTCATGTGCACTCCCATGCAAAAAAAAAAAAATTACCGTCGGACGGCACTTTGTAACGCCCCGAATCCCAAATACACTGAATTCGAGATGTTCTACAGAATCTTTTCGCTTCTCTTAGTACAATTTTACAAGGAAAATCAAACTTTTCACTTTACATCAGAGTTTACATCAATATTACATTTACATTGCACAGCGGAAGTAAAATTTACAACAATGAACCAAATGTACAACAACATTGAGAAATCTTTAAGCATTTGTTCCTCTTTAATCTTTTTCATGCCATTCATCCTGCATACAAAACTGTGGGTACGTCAGTTTATTCAACCGACGATAATTATACATGGACATCCTCTCTATGCCAGAAACAGTATAACGATTCTCATTTCTTAACAGATCACAAACTTGTTCACATATCAAATATAAAGTAAAAGGGAAAATCTTAATGATGTCGTGTCGTGATTGTGCACTTAATCCTTAATGCAATTGTTCATATTAGATGACACTAATGCGCACTTGTTTGGATTCTATGCATCCCATACTACATAGGTCCGAGGGCAAGCCTCTTATTCGTTCTTCATCTTTGTGGGGTTCAATCCCTCGCCATGACTTAATCTACTACTGTAACTATGGTGAGTATCCTAGATGATCTATGAGTATAAGCTCGTGTACAGAAAACCTGGAGGGGAACCCCACGCCATGTCTTGACTCATCAAGCATGCATTCTGTGGCAATTCAGCCTCCTTCATGGCACACGATCCTCTTGCAGTCACCAAACACCCCACAAGCGTGACTAGAGTTCGATCATTCTGAGTTGTGCCCACGCCATGTCTTGACTCATCAAGCATGCATTATGTGGCTCACACACCCGCACCGTAAACCCTAGTTCTCATACTCGTGTTTTTCTCTCACTTTCATCACATCTTCACTATGCACTAATCCTTAGTTTTTATTAGAATCATGAACAAAATCAAAGCTCTAGAGTTAGCCTCTCCACTAAACCGGACTTATTCATTCATTCAACATGACCAACCTTGGTCTTTCTTTTCAAATTTCATTTCATTTCATTTCATTTCCAATGCCGGGGGAGACTTAGCTACTCTTTTGTTTCAATTTCCAATTCACAATTTCCAATTTGAGCATTTCAACTCATGAATTCATTTAATAGTCTCATAGACTTTCTTCACCATGATCTTAGCTTTCATATTCATTTAATTCTCAATTCGAGTCTATGATTCATTTCATGTAAATTCATGCAGCAAAAAATAGAGTTTACCAACATCAACCACAAGATTCACAACTTTTAACATAAACCAAATAAGATCTCTGACATATCAAAGTGTTCTGGACAGTCGACTGGGAGAAAGTCCAGTCGACTTGTTCAGTCAAAATCAAGTTCATCATAACTGCTCAGGAGAGTCGACTGCTGCACATGGCCAGTCGGCTGCTCCGTAATTTTCCATGTTCAAAATATCATTCACGTAACAGTCGACTGTCATTCCATCAGTCGTCTGTCCTGGGGCTTCAACAGTACATTTTAATACTCTGCCCAGTCGACTTGCTACATGCATTAAGTCGTCTGAACAGGTTAACATTTCAATTTAAGGAATTATCTTTCCATCTGTTCTTCCATTCACATGCATCATTGAGTCACATTACAATATATTCATACTACATAAACATGTAATTTCTGAGCTGTTCACTAACATCACGACATATAATTTCACATAACTAATATTTCCTTTCTCAAGGGAAAACATGCACTTTCATTTACTCATCATTTACTTGCAGAAATAAACACTAAATCTCAATTTATCACACTAGAAAACCACCATAAAAATACCTCATTTCATGGAATTCTGAACTATTCATAATTTACTTCGATATCTCAGTCGGCTGTTTACATCAGCAGTCGACTGTACGGGTTATTCCCAGTTTTACTAATTATCACTAGTTCTTTTTCCATCCGTTCACATCTCCTCCATCATATATAACATGGGGGATATGAATTTAGCAATCATACTATCACTTCTGTTTGTACACATGTACGCCATTAAATTAACAATCATGAGAGAACATTCGCCTCGTACCAGTCGACTTGTCCAAGTGACAGTCGACTATACAGGCCCATTCCAGTCTTATTTTCAGTGTCATTACTACATTATTAGTCCCTCACGACCTTCATCATAAACATACACAGGGCAATCTAATATGTTTAAACTTACTTTCCACAAGCATGGTAGCAATCATCATAGCCATAACATATTTTCTACATTAGAAGTCCTGAGAAACACCCGCCTTATTGACGAAAAATAACCGAATCCAGAAAGCTTCTTAATGCACTGCACGACTCCTTGCTCCTTGCTCCACACCGAAGCTCTACTGCAGAGATGATCGGCCTCCAAAGGTACAGTCACACACAACTCTCTCACAATATATCTCTCTTACAATATAATCTTAGTGTAAAAGAAATAGATGAATGAGAGGGGTATTTATACACCAATTTAGGTGAGATGGAGGGCTAAGATTTAGTAGATAGTTATAGGATCAAGGGCTAGGATGAACTAGGGAGTTGAAATAACTACCCACATCTCAAGTAACCACCCATGACTAGACCCACTCTCTCTCAATCCGGCCAAGAAAGAGTGCTCATGCACGTGTACGTGAATTGCACGTGCATGCACTAGTCACCCAACTTGTACACAAATAAAAAGTCTTTAAAAGTGTTACACATTACAAGCTAAAAAAAAGAATTAATTTCTGGGCTTAAATTGATTGAGCCAAGATAATTTATTTTAAAAGAAAATAAAATAAATAAACTAAATTTTGGGCTTTAGGAAAAAGGCTTTATAGAAAACAAATCAAAGGCACATGTTTAAATATTTTTACTCATCATGATGAAAATGATAGCCAAAATATTACACGTGCACACTACGTGCCAAAAATATAATTTTTCATTAATTGAAAAATCAGGGCATTACACACTTCATGTGCCGTCCATCATTTCCATGGCAAATTTTTTTACACTTTTGGCTCCGACGACACTTCATGTGTTGTCGCTCCTTGTATTTTTTTTTTATTTTTGGCGATCGGACGGCACACGGCACTTCGAGTGCCGTCCCACAAAATTAAACGATATATTTTTTTTTCTCTCCGACGGCACTTCATGTGCCGTCGCTTATTATTTTACGATAGATTGCTAAAAAATAGCTTTTAATGAGTGCAGCAAAAGTTCGATTCTTATTTCTATTTATCCATATATTCATTTTTTCACCTTTAATGACTACAGATGCTCTTAATCACATTTGACATTGCTAACTGTATTAGTGAAAAAGAAAATTTATTTCAAGATCCATGCTAGAGGTTAATTTATATTTAAATCCAATGAGTTTCTTAAATATTAAACCACTAAGCTCCATAAAACTTATTGTCTTTAGACTCATTTATTCTTTTTAATTAAATTATTTACTGACATAGATATATTATTTTTTGGTTGTCATATATTACCCGTTATAACCGTTATAAGAAGGAAATAAAAATTTTTCCCTTTTCATTTTCTTTCTGTAACACATCGCAAAATTGAGTAATGACAATTTTGTCCTCGTGTATTATGCACGTGTATTTTGTACCGTTACGAGTAACATTCGTAACATATTTTTATATAAATGTCATAAGTATCTTATATTCTGATTATTTATATGTTTTTCGTTTTCTCAAAATTCATTTTAATTCTATTTTTAGCCAACTCAAACATTTATTTTAATCATTGTGTTTTACGTGTATTGCACGTGTTTTCAATGCACGTGTCGATTACGTAAATTTCACCATTACGTGAAATATCCGTAACATTATCAAAATAAATATTTTCGTATGTTATATTCCGAGTATTTATAAACATTTTTCCGTTAATCAAATCTATTTCATATTTTGAATATTTTTATGTGCAATTTATTTCTAAAATTTCCTAAGATGTCATGCACAATTTTTATTCTCATTTTACTCACACTAGTATTTCTCACTAGGGATGGCAAGTGGGCTGTGTCAACTGCCGACCGCTCGGTTAACCCGACCCGTGTAAGTGTTGGGCGGGTTTGGGTCGAACCCGTGAACAGTAACGGGTCGACCCGGGTCGCCTAAATAGCGAATCGAACCCGTTAAAAATTACCCAACCCGCCCGCCAACCCGCGGGTCGACCCGCGGATTACGAACCGTTGGACCCGTTCGGGTCAAACGTTCGACCCGTCACGGGTCGACAGTTGACCCGCGGGTCAAACGATCCGTTGGGGGTGGCACTGTTCACCAGAGAGAGCCAAACGGCTCTCATAGCCGTTTTGCTTGTTTTTTTTGGTTTTTTTTAAATTTTAGCCTATAAATACCCCCCAAAACCCCACCAAAAAAATCACACCTTACTCTCTTACTCTCTCTACTATTATTACTCATTTCTAAATAATTTGTGAACAATTGAAGTATTGAATAAACAAGTGTTCAAGGCATACACACAATCAATTTTCGATCGTATCGAAATCAAAATTCAACGTCTTCAACTCTTCAACTCTCGTCCAACTCCAAGTGATCAAGTTTTCAACTCTCTTACAAGCTCTCCCCAACTCTTCAATTCCGAATTTGAGGAATTTTACTTCTACTTCTATTTTTATTTTCACGAATTTTTTTATATACGCGTATCCACGGTGAACGGTATCAAAATTTTATACCCCTCTTCTTATTTTATTTTTGTTGTAGTTCTAATTATTGTTGGTTTTTTGATCTTCTCTATCTCAACCCTCTTGTTTTCTAGATTTTTTTTTTATAATTCATTGTTCCTACATTGTGTAGTTTTTTTTACATACATTACTACATTATGTCTAGTTCACGCGGTAGCGGTCGTAGCCAAAGTGGGCAAGATTCGTCCTCCTCTTCCCGTAGGCCACCAGTTGTCCCAATTAGTGAGCCCGCTCAAGAGTACCATGATCCTCCTACCCAACAATGGGGTACACACGACGAGGTTATAGGTGACATACAATTAGAAGAAGAAGAACAACAACAACAACCAACCGAAACCACACAACCCCGTAATAGTAGAAAAAATAAAGGAGAAAGTAGTGATTGACATAAGTTTTACGATTATATCCTGGTTGAAGAAACTCTGGGTATAGGTTTGAAAGTTTGTAAAGCATGTTTTAAGGCATACAAATTTAAGAGGGGTGATGGCACCGGTATAATTAGTAGACACATCCTAAATAACTATAAAGAATTTCTTGTTGACCTACCCAGCTAACAAAAAATCAACCCTAGGACCGGTCTAGTTGATAGCCACCCTTATGATCCCGATCTTGTTCGTCGGAAAATGGCCCGATTAGTAATAAAGGAAGAGTTACCATTTTCCTATACCGAGAGTAGGGACTTGAAAATTTTTAATCAAACGGCCTTAAACCCTCATTTTAGAATAATTCCGAGAAATACTTGCAAATCGGATTGTTTTAAAGTGTACAATGAAATGAAGGACGCTTTGATTGCAATTTTATGGAGTTTAACTTGTAGAATTAGTTTAACTTCGGATTGTTGGACAGGTGTCAACAATATTCCAACGATGGAAATAACCTGTCATTGGATCGATATTGATTGGATTCTTCAAAAAAGAATTTTATCACTTGTGGCGTTGTTGTATCCCCATAGTGGCGCTGAAATAGCAAATCATATTTTAGAAATTTGTAATATTTTTCATATTCACGATAAAATTATGTGTATAAGTTTTGATAATGCATCTAACAACAATGCATCAATTAGTATTTTAAAAACCGCATTAAACCCTCCATCTGACAATATTTTTCATATTAGATGTGCATGTCATATTTTAAATTTATGTGTTCAAGATGCATTAAAAATAGCTGATCCATATATAGTTAAAATTAGAAATTGTGTACATTTCATTGCATTAAGTCCCAACATATTTCAAGAATGGGAAAATTGGTATCGGATTTAAAATGTACCTTTTAGAAGATTTCCAAAGGATGTTAAACACCGATGGAACTCTACTTTTGATTTACTACATGTTGTTACCGAATATAAAGCAGTTGTAAATGATTTTTGTATCGCAAAAATATGCACAATTTTGAAATGACTCCCACCGATTGGTATTATGCCGAAGCTTTGTTGAAATTTTTAGAACCTTTTAAAACCGCAACTTTAAAATTTTCAAAAACATATTAATCTACTTCTAGTAGCATTTTTATTTCATTAATTAGCATGATGCAAACATTTAACGAAATGTTAAATGATACTTATGTTGATGATATTGTAAAACCTGCATACAAAAATTTTTTGAAGTATTATTTTCCTCCTCCTATGTTGATTTGTGTTGGTACCGTTATGGATCATCGTATCAAATTAGAAGGTACGAAGGGTTTGATTGAAATATTTTTTGCATTACTTGGGGAAAATGTAGAAATTGTAATTGATTGCGCTACATTTTTAGTTCAATTTGAATCTACATTAAATAACTTGTATGATTATTATGATAGATATTTTGCTTCTAGTAGTACAACTTCTGTAGTTAGTTCTTCTTCTGTTACTTCTAAAGGTAAGGTTAAGAGTAAATTTGATGATAGAACATTTAATTTACTTGCACAAATTCAATCAAAAAAACCTAGAACTAATCAACCAAATGAATTAAATTGGTATAACCAACAGGATTCTGAGTCTTCTTCTTCTCCACTAGATATTTTACAATGCTGAAAAGACCATGAACACACTTATAGTATTGTGTCAATTATGGCTAAAGATTTACTAACTCTTCATATCTCTACAGTTGCTTTTGAAAGTGAATTTTCTTCAAGTGGCAGAGTTCTAACTGATTACAGGAATCGCTTGAAGCCGACACGTTAGAGATGCTCGTTTGCACAGAAGACTGGCTGAAGGCTGAAGATAGGACACAAGGGAAAGCATTATCAACATCCACAAGTGGGAGCAACTCGCCGGAAGAACAACAACAACAACAATAACAACAACAATAATAGCAACCAAAATGAAGAATTCAAGACCAACAACAACAAATTGAAGGCCATCAACTTGAAGACAGTTGTAAATAGATAAAAAAAAATTGTATTATATCTGTACTTGTTATTTCAAATTAAAAAAACTGAAGTAAATTGAAATTGTATATAAAAAATATGTTAGTGTATAAAACATATTTGTGAATTGAATTCTTCATTTCATTAGAAATTGTGAAACTTGTATAACTTAAATTCATATGAATAATATTTCATTTTTTTTGCCAATTTAACTCTTTCAATCTTATTATTATTATTACGATTTTTAATGTTTATTATTATTATTATTATTATTATTATTATTATTTTAAGTTTTTTTAAAAAAAACCTATCTATCTAAACGGGACAACCCGCGGGTCGACTCGACCCGACCCGGGTTGGACCCGAAAGGGTTCACGGGTTGGGCGGGTTGCCATTTCCAATTTTCGATCCGGCCCGGCCCGGTCCGTTTAAGCCACCAATCCGGCCCGAACCCGCCCAAGTCAACGTCCAACCTGAGCGGGTCCGGCCCGGCCAGGCCCGTTCGACCCGAATGCCAACCCTATTTCTCACGTGCGATGCACGTTTTGATAAAGATTTGAAGTTAAACGTGCGATACACGTAAGTCAGCAGTAATTAGCACGTCCGATGAATGTCTTAATTTTTAAAAAATGGAACTAAGCAGGTGATACACATATTATTTAAAAATTAAAAGGAAAAACTTTGAAGTGTACGTGCAATGCACGTGTTGAAAAATAGATTTGGAGTTGCACGTGCGATGCATATATTTGTTTTGTGACAAAAGTGTTTGTTTCTTTTTGTGACAAAAAAATATTAAAATTTGTTTATTTGTGATAAACTCTTCCATTAAATAGTAAGTAAATATATTATATTATAGATAGATGGATAGTGTTGCCGCTGATTTCGGTGTGAGGGCAATCAGATAAACTTGTAGGTTCGTGAGGAATCGAAGAGGTCAAACCTGACCCTTTCCACTGTTGTTGGGCTGGCTCCTTGCTGCTCCCGTTAACTTGCACAAACGTTCGAGACCCCGAGGTTGATACCGGCGACGAACCCTCCGATGTTCTTGTCAGTACTCAGAAAAGAATATGAAAGAGCTTTAGGTAGAAAAAGAGTGACCACCTTATAACGGTAGGAGGCAGGGGGTTTTTATAGTCGCTGAGGGGATCTGCTTCGAGATAAGAATGAATCTCTACTCCCCAGTGTGGCTGGATAGAGGTGGTTCGAACCACCTTTCTAAGGATAAGGACGGGTCAAGTATTGGATTCTGTAGGCAAGGAAAGAGACACGGGGGGGGGGGGGGGGGGGGGGAGGGAGTGAATAGTGTTGTATAAAAATTAATAACGAAATTGAACTTTTCTTATGTCCAGTCGACTTGAAAAGAGAAATAAGTCGACTGAGACGTCAGATTAGAAGAGTATTTTAGACAAGTCTGATCAGTCGACTTATAGCGAAAAACAGTCGACTTGCCAGACAAGTTTTCGAAGAGTATGTTATACCAGTCTGACCAGTCGACTTAAAGAGGAGACGCAGTCGACTGTCCAGACAAGTTTTCAAATAAGAATTAAATGCAGGTAAAGAAAATGTAAGTTTAGAGAAATACAACCACAGAGTACACACGATGTATTCTGGTTCGGTCCTCCCGACCTACATCCAGTCCCCAAGCAACCCACTTGAGATTTTCCACTATTCTTGAAAAAATACAAGAATACCCTACGGCGTTTAGACAACAACCTTGTCCAACCCGTAAACTTCTCTCACTACTAGAGAGAGCAAACCCACTCTTCAACCAAGAGTGAAAACCTAACTCTACAACCTAGAGCCCTACTCTCCAACCGAGAGGACCACTCTCACAATCCGAGAGTGAAAAAAAAAACAATAAAAGAGATACAATCAACCTATAGCCTTGTTTTGTGATTGTGATTTTTGTATAGTGGCTAATAGGTCACTTCTGAAATCAGTCCAAAATGAAATCAATGTTATATTGGACTGAGATTCAGAGAACCAAGACTTAGAAGAATTAGAGTGCTTGTTTGAATACTAGTTCTCTTTCAAAAGCAAAAACTTAAACTTTTTATCAAAATGCTTGGAACCTTTCAATGGTGATTCCTAGGCTCTATTTATAGAGAGGAATCACTAGGACGTTGTAAATCAGTTAATAAAACTGATTTAAAACGGGTATAAAACTTTTGAATTCGAAAAACAAGTTTTAAATTCTGAAATATGTCGAAACAATTTGAACAGTCGACTGGGTTGCCATGATGAGTCGACTGGCTAGAGTTTGAAAGAGTTCAGATAGTTTCGTACTAGTACAATCGATTGGTGCCATAAGGCAGTCAACTGGTACTTAACAGTTGATCTAATTCAAACTGTTTCGACCTTTAATCTTTTGAAAAACACTCAATTATAAAGATGTATGAGTGTGTGTGTGTGACAAGGTTGTTACATCAATCTAAGACTCAAAAAAATTAAGATTACAATTTGTTTTACAAGACATTTAATACCACATTGAAGCACGGGTCTTGTCTTGAGTCTTGAGTCTTGAATAAGAGCTTGAGCTTTTGTAGCTTGATCAATTTTCTTTGAGAGCTTCATTGGAGCACTTTGCACTTGTGTATCATACATAGTATGGACATTGATACATCCTGCATTATATAAGAAGTAACACAACTTTGCATTGTGTTGTAGTCATCAAAACCAAGAATCAACATTCTCTCCCTTTTTGATGATGACAACACAATAGCTTACAATAATAGAAATTTACACATGCTCAATGCTCCCCCCAATGAATGTACAAAATGCATATGTTAAAAAACATGCAAAAAAATATGCACAAAGATATGCATAAAAGTTACACACACATAGCTTTTTCTCCTCCTTTGGCATCAACAAAAAATTGGAGGAAAATAAATAGTAGAAAAAAAAACATTGTAAGAGAAGTAGAGAACAAACACATATCAAAACCAAAGCAAATTTATACATAAAAATTTGAAATACATTGTGCAAATTATGACATAAACTAGAAAATACATAAGAAGTAAAAAAATACATAGAAAAAGAGCTAATCAGTCTTCGTCATCTTCGTCTTGGGCACCCTGAGAGGGAGGAGGTGGAGGTGGAAACTGAGAAGTGAACAAGTGAGTAAGATGGAAAAGACTGGCCTCAGGAGTGTCTTGACGATCCATGATATAATTGACAGAAATGTAAAGACTCCTAGGATCATCATAATCAGCTCTAGGATGAGACGTACTAGAAGCAGAAGACCGACGAGCGGTAGAAGCTAAGGGGATAGGAGGTGTATTCCTACGAGGTGACCTAGGTGGAGAGGTGAGAAGCTTCATACGTGCTAGACTTGCACGGTCAAAGGACTCATAGTGTTTTACAACACTCGTCTTAGAATCGAGATCAACTTCATAAGCGAAGAAGATGTGAGTGAGTAAAGCACCAAAAGGAAGAAATGAAGAATGAGTCTTATGAAGACGATTAAAGATGACTTGACCCCAATTTATTTTTATATTGCCAAAAATTGCATAAACGGCTTGCTGCAACTCATGGGAATATTGGTCATAACTCCCTGTTTTGGGAATAATGTTATATGACAGTATGCGTGCAACTAGCTTAGCAATAGGAGTAATTGATCGATTGGTCATAGGAGGACCTCGATTTGGCAAATAAATTTTTGACAATATGGTGTCATCATCCATCTCAACATCTCCTGTATCAATCCCTTCATCAGACAAACCCAAAG
Organism: Hemerocallis citrina; assembly: GCA_017893485.1. Classification (NCBI taxonomy): domain Eukaryota; kingdom Viridiplantae; phylum Streptophyta; class Magnoliopsida; order Asparagales; family Asphodelaceae; genus Hemerocallis; species Hemerocallis citrina. Next base: position 402,455,130 of record CM030359.1, on the reverse strand, counting down.
TAAGTCCTAATCTAGCAGGGGTGATTTTCATGCGGATATTTTTTACTGAAGATAGTATAAATATCTTGCTACCATACTCCGATGTGAAAACCTTCATATTTGTGTAAAACAAATATATAAGTTGAGGGTAGTAAGAGGGTTGGTTCACCAAGGACAACAAATCAAATAATCCACATTGTTCAAACAATGGGACTAAAGGAAACCTATCAAGATCCAGAAAATTAACGAATCTTCCCGGAAAAATGACAATATAACAAATGATGTACCATTTATCAATAAGACTTGGACTTCTTAATTACTGGAGATAATCCTTTGTGGATTGTCCCTCCTCAACATTAGAACTACGGGATCTTTTAGGAGGCATAAGGGTAAACTCTAGAAAATAAACAAAGAAATGAATCAAGGGATTATACCAACAATGAGAGGTAAAGAGAAGCACAATAGCTTCAAGAGACCTTGGAAAACCACTTTAAATTGGAAAGAAAGCTTCGATTTCGGCTTCAAAAACTGGAATAGCCAATGGGTTTGAGAGCAGCCGACTTCTAGAGCTCGGTTTGGAGAGAGACAGTGAAAGAGAAAGTGAAAAAGAGGGGAAGTAAAAATTAGGGCTTGTACTAAGAATCAATGGCTAAGATTGAGGCTGGAGGAAATCAAAGGTGCAGAACGGTCAAAGGGTAACAAAAAGTAAAAGATGCGCCTCAAAAGAAGTGCCAATTTCGAATCTGAAAGAAGAGCTGATTCGCGACAGTCGACTGGAGTGTAGGATCAGTCGACTTAGTCGAGAGCAAAATAGATAAACGAAAATAGCAATAACACAACTGGCAGTCGACTTAGTAATGTTCACAGTCGACTTTCCAGAGCATGAATTTCAGATATAGATAGGTAAAAACACTGGGTCAGTCGACCGAAAAGAAGTTTTAAGTCGACTTATCAGAGTTAAAATTTCAAGAAACATCATGAAACTAAAAATTCCTAGTTCTCTTATAAAAGTGATAAAAGTGTCTTCCTTAAGTGGTTTAGTAAAGATATCTGCTACTTGTTTATCAGTAGAAATAAAGTCTAAAGAAATATCTCCCTTTAAAACATGATCACGTAGAAAATGATGTCTAATATCAATGTGTTTCGTACGTGAATGTTGAACCGGATTTTTAGATAAGTTAATGGCACTGGTATTATCACACATTATAGCAGGTTTTGAAAATGAAATACCATAGTCTAATAGGGTTTGTTTCATCCACAAAATTTGGACACAAGCCAAACTTGCAGCGATATATTCAGCTTCTGTAGTAGATAGGGATATCGAATTTTGCTTCTTACTGCACCAAGATACTAGGGAGTGTCCCAAAAAGTGACACGTTCTACTAGTACTTTTTCGGTCAGTTTTACTACCGGCAAAATCCACATCACTATATGACAAAAGTTGAAAATTATCGGTGCGTGGATAAAATAAACCATACTCAGACGTGCCTTTAATGTATCTTAAAATCCATTTCACAGCTTTTAAGTAAGAGTCTTTAGGACTTGACTGGTATCTAGCACACAAACATACACTAAACATAATATCTGGTCTACTAGCAGTTATATATAAGAGTGAGCCAATCATACCTCGATAGAGTTTTTGATCGACACTCTTACCTAATTCATCTTTGTCAAGGGTAGTGGTAGTAGCCATACATGTGGTCTTAGTACTACTTGTGCTATCCATGCCAAATCGTTTGAGTAATTCCTTAGCATATTTTCCTTGATTAATAAATATGCCATTTGGTGACTGTTTAATTTGTAGTCCAAGAAAATAATTGAGTTCACCCATGTGACTCATCTCAAACTCATTTTTCATGGTATTAGCAAACTCTTGACATAGATTACTATTAGTAGAACCAAAAATTATGTCATCTACATATATTTGTATGATCAAAATATCGGTCTCAGTTCTCCTAAGAAACAAAGTAGTATCTACTTTACCTATTTCAAAACCTATTTATAAAAGAAAATTCTTCAATCGATCATACCAAGTACGAGGTGCTTGTTTAAGACCATATAAAGCCTTTTTCTATATAAAAACATGGTTTGAGAATTGTTCATGTTCGAAACCAGGTGATTGCTTAATATAAACATCTTCCTTTATAAACCCATTAAGGAAAGCACTTTTAACATCCATTTGGAAAAGTGTAAAATTCATCAAATAAACAAAAGATAATAAAATACGAATTGATTCTAGTCTAGCAACAAGAGCATATGTTTCATCAAAATCTATGCCTTCTTGATTATACCATTGAGCAACTAGTCTAGCTTTGTTCCTAACGACTTGTCCTGATTCATTTAACTTATTTTTGAATACCCATTTGGAACCAATTATAGTATGATCAGGAGGTCATGAAACTAAATCCTATACATCATTCCTTATAAATTGGTTTAACTCATCTTGCATGGCATTCATCCAAAACTCATTCTCACAAGCTTTTTGTATATTCTTTGGTTCAAAATCCGATAAGAAAGTTGTGTGAGAAATCATGTTAACATGAGATCTTGTCTAAATACCACGTGAAATGTCACCAATTATTAAGTCATGAGGATGATTTCTAACTTCAACAAAAGATTTTAGTAAAGTTGGAGACATCACAACAGGATCAGTCGACTTGACTAGTCCATTAGCCGACTGATTCACATCAGTCGACTTGACTTCCTTATCAGTCGACCTATCCGCAAGGGTAGTTTGCTCTAAAGATGTAATAACCTTATTTAAAGGTGATGAATCAGTTTCATCATCTTCAATTAAAGTTGATGAAGGCAGAGATTCATCAAATACAACATGCATGGATTCTTCAATAGTCAATGTTGACTTGTTGAAGATCCTATATGCCTTACTCCTATTTGAGTATCCTATAAAGATACTCTCATTAGATCTAGGATCAAACTTATCTAAATTATCTTTAGTGTTTAAAATGAAACACTTACATCCAAATATTTTGAAGTAAGATATTTTAGGAATTCTATCAAAAAATAGCTCATAACATGTTTTCATAAGCTTAGGCCTAATCAATATTCTATTTAAAATATAACAAGCTGTAGCAACGGCTTCAGCTCAAAAGTACTTAGGTAAATTGCTTTTAACAAGTATGGTACGTGCACACTCTTGCAAAGTCCTATTCTTTTTTTCGACCACTCTATTTTGTATTGAAGCTCTAGAAAATGCAAATGAATGAGTTATACCATTCTTGTTGCAATATTCTGCAAACGTTTCATTCTCAAATTCTCCACCATGATCACTTCTAATAGTGACTATGGTTAGAGGTTTTTGATTTTGAATCCATTTACAAAAATTTACAAATTCATCAAAAACATCATTCTTATATTTTAAAAAGAAAGTCCAAGTGAATCGTGAAAAATCATCTACTAAAATAAATACATACCTACTTTTATTTAAAAAAGCAACTCAAGTAGGGACAAATAAATCCATGTGGATTGATTCGATAGGCATACTAGTAGAAATTACTTCTTTTGTTTTAAAAGTAGATTTAATTTGTTTACCTAGTTGACATGCATCACATAACTTATCCTTTTTATAGGATAGTCTTGGCAGCCCTTTAACTAGGTTGTTCTTAGACAATTAAGCAAGAGTTTTCATATTCACATGGCCAAATTGCTTATGCCATAGCCAAGAATCATTATTAGAAGCTACTAAGCAAAAGTCATTCGAAAAATCATATGACTTTAAACACAATTCATAAATGTTATTCTTCCTAAATCCTTGAAAAATTATATTTTGCATGGTAGAGTCGTAAATTAAACATGCATCTTTTTCAAAAACTATTTTATATCCCTTATCACACAATTGGCTAATACTCAACAAATTATGCTTAAGTTCACTAACTAGACTAACATCTTCTATTGAAGGGTTAGTGTGCTTACCGACCATGCCTATTCCATGACCTTCCCTTTGTTGTCGTCATCGAATGAGACTGTTCCTCCATCAATTTCTTGTATGGAAGATCGGAGGTTGGCATGACCAGTCATGTGCTTTGAGCATCCGCTATCAAGTATCCAACGATCTCTTTTAGGTACCTATAAAATTTTCAATGTGAATATGGTACCCTTTTCACTAGGTCGAAAAAAGATTAGTTCTTGGGAAACCAAACACAAAGAGCATTTGATTTTTCACCAAATGCAGAAATATAATTTACAGAGTTACATACAGTAAGAATATATGAATTTATGTAAGTAGTTCTATCTTTCAGACTCAGGTTGACTGAAACCCATATATTTTTGCTCTGTCCAGTCGAATTTACCGAACCTTTCAGTCGACTGTTACTGAAATCCAGTCGACTGGGAGGTAGAATAGGTCGACTTATCTGAGGTTTTCGTCTCTTTGAATGAGACTCAGAATCTCTGGACAGGCGACTAATATTTGTGTTCAGTCGACTGGTCTGAACTATAGATTTACTCTTTTCATTAAAACTTACAGTTTTTTGGCTTTTCAAAAAACTCATACAATTTATTCTTAACACTAGAAATAGATACAAGTTTATTTACACTAGTGTTCTTAGAAGCATGAGGTTTTTCAAGGGACTTTTGAAAACCAAGTCTAAATCTTTTATTAGTTTGTACTTGATTTTGGATAACATCATTTAAATTCTCCTTTCCTTTATTAAATTTAGATACATTCTTGGATATCTCTTCATAATTTTTCTTTAGAGACACAAGATCTATATCTAAACTAGAAAGTCGAGAATTTAAAGATTTCACTTCTTTATCTAAGTCAAGATTCTCTTGGAAAAGTGTTTGATTTACTTTCTCCAAGTTCTTAACTCTAATTTTTTCTTTCTTAAGCTCTTGAAAAATCTCGTTGAAAGCATCTAGTAAATCATTAGAATCATAATCATCACTTACTTAATTTTGAGAAGCCATAAAGCAAATATTAGCAACCTCGTTTGTCTCTTTATTTTCTTCTTCCGATGAAGAGTCTCTATCATTCCAAGTTGCTTGGTATGCCTTTTTGTTCTTCATGAACTTGTTCTTTATGTACTTATCCTTCTTGAAGTTGGATGCCTTTCCTTTAGATTTCGCATTCTCTAGTGGGCAATCCTTCTTCAAGTGTCCTGTCTTGTTACACTTGAAACAAGTTGGAAGTTCTTTAGTATCCTTAAATTTTGAATTAAATTTACCTTTTCTTAGGAACTTTTTGAACTTTCGTGTGAACATGGCCATCTCTTTCTCATCTTCTTCTTCATCCTCGGAGTCCGACATGGCCTTGAATGCTAGTGTCTTCTTCTTTGATTGTTGAGCTTCTAGATCCTTCTTGTGTTCTTCAAGTTATACCTCATATGCCATGAGATTTTTCACAAGATTCTCAAGAGAAAGTTGTGTTAAATTGTTGGCCTCTTCTATGGCGGTGGTCTTCTTCTCCCATTCGGGGGTTAGTGCACGAAGAACCTTCCTCACAATTTTAGATTGAGTGTACGTCTTTCCAAGTGCCACAAGTGAATTTGTAATATCTGTGAACCTTGTGATCATTTCAGACACATTCTCATTTTTCTTCATGTGGAATATCTCGAACCTGTGAACAAGAACATGTATTTTAGATTCTTTTACTTTATTAGTTCCTTCATAAGTTACCTCGAGTGTGTGCCAAATTTGATGTGCGGTTGTTGCATTTGACACACGATTGAATTCCTCCTTGGTAAGAGTACAAAATAGCGCATTCATCGCCTTTGCATTGTTCATTGTTTGGCTCTTTATGTCGTTGTTCCATTGTGCAAATGGAATGGTAGGAGCGGTGTACTCGGTCTTCGTCATGTTCCATATCTCATAGTTGATGGACTGAAGGTAGATCTTCATTCTACACTTCCAATAGTTGTAATTGGTTCCATCGAAGAGGGGTGGCTTTTGTGTGGATTGGCCTTCATGGTATTGATTTGGATTAGAAGTAGTTTCCATTGCACTCAACCAGGCTCTGATACCAAGTGTTGGATCCTTTAGGCAAGGAAAGAGACACTAGAGGGGGGTGAATAGTGTTGTATAAAAATTAATAACAAAATTGAACTTTTTTTTCTATCCGGTCGACTTGAAAAGAGAAATAAGTCGACTGAGGTGTCAGATTAGAAGAGTATTTTAGACAAGTCTGATCAGTCGACTTATAGGGGAAAACAGTCGACTTGCCAGATAAGTTTTTGAAGAGTATGTTATACCAGTCTGACCAGTCGACTTAAAGAGGAGACGCAGTCGAATGTCGAGATAAGTTTTCGAATAAGAATTAAATGCAAGTAAAGAAAATGCAAGTTCAGAGAAATACAACCACAGAGTACACACGATGTATCTTGGTTCGGTCCTCCCGACCTACATCTAGTCCCCAAGCAACGCACTTGAGATTTTCCACTATTCTTGAAAAAATACAAGAATACTCTACGACGTTTAGACAATAACATTGTCCAACCCGTAGACCTCTCTCACCACTAGAGAGAGCAAACCCACTCTTCAACCAAGAGTGAAAACCTAACTCTACAACCTAGAGCCCTACTCTCCAACCGAGAGGACCACTCTCACAACCCGATAGTGAAAGAAAACAATAAAAGAGAACAATCAACCTATAGCCTTATTTTGTGATTGTGATTTTTGTATAGTGGCTAATAGGTCACCTCTGAAATCAGTCCAAAATGAAATCAATGTTATATTTGATTGAGATTCAGAGAACCAAGACTTAGAAGAATTAGAGTGCTTGTTTGAATACCAGTTCTCTTTCAAAAGCAAAAACTTAAACTTTTTATCAAAATGCTTAGAACCTTTCAATGGTGATTCCTAGGCTCTATTTATAGAGAGGAATCACTAGGACATTGTAAATAAGTTAATAAAACTAATTTAAAACGGATATAAAACTTTTGAATTCGAAAAACAAGTTTTAAATTATGAAATCTGTCGAAACGACTTGAACAGTCGACTGGATTGCCATGATGAGTCAACTGGCCAGAGTTTGAAAGAGTTCAGATATTTTCGTACTGGTACAGTTGATTGGTGCCATAAGGCAGTCGACTGATACCTAACAGTTGGTCTAATTCAAACTTTTTCGACCTTTAATCTTTTGAAAAACACTCAATTATATAGATGTGTGAGTGTGTGTGTGTGACAAGGCTGTTACATCAATCTAAGACTCAAAAAAATAAGATTACAATTTGTTTTACAAGACATTTAATAACACATTGAAGCACAGGTCTTGTCTTGAGTCTTGAGTCTTGAGTCTTCAATAAGAGCTTGAGCCTTTGTAGTTTGATCAATTTTCTTTGAGAGCTTCATTAGAACACTTTGCACTTGTGTATCATACATGGACCTTGATACATCATGTATTATATAAGAAGTAGCACAACTTTGCATTATGTTGTAGTCATCAAAACCAAGAATCAACATCAAGATCTCTCCATATCCTCCTGAACTGTCTCTTAACAGGTTGGGACCCGTACCTAGTTGAGCAGATCCGTTTATGGATTATTGGGCCCTAGAGAAGAGACCCAGTTCCCATTTCGGACCCGTCTGCAGGCGAGATCACCATTTTGCCCCTGTGAACTTTAAGATTCGTGCCTAATTTGAACGGTTCCGATTTAATCATATTTTTAGCCATATCACAAGCCCCCCACTCCTAAAGACTATTTGCTACAGCCTTTGGAGAGTAGTTTTGCTGTTTCAATGGCGTACATGACTTTATCGGAGTTCTTAAAGGGGGTTCGAATCTTGTTCAAGGAGCAACGATGTTTTTTTGAGCTGGTAACACGCCCAAGATTGTTCTCAGGCTCTTCTGGATTTTTGGTGATTTTTTCTCAATTTTTACATTATTTTTCGAATCATTTATTAAATTTTGCAAATCGATGATTCATTTTTCGAGAGCACCAATTAATTATACTAACTAATAATTATTTATCCAGGGGCTTAAAAATATTTCCCCGAATTTATAATTATTTTTTAGAATTTTAAATTAATTTTCCTAAATTTTTAATCATTTTTTTGCAATTTTTTAATAAATAATTCGAATTAATAAATAAAAAAAGATTAAATCACCGTATTTATGACGTGGCATGATCTGGGGCATCCATCAGCCATTGGTGCAAATATCTGAGCGATCGAACGGTAGATCAGTGCTTGGCGACATGGCTGAATCTGGAACGCTCATCAGGATCCGGCGAGCATTTCTGGGTAATCGAACGGTTGGGAGAAGAGTGGTGTTTCCTTTTTTTCAGTTCGAAAACACGTCTACTTGGCAAATTGGGTGAGCGATGCATCGAACGGTGCATCGAACTCGGCAAACGTTATGTTGAGCTCGGCAAACGGAATGTCGAGCCTAGAGAAGCGTTGGCTGGTCAACGCAATTTTGGCTATTTTCAGCTCGGAAACACATCTGTGCGACACTTGCGGTGAGCTTGGCGAACGGTGTGTCGAGCTTAGTGAACAAAATGTCGAGCATGGAGAAGCATTGACTGGTCAACACAATTTTGGCTATTTTCAGCTTGGAAACACATTTGTGCGACACTTGCGGCGAGCTTGGCGAACGGTGTGTCGAGCTTGGAGAAGCATTGGCTGGTCAATGCAATTTTGTCTATTTTCAGCTCGGAAACACGTCTGTGCGACACTTGCGGTGAGCTTGGCGAACGGTGTGTCAAGCTTGGCGAACAAAATGTCGAGCCTGGAGAAGCGTTGATTGGTCAACACAATTTTGGCTATTTTCAGCTCGGAAACATGTCTGTGCAACACTTGCGGCGAGCTTGGAGAACGGTGTGTCGAGCTTGGCGAACGAAATGTCGAGCCTGGAGAAGCATTGACTAGTCAATGCAATTTTGGCTATTTTCAGCTCGGAAACACATCTGTGCGTCACTTGCGGCGAGCTTGGCGAATGGTGTGTCGAGCTTGGCGAACAAAATGTCGAGCCTGGAGATGCGTTGACTGGTCAATGCAATTTTGGCTATTTTTAGCTCGGAAACACGTCTGTGTGACACTTGCGGCGAGATTGGCAAACGGTGTGTCGAGCTTGGGGAAGCGTTGACTGGTCAACATGGTTTTGGTTGCTTCGAGTAGCTTCTCTTTTGTCGTTTTGCATTCTGTCTGCTTCGAATTCCGTGCCTCTTGGGCTTCCTAAGGCCCATCCAGCTTTTTGGCCCAAGCCCACTAAGTGTCGCTATAAATCTCCACCCCCTTTCCTTTTTACCTCATTTTTCACTTTCACCTCGTCTGAGATTTACTCTCCTCAGAGTCTTGAACGGAGTCTCCAGTGATCTTTTCCGCTTTCCGGCGAACTTTCTGACCATGGTTGTCAACTCAACAGGTAATTTATTTTAATTTTAAGGAATGTCTAGGGTGTCTTTCAGTGAAGAGGCCTCCTCATCGGATCAGCTAGAAGTAGCCCCTCTGTCCCCTACTTCTAAGGTCGACAAGGGGAAGGGCATCGTGGATTTGTCCTCACCGGAAGTCGAAGAGGATGGCAGAGTGGCAGCTTTTTCTTCGACGGTGGTGGAGACTATATTGGAGAGAGATCGGAGGATGGGCGTGTTCAGAAGGCATTCGATCGCCGTTTCCCACCTTCGGGAAGTTCGGCAATATGGCACTGAGGAGCTAAGGCGTGCCGAGCACGGTATGACGCAGTTTTACGAGGAGAACGCATCGAGGGAACGTACGGAGGCGAACGAAATTGTCAGCATTCTCAAAGAGTCGGACCTGCGAATCATTCGGATGTGCTACATGATCCCTCCGGAGTTTGATCTCATCGTCCCTAGCCCCGGGGTCAGGTCCTGCTCTTCGTTTCCTTCCGACACATGCGTGTTTCCATTCGATGCCTTCCATACTGGGCTCCGCCTTCCCCTCCATCCCTTCGTCAGGACGGTGCTGCAATAGTACGAGGTATGCCCAATACAGCTCATGCCAAACATGTGGAGGCATGTCATGGGGTTCGTCCTTCACTGCCAAGCCACAAGGATCGAGCCTAGACTCAGCATTCTTCTTCGGCTATACAAGATCCACCAAAAGATGCGCACAGAATATCGTTTCTACCTAACTGCCCGGAAGGGCATCAAGTTGGTCGACAACCCTGACTCTGTGAAGTGCTGGAGAGATAAGTACTTTCTCGTTCGGGGTAAGAAGCTGTGGTACATCCCTATGATGTGGAGAGAAGACACGCCGAAGAGGGCGAAGATGGAGCCGACCTTGAGCCATGAGGAGGACGAAATGGTCGGCATCCTCTTGGATCGACCTACGATGCACTGGAAAGATATCTCCAAGGAAAGTCTCTTTGGAGGAGGCCTTAGTCTGATGAATCCTAGTACGATTTCTTTATGTTGATCGCACTTCTGAGCATTTCAATAGTATAAAAATTCTTAACCCTGTTCTTGTTATCTTTCACTTTAGGGTCCGCAGGTATGGACTTTGAAGATATCATGAACAGGCGTTCGACTCTGAGCGACAAGCGGGTTGAGGAGAAGAAGAGGAAACATGATGTCGTCCGACCGACATCGTCGATGGGGATCAGAAGCAAGAGCGTCGTCACTCGTGTTGTCGACTTGGAGGCTGTGCCCGCTCCTATTGCTCGGCCGGCCGGAGAACTTGATCTTTCAGCCACGCTTGCCTTTTAGGCTCCTCCTCGCACGGCGGTGAAGATAAGTCAAAGTGGTTCCGCGTGAGCTGCTCACTCGCGCCCGACCTAAAGTCCGACCTAATTGACTGCATCCGCTGTAACGTCGACCTCTTTGCAAGGAAGCCCTCTGACATGCCCGGGATCTCCGAAGATCTGATCATGCACAGGCTAAGCGTGATCCCTGGCTTGAAGTCGATCATCCAGAAGCGACGTAAGTTCGTCCCGGAGAGGCAGCAGGCTGTGAAAGTGGAGGTTGACAAACTGTTGTATGCCCGGTTCATCCAGGAGCTCAGCTACCCCGAGTGGTTGGCGAACGTCATGATGGTAAGAAATGCGAGCAGGAGCTGGAGGATCTGCATAGACTTTATCGACATCATTAAGGCGTGCCTCAAAGATCCATTCCCTCTCCCCAGCATCGATGCCCTGATCGATGCAACGTCGGGTCACTAGCTCTTATCCTTCATGGATGCCTTCTCGGGCTACAACCAGATCCGAATGTTCCCCCTGATATAGCCAAGACATCCTTCGTCACCGACCAAGGTCTCTACTGCTACCGGGTTATGCCCTTCGAGCTGAAGAATGCCGTGCTACCTATCAGAGGCTCGTCAACCGAGTCTTCAAGGACCAGATTGGTCGCAACATGGAAGTGTACGTCGACGACATGCTCGTCAAAAGCCAGCAAGGACAGGACCACATCGCCGACCTGGAAGAAGTCTTTGGCATCCTTCGGACCCACAATATAAGTCTTTGGCATCCTGCGTTCAGCGTCTCCTCGGGAAAATTTCTCGGGTTCGTCGTTAGCCAGCGCGGCATCCCGACAAGATCCAGGCGATAATAGATATGGCCCCTCCGAGAAAAATCAAGGAGGTTCAGCAGCTCACGGGAAGACTGGTGGCCATCGACCATTTCCTCTCCAAGTTCGGAGAGAAGTCCCTCCCGTTCTTCAAAGCTCTGTGCGGAACCGGGAGCTTTGAATGGGGCACTCAGCAGCAGGAGACATTCGCCCAATTGAAAGAGTACCTCGCCAATCCTCCGCTTCTTAGCAAACCCGAGCCGGGCGAGCCTCTCTGGATTTATCTTTCGGCCTCGAAATGCGTGCTCAGTGTTGTTCTCGTTCGAGAAGAAGACGGAGTCCAAAAACTGCTATACTATGTGAGCAAGGTTCTCCTCTCGGTCGAGACCAGATACGCAAAAATGGAGAAGGTGGCATACGCCCTGGTCATGGTTGCGCAAAAGAACTGCCCTTATTTCCAGGCACACTCAATTCAGGTCCTCACGGACCAGCCTCTGAAGGCCGTCCTTCACAAGCCCAAGAGCTCCGGTCGCCTAGTCAAGTGGTCGATTAAGCTCAGTCAATACGACATTGGCTATCAACCAAGGACAGCAATCAAGGGACAGGCCCTCGCCGAGTTCATCACGGAATGCATTATCTCTGAGCAACCCGAAAGTGGGGAGGCCGACCAGACGTGGAAAGTTTACGTCGACGGCTCTTCCTGCGAAGCGGGAAGTGGCACGGGCATCATTTTTTCGAGGACCTGAAAACTTCCTTCTCCAATATTCCTTCCGCCTCAACTTTCCAGCCTCTAACAACGAGGCCAAATATGAAGCTATGATGGCGGGGCTCACCCTAGCACACCTGGCAGGCGCCAGAAAGATTAGGGCCTTCAGCAACTCTCAGCTTGTGGTCAATTAGATCACCGGAGAGTACGAGGTCCATGATGATCGGGTATTTGGCCATGGTCCAGCGGCTTTTGACATCCTTTGACGATTTTGCAGTCTTAAGAATCCCAAGAGAGCTGAACGCCTAGGCCGATGCTCTGTCAAAGTTAGCCTCCTCGTCCTTCGAAGGTCTCAACTGCACCATTCTGATTGAAGTACTCCTGAAGTCGAGTATCGACCTCCCCGAGACCCTCTGCATAGATGACGGAGCTCAGCCTGACGATTGGACCACTCCCATCTGAAATTTTCTAATCAAAGGAGATCTCCCCGAAGACCGAGCCGAGGCAAGGCGGATCAGGGTCCACTCGGAATGGTTTGCCATGATCAGTGAAACCCTCTTCAAATGCTCGTACACCACGACGGACGGAAGACCCTACCTCTGCTACTTAACCCCTGACAAAGCAAAGTATGCACTAAAGGAGCTCTACGAAGAATTGGCGGGTGCCACATGGGAAGCCGGCTTGCCCGAAAGGCTCTGAACCACGGGTATTACTAGCCTATGATGTTGCAAGATGCCCTGGCCTTGGTCAAAAAGTGTGGTCCGTGCCAAAGATTCTCCTCGGTGAGAAAAGTTCCACAAGAAAACCTCCGATCCCTGGCTAGTCTGACCCCCTTTACCTTGTGGGGGATGGACCTAGTGGGCCCCTTCCCGAAAGCGATGGGCCAAAGAAAGTTCCTGATAGTAGCGATCGACTACTTCACAAAGTGGATCGAGGCCGAACCCCTGGCCACGATCACCGAGTAGCAGACTCAACAATTCTTCTGGAAACACATCATCTGCCGGTTCGGAATTCTGCACATACTCATCACAGATAATGGGACCCAGTTTGCGGGTAAAAATTTTAGAAAGTTCTGCGAGGATCTCGCAATCCAGCAACGCTTCTCCTCGGTGTGCCGCCCGCAGTCGAACGGTCAGGCTGAGAACGCAAACTGCCAGATCCTGGACGGTTTGAAGAAACAGCTTGATAATTCTTCCAAGGGATTATGAGTTGACGAGTTTCCGAGCATTTTTTGGGCCCATCGAACGACAAAGAGGATCCTCACGGGAGAGTCGCCATTCAATCCGACTTATGGCGCGGAAGCAGTAATTCCCCTCGAGATCGGGCTCCCTTCGCCCCGTGTCATGGCCTTTGATGAAGAAAGCAACTCAGCACAACTGCGCGCCGATCTGGACCTCATAGACGAGGTCAGGGAAAAATCCTCCATCAGAAGGAGCACATACCAACAGAGGATCGAGAGTTTCTATAACAAAGGGTGCTTCCCACCAACATTAAGCTAGGGGACCTCATCCTCCGAAAGCTGGTGGTATCTAACCCTGGCCAAAGAGGAAGCTGGCTCCAAACTGGGAAGGCCCGTACAAAGTTTCTGAAGTTGTACGTCCGGGCACGTACCGCCGCACCGACCCGGAGGGTAAGGCTATGAAGAGACCCTAGAATGCGAAGCACCTTATCAAATTCCTCGAAGGAGAGAATTAACACCTCGCATAGCCCTTGTAGTTACCCATCTGTAAATTCTAAGATGTAATTGGCACCTCGTGCCTTGTTTTGTAAAATCAATATGATGTAACCATTTACCCCTCTTGGCCTCGTGCCATCTTTCTTAAAACAAGTTTCGGTTCGACGCACGGATGGAACTGCAAGCCACAAAAACTTCTCCCACAAGTTTTTGGCTCGACGCTCGGATGGAACCGCGAGCCACAAAACTTCTTCCACAAGTTTTCAGCTCGACGTTCGGATGGCACCGTGAGCCAAAAAAGCATCTCCTACAAACTTAGGGCTCGGCGCTCGGATGTCACTGCGAGCCATAAAAAGTCTCTCCTAAGGTATGGGGGCTCGGCATCGACCTCGAGCAGGGCCTGGGCTTTTTCAAGCCCTGCGACCTATACGCTCAGCGATGACCTCCAGCTACACTCGTACTATCTACCCGAAAACAGGTATGGGGGCTCGGTATCGACCTTGAGCAAGGCCTTGGCTTTTTCAAGCCATGCAACCTTTACGCTGAGCGATGACCTCCAGTTACACTCATAACAGCTTCTCCTAAGGTATGGGGGCTCGACATCGATCTCGAGCAGGGCCTGGACTTTTCAAACCCTGCGACCTATATGCTCGGCGATGACCTCCAGCTACACTCGTACTATCTACCCGAGAACAGGTATGGGGACTCGGCATCGACCTCGAGTAAGGCCTTGGCTTTTACAAGCCATACGTCCTTTACGCTCGGCGATGACCTCCAGCTGCACTCATAACAGCTTCTCCTAAGGTATAGGAGCTCGGCATCGACCTCGAGCAAGGCCTTGGCCTTTTCAATTCCCGCAACCTTTACGCTCGACGATGACCTTGATCTACACTCACACCAGCTTCTTCCACGGTATGGGGGCTCGACATCGACCTCGAGCAAGGCCTTGGCTTTTTCAAGCCCCGTGACCTTTACGCTCGGTAACGACCTTCAGCCACACCCTACCCAAAAATTTTCATTAAAGATTTAAGGTGCTCGCCTTCGGAGAACGCCCCGAGCCCCGGACCTCTGGTTGACCCATCTCTAACCCGCGAATGACTCGGGGTTAACGGCCTTTAGAGCCGAAATCCTGAATTATTCGAGGGTGGTAGGAGATCCACCGATCCGGGACTCTCGGCCAAAAGTTCTATTACTGGGGCGCCCGCCTTTGGCAAGAACCCCGAATCTCACCCCCGGATCGACCCACCTCTCACCCACAGACAACTTAGGATTAACGGCCCTCGAAGCCGAAACCCTGAATTGTCAGAGGGTGGCAGGTGAGTCACCGCCAATTCCTGATGAAAAATTGATGAGGGGGTGAGGATTATATAGCCCTCCGGAGAGGCGCATTTATGGCATCGGAGAGTCCAAACGGTGGAAGATGAAACGTCTCCATTAAATTTTATCGGAAGGCGAAACGTCCCTTATTAAATGCTACTTGCAAGGAGTAACGGTTTGGCTCCCGAACGAAGCCATAACCCAACGGCTCTTTCTGCCTCGGCAGCGGCCTCAAGCAGAGCCATACTCGGCAATAGTCTCTTGCTACGACCCTATCGGTCTCTCTTAATGAATTATCAAAGTAAAGAAATTGAAGTTTTATTACTCATGAAGCGCCAAAAATGGCCACACAATGCAATGAAGATATTACAAATCACTCGGCTTAAAATGCGAACTCAGTGCTTCCCACGGGTCCCACCGCATTCTCCGCCTGTCCGACTAGTGAGGACGCCCCGGCAACGGAGCTCTGCACATCGGCGGGCCTCGCCGTTTCTAGATAAAAAGTCAGAGAAGGACCCAATACGGAATGGCTCGCTCCCTCGAGCGGACCAGTGCCTAGCATAAGCTTCAGCCTCCGAATCTCCGACTCCTTCTCTACAACAGCCTCGCGAAGAAAGGACTCCGAAGTTGGTTGCCTGGTGGAGGCATCCGAGGTTGACCAGTTCGTCTGAACTCTCCACCAGTCCCGGTTGGCTATGTCCTTCTTCAAGCGAGCGGTCTCTAGGCTGAGCTCCTTAGACTTGTTCATGAAATAATTTACCGCGGCCTCTCGATCTCGAGCCTGCTTACGATGGCGAGCAAGCACACTCTCCTTGGGCCCCAGCTTATTTTGGGGCCAGGAGACCTCGGCAGAACAAAGGTCAGCGCCGAGGGCCTCATGCATCTATCAAGAAGATGAGAAAAACAACAGGTCACAAAAGAGACTGGAGAAAAGCTACAAGTCACAGAAGATCGGCCAAAAAAATTTTCTTTTATAAATTCAAAAACTTGTTACAAAAGGCGGTGGCTAGTCCGTGTAAGGCAAATACAAAGTCAAAAGAATAAAAATCCTAAACTACTGATTAGGGGGGACGACACCTCTTCGTCAACAGGGTCGCCCCTAGCCTCCTCTTGATGAGGGTCCCCCTCTCATCCTCCTCCTCACTGCCAGGCATCAGCAGATGCACGGGAAGCCGCCAGTTGTAGTGGAGGTGGTCGACCCGACACTCCGGGTAGACCTGCTGGAAGTGCTCCTTGGCCTTGGCGCAGGCCTCATCTTGGGCCAAAATCAGAGTGTCCGCCATGGTGATTTGCATCTCTACCATGGAAATCCGCGCCTTCTCAGCCTCCGCCTGGGCCTTAGCCCGGAAGTGCACCAGCTCGTTCGCATGATGGTCTTGTAGCGAGGCCATCTGAGCTTGGCCGACCGCCTGGGCGTTCTGGGCCTCCTTCGGCTCGTCTTGCAGACAAGTAAGCTCACGAAAATACTTGTCAGCATTCTTCCTCTCGACGAGGATCTCCTTCTCCAAGCACTTGAGGAAGTGCTGCCCATGAAGCAACGCCTGGCCGAGGAAGAACAAGTTATAGAAATCCCTAAGTTCTATGCACATAGAAAATGCCAAACACTTACCGAGAGCTGCGCCTGAGTCCACCTCATGTAGGATGTCGCGGACGTCTTTGTTGCCAGAGCCATCCGATCTTGCTCTGTAGCGAGATACTCCACCGCCTCCAGCACCACCGGACCCTCGAGCAGGGAATCCACTACCTTGACCCCCCAGTCCGGGACGTGCGGCCTCATGCCCTGCCTGCCCACCATCTCCGCCGGCATCGGGGCGAAGTGGTGGGAGCCTCTGCTCCAGAATCTCGGCCCCCTTCTTACTACCGGAGCTTGCCCCCGGTTCCTTCGTCGACCTCGACGTGTGGTGGTGCTTCTTCGTCCTCTTCGGGGACGGCTCCACAGGCATTGGCACTGGCCCTTTACTGGAACTCGCAGCCGAGGCGGCCTTCTTCTCCTGATCAGCCCTCCTCTTGGCGACTAGGGCCAGTAGGGCCTGTCGGTTGTCGAGCTGCTTGGCAGACATCTCTACAAAAAAGATAGCATGAAAAAATGTTAACACGAAGGCAAGAAGATAAAAAAATTCAAAACAAAAACATACTAGAGTTGGCTGGGCTCAGTCCAGCTCGGGCCAGGTGCAACTCCGTGATGCACGGCCACCCTATGCTGTGTCCTCCCACAATCCACAATCGCCCACTCTTTCTCAGTGAATTCACTACGCTTCAGGGGCTTATGGTTCGACTTACTAAAATTCCAAACAGTAGGAATCTTTCAAGGCTTTTCACTCCGGACAACGAAATACTTTTCCTTCCATCCTTTGATGGATTCCGGATGACCGTGCATCACCTTCTTGTGGGGGCACAGCGAGAGGTAAATAATCCCTTCCAAGTCGCTAAGCAAGCTCATCCCTAGGATGGCACGGAAGTACGTGAGCCTCGGCTTGACACCCTTCTCACGGAACTTTAGAATAAAGCAAACCAGGTGTTTCCATGAATTGGGATCATACTGCATTGGGCTCAGCCCCCTCCCCCCTACTTCAGGACCCTTATGATAAACTGGTGCAACGGCAACCTCAATTCCGAGACAAAGGCGTCCTCGGGAAACATGAAGAAGCTCGGCTCCAGTGCTGTGGTCGGACAGATTCCGGGATTTGGCATCAGGAGTTTAAATTCCTTCGGAATGAAGTAAGCTGCCCTTAAGACATGCAAGTAATCTGCCCTCAAAACACATTGGACGCTATCCATCTTGATCATAGGCCGACCCGTGTCCCGCAGCAACGAAGTGAACGCAAGAAGCCCCTCCACGTCGTCAGGGTACATCCTGATCGACCCTGGGTTTCTATAGGACACAGGGGAAAACTCGAACCCCAGCCGGGTTCGTACTTGTCTGGCGAGCCCGGGCTATCGGGGCGAGTCAACTTCCTTTTTTGCCTAAGAGGGCGAGGCTTCTTCTCCGAAGATGGGGTCACTAACGGGGCAGAGGTGGAAGATCTTCCTTTTCCTCGACTGCCTCTCCCGCTGTTCCTCCTCCCTTTTCTCCCCGACCATCGCCTCCATCGGCTCCTCGGACGGGCCCCTCTTGGTTGTCCTCCTCAACAAACTCTCCCTCTTCGTGCTCCCCCTCCTCAACAAACCCCTTTCCCTCGGGGTCTCCTCCTTCATGCTCACCCTCCTCCACAAGCTCCTTGCCCGACCTACAGGATCATAAAGGTTGCACGTCATAAACAACGATGCCCTCGCCCCTCGATCCTAAGTACGACTGAACCTCCTCCTTCACTTCAAAGTCGAGAGACCAAGATGTCGATGCCGACTGGACTTCCTCCTCATAGCGACCTGAAGTACTTGCCTTGGAGCCAGAATAAGAGCGTGACATTATGAATCAAAGATACTAATCTGGTATACTGAGAAACGGGAAGATTGCCAAAAAACGGTCGTCGACGGCTATAAGGGAGACTCCTGGTATCTGAGAAAGTGAACGCAAAATGGGGAAATGAGGGGGGAGGGGGGAGATTTATAATAGAGGAAAGGAATCCTCGATTTTTGCGAGAAGATCCAATCGTCGGATCTTGATCATCAAGATCCAATGGCCACCAGGATCTAAAGCGCTTCAATTCTCATGCCTACGATGCCAGCTTAGGGTGCAAAATTACCTCTTTACCCTTAGCCCTATCGACCGGTACAACAGCTCGGAA
The DNA here is from genome assembly GCA_017893485.1 of Hemerocallis citrina. Classification (NCBI taxonomy): domain Eukaryota; kingdom Viridiplantae; phylum Streptophyta; class Magnoliopsida; order Asparagales; family Asphodelaceae; genus Hemerocallis; species Hemerocallis citrina. The sequence goes on along the minus strand of CM030359.1, from coordinate 402,436,314 downwards.
TGCGTGGTCAACTACTCGGGCACTACACCAAGCTACCAAAGCTTTTCCAACAAGTTTTGGGAGATCGACGCTCGGATGACACCGTGAGCCCTAAAAGTTTCCCGAACAAGCTCGAGGCTCGGCACTCGGATGACACTGCGAGCCACAAAAGCTTCTCCAACAAGCTTGAGTCTTGGCGCTCGGATGGCACCGCGAGCCACAAAAGCTTCCTCAACAAGCTTGAGGCTCGACGCTTGGATGACACCGCAAGCCCCAAAAGCTTCTCCAACAAGTTTGAGGCTCGGCGCTCGGATGACACCACGAGCCACAAAAGCTTCCCTAACAAGCTTAAGGCTCGGCACTCGGATGACACCACGAGCCACAAAAGCTTTCCCAATAAGCTTGAGGCTCAGCTCTCAGATGACACCACGAGCCACAAAAGCTTCCCCAACAAGCTTGAGACTCGACGCTCGGATGACACCGCGAGCCCCAAAAGCTTCCCCAACAAGCTTGAGGCTCGGCGCTCGGATGGCACCGCGAGCCCCAAAAGCTTCTCCAACAAGCTTGAGGCTCGGTGCTCGGATGACACCACCAGCCACAAAAGCTTCCCCAACAAACTTGAGGCTCAGCGCTCGGATGGCACCGCGAGTCCCAAAATCTTCTCCTATAAGCTTGAGGCTCGACGCTCGGATGACACCGCGAGCTACAAAAGCTTCCCCACAAGCTTGAGTCTCGACGCTTGAATGGCACCACGAGCCCTAAAAGCTTCTCCAACAAGCTTGAGGATTGGCGCTGGGATGACACCGCGAGCTACAAAAGCTTCTCCAACAAGCTTGAGGCTCGACGCTCGGATGGCACCACGAGCCCCAAAAGCTTCTCCTACAAGCTTGAGGCTCGGCGCTCGGATGACACCGCGAGCCACAAAAGCTTCTCCCACATGCTTGAGGCTCGGCACTCGGATGACACCGCAAGCCACAGAAACTTCTCCAAAAAGCCTGAGGCTCGGCTCCCGACCCTCGACGCTCGGATATACGAGCTCCTACTCTTCAGATCTCGATGTCCCCTAGCTTTTCCAACAAATGAAGGGCTCGTCCCCCAACCATAGATGCTCGGCTAAGCGAGCTCCTACCCTTCGGCACTCGACGTCCCCCTACTTTTCCAACAAGCGAGGGGGATCGTCTCCCGACCATAGATGCTCGGCTAAGAGAGATCCTACCCTTCGGCACTCGACGTTCCCCTGCTTTTCCAACAAGTGAGGGGGCTCGTCTCCCGACCCTCGATGCTCGGATAAGTGAGCTCATACTCTTCAGATCTCGACACCCCTCATGACTCCAAAAGGGGATCCCCTTCATCCTACCCCGCTGGCCTCTCCAAGAAGATACAGACCCCATTCTTCGCTGTACACACATATCTGCTCTTCCTACAAAGGCAAAAAATTACTCCTATATAGCTGGGTTACCCAGTCCTCTAGGAGTGGGGGGCTCCTGATATGTGCCAGATGATGTGGCCCCTTTTGGGGCGCCGGATCCCCTCAAAAATTGCTCTCTTCGGATCATCGAGGCAACAGAGGTCAAACGGGCCGTTACCACCTCAGGCCCACAGGCAAGTGGGTGCGACCCGGCCCGCTCAGGTCCCAAACCCATTTGCACTGCCTATAAATACCGAGCCCTCTCCTTCTTCCAAAGGTAATCAATCTTTCCCCTCTGAAACCCTAGCTACTGTTGCTCTTCAGTAACTTACTAGATTGTCGGAGGGCCTACCACCGGGATCTCTTCCGGTGTTTCTAGGCATAGTGCAGGTACACGAGACCGAGCCGAGCCTCCAAATCTGAGCCGAGCTTGCTAGATCCGAGCCGAGCATCCGTCTTCCACCTCACTCCTACCACTCCCGAGAGGGTCGGGCGTATAGCCAGTACCACGACTTCCACTTTATAAATTGAGAGAACTCACACCTGGTGTAGCTACCCCCAAAAACAAATCGCATCAACAATATAAAAATAAATTGCATTCAACGAGCATGAACAAACGTTGGCTACCACTACCTGTCCCATATTGAAAAACTTGGAGGCAGAATCAAACACATACGTTGTATGAAAATAAAATTTTAGAAAATTTTTAAGTAATTTATAACATTCTTCAAATTATGCATATTTGCATTTATTCCATTCTTCCATCCGATAAATCTATACTTCCCGGTGTTTTTGGATAAGATCTAGAGTTTAAATCGTTTCATAGAGATGACTATGAATTTGAATTACTGTTTATCCATCTGGGTTGGTTTGTAATGGGTTTCTACCCATACTCAGTAGGATAGATCCGTTTATGGGTTATTGGGTTTTGAAAAAAGACCCAGTTTCCATTTCAGACCCGTTTGTAGGTGAAATTACTGTTTTACCCCTGAGAGATTTAAGATTCGTGCCCGATTTGAACGATCCTGATTTAATCCTATTTTTAGCCATATCACGAGCCCTCCAATCCTGGAGACTGAGTTCTACAGTCTTTGAGGGGTAATTTTGTTGTTCTAATGACGTACGGAATTTTATCGGAGTTCTTAAGGGAGTTCGGATATTTCTCAAGGTGTAATGGTGTCAATTTGAGCTTGTAAGCTGTCCAAAATTATTCTCAGATTTTTCTAGATTTTTTGTGATTTTTCTAGATTTTTCTGATTTTTTTCCAATTTTTAATCATTTTTTAAATTTAATTTCCAAATTTAAATAACTAATTACTGAAAATATTAATTAATTATTCTAATTTAATAATTAATTTTAAAAACAATTTTCTGAATTAATAATTTTTTAAAGAATTTTTTAATTATTTTTTTCGATTTTTAAATATTTTTCCGGATTTTTTAATAATTAATCCAATTAAATAAATAAATTAATTAAATTAATAAATATTACCTGGACACGTGCGCAATCCTGTGCGTCGATCACGATCAGAGGGCGTGCATCTCAAAGTGGGCGTTTTTCTCTCATTTCATGCTCCGTTTTGCTCGGTGCCCGTCACCGACCCCTGGAGATGACGCCACGTGGACGGTCAACGTTGACCGTTGACTGCCAAGTGGCCTTTTTTTCACCTTCTTCTCTTCTGGTTCGTCTTTGACCTTGCCCTCAACCCTGCCTTCGACCACTTCCCTTTCCGCCTTCCATTGTTTTCTTCGTCTACGACCTTCGACTTCGACGTCAGTGGAGAGGAGAGCTCTCGGAGCTCGCGCAAGGGAGCTCGAGGCTCGACGAGGCGGTTGAAGCTCGAAGTTGGGCGGAGTTCGGAGTTGAGGTCGCTTCAAATGGGTTCGGCGATGGCATGGTGGAGCTCGACATCGGAGAATGGGAGCTCGTCACTAGAGCTCAGCGAAATGTAGGCAAGGTCGAGCGCAGCGAGAGGAGGAGACCTCTGTGGAGTTCGACGAGGGTGGAGCTTGGAGTTGATGGAGATGAGCTCGGCAGCATGCTCGGTGTGTGAGTTCGACGTTGGAGCTCAATGAGGAGCTCAGTGAGGCTCGACACCAAGTTGGAGCTCGGCGTTGAAGGAGGATGGTGAGGTGATGAACCAAATATTATTCACTTTTAGGAGCAATAATCTTAAGGTAATTAGACATTTAAATGCTCTATATGTGGTATTTACGCTTCTTTTCTCTTTTTCTATAGGAAACAACCTAAAGCAGCAAAACGAAGCAGATTCCAGACTAATACAGACTGAGAGGATGATATACAGGGAACAGCAGAAATCAGTCGACTGACTCTTCAACCAGGCGACTGGGCAGAGAGTTTGATAAGGCTCGGCACAGTCGACTGCTCCCCAAGCCAGTCGACTGGTACGCGACGAGTCAGAAGATAAGAACAGACGCATCCTCATCCAAACCCGAATCAAAATTAAGTTATCCAAACCCAGGTGTTTTCTGCGAATAACAACTTCTCAAACAATCAAGCAAGAAGCACGTGGTGAGCAGATAAGGAAGGAAAGAAGAAAAAAGAGAAAGAATTAAACGGCGGATCAAGATAAGGAAAGAAATAACAAAAGAAGAGGACTTCTCTGCAAAAGTATAAACCCTAATTCTCTTCTCTTGTTCTATAAATACCAATCAAGAAAGAAGCGAAGAGGCTCCCTCTCTTCCGCACACATCATCAGCCGAATCACAAGAGTTCCTGAACAATCAAGCCATCAACAAGAAGCATTTTATCAGCATCAAAGAAGAAGAAAGGAGATCAAGCATTAAGAAAAGAACGGCCGGTCGACTGTGTGACAGCCAGTCGATCTATCTGACCGAACTACATCAGTTTATTCCTTCCCTTTCTAATTCTTTTATGTTAATCATGTACTTGAACTTGTTGATTAATAAAAGTATTATTATGTGGAACTAATTTCATAATTGGGTAGATTGAAGCCGTAGTTATGTAGTGCTATATTCTTCTGAGTTCTTCTATTTACTTATTGATTGAATCTGATTGAATTGATATAGATTTATGATAATCAAACTTGTTCTCGAAGTTCTGAGAGCAGTCGACTGAAGTGACAGCCAGTCGACTGACGGACAGAACTTGAGAAATTCAAGTTTGCATTACCATCTATCTAAATCTGTTAGATGAGCATATTGAGACGACCCGTATCTCGTGCCCGTAACTTGTAACAAAGGAATCTTTAGGGGTTCTTGGTTCAATCAACTTGAGGGATCTAGATCTGATACCAATTTCTAGGACCTTGAGTGTTTGTTCGTTTTCACTGTTCTTATGTTTTCTTTAAGTGCAACTTAGTAGATACCATGCTAAATACTTAATGAAAGAAACGAATTAGAGTAGATACCATGCCTAATTCTTGGTTTAGGGAAACATTACTTTAAGGAGTAGATACCATGCCCTTGAAGAGAACAAACATGAGTAATAAGAAGAAGTTCAGAAGGTGACTTAGCATTATTGACTATTGGTGGAGATCTAAACCCAACTACTTAATAGATATCTGTGATTCAACACTTCTTAATTTAGTTTTAATCTTTTTATTTTCTTTTAGACTTTTAAAACAATTCTTTATGATTCTTATTCTTTTTATTGATTAGTAAGTTAAAGTCTACAATCTCTGTGGGATCGACCCTTGCTATTGCTACGCTTCTATAAACGATTCGTACACTTGCGAGGTTTTAATTTGTGTCTAGTTTTATCTATTTATTTAGGTATCTGGATTGCACAACAAGTTTTTGGCGCCGCTGCCGGGGATTGTCTAGTATTTTAACTTACAGATCAGTAGGAAGTTTTTATTTTCTTTTTTTTAATTTTATTAATCAGTATTTTTCTTTTAGGATACAGGATTTTGGTGGATGCACGGAAAGAGATCACTTCGTCCAGAGCTACTACCTATTGACGCAGAAACAGAATGCACTTTGCACAGACTAGGAAAACTGTTTGCAGCGCACCAGTCGACTGTCCACACGAACCAGTCGACTGTCCAGAGACCTAGTTCACATACAATAATGGCGGAAGAAATAACCAATCGAGTGCCAATGCTGGACAAATTCACGCCTAAGAACATTGAACAACCTTCCTGCATTGCGTATCAACCTAATGTCACAGGGAACATGCATCTATCTCCTCAGTTACTTAGTATGGTTCCCCACTTTAGTGGCAGACCAGATGAAGAGCCTCATCTCCATTTACAAGACTTTTTCGATCTTTGCAGGACACAAAGCGTCCAAGGGCTTACCCCTGAACAAATCAGGTTAATTTTGTTTTCTTTTTCCTTAAAACTTAACGCTAAACTATGGTATAATTCTTTGGAACCAGGATCAATAAACTCATGGGAGCAATTGGCGACAAAGTTCTTAAAAGAATTATTTCCAGCCCAAAAGACCAAACAACTGAAAAGGGAGATTCAACTCTTCCAACAAAAGGATGGAGATTTATTTTTCGAAGCATGGAAGGATTTCAAGAACAAACTTCTCAAGTGTCCTACGCACAACATGCCTAAAGATGATCAGGTACAAGCTTTTTATGAAGGTTTAAATGATACTAACAAGGCAATTGTGGATTCAGCTTGCAACGGGATCTTAATGAGAAAAAGTGGTGAAGAGGACATTGAACTATTTGAAGAACTCAGCGAGAATTCACAACAATTCTCAACAAGGAGAGGCCCTTCGAAAAAACAGGGAGTTTACGAAATTTCTAATAGCAATAACATTCAATTAGAAATGGTAAACATGAATAAGAAAATTGATATGCTTGTTAATGCAATGTCGATGATGGGTGGAGTTAAAAATCAAACAAATGAAATTTGTGCAATTTGTTCTCATGTAGATCATACCACTGATACATGTCCCATGTCTTCTTTCACAGATCAGGAGCATGCAAACTATGTAGGTCGAGGAGTGTTTCCACAAAAGAACAATCCCTTCTCGAACACATACAATCCAGGATGGAGGAACCATCCAAACTTCTCCTGGAGCAATAATCAGAATAATCAAGGGACTCAACTCACACAAGGACATGCACGGAACTTCCAAATGGGAAGTGGGATTGATAGGCCAGTTCAAGAACAGAAGAAGTTGGATTTTGAATCCACCGTTCTTCAATTGCTCCAACAACAACATCAAATAAGCAACCAACAAGGGCAAGCAATTCAGAAGTTGGAAACGCAGATTGGCCAAATTGCGAAAGAATTAAGCGAACGAAAGGCAGGGGAACTTCCATCGCAAACTATACCAAACCCTGGAGGCCAAGAACAGCTCAAGGCAGTCACAACATTAAGAAGTGGTAAGATAATTGACAACAAGGTTGGAACACACACAGAAGAAGCAGAAAAACAACCATCAACAATTTTGGGTTCGAACAAGGTAAGTGAAAAAGAAGGAACAATTCTGCCACCATTCTCTCAAAGGTTAGTCAAGCAAAAGAAAGAACAACATTTATTTGACATCTTTGAAACTCTCAGAAAGGTAGAAATTAATATCCCCCTACTTGATGCTATTAAACAAATTCCTTCTTATGCTAAATTTTTGAAAGAATGTTGTACTCACAAAAGAACATTTCAGGTTAGGGAGGATGTGGCTTTGACAGAAGAAGTGAGCGCTGTCTTATTAAGAAAATTACCTCCCAAATTAAAAGACCCAGGTAGTTTTACTATTCCTTGCAGGATTGGTGAGCACTTCTTTGAGAAAGCACTACTAGATTTGGGGGCAAGCATCAATCTTCTCCCATACACCGTCTATGAAAAGCTAGGATTGGGGAAACTCCAACCAACATCCATCACATTGCAGTTGGCGGATCGCAGCATAAAAAGACCTAGAGGTATTTTGGAAGATGTCCTAGTTCAGGTAAACGATTTTATTTTGCCTGCTGATTTTGTTGTGTTAGACATGGAGGACTCTTCAATGCCATCTTCTCTACCAATCATTTTAGGTAGGCCCTTTATGAGTACGGCTGATATAAAAATTTGTGTTAAAAAGGATACTATAAGCAAGAAAATAAATGGAGAGAAGGTTGAATTTAAAATGTTCGATACACTGAAATTACCACATGATGATCATGAATGCTATAATGTTGATGTGGTGCAGGATATTGTTGATCAAACATTTCAGGTACATAGCGTTGAACCACTACAAGCCATAATTACACAATCTCTAACTTTATCTAATGGGGAACAGGAATACGATGACTGGGAGATTGCAGAGACAGTACATCACCTTGAAACTCCAAAGTCATACTCAGGTAAGTTTGCACCTGTGTTTGAAAAATTGGTGACTGATGACATTTTTGTTTCTGCAGATAAGTCGACTGGTGGACTATACAAGTCGACCGGTGGACCAGACAAGTCGACTGGTATACCGGCTGAGTCGACTGCACCGAGACTTCCAGACATAGAGCTTAAGCAGTTGCCCGACCATTTGAAGCATGCATATTTGGGTGAGAACCAGACGCTACCAGTGATAATTGCTGCAAATTTAAGTGCACAGGAAGAACAGAAGTTGCTGAGGGTACTACGAGAACACAAGAGTGCAATAGGATGGACCATTGCAGATATCAAAGGAATAAGTCCATCCAAATGCATGCACAAGATACTCCTTGAAAACAATGCAAAACCTAGCAGGGAGGCACAGAGAAGGCTTAGCCCAAACATGAAGGAAGTAGTAAGGGCAGAGATTCTGAAGCTACTAGATGTTGGCATCATCTACCCCATCTCAGATAGCAAATGGGTAAGTCCTATACATGTAGTGCCTAAGAAAAGTGGAGTCACAGTGGTGACAAATGAAGAGAATGAGCTTATCCCTACTAGAGTGACCACAGGATGGAGGGTGTGCATTGATTACAGGAAACTGAACAACGAAATCAGGAAAGATCACTTCCCTCTTCCTTTTATTGATCAAATGTTAGAAAGATTAGCAGGATATAGTCATTATTGTTTTTTAGATGGTTATAGTGGTTATAATCAAATTGCTATTGCTCCAGAAGATCAAGAAAAAACCACTTTTACATGTCCTTTTGGCACTTTTGCATACAGGAGGATGCCCTTTGGATTGTGCAATGCACCAGCAACATTTCAAAGATGCATGATGAGTATATTTTCAGACATGGTGGAAAGGTTCATCGAGGTATTTATGGATGATTTCAGTGTTTTTGGATCTTGTTTTGATGAATGCCTTAACCATTTGCAGCTTGTACTTAAGCGATGTGAAGAATGCAATTTAGTGCTGAATTGGGAGAAGTGCCACTTCATGGTGCAACAAGGTATTGTGTTGGGACATGTGGTGTCAAAAAGAGGCATAGAGGTAGACAAAGCCAAAATCGATATAATATCAAAACTACCCCCGCTCACTACAGTTAAGGGTGTTAGGAGTTTTCTTGGACATGCAGGGTTCTATAGAAGATTCATAAAAGATTTCTCAAAAATCTCCAAATCCCTTTGTGATTTGTTGGCTAAGGATGTTGAGTTTGTATGGACAGAAGAGTGCACAAATACTTTTATTACATTAAAAAATCTTCTCACTTCTGCACCTATTGTCATGGCACCAGATTGGAGCCATCCTTTCGAGCTAATGTGTGATGCAAGTGATTACGCCTTAGGAGCTGTTTTAGGTCAACGAATCAATAAGAAACCCCATGTTATTTACTATGCTTCTCGAACTCTAAACGATGCACAGCTAAATTATTCCACTACTGAAAAAGAAATGTTAGCTGTTATTTTTGTTGTAGAGAAGTTTAGATCATATTTGATTGGTTCTAAAGTTATTGTTTTCACTGACCATGCTGCTTTGAGATATTTGTTTGCTAAAAAGGATGCGAAGCCTAGGTTAATCAGATGGGTGCTGTTGCTTCAAGAATTCGATCTTGAGATTAGAGATAAAAAAGGAAGCGACAATGTTGTTGCAGATCACATGTCCAGGCTACTGCAGGAGGACGAAAGAATTGTGCTCCCACTTAATGAAAATTTCCCAGATGAACATCTATTTGAAATATACATATCCTCGGGACAGTCGACTGGTAACAGGACCAGTCGACTGGTATCTCACTGCTCAAATTTTCCATGGTTTGCTGACATTGTAAATTATCTCACTGCTCGTGTTTTCCCTCCAGGTATGACAAGTCAGGAAAGAAAGAGACTGGTGGCTATGTGCAAGCACTATTATTGGGATGATCCTTATTTGTTAAAATTTTGCCCTGATCAAATTATAAGAAGATGTGTGGCAGAAGAAGAACAAATGAATATTCTACAACATTGCCACCAATATGCATGTGGAGGACATTTTGGACCAAAAAGAACAACACTCAAGGTATTGCAATCTGGATTTTATTGGCCTAAAGTATTCAAAGATGCTTTTTCTTTTTGCAGAACTTGTGACAAATGCCAAAGGACAGGCAACATCTCTTCTAGAAATCAAATGCCACTGCAAAACATCCAAGTAATCGAGCTTTTTGATGTTTGGGGAATCGACTTCATGGGTCCCTTCCCTAACTCATTTGGTTATTTATATATACTTGTTGGTGTGGATTATGTGTCTAAATGGGTCGAGGCTGTCCCCTCAAGAACTAATGATCACAAAGTTGTTGTCAAGTTTTTGCAGGAGAACATTTTCACTAGGTTTGGTACACCACGAGCAATAATAAGTGATGGAGGAAGCCACTTCAATAACTTTCCGTTTGCTTCTTTGATGAAGAAGTATGGTATTACACATAGAGTGGGCACCCCATATCATCCTCAAACTAGTGGGCAGGTGGAGATTAGCAACAGAGAAATCAAGAGCATTTTGGAAAAGACAGTCAACACAAGGAGGAAGGATTGGTCGCTACGCTTAAATGATGCATTATGGGCCTACAGAACCGCCTACAAGACACCCATTGGCATGTCACCATATTGTTTGGTCTTTGGAAAAGCATGTCATCTTCCTGTCAAATTGGAACACAAAGCTTATTGGGCCATTAAAAAGTTCAATTTTGATATGAAACAAGCAGGTGACAGAAGAAGATTACAACTAAATGAGCTTGAAGAGTTGAGGCATGACGCATATGAAAATGCAAAATTGTACAAGGAAAGAACCAAGTTGTACCATGACAAATAGTTAGCAAGGAAGGAGTTTTATGAAGGACAGAAGGTACTGATATACAACTCAAGATTGAGACTTTTTCCAGGCAAGCTTATGTCAAGATGGTATGGGCCATACACCGTCACAAGAGTCTTTCCACATGGTGCATTGGAGGTTCATAGCAAAGAGAAGAATCAAACATTTAAGGTGAACGGGCATAGAGCGAAGCAATACATTGAGATGAGCATAGAACCGCAAGAGGAAGATGTGAATCTTCAAACCATTCAATACATGGCATGACCTCGTCCAGTCTAGCTGAAGACAGAAAACACAGCGCTTATTGGGAGGCAACCCAATTTTCAGGGGAGTATTTACACTTTCCCTCTATTTTCTTTTCTTTATTCATCTTTTGTTTTCATCTTTTATTTTCAGTTTCTCCTTACTAGATGGTGACACATGCCTATTTTTAAATTTTCTTTCGAACATTGAGGACAATGTTCCATCTAAGTTTGGGGGTATTAGGGTTATTTATATTTAGAGTCTTTTGAATTTTTTTTTTTTTTTTGTTTAGGATAAACAATTTCTTATAAAGTAAGAAGAAGGATACTTATTTACTTTAGGATTGTTGAGTTTCATAAATTCCCTACAAGATTATATGAGTCATGAAATTATACATAATAAACAAATATGATGCTTTTTCTGGTGATTATTCCCCTTAGATCTAGTCCTAAATTGAGTTTAAGTAAATAGAGTGATAATATATATATATATATATATATATATATATATATATATATATATATATATATATATATATATATATGAATAAAGTCAATGTACTCCAATGTTTTGAGTGCTTAGTAACTAGGGGTATTCATCACCAATGTTTACCTTTACGTCAAACGACAACTTGAAATATGAGTATGCAAAGCACTTTAGAGTTTGTGACTTGCTGAGTAACCGGGTGGATTCATCACAAATGTTTCGTATTCGCGTAAAAAGGCAAGTGACAACTTTAGAGAAGAGACTATTATATATATAAAAAAAAAAAAAAAAAAAAAAAAAAAAAAATTCTCTAGTTTGCTACTCGGTTTGTAGTAGAGAAAAGGGGATAATCACAGATTGAGTAGTCGCATACTATAATTACATTAATTGCATGACAAATATGATTGAGTCGGGGGATTATGACTAAACAATTGCACTAGAGAAAGTGGGTATGTGTAATTTTACTTTATCTGCAATTGTTTATAGTTTAATATGTTGATGCTCACATAATAAGAATTCTTGGTGGGTAAGGCTGTCATTATTATTATACCCTTGTTCATAAATTCACTTTTTGCTTGAGGACAAGCAAAAGCTAAGTTTGAGGGTATTTGATGAACCAAATATTATTCACTTTTAGGAGCAATAATCTTAAGGTAATTAGACATTTAAATGCTCTATATGTGGTATTTACGCTTCTTTTCTCTTTTTCTATAGGAAACAACCTAAAGCAGCAAAACGAAGCAGATTCCAGACTAATACAGACTGAGAGGATGATATACAGGGAACAGCAGAAATCAGTCGACTGACTCTTCAACCAGGCGACTGGGCAGAGAGTTTGATAAGGCTCGGCACAGTCGACTGCTCCCCAAGCCAGTCGACTAGTACGCGGCGAGTCAGAAGATAAGAACAGACGCATCCTCATCCAAACCCGAATCAAAATTAAGTTATCCAAACCCAGGTGTTTTCGGCGAATAACAACTTCTCAAACAATCAAAGCAAGAAGCACGTGGTGAGCAGATAAGGAAGGAAAGAAGAAAAAAGAGAAAGAAATAAACGGCGGATCAAGATAAGGAAAGAAATAACAAAAGAAGAGGACTTCTCTGCAAAAGTATAAACCCTAATTCTCTTCTCTTGTTCTATAAATACCAATCAAGAAAGAAGCGAAGAGGCTCCCTCTCTTCCGCACACATCATCAGCCGAATCACAAGAGTTCCTGAACAATCAAGCCATCAACAAGAAGCATTTTATCAGCATCAAAGAAGAAGAAAGGAGATCAAGCATTAAGAAAAGAACGGCCGGTCGACTGTGTGACAGCCAGTCGATCTATCTGACCGAACTACATCAGTTTATTCCTTCCCTTTCTAATTCTTTTATGTTAATCATGTACTTGAACTTGTTGATTAATAAAAGTATTATTATGTGGAACTAATTTCATAGTTGGGTAGATTGAAGCCGTAGTTATGTAGTGCTATATTCTTCTGAGTTCTTCTATTTACTTATTGATTGAATCTGATTGAATTGATATAGATTTATGATAATCAAACTTGTTCTCGAAGTTCTGAGAGCAGTCGACTGAAGTGACAGCCAGTCGACTGACGAACAGAACTTGAGAAATTCAAGTTTGCATTACCATCTATCTAAATCTGTTAGATGAGCATATTGAGATGACCCGTATCTCGTGCCTGTAACTTGTAACAAAGGAATCTTTAGGGGTTCTTGGTTCAATCAACTTGAGGGATCTAGATCTGATACCAATTTCTAGGACCTTGAGTGTTTGTTCGTTTCCACTGTTCTTATGTTTTCTTTAAGTGCAACTTAGTAGATACCATGCTAAATACTTAATGAAAGAAACGAATTAGAGTAGATACCATGCCTAATTCTTGGTTTAGGGAAACATTACTTTAAGGAGTAGATACCATGCCCTTGAAGAGAACAAACATGAGTAATAAGAAGAAGTTCAGAAGGTGACTTAGCATTATTGACTATTGGTGGAGATCTAAACCCAACTACTTAATAGATATCTGTGATTCAACACTTCTTAATTTAGTTTTAATCTTTTTATTTTCTTTTAGACTTTTAAAACAATTCTTTATGATTCTTATTCTTTTTATTGATTAGTAAGTTAAAGTCTACAATCTCTGTGGGATCGACCCTTGCTATTGCTACGCTTCTATAAACGATTCGTACACTTGCGAGGTTTTAATTTGTGTCTAGTTTTATCTATTTATTTAGGTATCTGGATTGCACAACATGAGGGGGGCTCACCGACAAGAGCTCATGAAGGAGGTTGGAGTTTCGAACCTTGGCGAAGAGGAGCACGGCGATGAAGGTGGTGAGTCGGCGAAGGAGTTGACGATGGTGGAGCTCAGAGACAGTGAAGGGGAGCTCGATGTTGTGGGGTTTCGGCAGAGAGAAGAGGTGGAGCTCGGAGGTTGATGAAGATCCTGTTAGGTTTTGGCGGGAATTTTAGGGAGAAGAAGGTTTGGGTTAGGGTCTCTAACGGGTCCGAACCCAACCCATTAACCTTTTTGTCATTCTTTTTTTTTGTTTGTTCTTGGGCGAATCTGATCCGTTGATCGTGATCGAACACAATTTTTGAGACAGAGTTTTTCCCCCAATTGCACGCTCGGAGCCGCGTTTGCTCGGATTTGACTCTGAGGGACATGGCCTAATCTGAGCCGTTGGATTTTGATGAAGCGCGATTTTTGAGGCGACGTTTTCCCCAATTGCATGCTCGGAACCACGTTTGCTCAGATTTGACTCTAAGGAACGTGGCTTAATCTGAGCTGCTGGATCTTGATGAAGTGCGATTTTTGAAGCGACGTTTTCCCCAATTGCACGCTCGGAGCCACTTTTGCTCGGATTTGACTCCGAAGGACGTGGCTTAATCTGAGCCGTTGGATTTTGATGAAGCGCAATTTTTGAGGCGACGTTTTCCCCAATTGCACGCTCGGAGCCACATTTACTCGGATTTGACTCCGAGGGACGTGGCTTAATCTGAGCAGCTGGATCTTGATGAAGTGCGATTTTTGAGGCGACATTTTCCCCAATTGCACGCTCGGAGCCGCGTTTGCTCGGATTTGACTCTGAGGGACGTGGCTTAATCTGAGCCGTTGGATCTTGATCGAACGCGCTTTATGAGGTGATGTTTTCCCCAATTTCACGCTCGGAGCTGCGTTTGCTCGGATTTGACTCCGAGGTACGTGGCTTAATCTGAGCTGTTGGATCTTGATCGAATGCGCTTTTTGAGGCAACGTTTTCCCCATTTGTGCGCTCGGGTTAGCTGCACTGTAATCAACTTTCCCAGTGCTACAGAGGTCGGATTGGAGCGTGTGACCTCTTGTTTCAAAGCTGACTCGAAGATCTACAATTTCTCTTTAGAAGTCAGTTGAAGAATTGTCTTTCTTCGTGTTGAAAATAATCCCGCAACATCTTTGTCTTCATGAAGTTGATAAGTGCTTTGTATGGCTCTTGGGAAGATTCATTCTTGGAGGCGAGTGCGAGGAGCAACTCTAGGAGAGAGCTATTCGGGAGACAAGTTTGAGGAGAAACTCTAGGGGGGATTGTGCTCCAAACTCATTGAGAAGAAGGCCGCTCGGGAGGCGAGAGGAGCGAAGAATCATCTTTAGGCTCTAGGTGAGAGCTATTCGGGAGGCAAGATTGAGGAGCAACTCTATGGGAGAGTTTGAGCTCCAAACTCATTGTGAAGAAGGCCGCTCTGGAGGCGAGCGAAGCGAGGAGCTTCACCGTGATCTAGGAGAGAGCTGTTTGGGAGACAAGTTTGAGGAGTAACTCTAGGGAAGAGTTGAGCTCCGAACTCGTAGAGAAGAAGGCCACTCGGGAGTCGAGCGGAGTGAAGAGTATCCCCAGGCTCTAGAAGAAAGTCATTTGGGAGACAAGTTTGAGGAGCAACTCTAGGGAAGAGTTGTGCTCCGAACTTGTTGTTTAAGAGAGTTTCAACAGTTGTGGGAGCAATTTCGAATGGTGAGCTACTTCGTACTCGCTTATTCGTAAGTAGCTAAAGCGGCATCGAACCAAGTATTGGACTCCGAACTTGTTGTTTGAGGGGTTTAACGAGTTGTAGGAGAAATTTCGAATGGTGAGCTGTCCTACACTTGCTTGTTTCCAAGCAGCTAAAGCAACGTCGAACCAAGTGTTGAACTCCGAACTTGTTGTTCGAGGGGTTTAACGAGTTGTAAGAGCAATTCTGAATGGTGAGCTGCCCCGCACTTGCTTGTTTGCAAGCGGCTAAAACAACGTCGAACCAAGTGTTGGACTCCGAACTCGTTTCTTGAGCTTAGTAAGTTGTGGGAGCAGCCCTGTAGGAAAAGCTGGACTCCGAACTCACCATTTAACGAGTCGTAGATGCGACTAGGAGAGGTAGAAATGGGGCAAGTGCAATAATAGAAAAAAACTAAGTTTTATTGAGATAAACTAAGTGGCTGCTTTAAAGGGCGAGCCATTATTACATGCTTTTGGCCGAGTTACAAGCATCGGCCTTATTGAAAATTGAACCTACTTCTACGATAGGGTGAAGGCCTCTTGGGAGGAGTTTGGTTCTCTCCCCATTGGACCTCCGTGGATAAGGTGGAGGACGGCCCTCGGTTGGGAATCTTGGAGCTCGTTGGGCCTCTCGGTTCGAGTGTTGGCTCCTCGGGGCGGGAGATCGGTCCCGTCTTTTCGGACGAACTTGGTCAGGTGTCCCCGCTATATGAGTTCTTCGATCTCCTCTTTGAGAGCCCGACAGTCATCCATGTCATGGTCGTGGTCCCTAAGAAAGCGGCACCACTTATCCTTGTTCCTTTTCTTACCAGGGTTATTAATTCTAGGGGGGCACAGAGTAGCCCTTCCCTGTCCACCTTCATAAGAACTGCTGATATATTAGCATTGAGAGGGGTGAACTTCCCAAAACGAGGAGCTGGATGGCGTTGGCCATTGTCGTCCCTCTGGAATTTGTGGGATCCTTCTTTGCTCGTTTCGAGAGTAGGGGGGTTGAGGGCCTCTTCCACTCGGATGTACTTCTCACTCCTAAGCAAGAGTTCTGAGAAGTCCCGAGGAGGCTTCTTGGCAAGGGACACCTTGAGGTCGGCGTTAGTGATGTTGTGCCCGAATGACGCCGAGGCTACCGATTGGTTGAGGGAGGCAATAGACTGGGCTTCGGCGGTGAAGCGCCGAACGTAATCTCTTAGGCATTCACCATTTCTTTGGCTGAGGGTCACCAAAGATGCACTTGTCTTCTCGGCCTGGCGGCTACTCACGAAATGAGTAAGGAAGAGCTCTTCGAACTGGTCGAAGGAGAAGATGGAGGTCGGGCCGAGTCTCGCAGACCCCTTCAGCGTGGCAGGGAAGGTTTTGCAAAGGAGCGCATCCGAAGCCTGGTGGATCATCATGAGAGTTTTAAAACTCTCGATGTGGTCGGCGGGGTCCGACTCCCCGTTGTATGACTCAAAGTTAGGCCAATCCCACTCTACAGATCATTTTTTGGCCCTTATGTCCATCGTCCGAGAAATGGAGATTGCCTCACTCCACAGGTCATCCTGGAACCCTCATTGCACAAACATCCCATGAGCGTCGCTCTCGTCCTCGGAATACTGTAAATCAATCCCACTCCGCAGATCACTCTGTGGCCCATACGTCAATCGTCCCGAAATACTGGAGAATATCTCACTCCTTGGATCATCCTGGAGTCCATAACTCACGTTTGCACTCATTTCATCATATCACCATCTAGTGTCTGTCCTTATCTTGTTAAGTTAATTAATTAATTATTACGAATCTCCTAGAGTTGGTGTACCCTACATGACTGGACTCAACTGATCACAACAAAGCCACAACTTAGCCAAACCACAAAATCTCAACTACCAGTATCTAGGGTCCCACACACCCTCCAGAGACTCACAACTCAACCATTAACACAAAATAAATGCTTTATTTTAATCATTTCTTTTCATTCCATTTGTTAATCTAGTCACAGTGAGAAAATTCATTCATTCCCATTGTTTGTACATGAATATATATTTATATATATATATATATATATATATATATATATATATATATATATGGTACTCTTTACTGAAAAAAAGTTGTGCATATATGAGATATAGAAAAAAAAACCCTTTTTACTGAGTGAAACATACACATGATGTATGAGAAAACCCTTTTGAAATGGAGCATATGTGTATATGTGTATTGTCAAAAGAATTCCCCTTTTATTGAAATGGAAATGTGCACAGATGTGTATATAAATCCCTTTACTGAAATGCAGTTTGTGTGTATATATATCTGATATAGAAAAAAAATCTCTCAACAGGTCATGTGGATGCATAGAAGAACTTTCAGTGACACAATACAGTCTACCCATAAAGTACTGAAGGACGGAAGGAGGGGACAAGTGGTACCAACGAAGTTGATCATTTTTCAAGTTGACAATGAACCTTTCCAGTATATAAATTAGTTTCTTCTCAAGAAACTCAAATAAATCTCCTTGAATTGTAAAAGGTCTCCATATAAAAGAGTCCTAAAAGTTTCAGCTCCAACACAAACATTCTTATCTAACTCCGGTATCTGGTCAATAATATGTGCAGATCCCTCTTCTTCATCATGCTAGATCCCCCCAATTTATAACCATATACTTATTCATCAGAAACTACATGGAACTTAATTTTTTCTCGGATAAATTCTCTTTTACTGTTAATTTTTTTCTTAGAAGAAGTCCCAAGAAGGTTATTATGTGTATACACGAAACAGATACCTAACAAGCGTTAAAGGAAGTTTGCAAAAACAATGTTACCCAGCAGGGCCAGCACCCTTGGAAAGCTCCTTGAGAGCTCCCACTGATGATCTAATTAAAATGTATTCAAAAAAATCTTAGAAACATCATTATCCAGATATATTTTCCCTCTAAAATTAATATGAACTAAGATGTCCTGAGGGATCACTATTAGTAACCAATATGAGGATTTGTCTCCAGCAAACAAATAGATAACGGGCTTGAAAGGAAGTTTGCATGAGCACCACACCACATCAGGAAATTTATTTTCAGACAGAAAGCAAAGATTCTGCTCAGTCCTATGCAAATGATTATAAAAGAGAAACTTCTAAAGTTCGAAGTAAAACCTAGTGCAGTAGAAGTTTTGTGATACATCCAAAAAACAATAGGTAATTCAAAATCACTCACAATAGTTTACTCATGAATATAATCGATTACAACAACTATTTATCAAGTTCTACCCATCAAAACCATCAAAACAGAGCATCTATATGCATACAAACAGTAAAGGTGAAGTTTTGCTTTAGTTTTTGCAATAATCAACATACAATCTCCTTATAACAATTTAAACAGCAAGTATATCAAGAAAACATCCTACTCATGATTCCTATTAGGTTCTTTAACAATCTCAAGTCATTAAATTAAGGTTTCAATCATCAATAGCGTAGTTTCATGAAAAGATTCACTTTTTAATTCATCTACTCATCAAGACTCAATATATCATCATACCATCATCTAACATGCTTTCTAATAGATAAATCATCACATACACCATGCTTAGAACAATAAGAAAACAAACACAAGTCACTCACCTTAATGAAGAAATCAATCGAATTAATAAAAAATGAGGAAAAGCCCTTCTTTTGCAAAATCTAATATCATCGCTTCGAAACTCCAAGAAATTAATAGTAAATATATATTTTATTTTTGCAGAGGAGAGGGAAGGCTATAGTGGCCATAATATAGGCCAAAATCTGAAGTTTTTAGGGTTTTACAAGTTTATGGAAACATCCCTTAACAAATTATTACTTTACATATATAAACCTTTCTTTAATAAAGTAGTTAAATAAGTTAAATAAATTAAAATAAAACCAAATATTTTTACTACTGAGTTATACAACCATCAAGCATAGCCCAGAAATAAAAAAATTCTGATTTGTACTCAAAGTGATAATTTTGCACAAAAGTCCATCTTTTGTAATATTTGCAAATATATCATAAAATATTCTTAAAAATCCAGAAAATTCAGAATTAATATCTAAAAATAAATATTATATTTTCCAATTAAAAATTTCTTACTTCTACTTTCCAAGAAAACATTTGCATAATATCCACTTAAATTTCATATTTGCAAAAACATCATATTTGTTTAAATCTTTACCAAATCAACTCTAAATAAAAATTAAATAGATTTTATTTTCAATGATGACCATGGAAAGCCCAAAAATCAGTAAAAATGAATTTTCATTATTTGTTTGAGATCCAAACGGCTTTTTACATAAAAGCCCATCTCTTTCGAAATATTTACAAAAATCGTTTCTTTATTCAAAAAAATCCCAAAATTTAGGATATACTTAATTATAAATAGGAGAAAGTATCCAAAAATTTAA
The DNA here is from genome assembly GCA_017893485.1 of Hemerocallis citrina. NCBI lineage: Eukaryota > Viridiplantae > Streptophyta > Magnoliopsida > Asparagales > Asphodelaceae > Hemerocallis > Hemerocallis citrina. The sequence goes on along the minus strand of CM030359.1, from coordinate 402,416,688 downwards.
AAGTGGATATTTGCACCCAAAAAATTTTTGCACGTGTGAAGTTGAGAAATTCATAAAATAGTCAAATAAATTCAGATAAATCTGAAAATTAAAATATCATAATTAAATGAGGAAAATAAATTATTAACCATAAAATTTTAAGAATTCAAAATTTTCAAACTTTGCACGTGTGTTGCACGTGCAAAAATTGAATTTTCAAAAAAATAGTCAAAATAGTCAACTTTACCAATATAATATTATTTGGTAATGCAAAATAAATTATTTTATTTTGCGGGATGTTACAACAATAAAAGGAAACCTGTTGACTTTCACCGGCGTTTGACTGGTTCCTTGCCGCTGCCGTTGACCTGCAAAAAAGTTCGATACACTGGGATGGATCCTGACGACGAACCCTCCGACGAACTTGTCAGTAATCAGGAAGATTATGAAAGAGCTTTATGTGGAAAAATATTGATTACCTTGTTACGGTGGGGGAAGAGGGGTATTTATAGTCGTCTTAGGGACCTGTTTCGAGATAAGGATAAATCTATACTTCCCGGTGTTTTTGGATAAGATCTAGAGTTTAAATCGTTTTATAGAGATAACTATGAATTTGAATTAATATTTATCCATCTGGGTTTATTTGTAACGGGTTGCTACCCATACCCAGTAGAACAGATCCGTTTATGGGTTATTGGGCTTTGAAGAAAGACCCAGTTTCCATTTCAGACTCGTTTGTAGGTGAAATTACTGTTTTACCCTTGAGAGCTTTAAGATTCGTGCCCGATTTCAACGATCCCGAGTTAGTCCTATTTTTAGCCATATCACTATTAAAGACAAAATTTTAAAAAAATACACTAAACTTTGGGTCGTTTTAAAAAAACTACAGTAAGTTTTTTTTTATTTTTAAAAAGGGCACAAAATTTTAGTTTGAACAGACAGAGTTAGTAGGCGTTAGTTTTCTTGTACGTGCGCTGCACGTAATCTAAATTTATGACCAAAATAACCCTGTATTAATTAGGGTAACGTTTCGTTTCCCCTTCTTCTCCTCCAATTACTTAGCGGTAAAAAAATCCCCAAATTAGATGAACCCTACTTTAGTGAAGCTAATCACAGCGATTTGTGATGCTAACCTCGGAAAAAACCCCTAAATCAGCTAGTTCAGTGAAAGAAAACCCCAAATCCGAAACGAAGTGAAGCTAATCACAGTGCGAAACTCAGCGATTGCTATACGATCTCTCAGTGGTGGCTAAATTTGACGAAAAGTAGGAATTTCTAAGGGTGCGACTAATCGAATCGAAGGTGAGCAATCGAAGAAGGTTAGTTCTACATTATTTTCTTTCCTTAAGTTGGTTTCAGTCTATTCGGTGGGTTTGGTATTCTGCTGTTGTTTGGAATCATATAAAAATGTGGTGTGGGGGATCACTGTTGACCAATTTTTTATTGTTAATGTGGTGTGGGGCTAGGGTTTTACAAACAGTGATTAAAAAAATTTGGCTTTTTAAAACAGTGATTTGGGAATGTGATGTTATTTAAAACAGTAGTTGTAAAATGTGATGTTTGAGATGAAGAATTTTGTGAGTGTAGCTTGGTCTTGTTTTAATTCAATCTTTGGGATGTAATTCAGGAAAATGTTAAACCTGAACATTCAGTGCAATGGATACTTTGTGAAGAATCGGACATGGGAATATGTGGGTGGCAAGAAGGGGAGATATAGATCCATCATCCCTGAATTGATAAGATGGAAAGCTGTGAAGAACAATTTTAAAAAAGTTGCTGATTATAATGAGACCCATGTCGTCTACTACAAAGTAGGAGTTGGGGAGTTAGCTGAGAATTTCATATTGGTAGATGACGATGTGAAAACAATGAAGATGTAGGATGAACACAATGTAGAACCTGATGTGGGTGAAGTATATATGTATGTTGATACACAGATGGGGGTGGTAAAGGAACATATTGAATCTGAGGTAGAGAAGGTAGTATCGAAGGAAGAAATCAGCATTGAGCATGTAGTGATGGAAGGTATGTTTTTGTATTTTCTTCGATAACCCTCCATACAATTTCAATTGATGACACAATGTACTAATATATGTAACTCATGTTGGGTTTTGATATTTTGCATATGATATTACTATTCAAGATAAACCTACAGATGATGTTACAAATGATGAGATACCTGAAGATATCATGTCTGAAGCTCTCGGTCTCACAATGCAAGTAAGAACTAGTCAGTTGTCACCTCAAGTACTTACACAATCACAGGTTTGTCAGTCAGAGCTGGAGGCCCCAGCAAATGTGCTGAAGTGGGGGGGTTGTTTGGAGATACAGATGAAGCCATTAACATCACAAGTCAGCCCACATTTGTACATGAAAAAGTAATCAATGTCAGCAACCAGGCAAAAAGGGAGTTGGTAGGCCAAGTTCAAGGAGAAAAGAAGAGGAGAAATTATGTGGAGATGAATGTGACCGACAAGGCAAAATGTGGGAGAAAAAGAAAGGAAAAGGAGCCATATATGCAAGGACTTCTATCTAAGAAGCAAAAGGTGAATATAAATATCGTACTAAATTTTATATTGCAAGTAATAGTTCATATATTGTCAGTTAATACATAGCCTTGTTCATGTTTTGTGATATCTTGTAGGTGAAAAAGGGGGCAGATCTGCCTACAGACAGTAAAAACCAAAATCAGAAGCACATTTTATTTAAGGGATCAAGTTCTCAAAAGAGGGAAAATCGAGTTATCATAGTTCAGATTTGATTTAAGGTATCATACTTCACATTTTATTTGTGCAACATAGTTCACAAAATTTAAGGTATCATAATTCACATTTTATTTGTGCATCAGGTATCATAGTTCACTTTTTTGCACAGAGGTGGTGTCAATTTGAAAATGAAGATTAAAATGTAGCAAGTCAGTGGAGACTCATTGACTTTGTGCACTTCAATATAGTCAGAATACAATCTGCAAAGTATTGTTGGTCATTTTGTGTTTTGTTAACTGCAATGTATTAAGCAACGTATTAAGCAATGGAAGTGAAAGTGCTATATGCATCTCACTTGCTTTGATCTCACGTGCTTTGTTTATGGTGATGAGATTGATGAATGTGCAATGTTTGATGCTCCAATTTGTAACTGTGCAGTGTTTCAGCTGTTGGATTTTGTGGAATGTGCAATGTGTAACTGTGCAGTGCTATGGTATGTTTGATGCTCCAATCAAGTAATGAATGTGCAATGTGTTGTAAGTGTGCAATCCTTGAGATTGTTTCACTGCAGTTAAAGAGTGCTGTTTGATGAGTGTGCAAATTTGTAAGTGTAACTGAATGTGTGAAATATAGACAACAATTAAGTTGAAACAAAACCTGATCAGATGTGTATACTGTACATTACAAATAGTTCAGGGATGTTTTTTTAACTAATCTAATAGTTTTGTGATGTTTTTTTAAACAAAGGTAATAGTTTTGTGATGTTTTTTAAACAATGTTAAACATTTGTATGGTTTTTTAATTTGAACTGAAAAGTTTTGGGGGTTTTTTCTGATGTGAACTGCCAAAATTTATTGGGCTGTTTTTTGTCAAGATATTGTACTAAAATATGGTGCACAACCATTACTGTTACTTGAATTGGTAAATTTACAGCAACATACAGTTTTAAAAATCATAAGAACTTGATCTATTAACATTTCGAATACCAAACTCAACTACGCAAACAACCCAAGCATTCATATTCATCGAGCAAACAAGTTAAAGAATGTTTCACAATTCAAAACACTTCAATTACATTATCATCAAAATACAATCATTGAACAGTTCAATACTGCTATTTCAACACATACAATATGAAAACAACAAATACAAACAACGACACGGTAAACCCCTTCAATGTTCCCTCCTTCACCTTCAAATCGACTACTTTCTTTCGCAGTGAGTCGCACTCCACTTCCACTTTTTGTAACCTCTTGGTTGTTTCCCCAGCGAGCAAACTCATCTTAACATTGTCCGCCATCAATTCTGAGTATGTTTTCTCCCCCTTATTATTTCCCACAAGTTATACCCACCTAAAAAACGGCAATTATCAGTTTTCCAATTTGGACATCCAGCGAAGTATCTTCCAACATTGGTAGACGTACTAGCTATCTTAACGACTGCATGCTCCTTGTGATGACACAGTAGGGTTCCATCTCCATCGCAAATGTTGGTGGACCTCCTCATTGTAGCTTTTGAAGTTGTGGAATCGGCAATAGTTGTATGCAAAGATCAAAATTGTACAACATAAAGATTATATGAGACATGCAAACATCAAAATTATATGAGAGACAAAAATTGAAAAATGATTCAACCTAACATGGAGCTTTTTGAATGATTATTCGGTTCCGATTACAGCATAAGATCGAGTAAGGAGGATGAATATATGGGTTGATTGTAAAACCCTAGTCCCATATTAACAACAAAAAATTGATCAAAATTGGTCCCCAAACCACATTTTTATATGATTCCAAACAACAGTAGAATACCCAACCCGACGAAACCAAGATAAGGAAACAAAATTATGGAGAACCAACCTTGTTTGATTGCTTCTCTTCGAAAGAAAGGTACTTTCCAATCGATCAGTCGCACCCTCAAATATTGCTACTTTCCATCAGATTTATGCTTCGGAGATACATCGTACAGCAATCGCTAAGTTTTGCTCCGAGACATCAATACGTTTCGGATTGAATCGATGGGGTAAAGTAGGGTTCCATTGATTTTGGTTTTTTTTTTTACAGTAAGCAATTGGAGGAGAACAAGAGTATTTTTCATAAGTTATAATTTATTCAAAAGTCCCAAATAAAATAATATTGCATTAAGTTTAAAAATCTTACCAGTCTCAATTATTCAGCTTACAGTACACTACCCAATTGCACTAAATAGGACAACTTTTTCGAGATTATATGAAGACTAGAAAGAGATTTTGCCGCTCGGTCGGTTAGTGCTTAATAGAGCCTTAAATGTGAAAAAGATGCGATCTCAAAACTGCATGCCGGATTGGTCGTCACCAATAAAAAATATATATATAATTTTGGTGATATGTGATTGGAATATCCAACGTATATAGAAAAAGTGAATGTTGGAATTGAGTATAATCGTTGGAATGACCATTAGAGACAAAAGTTAACATTCAGAGACGTTGGAGGAAAATTTGTCAAATTGTTTTTTAAAGTTTCCATTTGGAGTGGGACAAAATATCTTTGTACCGTCCCATCCTCAAAATGATCTGATGGAACAACATGTTCCGCCGAATCATATTTTTTAAAAAGAATTTTGAAAATTTGGTCGGACAAAACATCAAGTTTCGTCCGCTCCATTGAAAAAAATTAAAATTTAGGAGACAAAATGTCCCTTATAATTTGGTAATTACCAAAATCGTTCTCAAATATGAAAAAAAACTATTGTTCATCATTTCTCAAAATTTGGCAAAATAAAAAATAAATGCAATTTCTTATTTGTCAAAATATAATAATTTTGGTAAAATGAGATACAACTGCAGATGCTCTTACAAATGTTCTTGAGTACTATTGATTATTCAATTTGACCATAATGTAAAAAAATTCCATAACTCCTATAAAATAAAATTTCTAATTTCATTTGTGAAGAAAAAATTCATCTTTTTCCATGGATATATAAAATGCAAGAAAGATATATTTAAAACAAAAATATAATTAATTAAAAATAATGTTTATGTCTAAAAATAATTTATTTAAGGACAATAGCACTTATCATATTTATGAAAACTCATAAATTTTTAAGAGTAATGCTACACACATTATCTTTTTCTTCACTATCTTAGGTAACAAACTACTATAGATTTCTACCACATATTCTACAATAACCTCTAATAGTAATGTATTAAACAAGGCAGTGAACAATATATAATAGAATTTTTAACTCGTATACCCCTAACAAATATGCTAATATCATATATATACCTTCAAAAATGTATATTTTCATATATGCTCCTAACAATATAAGCTCATTTCTTATTTATCCCTAAAAGTTACATCAAACTACGTGTATTTGAAATTTATAAGATTAATAGCGAATTTGGCTAGAAAACATAATAAAGAAGATGTAATTATAAAGATGTACTGTAAATTTGTCAATTTATTAAAAAAACTGTAAAAAAATTGAGAATGATTGATATGTTTCAATCGATTTTATAGATGATTTAGTTTATAAAAAGTAATAAAAATAAGCTTAACTAGTAGAGAAAGAGTATGTCAGTCATTTTACAAAAAACTATTAAACATAACTGTATATTTCATATATTTTTATTATTTTTTTAAAGTAATTTTTACTTAAGGGGTAACTAAAAGATTGGATACATATTATTAGGTGTAATATGAAAATACACATTTGCAAAAAGTATATATAATATTCACATATTTGTTAGAAACATACATGTTTTTTTTTTTTTGATGAAGTGGATAGAGTCAACCGACTCCAACCAAGCAAATATATTAATAAAAGGTAATGAATAAATGTCATCCCAATTTTACACGGCGTAAAATTAGTAAAAAGAGAAAAAATAAACACAATAGCATATTTACAATGCAACGAACAGAATTGCACAAAATAACCAAAACACGCGCATAAAAGTAGACAACCACAATCAAGCAACCAGCAAGCAGAAGCTGATGATCCAAGAGCATCAGACCCCCCCCCTCCAACGCTGTGGAAAATGTGGCAGCCTGAACGGGGATCCGCGCGAAGGATCAACCAGGCACCACAGTGGATCAGGAGAGTAGTCGCTACGGATCCAAGGAAAACATATAGCAAGAGCGCAGAGAAGAAACCCTAAGAAAGAGAAGACAGCAACCCACTCCAAAGGTCCCACTCCCCATGATCAGACATAAACCCAAGCGCCGATGAAGACGCTGATAGTGCCAGGATTGAGGAAGGCCACGGGGTGAAGCTAGGAGCACCTGCTAAGCAAAAACAAATGCTCACTGCAATAGCTAACTAACACAAACACCGAAAGAGCGGCCAAAAAAGGAGGAGAAAAGAAATGAACTACCGCAACAAACTCGCAAAATTGAACTACCACCAGATCAGCCCGGGCGAGAACATCCCAACGCAAAAAGGGGTGAAAAAGTTGAGCTAGAGCAAAACAAGAAAACCACAATAAAATGAGCTACCGCACTGACCAGAAAGAGTGCGTCAAAGAGGCATCTACAGAAAAGGAGTAGTAGCAAGAAAATACCACTTAAAACCAGGGACAACCTGGATAGAATATAACACAACACATAACAGAGAAAAAAAATAAAAGCACAGTAACTGAGTGAAGGAAATCATGGTAAGATACTGAACCCAAACCCAACCAGAAAAGTCGGAACCTCCAAAGAGAACAAAGATAACAACCAGGCCAAGCTATGACTCCCTAAGGAGCACTCCACCAAGATAAAAGCTAGAAATGTATAACAATCCCAGAGTAAAAGCATAGATACAAAAGACCCAAGGCCGCCTAGCCCGTGCGATAACAGAACACACAACAACATCCGTAAAAACAGAACACACCGGGTCAACAGCAATCCCCAGAGCCAACAAAGCTCAGCCAAAAGCCCAGCACCACAGGGAAGAAAATATGCAAGTGGACAGAGAGTGCACCAACAGCAGAGAGCCGGAGAGTCTCAAAGCAAAAGACCACTCCCAAAAAATGGCCCAACCAAAATACCAAGAGTAGCTAGAGCAAAGAGAAATGTCCGCAATTTAGAGCTGCACACGGAAGACAAAAGAACAGGAAATCAAAAATAAAAAAGCGGCAAGGTAGTAAAAGTTAGAAAAGTGAATAAAAAGTAATCGCCTCGTCCAGACGATATAAGTGTAAAGCTTCCACCTCATCAGGAGATAAAGTGGCAGGCCAAAATTTAGTAAAGAAAATAAAATCATCAATAATGTTCTCAATCGTCAAAACGGAATTTGAAAAAATACGATTGTTCCGGGCTGACCAAATAACCCAAATAATCGCAATCATGGATAGAATCCAAGATTTGCAAAAAAAATTTCTGAGGTGTTATTGTTTCCAACAAGATGAGAAGTCGATAGGAATAGCCGGCACTAGCCAAGCTCTAGTGATGATACTCCATAAAGGACAAATAAATGGACACGAAAGGAACAGATGATCAGCATCCTCATGATGAATGGAGCATAACGCAAATAGCTGACCTAAAGCAAGGTTTCTCTTATTGAGAACCTCGACAGTCAGGAGCTTGTTGTTAAGTGCTAGCCAGGCTAAAATCTTGGATTTTAGAGGAGTACAACTACTCTAAAGGTATTTAGCCATCGGAGAGGTGATCCCACCGAAGTTAAGGAAATTGTAGAAAGATTTAATCGAGAAAATACCTGAGGCGGTCCACCTCCATTTGAAATTATCAGAAGGAAACCAGGAATAATGATTAATATCATCGAAAAGGTTTTGGAGCTGCAACGATAGCTGCGGTGAAAGCACGCTAGCGAACTGGATCGACCAGAACATTTGAGAATTGATGACCACAACATAATCTTCCACTAACGTCGATGGGTTCGATGCTCACTGGAAGAGGGAAGGAAAAGCAGAGGCGATCTTAATATTGCCAAACCAAAGATCAATCCAGAATTTGGTCTTGGAGTCGACCGCGCACTCATGGATTAAACCATAACAGAAAGGTTCGACCACTTTCCAGACCCCTTTCCAAAAAGAAGAAGCTTTACGGGGGAGAGTGGTAGGGAATTCCCACATGGAAAGATGGGAATAAACATTCTGGGATATAATTTGGACCCAGGGCAGGTGATCCGATTTAAGGAATCTCCATAGCCATTTTCCCAACAAGGCTAAGTTTTGGTGTTTGAGGTTCAACACCCCCAATCCACCAGCTACCTTGGAGGTGCAGATAACTTTCCAATTACAGAGGTGAGCGCCTGGTTTAAACAAATCTGCACCAAACCAGAAGAAATTCCTTCTCAACTGGTCGACTCTTTTAATTACCCACGACAGCAGATAAAAAAAGGATATCATGTATAAAGGGATCGAGGAAAGGATGGAGTTAATAAGAATAAGTCTGCCCCCACGCGACAGATGCTTACCAGACCAACAGTTGAGTCTAGACTCAACTTTTTCGATCATCGGCATCCAGTCCGATCGGTGAAGCTTTCCCCATCTCAATGGAATGCCTAGGTAAAGGATGGGGAAAGAATAAGGGCTATAGTTAAAGAACTGTGCAACTTCAACTTGACGGTCCAGAGACCCACCAAGCTAAATAACGGATGATTTTTGAAAGTTAATAGGTAAACCCGAAGAGCTTTCAAACACATAAAGAAGAAGCTTAAGGTTTCGAAGGGTCTCTCCGTTAGGTTTCGCAAAGATAATAGTATCATCCGCATATTGGAGGTTCAACACACCTCGGAAACAGTTAGAAGACCGGAGGCCTTCAATAACATCTGCCTCCCAGGCAGTACGAAGAAGCTTACTGAAGATATCCGCAACTAGGGCGAATAAGATAGAGGATATCGGGTCACCCTGACGAAGGCCACACTTACACTTGAATTTGTGGCCTTCCGTACCGTTGACCCAAATGGAAGAGGTTCTAGCGAAGAGAATGGATTTAATCCATGCAATCCACTTAGGACCGAAACCACGATGAATAAGTAATTCGAAAAGGAAGTCTCAACTGACATTATCGTAAGCTTTCTGAAATTCTAATTTTAACAGAATCCCCTCCGAATTGAAAACAATTAGAAACATACATGTTAAAAACCTTTTATACTCATTTCCAAATAACAGAATTTTTTTTAAAAATATTCAAATATCACCAGAAATGTTTTAATATAAACAATGAATACCTGCCATTAAATTTTCCGTTGAGTTAATAGAATATTTTCTGAATATATACCTCTTAACAAGATTGAACTTGTAAAAAAAAGTATGAAATATCAAAATTATCCTCACCTCTAAGAGCATCCACAATCGTTTGCTATATTTGTCAATTTCTCATTTTTTGAAAAAGTTGGTGCTGCAGTCGTTTGCTACTTTGCCATAAAATGGAAAAATAGCTACAGTTGTTTCTCATAATTTATGAGAAACCAAATTTCGATTCTCAAATTATAAGAGACGAGAGAACATGTTTCGCTCCAAAAATTTTTCAATTTTTTAATGGGAGCAGACGAGACATGTTGTTTCGTCTGACATTTTTTTTTAATTGATCGGACGGTACAACATGTACCGACTGAAGAAAAAAAAACAAAAAAAATGCTGAAACGAGACATGTTGTCTCGTCTCAAGCAATTTTTGCTTGGACGAGACAACATGTCCCGTCCAGCAAAGGGGGAGGTTTAATTAGGTGTAAAGTAGGTTTAGTGGGGAATTAATTAGGTTTTAGGTTATATTATATTATTTAATTTATTTAATTAACCTATTTTAATATCTAATCACTAATTAATTAATTCTAAAAAAACCAACCGGATGAAACAATATGTCTCGTCTTTCCCAAATTTTAGCAAACAACCACTGCAGAAAAAATCCCTATTTTTCATTACTGTAGATGCCATTTTCTAAAAAATGAGAAACACCATTTTGGATGCTCTAACGGATTTAAAATACAAATTCATTACAATCACCTCCAAAATCCATTACCATCAGCTTCAATAATATCAAAAACTAAAAAAACAAAACAAGAAAAACTAATAAAAATTGAAGAAAAAATTTAAAACTAAACTAAAAAGAGAAGAAGAGAGTGATAATATTTATGTAATTTCAATTTTTTTCTGCTAAAAATTTTACAAAATAAATTTTTTTTATTCTATTTTAAAAACTTTAGGTGATATTTGAATATTATAAAATAGAGAGGAGAAAAAAAGAGGGGGGGGGGGGGGGGGGGGGGGGGGGGGGGGCAGGGGGGGGTTGAAATAATAATGAAAATTTTTACAACGGAATCGATCTACTTTACATTTTTCACAAACATGTCACATGAATATTTTTTTGTATCTAAGTTAAACAATTTACATCTTAAAACAAAACGAGTACATATCTTCAACTCTACCTTAATCTCTGTTCTCATACATCCAATTTTTTTTAGGTAAAGAAACCATATTAAAATCAACAACAATGTGATGGTCATTGGAGGCAGGCTTGTGAGAGTTAAAATGTGAGGGAAAAAGAATGTAATGAAAATTATTTTATTGCAAAACAAAATAAAATTTCATCAAACACGCTATAATCCATATCTCCACTGTAATATTATTTCCAAAACGGAAAAGAAAAAGAAAAAAAAAACCGTAATTATGCAGAGGTCCGAAAAATTCAAAAAACAAAAACAGAAAGATTTCCATACCCCGCAATTAACTCTTTCCATATAATTAATCCCATTTGAACAAATCTTGTTCTAACCAATTTAATTATCTCTTCACACAATCTCCACTTCAAACCCTAATAAAATCTCAACCGTAGATACGAATCCCATCAACGGTGGATAATCATCCAGCCCCTACATAAAATATCAAACCCTTTTTTTTCTAAATTTGTAAATGGCTCGGAGCTTCTAATTTGTTTCATGAAAATTTTCAGATTACTAATCTTAGAGATTTGCAGCATAACAGTATTTTAAAATTATTATTTTGACATAAAAAAATGATTTTTTCTTTCTAAATTGTATTCTATGTCTACGCTTTCGACATTTAAAAACAACTATGATTCCTACATAATTTGTTACCACAATTATCACACAAGTTTGTATTTTGCTTTTATTTATTTCTACAACATTTTTAGAACACAATTCTCTTTTATCACACTAGTGTCACATTAATTAATATAGCGCATAACCAATATTTCAATTAACCAACTAGCCATTTACAAACATATATCCTACGTCTAGCATGATTCAAAATTCACATTTCATAGCAACATGATAATTCTAAGTTAATAATCACAATTTATAGCATCTATCAATCAATTCATCAAACATTCACTTCATTTTTAACTAATCTCTTTTTAAACAAACACATGGTCAAATCTACTAATTTTTCTAAGCAATTTCATCAATTAAATCTCTAGCATGATATCTACATTAGAAGTAGAGAAATCACCCACCCAATGAAGAGTAGAAGCAAAAAAATTCCTAGAATTAAACTCCAATTTGTCTCCTCAAAATCTGCACACCAATAGAAACGCCCAACTCCATTTTCGGCCAAGCACAGCAAAAGCACTCCAAGTTCATTTTCGGCATGAGCAACAGTGAAGTACTTCAACTCCATACACTTACATATCTACACATACATATATAATTTGAATGGGGAAAGTAGGCATATATTTATATACATATCTATAACTATTATAATGGGAGAGATGGGGTTGGTAAACAAATAAACAATATTTTATATTTTTTTTGTATGTGTGCAAACACGTGCAGCGCACGTGTTGGTAGGTTTTTTTTTATCCTTTTCCTTCCTCCTCCACATGCATCGCACGTGCATCATATTGGTAGGGTTTTTTTTGTCCTTTTCCTTCCTCCTCCACGTGCATCGCACGTGCATCATACTAGTATGTATTAGGTGTGAGAGTAGGTGGGGAAGGCACAGAGAGGGACATGCTGGATTCGGAAATGACAGGGGAGAAGGAAAGCAAGATGGGAGGGAGAAATATTAGGGGGTATAGGTATAGGTATAGGTATAGATGTATTAGAGCATCCACAGTCGTTTGCTTATTTGCCATTTTTGCCATTTTTTTGGTACTGTAGCGCACACAGTCGTGATGTATTTTGCCATTTTTTAGCAATCCGTGTACAGTAGAAAGGGAGAAATAGCATTCGAAATAGCAAAATGCATATTATAGCTGACGAAACATCATGTTTCGTCTGGATTATTTAATTATATTTTTAATTGATCGGACGAAACATGATGTTTCGTCCGAATTAAAAAAAATATATAAAAGCCAAATAAAATATGTGGGAATAAACATGATGTTTATTCCCATATGTGGGAATAAACATGATGTTTATTCTCATGTGGGAATAAACATCATGTTTCGTCCCATTCCTTTTACTTTTTTTTTTTAATTTTTAATTTCCTTTGGGACGAAACATCATGTTTCGTCCCGTATTTTTTATTAATATTTTTTAACTTTCGGCCTGTATAAATTATTTTTTATTAACAGATGTTTCGTCTGTTACTTTTAAAATAAATTTATGCATTTTTTACCTTTCAACGACTGCAGCATTTCGAAGAAATGCATTGCTAAAATATGCATTTTGCCATTTTTTCCATTGAACGACTGTGGATGCTCTTAGGTGAATGAATGGAGAAAGCAACATGGGGGCTTTTGCTGGTTGGCTTTTGGTTTGTGGCTTCGGAAATGAAAAGAGAGGAAAGAAGGGGATGATGGAGAAATTGAATGAGTTATGGAGCTATGGAGATAGTTATAATAATCACCCCCCATTAACATCACTAACACCACTCACAAATTCAAAATTTGTACTCTTTCCCTCCATCCCAAAAAGGCAGCCGGCCACTCTTTTCATGCCCAAACACGTGTACGTGCATTGCACTTGCACACACTTTACTTATCCACATATATATTTAACTTAAAACATATGTATATAATATTTAAGATGCATATAAAATTTAATTTAATTAAAAATTACAATTTTTTCAGGAACAAATAAAATAAACATACACATATTTCAAAATTTTATTTTGAAAACGGATACGCTTAAATACATGCACCGAAAACACGTGCGTCGCCCGTAAAATATCTAAATACGAAATCGACTTCATCAACGGAAAAAATATTTAAATATAATCAAAATACAATATAAGAAAAAATATATTTATTAACTTAATATATTTCACAACGTAATCAATACGTGCATAGAAAACACGTGAACCGTACGTATAAAAGTATTTTAATCAAAACGAGAGAAAAATAAATTTCTGTTTATAAAACGAATTTGAATAAGTCATAAATAATTAACTGAAACACAGAAAATATCACACGTAGCGGTGGGAAAATACATAATCGATACGTGCATCAATAACACGTATAAAGCACGTAAAAAATACATAGATTGAAATTTAATATTTGAGTTGACTAAAAATAAGATTTTAAGAATACGGGAAATGCATAAATAGTTGGAAATCAAAATACGTAGTGAAGTACGTTACAAAATACACATGCGTAACACACGATGGCAAAATTGTCATTTCCATCTTTGCGGGGTGTTACGGTCCCTTACTACACACTCTGGTTTCCTCTACACAGTGTTTTTCTCAAAGGCAAATCAACAGTGGATTGTTTCCTTGTAGCCCACGAAGTCATCAATCTATGCTGCACCAAAAAATCAGATTCTCTTATGCTAAAGTTTGACTTCCGTAAAGCGTTTGATACCATTAGCTGGACTTTTATTGAGAAAATACTAGTTGCCAGAGGCTTTGGTTCAAGCTGGTGCAGTTGGATTAAGACAATTCTTCACTCTACCAAATCATTTGTTCTAGTAAATGGGATAGGGGACAAGACAATTAACTCAAAGAGATGATTAAAGCAAGGTGATCCCCTTTCTCCAATGTTATTTATCTTGGCTGTAGATGTGCTGGCACAAATGTTGCGAAGTGGAAGAGACAATGACACTTTTTCTCAGCTACAACTTAGGGCTCTCTAGCTTCGCTAGCCATACTACAATTCGCTGATGACACTCTCATATTCTGCAAGGGTGATGAACAAGATGTGATACATCTAAAGTTGCTACTGCATTTATTTGCGAACATATCAAGGCTTCACATTAACCTCTCCAAATCATCCATTATCTACTTTGGGCATTCTAAAGCCAAGTTTCAGGATTTTACTCATATCCTGGGTTGCAGGCATGACTCCCTACCCACCAAATACTTGGGCATACCATTATCCAAAAGCAAATTAAAGAAGAGAGACTAGAAACCTCTTATTCTTAAAATTGATAGGAGATTATCGACTTGGAAATGCCGACTGCTCTCTAGGGGGGGACTTATCCTCATCAATTCGATACTGAGTGCCCTGCGGACCTACTTTGCTTCATTCTTCAAATTGTCCCAGTGGGTTATAGCAAGAATTAACCAAATACGAAGCAGATTCTTTTGGGTAGGGGAAGATACAAATGCTACCGGAGCCTCTTGTACCAAATGGAAGTGAATTTGCCAGCCCAAACTACAAGGAGGCCTAGTGATTTTAAATCTCACCCAGTTCAACAATGCCCTGTTTATGAAATGGTGGTGGAAAATCTTATCTGAGAAATCCTTTTGCACTCAAATTCTCAAATCCTTATACTTCAACAGAGCGACCAACTCTTTCACATGCATGGCTCAAACTTCTGAATTCTGGAAGAATGTCTACAAGCTGAAAGAGCAATTTGAACAAGAAATTTTGTGGCAACTTGGAGATGGAAAACTGCTTAAATTTTGGACCTCTATTTGGATTGGAGGTAGCAGCATCGCCAAACTATTCCCGACTTTATTTGAAGCTGCTTGGAACAAAGATGCCACATTGTGTTCTTAAGGCCACATTCATCAGGGCAGATGGATTTGGAGACCAAACCTTCATACTTCTATATCCACCCACATCCTCCTTGAGAAGAACTAGCTCCTGCAACTTATCTCTAACTTACAACCATCTACAACTGCAGACACTGCCAATTGGAGACACTCTAGCTCAGGGTGCTTCACCGTCAAGTCTGCTTATGATTTCTACAGCATCTCAGGCCTAATATCTCCCTTCTACCATGCCTGCTGGAAGAATTTAGCACCACTCAAATGCAAAGTTTTCATTTGGATGCTGAGTTGGGAGATACTCAACTCCAAAGAGAGGTTACATTCTGAAGGATGGGATGGCGATCATGTCAGATCGAAACCTCCTTCCATATCTTCTTTCAATACCCACTAGCTGTTCAGGCTTGACAACACTTCACACACCGCTTCAACATCATAAATTTACTTACATCAGCGGCTGAATGTTTCACACATTGGTACTTTGATTCCAAAAACCACATGTTCACACACTCTTGGCACATGGTTACACACATTGGTGCTTTGATTCCAAAAACTACATGTTCACACACTCTTGGCACATGGTTACACTGGCTACCTGTTGGAGTATCTAGCATGTTAGAAATGATAGAATTTTTAACAACAAGACTATCACAGCAGATAAACTTATATCTAACATCAAATTCTAGTTTTCTCATTGGCTAGATAGCTGCGGAGATTCAAAGAAAAAAGCCAAGACTCTCCAGGAGCTTGAGGATACTGGGGATCGAGATCTCATGAGGCCACGGGAAGACTGCTCGATTCTATGTATTAGTCACACCCAAGGATAGTCATCAATATCTGCACCTCTGTTCGTAGGTTTTTTTGTTCATTTTGGGGACTATGCATGTCCCGACTCTTGCAATATTTCAAACTTATTTTTGTACTGCTGTTATTAGGGGGGATGGTAATTTTGTTTTGGGGAGCTATCTATGTTGCATGTAGGGAGGATGAGATCATAGTGTTGAGTCTAGTTGAGGAGTACGACAATAGTCCAATACTCTTTCTACGACTCAGTGCTATGCCATCTCAAACTTAGACATGCGCAGAGCTCACCCCGCCTCCAATCCTTTCCCTATTATCTTGTAATTGTTTTACTCTGTTTATCTTTATATATATATCCGTTAGGTAGGTTCATCCTACCTTTTACCAGTCAAAAAAATATATTTGGAAAGAATATGGGGATGTCGATTAACAGTTGGAAGACACGATCAGATTTTTTTTTAGACTTGGTCTTTATTATTTAACGATACAATTTAGTCTCATGTTTGAACTAACAAAAGTTTTGTCAATGTAATCGTATTCGTTCATAATCTTGTAGAAGTTTGAACCAAATGTTGGCATATTGTTGGCTTGTTAAACATGTACTGAAACTTTATCCTCCTATGAAATACAAATATATATAATCCAATGTGCAATTGGAAAGATAAAATTCAATTTTAAAAAAACAATAAAATTAAAAGTAGGCATACAATTCTATTTACTGAGTTCTAACTCCAACAAGAGCAACCTATACATACATGTCTATCCCTACTGTAACTTTTTTTTTGCATTATTTCACGTTGTCTACAACTGAAATAATAACGTTAAATATCAGAATATTGACTCAAGTCCAACCCCATTTATTGTAGGCTCTGCCCCTTGAACCCCAAGTCGCCATTCTTGCCGATGATCTAAAGTCCTCATTCTTCCCAATGATATTTATTTTTTTTGAATTTGTACTCTCTTACAGATGTTGGCTACATATTTATATATGAATACAGAAGAGCTGAGTAAATATCTAACCGTTGGAGACAAAATAGATGTTTGATGCAATATAGTCAATGAGACGCAATAGCCGTTTGAGGGCAAAATGGGCAAAACAAAAACATTAAAAAAAACAAAATAAATATGGGACGAAACATGTTGTCCCGTCCGATTACAAAAGGACATATTGTCACTTTTGAGGAAATAAAATTAAAAAAAATAAATTACTCCGGACGATACAACATGTATCGTCTGATATGTTTATTTTTTTTATTTAAACGGTCAATTAAATTAGAACGACAAAAACATGTGTCGTCCGATAAGATTAAAAAAAACAGAACAACATGTTCCGTCCCTTATATTTTGAGAATCGCCAATTCTTTCTCAAATATGAGAACAAACTGTAGCGTATTTGTCATAATATGGCAAAATAAAAAATGACCGCATACTCAACTTTCTCATATTTGGGAATATGACAATTATAGAAAACGATTGTAGATGCTCTTACAAATGTCCTTAAGTACTATTGATTATTCATTTGACCATAATGCAAAAAATTTCCATAACACCTTAAAAAGTAAAATTTCTAATTTCATTTGTGAAGAAAAAATTCATCTTTTTACAGAAATACATAAAATGCAAGAAAGATATATTTAGAACAAAAATATAATTAATTAAAATTAATGTTAAGGTCTAAAAATAATTTATTTTAGGACAATAGCACTTATCAAAATTTTAAAAGTAATACTACACCCATTAACTTTGCAAAATGCTAGACCTACATGACCTTTACATCAAAGAGATGATTAAAGCAAGGCGATCCCCTTTCTCCAATGTTATTTATCTTGGCTGTAGATGTGCTGGCACAAATGTTGCGAAGTGGAAGAGACAATGACACTTTTTTTCAGCTACAACTCAGGGGCTCTCTAGCTTCGCTAGACATACTACAATTCGCTGATGACACTCTCATATTCTGCAAGGGTGATGAACAAGATGTGATACATCTAAAGTTACTACAGTATTTATTTGCGAACATATCAAGCCTTCACATTAACCCCTCCAAATCATCTATTATCTACTTCGGGCATTCTAAAGCCAAGTTTCAGGCTTTTACTCATATACTGGGTTGCAGGCATGACTCCATACCCACCGAATACTTGGGCAAGCCATTATCCAAAAGCAAATTAAAGAAGAGAGACTGGAAACCTCTTATTCTTAAAATTGAGAGGAGATTATCGACTTGGAAATGCCGACTGCTCTCTAGGGGGGGGACTTATTGTAACGCCCCGATTTCCATATACTGGAAAACCATGATATAAGACAAAATCTTTTCTTCAATCAGTCACAATACACAGAAAAATAGGAAAATTTAAAACTTTTTATTCAACACCAAATATATTACAAGCCTGAATGTTATACAACTGCAATACATTACAATAGTGTTATAATAATACATTTACAATCCCAAGTATTACAACTTCCAACAAATTACATCGGAGTACAATGAATGAAGAATCTCGCACCTGTACTTCTGCGGTCCAGTACCTATTGAAATGGGGACGTCAGTATTCACTGACGCTTTAAGGCTGATAACTTAGCAGCGAGTCTCCCAAAACAAACATACAACATGGCAAATGTGTCGGTGTAGTTTAAGTGTTTGTGAGTGCTATAACTAGAATCTAATGCAATATTGACTAAATTTATGATGCTCCTATTCTAATGCCAGCAAGTCTCCGAAGCAACATGCAGCCTATACTGCATGCGCCCATCTCAAGCCGTCTCTTCAATATAGGAATTTAAACCCGCGCTATGAGTTCTACTCTTGTACTCAACTTGTTTCTGAAGATTAGACATGACTGAGGAGGTGGCCCTACAACGGTCTAGTTCTGCCAGGCATACCAGACCTTCCTCGAATATCTTGACGAATCCTTGGAGTTTTCGCAAAATCAAGTTAGCTCGAAGCCTCCCAGCCACCCCCTAGCCAGACCGTAGTCTATGGCCCTCGCCCTTAGATACAAGCTAAGACGGAGTTCCCGAGGGGTCCATCCCCCTTGCTCCGACAGGAATCGCTCCCGCTTATCAAGGCACTTGTATAAATTAACAGACGAGATACGGATCCCGTGCTCCCAACTCGTGAGAAGTCACAGACCGTATCCCTTTGACAAGAAGGGTACAATCCAATAACACTGCCTAATGCTGGCCTATAGGATAGGTCGGATCATAAGGAATTACTCTTAACACCAACTCCTTCCCTTCGGCGAAAAGTAAAAGTTAAGTAATAAAGCCATAAGTTACTACCTTAACAATGTCACTAACCCTAAACAAACTGAGGGATGACCACAGAACTTACACAACATGCTGAGTCTTAAGTTAGTCTTCGCAAGACAACTCTACTAGGCTGCTCATCTTAGACTTACCAGAATCCCTAAGGATCTGATTCATGGCCTATCGATCCAAGACCCCGGCAATACGAATGTACCTGCATGCCACTACCCTGAACTTGGATTTCGTCTATACTCCGGTCCGCGATTAACCTACACCGGTTAAGATCCGACGGTACACAAGGAGTGACTCGTCCACGGTCCCTTAGGAATAAGAAACATATGTCTTGATGGTCGATAGCCCCTGGGGTAATAGTATCGCCCTAGACGAGCACAACAAAACTGCGTACTAGCTAACAAGCTTTATACGAGTAAACAGAATACATACGAGCCAATAAGCTACGTATGAACCGATAACTATATACGAGCTAGGTGGGCTTCGTATGAGACAACATACATACCAGCCAAATAAGCTGCGTATGAGACCCACAGCTACATACAGGCCAGTCGAACCACATACGAGCAAAACCATATGCAAAAACAACCATACAGGTAATCAAACCAAGAAGCAACCACATGTGCTTATTAGCAACCTTGATCTTCTATAATTAGAAGCAACAGAATAATCTACTAACAGTCTAAAACAGGCATTCTACCAATGAGAAGCCCCAAACAACATAACAACTTTTATCGAGCTAACAATTACTAGTGACCTTTCCACTTTTCTAACCCATAAGGATGAGGAATGTTCACATGATAAGATCCAATTTCAAGTAGAACCTTACACGACTAGAATCCATGGTTTCTTTTTCCAAAACGAACTAAAACTACATGCAACTAGATTTTTGGTTTCTTTCTCAAGTTTGAGCTAGAATCACCTAGGAGCTAGATGCATGGGTTCATGGTTCCTTTTTAATCCTTCACTACCATATACAATTCAAGCATGGTTTTTTTAACTAGAATGCTACAATACTCCATTCAAGCATGCATGGCTCTAACTATGTAATCTCAAACATGGGATTCCTTCTAGGGAATTAATTAGAAATATTTCACAACACAATATTATAACTACAACATGAAGGTTCTTCATTAACACTACAACTACAACATGAATACAACTTAAGTAGAAAGCCACTATAAGTTAAAGCATGAATAGCTACTAGATTTAGGTATGGATAACTCCTACTAGTTTAAGCATGGTTAATTGCTACAACTTACCCATGAGCATTAACAATTTAGCATGGTATACAACAAAGCATGATTTTCTTTACTACTTTAACCTACCATAATTTGCATGGTATACCACCTTAACATCATTCTACAACAATCTTAAATATGGTAGAAACCTACAACAATCTTTAAGCATGGCATACTACTTAAGCATTCCTACAACAATCTTAGGCATGGTAGGTAATTTAAACATCAATCCTACACATTTCTAAGTATGGTATATGTCATAGCATGAATCTACAATTTCCTAAGCATGGTAGGTAATTTAAATATTAATCCTACAACAATTTAAGCATGGATATATACTTAGCATGAATCTACCACCTTCCTAAGCATGGTATACTACTTAAGCACCAACCTAAAGCATGGTATACATCTTAAGTAAGAACCTACAACATTCTAAACATGGTATACTACTTAAGTATCATCTTAAGCATGGTATACATTTTAAGTATGAACCTACAATATTCTAAACATGGTATACTACTTAAGTATCAACCTAAGCATGATATACACTTTAAGCATAGATAAACATGAGTTCTCTACTACAATCCATACCACATGCATACTACATAAGCATGAACTCACTACAACTTAGCATGAATGATTACTACGCTTAAGCATGGATATCTTCTACTAGTTAAGAATAGTATACAATGTAGGTATGAGTTTCTTTTCTCCTACAACAAATTAGGCATAGTAGAAAGCATGAGTACCAATTCTACAATAATCTAACATGGTATATAATTTTCCTACAACAATCTAAGCATGGATGCTTATTTAAACATGAAAAATTGCTACAACTAAGCATGGATGCTTACTTTAATTCCTACAACAAGTTAAGCATAGTAGAAAGCATGAGTACCAATTCTACAATAATTTAACATGGTATATAATTTTCCTACAACAATCTAAGTATGGATGCTTATTTAAACATGAAAAATTACTACAACTAAGCATGGATGCTTACTTTAATTCCTATAACAAGTGAAGTATAGTAGAAAGCATGAGTACCAATTCTACAATAATCTAATATGGTATATAATTTTCCTACAACAATCTAAGCATGGATGCTTATTTAAACATGGAAACTTGCTACAACTAAGCATGGATATCTTCTATTACTTAAGCATGTATATTTTCCTATAACTACTTAAGCATGAATGTCCACTACTATCTTAAGCATGGTCCTTTTATTACTTAATTAAGCATCTACCTACAACATGAACTATACTAATTAGTCAACATAAAAAGAGTGATCTTTTTAACATTCTACAACTAATAACTTAAATTGTTTCTTTATCACTATAATAAAATTAGCATCTAAGTTAGGTTCTTTTTACATACATATATATGATTAATAAAAGGGAATAAGCAAATTAAAAACAAAGAATCCCCAACTTAGGTTCAACCATTCATATGCATATTCTTAGTCCAAGTAGTTCAAGTTGTCCTACAACCCCAAATGGCTATGTATACAAGTCCATATGCTTATGTATGAGTCCAATATCAAGTCCTACAACCCAAAGTGGGTGTATACACAACTCACCATATGCTTATATTCATTTAGTTCAAAAATAACAATAACCACTAATAAAGACTTCATCTCTATTTGTTTCATAAGTTCTATCATCCTTTTTCTTTTATGAGGTTATTTCCTTTATCCATAAATAATGTTATTCCAATTGTTCAACATACAACATACACAACAAGAAACAACAACACACAAAACATCACCACAAAGAACAAACAACCCAAAAGAACAAAAGAAATCAAACCAAGAAAATAAGAAAAAGGAGAACCAAAAAACAACAAACTCAACAAACAAAAGCAAAATAAAAAAGCTCCCACCTTATTTTTCCTTGAAGGAAGAACTAGCTAGCACCCTTCTCCTTCCCTTAAGCTCTTAGAAAACTTCTATGAAAACCTACAAATGAAAAACTCTCCTATTAGTTTTTCTCTCTTTCTTTTCCTTTCTTTCTTTTCTTTTATTTTTGTAAAAATGAGACATAAGTGAAGGGAGGGGGTATTTATAGGTGGAGGAGAAGGTGGAGAGTGCAAAATTGCACTTACCATTTTGCACAAAACCCCCTAGGGGTGGAGGAGGCCGGCCATGCTCAAGAGGTGGTGAGGTGGAGGTAAGGTGTGAGGATGAGGTGGAGGTATGGTGTATTAGTGAGGTGGAAGCATAGTGCAAGTTTCTAGAAAAAGTCTCCTTAATTCGTTCATGCACACTTAACTCTAGGTTAATCCAACTTAGCCATTTGTCATGCATGAGAAGTATTTTGTCCAAAAATGCACACTTACATAATTTGTACAAGGGTAACCTTCCGTTGCGAACTGGGTGGTGCGAACTGAGCTTACGAACTGGGTGTTTGGCCGTTGGATCCAAAATATGAGATTCAATGGCTGTGATTGAATCTCAGATTTTAGCAGCTTTAAGCGGGGGCAATTTTGTCATTTGGGTTCCGCTGTCCATTAGCCCCCCATTGTCTCTATCGTTCTCAACCCATTTCGAAAAATCGTCCCAAAATCCCCTCCCTCTGTGGCGAAACCCTAATCCCCTTCAAATCGCCATCTCTCAACCTCAAACCATCGAGCGAAACCCTAATCCACTTCACTCCATCGTTGCGAACTCCAAGACCAAGGCGTGAAACCCTATTCCCCTTCACTCCGTTGTTTCTCAACCTCAAAACCAATTCGAAACCGTCAGCCCCTTTACTCCGTCGTCATTCGAACTCAAACCCAAATCGAAAGACCCCCTTCTTCCTCTCTCAGAGTGAGCGAAACCCAAAATAGAAACCCTAACGGGTGCTCTCCAAAATCTGTTGTGCGAACTCCTCCTTCTTCAAAATAGGTATTTTTTTTCTGTTTCAGTTTCATTATTTTTTGAAATAATATGTAGAATTGTTGAGTAATTGGTTGTGTTGGTTTCTGTTTCGTTTCCTTTGATAATAGGTATGGATATTGATGAAAGGAGATCTGATGCCGGTGACAATTTTTTGAAAGTACAAGTAGGTGAATTTATCCCGGTTGTGGAAGACCACCTAAAACCAAAGCTCGGTATGACTTTTGATACTTTAGAGCAAGCTGAAAATTTCTATAACAATTACGCTACATGTGGGGGTTTTCAAATGCGTAAGGGTTCAACAAAATTGAAGGGAACCGTTGTAGTGGATAAGTCGTTTGTTTGTAATAAAGCCGGTATTTCGAAGAGTAAGTCTAATGATGTTAGGCGGGGGACTACAAGTAGATCTGACTGCAAAGCATTTATTCGTGTGAAATTAAATGAAGAAACACGTTCATGGGTTCTTTATTCACTTACTGAATTACACAATCATGTATTTATCTCACCCGGTACATGACATTTGTTACCACGAAATCGTAATGTGTCAGATTCCGATAAAATAATAATGGATCAACTTACACAAGCTAATATTCCAACGTGCAAACAAATGATTTTTTTTGAAAATTCGAGTGGGGGTCATGATAGGGTTGGATTCACCGAGACCGATGCTAGAAATCATGAGAGAGACTTACGGGAGGCTATGAAAGGGCACGATGGACAAATGTTGATTGATTTTTTCAATTGGCAAAAAGAAATAGATCCTACTTTTTTTTTATGATTTCCAACTAGATGAGCTTGGTCGGTTGAGTCACTGTATTTGGATCGACGGTATTGCTAGAAAGAACTATGAAGTATTTGGTGACGTAGTTTTCTTCGATGCAACATATAGCACGAACCGTTATGGAATGCTATTTGTTCCCTTTGTTGGAATCAACCATCATTGGCAATCTGTTTTCCTAGGGTGTGGGTTCATCCCAAATGAAACGGCTTCCTCATTTATATGGTTATTTCAAAAATGGTTAGTAGCAATGAAACATGTACCATTTGGCATGGTCACTGATCAAGATCGTGGGATCAGTGCTGCAATCAAAGCTGTTTTTCCTGAAATTCGCCATAGATTTTGTATTTGGCATATTTTAGATAAGATACCACAAGAGGTGCCTAAAATGAACCAAGATGTTGAGTTTATGAAAGCTTTTAAGAATATTGTCTACAATTCTAATGATTGCACTACTTTTGAAGAAAATTGGAAATCATTGCTTTGTAAGTATGGTGTGGAAAACAATAAGTGGTTGCAAGATAAATTTGAAATTCGTGAGAAATGGGCTCCTGTCTATCATAGACCAAATTTTTGGGCCGGAATGTCAAGTACCCAAAGGAGTGAGGGAATGAATGCTTTCTTAAAGAAATATACTCAAAAGAAGTACTCACTACATGAGTTTGCCGTAATATTCGAGAGAGTCATTGCAAGACAAAGTGAACAAGAACTTCAAGAAAATCATCGTACAATTGAGAAGAAACCAAAATTGAAGACCGAATGTTATATAGAGGCACAAATGGCGCAAGTGTACACTTTGGTTATTTTTTATGATTTCCAAGAAGAACTAAAATCAAGCTTAATATATAATGTAAATTTGGTGCAAGAAGATGTGAATCAAGCTATTTACCTAGTGAAGAAGTGTGGTGAAACAGAAAATGCAAAAGTGGTGACTTATTCTAAAGAGACGCAAATGGCTATGTGTGCATGCTTGTTGTTTGAATTCGTGGGCATTCCTTGTAAGCATCTTTTGGCATATCTTAAATTCACCGATCACAAAGAACTACCAAAGCAATATATTTTAAGAAGATGGACCCGAGATGTAATCCGAAGAAGCAATATATTCACTAATGGGAGAGGACTTCATGAAGGTAGTAGGGAGAATTTAGGTTCTCGCTATTGTGAGTTGACTAAATTAGCCCAACAACAAGTTGATATTGGATTAGCTTCCAATGAAGGCTACGAATTCATGCGGAACAACATGATCAAAAGTATTGAAGGGTTCCATCTTGTACAACCCGAAAGTAGTGGACCGGCATTTGGAAAATCCATGGAAAAGTTTAAAGTTCTCGTGGAGGAGCCTAAGTAATGCAATACGAAAGGAAGGCCTAGTGAGAAGCGATTGAAGCCAACAAGAGAGAAAGTAAGGAAGCCTAGATGGTGCAAGGCTTGTGGTACACACGGACTACACGATTCAAGAAATTGCCCAAACAATTTAGAGGG
This sequence comes from Hemerocallis citrina, assembly GCA_017893485.1. Lineage (NCBI taxonomy): Eukaryota > Viridiplantae > Streptophyta > Magnoliopsida > Asparagales > Asphodelaceae > Hemerocallis > Hemerocallis citrina. The sequence goes on along the minus strand of CM030359.1, from coordinate 402,390,750 downwards.
GTAAACATTCCACATCTTTTAGACATTGACTATTTTTAAATTGCTTATCAGCTTAACTAAGTATTTGGTTCTTTTTTTAGTGGGCGCATTGGACATGAAGTAGATCACTCCTCGGGAGAAAATACCGATGACAATGTTGCTTGAGGGAAGTTTTTCTTTTTTTAGTTTGAGTTTAATTATGAAGTTTATTATCGGCTATGTTTTATTTTGTTTATAAGTAGGCAATGATGACAAAAAATATTTTATACAAGCTGAATAATATCGGACTTACGTGCGAAAACATTGTTTTGTTTTTTTATAAACAATTTTTTTTGTTTCAGTTTGAGTTTCAACTCATATTTCAGCTTCAATTTCAACTCATATTTCAATTTCAACTTCAACTCATGTTTCAGTTTCAGTGTGAACTCATTTTTTGTTTCAGTTGCAACTCCTTATTTGCCGTAATTTTTGATCAAATTATGGATCAACTTGTTGGCGTGGCATAGTATTGCAGCCCAAGTGTGAACATAATTATGATGCTTTTCAGTCATGCTTGATTCAGTTGACAATAATGTAAAACCCTGTCATATGCTAAGTTGTGTTCTGAGTTTATATTTACTTCAAATATGTTAATTAGTTGTGTTGATATCTCAGATAAAAAAAAGCTTAATATCATCTATCTAAACCCTTTCTTTGTTAACGTTTGCAGTTTGCACGGTTACTGGAGGTTACCGAATGTGTGATACTGGAAATTCGTTACAGAAAATTGTGCTCTTCATTGCCATTGAATGATAGTCCTGTAATTTTTTTTTCGTAGTCTACTTTTGTAATAGGAAGAATTAGCTTTTCTGGTTGTGGCCATTGTAATACGAAACCAATGTATATTTCAGTTTCAACTCATATTTCAGTTTCAACTCATAGCTTTTGTGGAAATCATTGTAATAGGAAGAATTAGCTCTCATTTTTCATTTTGGTTTGATATATGCTTCCGATCTGGGTTTAACCTCTTTTGGGGCCATCAGAGGCTATTGATAAGGTTACTGGGCTTAATGTGTATGTTCCTGTATGTATGTAGTAAACTCTATACAGGATGGGTTTTGCTGCATGGTTGGTAGGATGTACTGTTATTCCATGAATGAGAGTTGTCACTGAGATTTGATATTAGTCTTTAACTTGTTTTAACTTGCCTGTTAATTTGATTACCCAGTCGTATAGTACTTTTTTCTATTATGTATACTATTGAGTTCTTATGTTTTACAATTTTTTCGTTTTAGATGCAAAGAGGTTGATTGGAAGGCGTTTCAGTGATGCCTCTGTTCAAGGTGACATGAAGCTATGGCCTTTCAAGGTCATTCCTGGTCCAGGTGACAAGCCTATGATTGTAGTCCAATACAAGGGAGAGGAGAAGCAGTTTTCTGCTGAAGAAATCTCATCTATGGTTCTTATTAAAATGCGGGAAATTACAGAGGCGTATCTTGATACCACTATCAAGAATGTCGTAGTTACAATCCCTGCTTACTTCAATGACTCTCAACGGCAGGCCACCAAGGATGCTGATGTTATTGCAGGCCTTAATGTCATGAGAATTATCAATGAGCCCACTGCTGCTGCCATTGCCTATGGTCTAGACAAGAAGGCAACTAGTGTTGGTGAGAAGAACGTCCTCATTTTTTATCTTGGTGGTGGTACTTTCGATGTCTCTCTTCTGACTATCGAAGAGGGTATCTTTGAGGTCAAGTCCACTGCTGGAGACACTCATCTTGGAGGAGAAGATTTTGATAATCGTATGGTGAACCACTTTGTTCAGGAGTTCAAGAGAAAGAACAAGGATAACTGCCTGTGAGAGGGCGAAGAAAACCCTTTCCTCTATGCAGAATGTATCAATGATATGCAAGATGCAATTCTAGTACTTCAATCTACCTTTCTGTTTATCATGCTCAAATACTCCATATAACTTCTTGTGTTCTGAAATGTTCTGCATTTAAAACCCTTCAGCTAGTTTGTCTAATGTCAATACACAAAATGTAATGTTTGTGAACGATTTTCCTGTATGGTTGAAGCTGGTGTTGATGTATGGTTTAAGCCAATGTTTCTCAAATGCAATTTGATAAAGATTTCAACTCTGGAAACAAGTATTCAATCCTTTTGGCGGTAATGAAGAATCATATAGTTGGCGGTAAATCATGATAAACTAAAAACTTGCATGCTAATAGGCACTTGTAAACAAGGGCAAAGCTACCATTAAAATTCATATTTTCTTTCAACATGAAATCAGAACATCTGAGCATGGTTCATAAACAAGCAAAGCTACCATTAAAGTTCATATGTTCTTTCAACAAGGGCAAAGCTACCATTAGAGTTCATAAACAAGGACAGAGCATAGTTCATATTTTCTTTTAGAAAATAACAAAGATCACTTTTTTATATCAATGACCCAAATACAATTTAAACTCATATATCAGTTTCAAATACAACTTATTTTTCATTAAACCAAAAATTTACAGTATACAAACTCAAACCTCGTATTACATTATACAGTTGAATATCAATATACAAAATCGAGGCCTAACAGTATAAACTAAAAGATTAAAAAAAATGTCAGAATTCTGGCGCTGCTGATGATGAAACGAAACAGCTCAAAGCTCTGTCACGTAGCAAAAGGAGGGAAGTGCTCCAACCCCCCAACAAAAAATAACATAAAAAGCTTAGCAATATCGAACAGGACTATTATTACCGTAAATTGTAAACAATTGAATTACATATAGGCTCAGAACAACCTTGCACATACTAAGTTATTATGAAACAAGTCAAACTAGTATAAGACACGTGCACACATGCACGTGGAAAAAATTGGAGGATAATAAAAAGGGTAAGAAGAAAACAATTTCCAAACCGATCCACTTTCGAAAATATTTACCAAACAGGTCCACTTTCGGAAATATTTACCGACATTAGTCAATGAGTAGAAAGAAAATAATTTCCAAACTGATCCACATTCGAAAATATTTACCAAACATGTCCACTTTCGAAAATATTTATCAAAGTAACCCAAACCGTGCGTTGCACGGGTTGGGTTACTGACTTGAGTTACTGACTAAGGGGCTCTCCCATTATAGTAGTAGAGATATAATCAAGCATGAGTATAGCAATATGTTGTCCCAACCACTTATTCATAACCGTGATCTCACTACGACTGCATTATTATACCACGCCAACTAGTTGCAACCACAATCAGATTAATAACTCATATTTCAATTTCAGTTTCAACTCATTTTTTGTTTCAGTTTCAACTCATATTTCAACTCAACCAAATTGCAAAAAACTCATCAAATAAAATCAGAATTTTGTATAGCACTTATTCAGATGTATGATCTCACTACGGTTACATTATTATGTCACACCAACTATTTGTAATCATAATCTGAATAAATAAAACCTCTTAAAAGATGTCAAATACAAATCAAACATGGTGGAAACAGTGAGTAAACAAACTAAATGCTGCACTCATTGTAGTCTATATGGGTAGCCTTCCGTTACGGTCTAAAAATAATTTATTTTAGAACAATAGAATTTATCATTTTTGGACAATAGCACTTATCAAATTTTCAAGAGTAATACTACACCCATTAACTTTGCAAAATGCTACACCTACATGATTTTTACCCTAAATATACGTTATAAATACATCATACTATTTTTTCACTATTTTAAATAACACACTACTGTAAATTTCTACCAGGTATTCTACAATAACATCTACTAGTAATGTATTGATCAAGGTAATGAACAATTTATACTAAAATTTTTAACACATACTTCTAACAAATATGCTAATATCATAGATGTTCTTCAAAAATATATTTTTTCATATATACCCCTAATAATATAAGCTCAATTCTTATTTATCCCTAAAAATTACCTCAAACTTAAGGACTAACTAAAAAATTGGATAGTATTGTTAGGTATAAACATGAAAATGCACATTTGAAAGAGATATATGTGATATTCACATATTTGTTAGGGACATGTTCAAAAAATCCGTTATACTTATTTTCAAATAATAAACAAAATTTTGAAGACTTTAATAACACCAGAGTTTTTTTAAATGAACAAAGAATACCTGCCATTAAATTTACTGTTGAGTTAATAAAATATTTTCCAAATATAAACCACTTAACACAGACTAAACATGTAAAAAAATAATATGAAATATCAAAATTATCCTCACCTTTAGCAGATTTAAAATACAAATTCAGTACAACCACCTCCAAAATCTATCACCATCAACTTCGTCTATATCAAAAACTACAAAAAAAAAACAAGAAAAACTAATAAAAATTGAAAGAAAAAAATTAAAAAACAAAACTAAAATGAGAAGAAAAGAGTATAATATTTATGTAATTTCAAAATTTTCCTGCGAAAAAATTTACAAAATAAAATTTTTAATTCTATTCAAAAAAAACTTTAGATGATATTTGAATATTATTAAAAGAGAGGAGAAAAAAATAGAGGTGAAATAATAATAAAATTTTTTACAACATGATTGATGTACTTCACATTTTTCACAAACATGTCACATGAATATTTTTTTGTATCCAAGTTAAAACAATTTAGATCTTAAAACAAAACGACTACATATCTTCAAAAAACTCAATCCTAATCTTTGTTGTCTCACATATCCAATTTTTTAAAGGTAAAGAAACCATATTAAAATCAATAACATTGTGATGGTCATTGGAGGCAGGCTTGTGAGAGTTAAAATGTAAAGAAAAAAGAATGTAATGAAAATTATTTTATTGCAAAATAAAATAAAATTTCATCAAACACGCTATAATCCCAAACATTTTATGCACAAAACCCGTACTATGAAACCAATTTCAGTTGATTTAAGGCTCCATATTAACGGGCACCCCAACAGAGAACCTGTGGGTATTTTCAGAACCATTGAAAAAAGCTCTCCCCATATATTAAGAAGCCCTTCCCATATATTTTTATATATATAGAATTTGTGCATCAGAGAGATTCCCATTTAGACTAGTCATCATTCTCATGGAACTGAGTTGCTGATGTCCCTGTCTATTTCCTCATCACCTGCTACTTCTATTTACCAATAAATCAATCCATCAAATACCGAAATTCAACTATTTGCAATTTAACGATGAAATCAAACATAGTATTAGTGAACATAGATAAAATAAAATAAAATTTCACAAAAACATCAAGAAACCAACCAACTGGCACGAATCACAAAGTAGAGAGGAAGCAGGTATACGGCCGACATCCTGAATAGAAAAAGGGCTTGGCATGTCAAAACCCTGACACTGCCCTGCCAATTTGGCATAATGGAGGCCATGAAAGATTATTTAAATAAAATAAAATTATATGTATGGAAATTTAAGGGCCAAGTTTTGCAAGCAAAGATAGGAGCTTTGATTGAGCGAATAAAAAAGATGAACCCCTATGGATTTTGGTATATGCCCGCAACGGAACAGAAGCAGCGTGGAAACAAAAAGGCTGCTCCGTTCTCTCATAGGCAATGAAGAGGGGAGTTTGGGTTCATCTTCGGCTTTTATAGGAGGTTGAATTAGGTCAAGCATATGTGAAATGACCCTGATGCCCTTCCTGTCTGTCGTTGTTGGGATTTAGTCCGTTCAAGCCGGCCCAGATATACTTGAATTAAGCCCATACCGAATCCACAGCTATTGCGCCCGGTTCTCTGTACACTCTGTTTTCGGTTAGAACAATGCAAAATATTTTTGCTCTTCGTTAGATAGAAAGAATCATATTCAACTTTAGAAATTTTCTAATAACTAAGAGCATCCACAGTTCGTTGAGGATCAAAAAATACATAAATGAATGAATAAATGAATATAGTAAAATTATGTTTTGCTGCATTCGTTGAATGCAATTTTTATAAAAGGTGCGACGGCACTTTCGAAAAAAAAAAACTTTGACTTCGAAGTGCAAATAAAAAAATTACAAATAATTATAAAAAATTATAAAAACATTTTAGAAATAACGAAAAAATTACAAAAAATTACAACAAAATTATAAAAAATGCAAAAAATTGCAAAAAAATAAAAAATTTGCAAATAGCCTCCGACAGGGTGGGACGGCACTTGAATCCGAGGGAGAGGTGGGTTTTTTTGGTTTTTTTTATTAGGAAATTCAATTTTTTTTGGTGGGACAGCACTACAAGTGCCGTCCGGCCATTAAAAAAAATAATTTTTTTTGTGCGACGGCACTTGGAGTGTCGTCCGACAATTAAAAAAATAATTTTTTTATGCGACGGCACTTGAAGTGTCGTCTCTCATATATACATATTTCTCATTTCCTCTCATTTATGGCAATCTCCTGTATCGAATTATGCATATTTGGCCAACGACTGCAGTGCTATTTTTGGCCAAATATGCATATTATGCATATTTAGCAAACGACTACAGATGCTCTAAAAACATTTAGCAAACGACTACAGATGTATTCATAGGTTATACTTATGAGTAGTTAATGACTTGAATATATTTGAATCTTTATGTTTAGGTATGATATCCCTATTTGGTTATATTTTGGGGGTGAAATAATTAGATATCCGAAGATTGGATATTGTTATAGCGAGTTGAACCGGTCATTATTTGGGCTCCCCGCAACTTTATATACTCACAACTAATAGATAAGATATTTGAGGTCACTAATTGGGATAAAGATAAAATGAGTGTCAAAATCAAACCCCGTTATGCTGCCGGTAAAGGGGAATGACAATATTTCATGGTGGTTCCCGTAGATAATGATAATACTCTGAGGTCCATAATTGGTAGGATACTTTATCCAAATTGTAGTTGGAATGCATTGGAGTTATATATTGACCAAATGAGGTTTACAAATACTAGGCCAGTTGTTATTGAAAGTCCAAGGCGCGCCCTGAGTTTGAAACCATCTGCCGAGTCGCGTGCAAGAATACCAAATACAGAAGAAGACATTAGCACAACTCCAACAGATCATATTACCACTAAATATGAGCAGATCCTATTACCACTGAATATGAGCAGGTACATCCGTTGACCTTGACACAAAATATTGTCCGCATCGACATGGTAATGCAAGACTTTGACAACGCCGTTGTAAATAACAATTTGGTAGAAGAAGAAAAAGATGAGAATCATGGTCTTCAAGTTGATGAGGAGGAGGATGCCGATGAAGCTCCGGTTAATGATATCAACATTGATGTGCCAGTTAACAATATGGTGTTGCCAAATCAGTTCATTAGTGCAACTGTACATGAGGTTCAATCGAGTGAATGGATGTCTCGTGCAACCATACATGAACATGCACAGTCTTTCGTCGACTCTTTCAACACGGATGAACTCTACAGATTTCCAACTAAAGATTCTATACAACATCAAGTAAAAATGTACTCCGTGAAGAACCATCAAGAATCGTGACGGTAAAATCGATCCCCAATTTATACTATGTCAAATGTAAATACGCACCCATCAACCATTCAGCTGAGGGCATTGCAGAAAATCCGACACTTCTAAATGTAGGGGTCAATTATTCCAAAAGACCGTACTTATTTCGTGGTAAATAAGCTTGAAGGTCCGCACACATGTGTGAATCCTACATTGAATCAAGATCACAGGAAAATTTATTTAACGATTGTATCGACGATCATATTGAATGTTGTGAAGGCACAAATAGGAATAACACCAAGAACCATAATTGAGATAGTCAAGCTTCAGTTCAATTATACAATTTCATACTGGAAAGCTTAGAAGGCAAAACATAAAGCAATTGAGCGTTTATATGGTTCATTCGAAAAAGCTTACAGTAAATTGCCATATCTTCTCAATGCAATTCAAGCATCAAATCTGGGGACGACCGTACATTGGGCCAAGATTTTGTTCGGTCCGGCCGAAGAAACTTTTATGGGGTTTTTTTGGGCATTCGGGTCTTCCATCGAGGGATTTAAGGCATGCAAACCAGTTATAAGTGTAGACGGGACTCATTTGTATGGAAAATACAAAGATTGTTTGTTGATTGTTATTTCACCAGATGCAACAGTAGGTTGTTTCCATTTGCGTCTGCAATAGTTAATGGAGAGAGCATAGAAATGTGGACATGGTTTATGAACTGTATTCGGTGCTTTGTCACAAATCATGCAGGTCTATGTATCATTTCTGATCGTCATGCAGGCATTTTATCAGCTATTGAAAATGAGTTCGGAACATGGAAGGAACCATTTGCTTATCATCGTTATTGTATGCGGCATTTTGCTAGTAATTTCCTTAAAAAATTTGGTTGCAAGTTTATGATGAACAAACTGAAGGTGATTGCATGTCAAAATCAGTTGAAGAAGTTTGAGAAAAAGATGACACAGCTTGAAGCAGCTAATGTTGATGGGGCTAATTGGTTGAAGGAGAAACCGATTGAGAAGTTGGCGCTTTCCGCCGATGGAGGTCGTAGATATGGTATAATGACAACAAATTTATCGGAAGTTTTCAATTCGGTTTTAAAAGGTGTGCATAGCTTGCCCGTCACCACAATTGTGGAAATGATTTTTTCCATCTCAACATGTACTTCAATGACCGTCGTGAAGCGGCGCAGACCCTAATCAGGGAAGGAAAATTATAGGCACTACATGTTTAGGAGATTATTGATTTACGTCATGAGAAACTCAATTTGCATGAGGTAATAATGTTTAATAACTAGCATGGTGTTTTTGGGGTTAAAACGGACATTAGAATGGATAATGGACATCAAAAGGGTGGACATTGGCACACAATTAACCTCGAGGGGCGTACTTGTACTTGTGGAAAATTCCAACTCTATCACATTCCATGTTTTCATGTATTGGCCGCTTATGCCTCCCGTACAATTGATTATCAACCTTACATTGATGCATTTTATTCTACAAGTTCATTAGCATTAACGTGGGCACCAACTTTTAATCCTATTCTAGACGAATCTTATTGGCCGACTCAAAGTGGATCGATTCTCATAGCCGATGCAAGTTTACGTCGGTTGAAAGGTCGACCTAGGAATACTTGTATTCGCAACGATATGGATGCTCGAGAGGGTGGGAGCACCGGCAAAATTTGTTCCAAATGCAGATTAAGTGGACACAATAGGCGTAAATGTAAGAATGTACCCAATGTGGACAGATCCCAAACTACCGATATTTGAAGTTGTATCCCAATGTTGGCCTTATATTGTAAGATATAAATGTGTTCGTATCTTATCATAAAATGTGTAATTCTCATTTTTGAAAAATGTATCCGTAAGTTATTACGAATTAGAGAATTTGAATTTGATGAACATTTGATGTAATATATGGTAATGTCATTAGTTGAGTCTGAGATATATGATTGTGATGATCATTTGTTGAATTTCATAAAATGTTTTGAATGACTGTACATTTGTTGAATGGATGTGCATATTTTGGGTGCAATTATAAGTAACAGATGCTGTTATTGTAAATAAGGCATCTGTTACCTGTAACATTGTTAGCAACGACGACATCACTTCAAAACGTGCACAACTAGTTTGAAATTATTCAGAATAAAAGATGCAGTTGTTGCCGTTATTCAGAATAACGACATCTTCAAGAGATGTCGTTATTCAGAGAAACGAGTGTGAAGGCAGATGGTTTTGACAGAGATTCATTTCTTTCGAAATAAAAGACACAACTGATGCCGTTTTCGAGAATAACGACAACCTTAAGAGATGCCTTTATTCAGATAAACGACTTTGAAGGCAGGTGGTTTTGGCAGAGTTTCATTTCCTTCGAAATAAAAGATAGAACTGATGCCGTTTTCCAGAATAACGACATCAGTTCCATTGGTGCAGTTGTTCTGAAAAACGGTATCAAGTAAGAATATAATACAGACCAAGTTGTACATGTTTTGTACTGATGCCGTCGTTGCTAATAATGTTACAGGTACAATAACGGCATCTGTTACTTATAATTTGCACCCAAAACATGCACAACCATTTACACAACTAATTTTCATTGTTTTCAAACTTCAATTTTAAAATTAACAACAAATGCAATTACGAACCCCAGATAATATATATAACAAAATAATACAACAACCACATTGCATCAATTGTTTTGAGTTTACATCAAATGTTAAAATCCCAAAAACGTCGGATATCAAGTACTTCATAACATAGCAACATTCGAAGCTTAGAAAATTACACATTTCAACATTCAACTTAACTAGGCGTATAGTGTTGCGGCTCCCTCCTCTTCCGAGCTGGGACTTTGCTCCTACATTCTGCAATTTCTTGTGTCGCAGGTATACTGGGCCCGACATCTTCTTCATGCCTCGCTTGTACTTCTTCAATCTCTCATGATGCTAATTGAGAACCCAAAGTAGAAAAACGAATACTCTTTTGTCGTGGCACTTGTGAAGAAGAAGATCCCGAATGTGTAGATGACCGAGGTGGGGATTGAGCTTATCTTTGTGGTGGTACGGGAGGTTGAACTTTTCTTGTTGGTGGTGGTGGAGGTTGAGCTCGGCTAACACTTAGTCGGGGTGGTTGAGTGGGAAGTTCGGATGATGGTAAAAGAGCAGTGAAGCGCGGACCGTCTCCAACCTCTTCAAGTGAGGTACGACATGGATGGAGGATTTCTCTTGCTAACTCCTTGCAAGCCTTCGAAGCGTTGCTCTTCAACACACGAGCACATTTCCGCGCAATATCCCATGTGTTGTCAATCTACAATACCAACGAAATAAATTAGTAGTAAAGCAAACTTTTTTAAACAAATAAAATCAAAATGTGTACAAAAAAATTAAATTCATATTTGTTAACAATAACAAAATTTTGCCATTAGTCTGTAAGAGGACGTTTTGGGTTGATACATAGGTTGCGACGTGGAATGTACCGGTGGTTCTACTTGGTGCCTAGGTATCGGCATTTGGATACCCGCGGGAATATCTGATCTTGGAGCAATATACAACCGTGTATTACGACTGTACCATACCATGTAAGCAATTTGTAACGACCCGTCGTACGGTGCAATCCCTTCTACCACCAAATCGTATTTCCTCTCATTCCAGCATGCTACATGAGAGTGGTGGTGATCGGCCCAATCCATACCTGGCAATTGACCTTTACCGGTAATATTGTAAAAACTTCGATCGTACATTGTCTTTTCTGGGATGGGCTGTTGTGCATTGAATTTTCGGAGGACTCGGTCAGCGTAATAGAACTCCACAACTGATAAATTTACAAGTGGAGCTCTTGTCAACCAAAGTTGATTATTGGCCGTGGATAGTGGCGGTAGACGTTGTAGCCTTTCGGCCGTGTACGGTGACCAATTGACGTACTCTTCCCTAAGCTGATCGAGTTCATCCCTATAATACTTCACGTGGGTTATCACTCCACGTGAATTTACCTGTCCAATACACACCTAAAGGAGCCCTCAACACTAGATTCTCATGACGCACACTCCAATTATTTGAAAGAACAGTTACTCGGGGCCGGCCGAGGTATATTCGTTCCCAACACCATATTTGCAATAACCCCATCGGCCTCGTCATTTGTATCAACCCCATTGAACAATTGCACAGGGCACGGTAAAAAGAGGTCAAAGCCGCACTTCCCCAACTATATCGCCCGGCTCTATGTATGTCGGCAATTAAGGGAAGGTACATTAAATGGACTACATCACCGGAAGAATTAGGAAAGAGAATACCTCTGATCATCATCGACAAAAGATATGCTTGCGTGTAACATTGAATTTCGAAGTCGGTTAGTTCGTCTCCCAAACTATTGTTGAACTCTGTAAAGAGCCATGAACGTCGGATTGCTTCCCAAAAGAATACATCTATCATCCTCTTCAACCTCCTTCCCAAGATAATCTCTAACCAACATCACTTTATTGAAAAGCGGGTTTCCGGTGACCGCCACCCCATCGATTCGAATACCCGATATGACGGCTACATCTTGTAGCGTGACCGTTATCTCACCAACGGGTAGGTGGAACGTGTGTGTCTCCGGCCTCCATCGCTCCACAAGAGCGGTAAGTAATGAATGGTTGCATTTCACTTTGGCTAACATGGACATTCCATAAAATCGGCAATTTACCAAATAGTTTTGTATTCGAGGGTGCGTCGGCAATATGGTGTGCATTCGGAAACTCATTTTCTCGATATCTCCATTCCACACCACCTGAGACCTATGATATTCTTGCAAATAGAGTACGGACGGGTCTAAAGGACCCGAATTTTCTTGTTGTGCGTGCAAAGATGAAGCATCCACATCAATGGAAGAAGATGGTTGTGTAGGATCCATTTATCTGTGAACATCAAAAATAATGTGTTAGGAACAATATTAATAAACGATGATGTACAGAGATAATCAAATTTGTAAGCCATGTTTCTTCAACAGAATTAATAATCGATGTTTGAAGATAACAATAACTACTCAATTCTCGTATCGAATTACTACTCATAACAATCATCACCACAACATCTCCACACACTACATATCTATGTATATAAACAAATCTCATATCAATATTCATTCATACATACCGAACTATGAATATAATTATTAGAAATATAGCAATTCTAATGTATGACTATTTATCCATCAATGTCTAATTAACAACATTGTCATTTTTAGACTACATCATCGACGACAATCCTTAGATACCAATATAGCTCATCCACATCTCACATAAATGAATCTCATTTCACATATCTAATACTTAGATGAATCTAATCTACATCTATTATACTATACTACCAATATAGCTCTCATTCATCAAAATGAACATTTCACACATCAGCAACAACAATTCATAAGTACATTTCACATATCTACTACTTAGATGAATCTAATCTATATCTCTTGTATTATGCTACCAATATATATATATATATATATATATATATATATCATTCATCAAAATAAATATTTTCAAATAAATTTAGGGATTTAGAATACTTATCACAATTTCGGATTTTGGAAGAGTTGTAAAGGAAATGAGAGAATCACAATTAGGGTTTATGTATGGGTATTTAATTGTTTTGTTTGGGAAGTTTGAGAGCACTCCAATACTTGGGATTTTTGGGTTTTGGGATCTAGGGTTTGTGGGTTTCGGGATCTAGGGTTTGTGGGTTTCGGGAGTGAAGAGAGAGAGAAAAGAGATCGATTGAGAAATGGGAAGGAGAAGAGGGGGCCACTGTTTATATGCAAAGAAACTAATAACTGATGCCGTTATTCAAAATAACGACATCAGTTATGAGAATGCCATTTTTGGAAAGAAAGATATCTGATATAGAATTTTCAGACTTGTAATTTTTTCTCACAATTGAGACTATATGCTTCTTCAAATAAAAATAACCTATGCCGTTACTCCAAAAAACGGCATGAGAGTTTTTTTTAAAATAGATGTCGTTATTGGGGAAAACGGCATGTAAATAACCTATGCCGTGTTCCCAACGTGTCCAAAATTGGGTCAGATCACTAATTGTTTTCGGAAGTGGGTCAGAGAGCCAAATATTTTCAAAACGTGGGTCAGTACGGCAAAAAATTCAAAAAACTTTCGGACCGAAAAGTACTATTCAAAAACTCTTTTAAATGCCTAAAAACACTTTGGATTAAAAATAAGGTGTTTGACAATTTATTTTAAAAAATTTTTTGGGCCAAAGATGTTTTCACAACCTTCATTTTCTCTCCAAAATTTCACCACATTAATTTGAGGTTTTGGGTTTCTAAAAAAACTATGTTCAAATGGAGATCTCAGGTACGAAGCCAGGCTACGTCGTAATGTTTTCTCAAAAAACATAAAACTCTTTTTCAAACTTAAAGCACACCAAAATATCAAAATAAATAATTTTGTTATGAAATAAATAAGAAGAAAAAATATTTTCACATCATACTTTCTTCTCACAAATAATTCACGTTCATTTATTTCTTCCTCCCACATTCCTCTCAACGCCATTCTGTTCTTTGTCGCGAATAGATGAGAGGGGAGAAAGCGCTCTCTCTCTCGCTCTCTCTCTCTCTCTCTCTCTCTTCTCCATCTCCTCACTCTTTAAGAGCAAGTAATAGTGGAGTGCCTTTCCACTATTCTTCCCACTTTCACCGTGTAAACACTCTCATGTTTCTAATAGGATAATGATTTTCCATGTATTAAACTTGCTTTATTATTTTCTCTTGACCCATCCTTTTGTTTTATACTCATTTTAATCAATATGATAAATTTGCCACCGAAAAGATATTTTTGGCATATTATACATGTAGGTTGTAAAGCTCCGATACCACTAGTTAGAGAATTCTACTCCCAACTCGTAGTGTTAGTGTACCACAAGCAATAGAAACTCCCAAGAAATAGATGAACCAAGAACAAGCCACCACAATATATGGATCTCACAAGAACACAACCAATATGCAGAGATAACCAATACTTCTTCCCAAAGAAATACAAAGATTACAAGAAAGATTACAACTCTCAATCTCTCTCTCTCACCTTTGAAATACTCGGCATAATCTCTCTTGAAGTTGAATAATGATCACGACATTCTAAACCCTAGTTTACGGCTATATATATAGCCCCCAAACAAACCCTAAAAGATAAACACAAATATAGCAAATTGAGCCTTTCTCCTGTAAGCCCAAAAGACGTCTTAGCGTCGGTATCGGTCGACTGCCCCTCAGGCTGGTCAACCGCATCGTGCAACATCAATCCAGAGGGCTGACCGGTCGACCGCACCCCTAGTGTCGGTCGACTGTCCCCTCCTCTGTTGGACGCCTGAACTCAAAGAACCCCCAGTCGACTGGGTCGGTCGACCGCACCCCTAGCCGGTCGACTGCAACCCTCCAGACTTCGCTTCTTCTACTTGCTGCTTGTCTTCCCTTGCTTCTCTGTCTTCTCCTCTTCTTCTCCAACTTCAAGTACCCCGTGCCTACGTGTATTTGAGGCCACAATTCCTAACAATCTCCCACTTGGACCAAATACACCACGCTTCAAAGTTATTGCAATCTTTCCTCGCATTATCTCTGCCATCTCCCACTTTCATGGAAGACCTAAGTACTCCACACTCTCATGAAGAGCACCTCTGCCACTCCACCACGTGGAGTGCACCAACCACCCCTTATCGCCTCATGAAGGATGTGCTCCACCAATCGCATAGAGCACGAATACCGGATAAACAACCTCCCGTGTCGGATTCCATGTTATGAGACTCCCCACCTCGCAAGATCTCTATCAACACCGGACATGACTCAAAGTCTCTCAATGCACCCTCCGCACTAGAAACCTCCGTGGACCACACCTCCACAAACTCCGCAGACTATTCAACCCCTACAGTCCCAATTCGGTTACCATCATCGACATTACCCCACATGTCGATACCAGCGCTCTCTATCACACAAGAGAGACTTGAAGCTTCAGCTGCCAATTCGCAAAGTACCCTCACCGCAGCAACGTCTTGCCCACTAGGATCACTTCCATGGCCAGCAACTCTCACTAAATTAGTAACATCTCCTCCACAATTGAAAGAACTCGGTTGCACCCCACATAACCTACTACTCGATTCCGGCTGAGAGTCAACTACAGGAGAAATGCCCCTCACGTCTTTAAGCAAATACAGCATTCCCTCACGCTTCCCTTTTGCAACCACTCTTGAACCTGCAACTATGCACCACTCCCCACTACCAACTGTAGTAGACAACCCCTCTTTGTCTAGCCTTCCAATCGAGATAAGATTTTCCTTCAAGTCTGGAACATACCTTGTCTCCCGCAAGACAACACTTTGATCATCAATGGTATTCACGCAAACAGTACCAACCCCACATACAGGACACCGGTGACCATTCCCCACGATCACATCTCCAAAAGAACCCTCCTTGTAGTCATCAAACACATCTCTCCTCAGAGTGTAATGAAAATAAGCTCCCGAATCAATACACCAATCTTGAGCTTCCTTTGGAGTATCTCTCTTCGGTTTCTCCTGCTTCTTCTTCATATAAGCCTTGCAACTACGCATCATGTGACCCTTCTTGTGACAGTACTAGCATTCAGGACCATGTCCCCCATCGTTGTTATCAGTCCCACTCTCAGATGAACTACTCTGATCCTTTCTTCTTCGACTGCTCTTAGATCTCCCGCGTCTCTTCTCAACGTACATGGCGGAATTTCTAGAAGATGATGATGGATATCCCCCGTTTCTCACCCTTCTCATCCCCTCGTTCAGAATGCTACTCACCACATCCTGTAGAGTCGTCGAATCTGTCATAGTGCCTGTAATAGTCTGTTCCACCGTACCATAACTATCAGATAAAGTAGATAGAAGTAACAATGACTGTCCCCTCTCTGAAAATTTCAAACCTGCAGCTTCCATCTGGTTGTAAACCATACAGTAATTGTTCACATGCTTTGCTACTGAACCCCCTTCCTTCAACTTCATATTAACCAATTTCTTCAGATGAAGAATTTGATTAGATGCCGACGGTTTCTCATATATATCTGTGAGAATCTCCATAGCCTCCTTTGTGGTCTTTGCCTTCGGGATATGAAATAACGCCTTCCTACTCAGGCCCAACTGAATCTGTCTCAGTGCCTTCTGATCCAAACGATTCCACTCCGCCAAGACCTTCGCATCCTTGTCTGCACCGACCGGCTTCTCATCAAACAACGGACCATCAAGATCTTTCTGACGAAGATACGCTATCATCTGAATCTTCCACATTGCGATGTCACTCCCATCGAATCTCTCGATCTTTATCTTGTTATCAGCTATCTCTAACCAACTGCTCTGATACCACTTGTAAAGCTCTGATACCACTTGTCGGAGAAATCTACTTCCAACTCGTAGTGCTAATAACGGAAGTTCACCACAAGCAATAGAAACTCCCAAAAAATAGATGAACCAAGAACAAACCACCACAGTATATGGATCTCACATGAACACAACCAATATGCAGAGATAACCAATACTTCTTCCCTCTTGCCTATTTCCTAGGGGTGGATAACTATTATCCGAACCGACCAATCCGAACCAATCCAACCCAAATCGACCGATTTTTAAACGAACCAATTGGGGGTTTGGATTGGCTCGGTTCTTGATCTTCAATAACCAACTAGACCGGTTCGGTTGTTGGATGGGGCTTTCAAATAACCGATGAAACCGAACCGACTGTACCTCTATGCATAAGTCCATAAAAAATATAGTTCTCCTTTAATTTCTTGAATATAAAAATAGTCAGTTCTCATTTTCTTGGAGATACAAACCGTTTTCTTTAATTTCTTTAATACAAACCGAGCAATTATTCTACCTATGTTTTGATTCTCCATAATCCTGTGTGTTATGTTCTTGCGAAATGCTTGATTTACAGTGTGGCCCGACTTAATAAAATCATAAAGTTGATGTAACAGTAGTTACTTTAATCAAGTCAAGTAGAAATTGTAATCTAAATCTTTTTTTATTGTACCTGAAATTCAATTAGCTATGGTTATTTAATGTTTCTTTTATCATAATAAATTAAGATTACAGAAGTATGCAAGTGAAAAAGTAGTTTATCTCACCCATTTAAACGTCGTAATCTTAAACAATTAGTGCAAATTTATTAACAACTTGTAGTTTTATGATCTTCATTTTAAATTCATTTCTGAATAACAAATAGCAGGTTGTTTCTTAAGTTTGATTGAAGTTGATCTTTTAAATTTCAACAAAATTATGAATGATGTTAAAGGTGAAAAGTAGCACGCCAAACCGACCATCCAATCCACCAAGCTTAATCGGCTTGGATGGAAATCGATCCAATTAAGGTTCGGATTGGTTGCGGATGAGAAAATTAAAAAACCGATATTCTTTGGATCGGTGGTGGATGGTCCATATTAGGTCGGATACCGACCGATGCCCACCCCTACTATTTCCTTCTTGGCCTCCCCTTTATTTTTGCGTCTTGTCTCTTTCCACCCAATCTTCCCTTCTCTATTAGACTTGTTCTTAGGGCCTCTTCTCAATCCTAAAATCAGAATTTTCTGTTGCATTGTTTGCAAATTTCCACGCATCCATGAATCCAACCCTTCGATTTATAGAAAAAATAATTATTAAACTTATGCAATTAATTAAAAATATTAAAATTGAAAAGGAAGGACTTAAGGGATTTTTTAATCTTAAACTTTTCAATTTTTTTACAAGATAGTTTTTAAATTTAAATTATTAGAGATTTTTATATAACCTCACAATAGTTTTCTAATTAAATTTACCAACCAATCATTTATATAAAAAATGCTTTTGTCGTTCGTACAGCAGTAAAACTATTTTTTTTTTGAAGGAAAAGGTGGAATAAGGCCACCTGTTTCATTAATGAGAATTAACCAAACAAACCCAGAGTACTGAGACAAATTACAACCTACAGACAACAAAATAAAACATAAAGCAATATAACCAATACATACAATCAGGACTCACTCTAACACCCTTTAAGGTGGGCCACAAAAACTAAAAACTACAACTCTTGTCCCCGACCTCCACCAATAGTCTACTGGACCCCAGCTTAGGCCCAATCACATAGCGAGTACCAACTAATTTATGTACGTCACGTAAGCTTCGTGCACCGCCTCCACGGCGCGCGCACCCACCTGAAGCGAATCACGTGGGATTTGGAAATTTGCCGGTCCCAACATTCTCCTCCCCCTCTCCCACACCCTCTCCAACATACTCACTCTCAGCCCAGTAACCACCAAAGTAGAGCCATGGAGAGGATACCTTCACCTCTCTCACGCTTTAGCTCTCACAAGCGATTTCTCACTAAGCAAAACTCTCACTAACCCTAACCACGGACACAGTCTAAGAGAGCAATGAAGATGGTACTCACATACCTCTCTCATGCTTATACTCTCTCAGGTGATTTCTCACAAACACATACAGACACTTGCATAGAGTAGTGAGGAGCAACATCTTCACTATCTCACTATCTCACTCTCTCACTCTCTCTCACGTAAAACCCAACCAAATCACAACCAATCTGAAAAATCACCCTCACCTCTCGCCCTTGCGGGCGGTGGACGTTGTAGATTTTAGGGTCAATGATGAGGGCGTAGTGGCGGTGCTGTTGCAAAGTATGTGGCAGTGGATTAAAGAAGGTCGAGTTCAGGGTTTGACTCCTATACTGCTGACCAAAAACACAAACATCTTCCCTCTGTGCACCTCATGGGGGGACCCCTTCTGCGGCCCCAAGCCCCACCCTGTGCAGTAACGATCATGGGGGGATCCCGTCTTCGGGCCCTAGCCCCACAACTATACTGCACCTCATTCTTCACACCGAATCAAATCCAGCTCAGACACCTCCCCCATCTCGGGCCCAAGCCCTACAATCATGCAGTACAACACCTCTCACACCAAAAGGGACACCAACCCAGCGCCAATAGCTACTCAACCTCAGGGTTCGAGTAGCAGTCGCCGTCGGGGGGGGGGCACCCCGGTCGACCAGATCCGAACACATCAATTGTTGCCAACACCACCCACACACTTACTCTCTCTACAAAGCATATCGCAGAGAGAGAAGCAGACCCCGACTTCTTCGCACACACTACCAACCCTCGAAAACCAAATCATAGCCGCAAATCGCCATAATTGTCCCCGCGAGTGTGGACATGGTGGTGGCCACGAAGAACGACCATGCCCCAAGAGCGGGTAACCTTCCAGCGAAGACATAAAATTTTTATTGTAAATGATAAAGGGAGATGAAAAACCCTCACGTCATAATTCCGAAAAGCTCCGTCCTTTTTTGTCTTCATCTACTGATCCCCATCATTCTCACCAATGCCTGCCTCTCTTCTTCTTCCTCTGAAGATGGAGCTGGAGAGGCTGGGGAAGCGAAGGGGATGGCTGGAGAGGCACTAAGCTGGCAGGTTGGATGGAGGGGTGCGCCGATGGAGCGTTGGCGCATAGAGGGAGGCGGCTGGCGTAGCGTTGGTCGTCACTGTAGAACCCCGTATTTTCAGATATTATTTTTATACTTGAAAATGAATTTAAATTGATTTTTGGAGAATTTAATGAATATTTTCAGAAAAATTTATCTTGTTACACGTGCAAAACACGTGCAAATACTTTTATGAAAAATTTGAAATTTAGTTTTCTTTATGAAAAATCATTATTTAATATTTGAGATTTAATTAGTATTTTTCCATATTTTTCTGAAATTAATCGGAACTATTTGCAATTTTTGAGAAAAGAATGACCTTTTTGCAAATCTGACATTTTTAAGGGTTAAAGTGCAAAATATATTTTCTGGACGTTTGGATCAGTATTGGTTGAGATTTAGAAGTATATTTTCTTTTAAATCCTTATTTAAATGAATTTTGATTGAATTCCCAAAACTAGAACTATATATGTAAGTTGTATTTTGGAAAGGATTGTTTTGCAAAAGTGGGGTAAAACCCTAATATTCATCCTGGATATTTAAGAGAATTTTTCCCAGCCGTCATTGTGAGAATATACAGAATTTTGTGGAGATTTATTTTGGTGGAGAAAGGAGTTTTGGATCTAGCAAAGAGGAGGACTTTTTCGTGGACTTTCCTCAATTCAATGTGAGTGATATAAAAATTTGTTTTGTTGTTTGATTTGATGTTATGAATGAAAGAAATTTGTCTTGTTGTTGATCTATGTGTGCAAGTATCATTGATGTATTGATTTGATGTTGTGAACGATATAGATCTTGTATTGTGGTATGAATCATGTGAATAATTGTGGATGGAATAGTAGATCTTTATTATTAAATTGTGTTGCTAAAGGCATGTTAAGATTTGAGTATGAACACCTGGACATTGAATTTATAAATCAGATTTTGATTTAGATTCGTGAAAGAAAGCTAGATCTTGTAAAACCCTAATGAAAGAATTTGTGATTTAGAACATGAGAACTTGAATTTCGATATATTTGATGTTTTGAGTAATATAAATATATATATGATGAGGATTTGTTGAGATTTATCATTTTTCCTGAATATGAACTATTTTCATAAACATTGAATCATTAGAAGACTCCAGACTTGATTTTGTAATCAGACCTAAATTTTGAAATCTGTAGGCCGACAGTCGACTGGCCTACTGTGCAGTCGACTGGTACGAGCCTGACACTGTATTTTTAGAATCTTTGAAATAGTCGTTCTGGACAGTCGACCTAGCTCATAGGCAGTCGACTGGTTTGCTGAGGAAATTATTTTTGTAAAAATTATTAGTCCTTCTGGACAGTCGACCTATGATTCCTTTAAGTCGACTTGTATACTTAGAATAATTTTGAGAAGATTATTGGAATTTACCTCGGGTAAGTCGACTGATTCATTTTCTTAAGTCAACTTATATGACTTAGTTTATTTTTGTAAAATTTTGGAAATTGTCCTCTGGACAGTCGACTTACTACAGTATAAGTCGACTGGTACTAAAGGATCTTTGTAAACTTTAGTGCTATTTCGAATGATTAGTTTTTCAGATAATTCAGTATATACTTGACATTTAGTTCAGTATTTGATTAAGCAATTGATTTTGAGATATTCAGTTAAGTATCTGATTTGAGACATTCAATTGAGCCACTTTGTTCAGTGGAACTTCGGTTTAGACTTTTTGAGTTTGAGTCTCTAGAGGTGTGTGACCCTAGTATACCGGTGTTGAGTTATTTGTTGAGGCCCATTGTGGCATTTCAGTTATTGAGTTTTGAATTTAGGCCGGTAGGGTATACCACTCTAGGAGGTTCGTTAAGTAATTAATTAACCCAAAATGATAAGGACAGGCACTAGTGGTGAAATGATGAACGGGAACATGAGTCAAGAACCTCAGTATGGCTTTCGGTGTGGGATTTAATCTCCGGAATTATCACAGTAGATTATTAGTGGTGTGGGATATGTCTCCGGAATTATCACAGTCTTGTGGTGTGGGACAATCTCCGGAATTATCACGGTAACTACTTGTGGCGTGGGATTGATCTCCGGAATTATCGGAGTCGAGGTGAAGCACATGTGGTATTCGTGTGGTGACGTGTCAATGTTTCGGTGTGGGATGTTCTCCGGAATTATTCAAGTGAAATATCTTGGGTGTGGGATCCATCTCCGGAATTATCGGGCATGAGATACTATCCATAGTTTATCTTTATCTCGTAGTAGTCATCGTGTTAGGATTAGTTCATAACGCGGGGATTGAACCCTATGAAGTGAAGACGTTAAGGGCTTGCACCGAACCTATGTAGAATGGGATACATAGACTTCGACAAGTACGCATTAGAGAGTCTGCATATAGAAATTGTGTTTTCTTGGCTTAGTCTTATGCACGTGGTTTTCCTGTTTTCTACACCTGACACTTAGTTTAGTTCCACTTGATGTTTTATGTTACTGTCATTTCTTACTTCCCATATTCTTATTTAGTACCTGTTGTTTCAGAATTTATGAGATATGATCTTTTATGTTGTTTGTTTATTTTTATATCTCTCACACCATTTATGGCTGACCCCTTTAGTTTGGGGGTTAAGGATCATCTCTAGCCTCATATGTTGCAGGTTATTGCTTAAAGTTGGAGATGGGATGCTTGAGTGGTTTTGAGATATAATTGATTCTTAAGAGTTTGTGTAAATTTGTAATAGCAGTTTTAAGATAAATTTGTGTTGTAAATAAAAAGAAAAAATTGTTTGAGTTATTTTGAATTCCGCTGTGATTTGTAAAAGTTTGTTGTAATAAATGTTGAAAATTTTAGTGGTGTTGGTTATGTTTAATATTGTATTGAAGTGGATCACTGGGAATGTGCCACGTATTTTCTAAGATATCTTATTAGAAATTCGGGGCGCTACAGTCACGCTGGCGTTCGACGGTGGAGCGACGACACAGAGCGCCATGACAAAACTTTGGATCTAGGGTTTGTCTATTGGGCGACCAAACCCTAGCCGCCATGACAAGCTTCAGAGTGCCAAGACGAACTTCAGGGAGTTAGAGTTATCATAGGGAAGAGAGCGAGGGGAGGTAGGGACGACGGGTGGTCGACTGGGCAGCGGCGGTGAGCCCTAACCGCTGCCCCCGATTTTTCAGATCTAGGGTTTATCTTTTGTTTTGGGTTTTTTGGAGGGAGAGTTTCTCTCTCTAGAACTTCTAGAGAGAGAAACTCTGTTGGCTTTCCTTTACAGCAGTAAAACTGTTGTTGCCTGAAAAATGCTTTATATTCATTGAACTTTTGGCCCATAGCATGCCAAATGCAGCACCTTAATTTCTCTAACCCGCTGGACGGAGATTGAAAAGAATTCGCAATGTGGTCATTAAGATTTTGCTCTTCACAAAGTGGATGAATTGAGAGAAACAAACGACAATACGTGAGCAACTGAAGTTCTTGGACAGAGAAATTGGCAGTAGACCTTTAAGACAAATATAAATGCCTCAGTTCTCAAACAAATTATATAAAGCTCCCACATCTTGATATCAGAATTTCGAAATTCTTGTGCAGTATAATACAAGCACTCAAATTGGCAGACTAACAAGCATTGCATTTAAATTAATAATGCAATTATACATTTATATAGTTACAGATTGCTGGAATAATGAGAAGGTACTTTAGTGAACTAAAGTAAAACCGGCAATTCCCTCCAGCAGTATGTATATGTGACATCCAGCTGATTATTTATACCCACAAAAGGGAGGAATATATATAAGCCTCGTGCACAAGGCCTTAACAACTTCTTGGCGTGAGAACTCTGTGTTTAGCAAACTGAGGAGAGCAATTGTTTCCTAGGTGCCTGATCCAACCTCGACTAATGGCGTCCATGAGTATTATCAATACACTGTAAAAGTAAAACAAAAGACAGATCCGCCATTAAACCAACACTAGAATTCCCAAACAATGCATGTCTTCGAAGTACTGCAAATCTGTGATTAGCAGATCAATGGGTGATTGTGGAATCTTTCGAAATTAAAGTCCTAATGGTCATAACTATTATGTTTTCGAGTGTACAGCTGAACTGCGAGGTTGCACAACCAATCACTCTGTGCGGCATTTCCAGGGTTACACTAGTGAGATTATAGGATCGCAAACAGAAGACAACCAAAATAATAACTTGTAAGAAGGAACATATACCTTTAAGTAACATCGTTCCATCTCTTTAAACAATGTCAAATTGGTGATATTGCTTGAAGTAGCTTGTGAGAGGAATCAGTGTGCGTGAGCTGAAAGATCCGATCTGGGGATGGATGCAAAGAGTATTTTAAACACAAATAATAATAATAATATATATATATATATATATATATATATATATCTTCCATTGCGCACCACCCCTCCATGCGCACTCGGTCTTCCCGCCTTCGTATCGACGATCCGAACCGTTCACATTGATCTACACATCTAAATCAGTCTAAAAATTTAAAATCAAGTCATTTGAAATACATTTGCCCATCCATCATGTGACTATAAAAAACAATGATTTTCAGCCATATAATTTTGTAACACTTCAATGGATGGGCAAAAGAATTTCAAATGATTTGATTTTACATATTTAGACTAATTTAGATGTGTTGATCAATGTGAACGGTTCAGATCGTCGATACGAAGGCGGGAAGGCCGAGTGTACACGCCGTGTGCACCATCTATGGTGCACAACGAAAGACTATATATATATATATATATATATATATATATATATATATATATATATATATATGGGAGATGTTTCATTGCAAATGCCTACCGTTTCCAAACGCGTGCAAACAGCCATCCTTGCCATTGTATAGACGATCTGAACCATTCCCATTGTTTAGAATGACCAAATTAGTCTAAATATGTAAAATTAAGTCATTTAAAATTCATTTGTCCATCCATCATGTCATTATAAAAAATAACGATATTCAGGCATACAATTTTGTAACACTTCAATGCATGGATAAACAAATCTCAAATAACTTGATTTTACATATTTAGACTAATTTAGACGTGTAGATCAATGTGAATGGTTCGGATTGTCGATACGATGGCCAGGATGCGCGTTTGCAAACGGTGGGCGTTTGCAATGGATCTATATATATAGGGATTTCTTCCATTGCAAACGCGAATATTGTGCAAACACATGCACACCACTTAACCCATCATTGGCAATGACGGGTTAAGGCATAAGGCAAAAATTTATATTTTGCCTTAACCCGTTATTGGCAATGACGGGTTAAGTGGTGCGCACAAATATTTGTGTTTGCAATGGAAGAAACCTCATATATATATATATATATATATATATATAGAGAGAGAGAGAGAGAGAGAGAGAGAGAGAGAGAGAGATATTCGGGAAGGTCCTGCGGCATAGGAGGGAATATCCTCATATGGAGCACTAAAAACTCAATCCCCACCATCGAAATTCACAATCCCCACCGCTCAAGTTATTCGTCATACACTAAAGCATAGAGTGATGTAAAATCACTGCAATGGAACATGTTTTTCCCTCTTATCAATGAGGATGCAAAATGAATAGTTTTTCAGCAATTATACAATTGTGACCACTTAATGCAGAGGCAAACAAATCCAACTTTGATAATATTTATTCCTCTTAAGTTTCATGACATGTTGAACACTTTAAACGGTGTGGATCATGCATTTGGAAAAAGGGGGTAGGATTTTCGCATATATATATATATATATATATATATATATATATGGGAAATGCTCCATTGAAAACGTAATGTAGCGACGAAAACGAGGAAAATCACCTTCCAACAACGGCCTAGGTTATAATGCATTATAACCTAGGCCGTTGTCGGCCTAGGTGGTTTTCACGTGTTTTCACAACATTTGCGTTTTCAATGAAGCATTTCCCTATATATATGTATATAAAGTGTGCTGACAAGAAATAGTTCAATTAACGTCATATCAAACTTAAATTCATATTCCATTTAAGTCTAGTTTTAAAATGATTTGTGTCCACCAGACTAATCCCACTTTCAATCTTCCATTGAGGCTGACCTTAGATGAACAAATATTATACTGGAGTAAATGTAAACAAAAATGTGCATATAAAAAAACAATCTGGGAACTGGACAATCTCAATCCCTCCAAATCATAGTTTGATCAATATCACCCACACATGCACGCACCCGAAATCCCTCCTCCAAACCATGGTTTGTTCAACACGACACGCGCGCGCACACTCTGGAAAACGGACAATCCCAATCCCTCCAGATCATAGTTTGCACACACACACACACACACACACACACACACACACACCCACACCCACGCACCCACCCCATCTCCAAACCGTAGTTTGGTCAACACGACAGGAAACAAAAATACACGCACACGCATGCTCCTGCACACACACTACACACATACATAAACGCCACAAACACACAATAGGAAGAACAGGAGTTTGAAGAATGTTAATTAGACTAAAGAGGTGGCCCTTCAGTGGAGAAGAGTTCATGTAGTCGACCCCAAACATTGGGATCTTACTTCAATCTTCACAAAGATTGTTAAAAACAGACGATACATTCTCGTGGTTATATAAATCCAGATACAGAAAATTTTAGTACATCCCGGATTTCGTTAAGCTAGATGTATTTTACAAACTATTATAATCTATTTTAGAGGTTAAATTGGTTGGAAATGTTTATGTCATTATGACATATTCCTTATCAGAGAAAAACATTGCATACGAGTATATGACAAATTCTGGAAAATCCCAACACAAGGAATATGGCATGGATACATACCCATGTGATATAATAAATCCTAAAAGAATATATACTACATAGAAAAAGAACACCATTCTTTTCATAATTTATAGTTGTAAACAGAATACACATGAGAGGATGTATCTAAACTCTTACATTTATACATAAAATATCAAAGTACAATATAGGTATCCGCTAATTTTACAGTAACGACAAAAATGAACTATCTTAAAGTTAATTTTCAACATTCTGCACACCCAAAATATTTTTAAGGAAAAAGAAATCTTAGCTACTGCACACCAATTATTTGCCATATGCCAACATATACACTGTTAAGTAAGCCTACCTAAATTGGGGTTTACATACAATTAACCCATGAGCCCCACTTAGATACTTCAATAAATAAATGATGTAGAAGGGAATAACATTACTTCCAATCATATATGCTCTGGTACCAAATAAGTTAACCTACTGTACTGATGTAATCCTAAGATTTATTAAGGGGCAAATTGCATTCTGCTTTAAAGTAGGCAGTGTAAAGTGCAAAGTAAAGCATCAGGCGATAGATTCATTAATTTGAGAATCTTACAGATGATATCTGAAATAGACACAAGTTGTGGTTCTAATATAATTTCAAAACCATTGCACTTTTAAAATGAAATTGAAAGGAACTTCTTGTCCAACGAATGCCAAATTTATATTTGTGAAGCAACAGAATGCCAAATTAGTTTCACCTAATAAAATGAGAACTGTTTGAGAACAAAATTAGCATCTCTCAAGTATCCAATACGTATCATTTGGATATATATCGGAGAGAGAGCAGGTACCACACAGATGGAACATTATTTGCTATTAGTATATAAAGGTAATAGCGTCTCAGATGATCCATTATGTATTAGTTGAATAAGGAATGGTAAAATAAGGATAGTAATCTATGATGACTAGCAGATAATTTGTATCTTACATGGCAAAGAATCACATTGCGTATTCCCTCAACAAAAAAAAGTATCACATTGTGTTAAATATGAATGCATGTGAAATGTGTTGGGGGAAAACAAAAGACAAAATAAGTTTATTCAGAAATAATCCGCAGAAGACAATCAATATAGGTGGAGATGAAAATGAGATTCATCTTAACAATTACATATATGAGGCTTTACCTGCATGGGCAAAAGTTTTTGCATAACTTTGAAATGACTGCACTAGCAGCCAGCCGTATTTCATTCCATGTTACATCTGGATCTGATCTCTCATCAAGCAATAGTTGCAAATTGTACTCTGGACAACATTAACATAAACATTTCATAAAATTATTGAAAAGGAATCGATAATGTATATCGGCACTAGCAAACATTTTAAACCTATCTACATGAATCTTATCAATCATCAATGGCTTCAAGGAGCTTCATTTGAACAATATTACTGTTTAATTACTAAACTCCACTGGTCTCTGATGCACAACAAATTTTTTTTGGATAAATTCTAGTGCTATATGTAGTTTACCTCTTAAATTACAAAATGAATGCTCTGTAATAAGGATTCCACAAAATAGAAATTTAGGGCTCACAAATATGGTATGTGCACACTGCATAGTATACTTTTTCTTTATATATATATATATATATATATATATATATAGAGAGAGAGAGAGAGAGAGAGAGAGAGAGAGAGAGAGAGAGAGAGAGAGAGATGAGCCTTCTTCCGTTGCAAACGCTACTGTAGCGTTTGCAAACGTGCACACCAATTAACCCGTCATTTCCCCAATGACGGGTTAAGTGGTGTGCACGCGTTTGCACGACATTTACGTTTGCAATGGAAGATAGCCCATAAATATATATATATATATATATATATATATATATATATATTATAACAGAAGTTGAGTCCAGCCTCCTCCTAGGGAGACAACTCTTGTCAAAATTACAGTTAAATATAAGTTCTGTAACCTGTGACTCCTTATTTACAGTCCCCTGCATTACCAACTCCCATAGATCTCTTCTTTATGATGAGTAGTAGCCTAGTAGGTTATGTTATATCTAAAGCAATGACAGTTACATCACTACTAAGTATATAAAATTCATATTATACAGTAATAAAATAGAGAATAACAGCAAGCAGCTGGTGGTGAACCATGATGAATGTCCTAAGGTGATTACTGCCCTTTGCTGCAAAGCTAGCATGGCAAGATACTCCGTAGGATGCAAGTCTCCCATTTCATATGAAAAGAAGATGGACAATACACCAGGATTCACTTCTTCATATGCTAAGTAGAACTGGGAACAGTGCGAAGATGGGGAGTTTGAAGGGAGAGAAACTTGTATAGTGTTATAATTTACCTTTCTAGAGCAAAGAAGAGAAAAACATATGGATGGAAAAAAAAATTCTACGGTGATGCTTTGCTAACCTAGGTATTATTTGGCAAGTAAAGGAACCAACTCAATCCAACAAATTCCAGAATCAAGGACCAAAAACTTAGGGCAAGCTTGGGCACCATTCAGATTATAAACGAGCGACACAGGGCAGGCTTGGGCGTCATTCAACCCACCTACGATTTAAAGAGTTGTTCGAGCAGGCCAGAGAGAGAGAGAGAGAGAGAAAGACTAGGCCTTATATGGTGCAAGTAAAGGGGCAAAAAGTATTGAAACAACTCAACCCAACAAATTCCAGAACCAAGGTGTTAGAGAGACGTTTCTAATTCTCTATACAGACATTTTGGAAGACTATCATTTCGTTCAGCTGTTATGTATATATTATGAGGCTGGGGTTCCTTTAGAACACTATCCATAATTTCAACCAAAAAAAAAATTCTATATACATATAACTCCCCACTAACCTCCTTTCCAAGTAAGATTTTCCAGGGAGTTGAATGAAGTCAACAAAAACACATTTATGATTTTGCTTTTGTAGTTGAAATCACGGATACTCTCCCGGAGATGTGTATCTCGTACTGGATACGTATCCGGTGGGATACTTGTTGGATACGTTACAGATACGTATCCAAGCAATTATTTATATAAAAAAGAAAAAAAAATATCGGATACTCTGGGATTCGTCGGGATACTCTTGGATACTATTTGAAGACAAAGAGAATAGTATATAGGATACTATTTGAAGACAAAGTATACTATTCTCTTTGTCTTCAAATAGTATCCTATATACTATTTTGTCTTCAAATAGTATCCAAGAGTGTATATATATATATATATATATATATATATATATATATATACTATTCTCTTTGTCTTCTCCTTTCAAATCCTAATTTTATTTGATTAAAATATATTATTTTGTTTCATTTGATTAAAAGATGTCAAAAAAAAGATTGATGTAGGATGTAGTTATTCCTATTATTTTGGTTGATTGACTATTATTGTACAAATTGTTGCATCTTTATTCGCTTTAGTGTTTGAGTGTTAGATTTCTTTAAGATAGGATGTATTATTAATGAGTCTTAGTTGGTTCATGGTTATGATAGATGTAGTTATGATATTTATTCTATTGAATAGGTTTAAGACTAGCCTACTTTTATTTGAACATTTCGGTCATGTACTATTGGTATTGGTGTTGTTGGAAACTTAAAATGATCCATTAGTATATTTTGTTTGACATTGGCCTGTATTAATTTTAATTATCATGCTCTTGTTTTTTTATGTTCATATTGAACTGGATATTTTAGTTTACTATTTATATATCTATAGTATTATTTTTTTTAAATTACTTTAATTTAGCGTATCCTAACATACCCGTATCCTAGTTTTTTAGAAATCGGCGTATCTGCGCACCAGATACGTACCTTAACGGATACACGTACTTGTATCCGTATCCGTGCTTCATAGTCTCCAACAGGTTCCACTGCATACCCATGATACTGATTGTGGAATTCCTCTGACCCATGCTGTAAGACATAAATTTTATTAGTGACCTCTCATTACCATTCCAACTTGCCATGCCTTTACAACAACAATAAAGTTCCTCTTATATATTTCTTTTCACTCTTCCAATCTTGCATCAACCTTTCCAAGTAGATAATTTCCTAAATGCAGTAGTGCATTTGCTGAACTTCAACTTATTTTATGTATAATTATAATCGTTTAACTCTTTATTTTCTACTTGTTTTAAATGAAAATCCAAGTCCCTTTAATGCTATTCTTAATATAAAAAAAACATGTGTTACAGTAAAGGATTTACATAACATATCCGCATATATTAAAATTCCATATTAAAAAAATGCAGGCATAAACAAGCAAAATGAAATTGTTACCTTCACTATGGACAGTAGCAGATAAGAAGAGATTCCCTTTACCGTTTACAATACGCATAAGGGCTCCATTCAGATCAGACTGTATAAAACAGGTGGAAAAAAGGAAGAATCAACCAATTAATCCAGATCAAATGTAGGGCTGTGACTATCTATGGCAACAGTTAAAAGGTCTCTAAAACGAAAGAATAAAAACAAAGAATTGCAACTTCACAAAAGGTCAATGAAGACCAGATTAATTATATTTTCAATTAATGCATCAAGATTTGTGAAGCAAATCATATCAAACCATTTTACAAGGAAAGCAACTTCTGATATGTGGATACGATATATTGATAGGAAGTACCATATGAAATTGGTGCATAGACATAAGAAATTTCTATTACTATATTTCTTCAAAAAGAAATATCAAAACTAGCCATAGCTTATCAGTGATCAACATACAACATCAAACTATAGTGGTACTACGCTTTTATCAGCTAAAAGCACTAAGAATAATAGTAAATAAGAAAGCACTCAGTAAAGTCAAAACCAAAATCAGAATCATGAATTACACCCTTAAACATACAAATCATTGAGGAAAAGTATTGGATAAATAAAGGTATGCTTCCAAACAACAATAGTTAGTACTAAAACATTAAATTCATCTATCCAAGTCCCATTAATTTGGGACCTGCAGGTTGATTTTACCATTTACTTCATTTAAACATCAATATTCTTAACAGGTCAAGCTTTTGAAGCCCTTCCACATTACGTCTAGATTACTTCTTGGACCTTCAACGTGAACTCAGTCTCTAGTACTGGGGCATAGTTCTTCATGTATGACATACATTTCCACAAATTATTTAGAAGCCTCCCCTAAACTAGCAAAGTTCAATGTCCTCTGTTCCCTAGACTCTAAATTGTTTGTCGTCACATAAGCCTTGGCATTGCTATTTGATATGCTCTCCGTCATGGAGTTGTGTGACTTTTGGTCCAAAATAAAAGTATAATTGCTAGATGACACAAATTTATATTTTTCTCAATAGATTCTCCGGACAAAAAAATAATGGAATGAAATTTATTCCAGATTTTCATGAACATTATAATCATGAAACAAAGTTGCATATCAGACACGTCTCACATGTCTCAGAAACCAACAGTTCTTGGAGACTCCTTTCCCACGTCAGATACTTTTCTCTAAAATGAATTCAACTTTATAATCTTATTTTTGTTTCAGATACGGTTCATCTGATGAACCTAGACGGTCTCCGTAGCATGGATTCTCATCCATGTTGCAACTTATTTGGTAAGCTATGTATCTGGACAGGAAACTGTCTTTGGTCCTCCAACAATCTCTTGGATACTTCTCAGACACAATTTAAATGCTTCTTGAAAGTTCTTTCGTATGTATGAAGTGGGGAGTATGTAGACTCTCATGTGCATTGGATGTGGTGACTAGCATATATAAAGACATTAATTTACTGAAATAAAAAAAGAAGGGTTGATATGGTCACCGAGATAAAACTCTTAACAGATTTGTTAATATGTATAGATACATGAGAGATCAAGCTATTCTACAGAACTAAAATCTAAAGCCTACGAAAATTATAAAGAAACACTATCTGTAAATTGGCACACCTCTTTTACTCCACGCAACGGTGAACCTTTCAGACCAAATATAACCAGAGGTTCCTTTTCAAGAGAAGGCTCCTGCAAATTATTAACCCCAAACTTCTAAATGATAATGCATTAGATCATTTGACAACGAAAAGCAACATCATCTAATGCACATACTTTGCAAGAAATATGGTAACTAATTACAAGTCATGTTTGAATCCATGTGTAAATCTGTAAATTACATATATCTTAGTTGCTTAGCAAAAATATATACTCTTAGTTAGTTATTCTACTTAGAATCATTCCCATGAAAGCATCTAATCACTTCAGGGTAATAACTATAAATCCAAAATTGCAGTTGCATCCAAAAATTACCATAGGGAACTCAAGTACCTTAAATCTTCCATCTGCCACTATCTTCATACTGAAACTTTTGGGAAATTCTTTGCAAGATGACATATTCATATTGGGAATAACAGACTTAGAAAGTTGCTCAATAATTGCTTCAAGTTCAGACTTATTAGTACCAATAAACACAAGACAAGATTTTGGTGCACTTTCCCAAGGGCGTCCACTAATTGCTTCAACCCTTTTAATCCCACTCCATTGAAAAACAAAGCGACTTTCTCTGAAATTAAATCAAAAGGATCATCAGCTTCCTAAGTCCTAGTTTACAATCCCTGTTATAGATTGATGAATTTCAATAGTTGCATAAATAAAACAATATTACGATGACGATTAAAACAGTGTAATTGCAACCAAAGCAATTCATAAGCAAGGAGAAGGTCAGATAATGAATAGATGGATGATTAGAATGCTTAAAAAAACAAGTCCTATCAATAAGAATTAGGGTAGAACATAAAAACTGAAGAAAGATGAACTAATTCACAAAAGACAAACAAATTAATGAGCAGTACCTATCTTCAGTAAACCATACAACACCTTTAGCTCTAAGAAGCCCTCTTGAACTCTTCATCCATGTCAAAATGTTTGACTGAAACTGAGCCAGAGATAAGGGAAGTTCACTTTCAAAAGTAAGCGACGAAAATGAAGAACCATGAGATAAACCTAGAAGAAATTATAAAAAATAATTAGCGGAGAACGAGAAGCCCAACAATATCTAGGTATTGTGAAGGATTTCATTTTTCAAAAGTAACACAACTGAAGACAGTACATTCGAATTTTGCAGATATGAAGAGTTTTGTTATTATAATTGAATCAACAGTCATGTTCAGAGCAATTAAAAACATCTCTGACATACTATAAAAAATTTAACCTACCCATCTACACCTGCTTTACTAAATCCATCATTTCCAATCCTCAACTGTGACTAATAATATAATACAAAGAATTTTAAATTTATCATGGAAACTAAATTTTTATAGAAGAGAATATATAATTTACTGATTGAAATACTTATTCTGATATTAGTCGTTCAAAATAAACCTTGAAGTAATATTTGAAATAATTTCAAAGAAGTAGCAATATTCCTCATATACACGAAGACAGCTAACCTAGCTGTACTTTGCATACCAGTATGACTGAAACTAGTTAAGATTCAACTAGCATCTAGTAATATTATAGCCATGCGGATTCGTCATGCCACATGTGAAGAACCTCATTATTTGCATAGAATGAATGGCATCAATTACCATTGTCGTGAACCAATATCCCAGTGCGAATTCATAATTGTGTATCTTTATAAGTTTGAATTCATTGTTCACAAAGGAGGTATTACAATTAATAGGAGAAAAAAGTTATAGCTGTGACTTGTCTCAAACTTTCAACATCAATAATGTACAGTAATGCTAAGCATATAAACACTTTAATAAAATAGCAGAGCAGAAGTAGATTAATAAAAGAGATAGCAAAGGTTGCATGAGAAGTTCAAAACATAGTAAAGTGCAGAGCAGAAGTTGGTTTCTTATATAAAAAATATGTAACTATCAACCAATAAGAAAGATAACTACCAGATTGTGAACTATCGTGACTCCATCCATCACCAGAAACAGCCCGATCATTACTAGTATGGTCAACAACAGAAACAGCTATAGAAGTTTTGCCAAACACATCTCTCCGAAAGGTCATCTTAGGTAAAGACTCATGAGAGAGAACCCCAGGAGCACTGTATTCTTCATTCAGTACTTTTAAAGCCTCCATCTTACCACAATCAATCACTAGATCCAAAGGAACTTTACAAAACTGGGAGCGAACAACCTTTGCACCCCCAGTTAATCCTTCTAAAATATCTTCCACATCAGATATCTGACTAAGGGTGACCAAATCACATCTGCACGAAGTAAATTTATTTCAACTGGAAAATGCATTTAAACCTAAGAAGAATATTAAGGAATGCAAGGTAGCCTACACAAACTGATGCACAAATTTGTTAAAAATACTCATTATAGCAGAAGACAAGTCTCATCAACCCATATTCACTCTTAAAATAAGTTTCCTACATCAACTACAGTACGCCTTTGTTTTTATAAATTAAAACCTTTATGAAAGATTCAATAATTTGACAAATATTCGACATTTAAAAAAAAATTACCAACAAAATAAACTCTATATGCCCAAACTTGTGATAGTTTTCCAATGCGCGTCCTGCACAACTCTTCCATGTTCATCGTCCTATGGTCCTAGAGCCTTATCATTCAAGATCAAAAGTATGATTTAACTACAAGCTTGGCAATTTTACTTGGGTTTTAAATTGCTACCAACATAATAAACTCTATACACCCAATCTTGTGATAATATTCCTAGCCTTGTCATTCAAGCTGAAAAGTAGATTTAACTGCAAGCTTGGCAAAGCATAATAAACTCTATATGCCCAATCATGTGATAATAATCCAATACTTCTCCCACACAATTCTTCAATGTTCATCATCATACGGTCCTAAAGCCTTATCATTAAAGCTCAAAAATATGATTTAACTATAAGCTTGGCATTTTTCAGACTGGGAGAAAAAGGGAAAAAATGCAACCAGAATAATGACCAACAACATTACAACTGAATCTTTCCCAGGAAATGATACTTGTATTAAACCTCTTATTTTCGCCACAAATTCAACGAAAATCAACTTAGGAAGAATTGTTTGCCGGTAGTCCATATAAAAGAAGTGAAAAGGACTAAACTGTTGTAGTACTGAACTGAATAGGCAATCAAAATTCAATGTAGCCTAGCAGGCCAGCACTCATTAGAAACTGTAGTCCAAAAGTTTCTTGGTTGGAAAAAAACAATTTCAAACTATAAATGCGTGTTGGTTTACCTTCCTGTATAAACCCGAAATAAAATGAAATCTCTCTTTAGTGTCACAAATTGTATATATTATAATATATTTAGATCAGAAAGTTACAGTAGCAAGTATATGCCTTAACTATGACTGATGCATAAAAAGATTTAGAGCTGCAGAATTTTGGTTTCTGAATGACATCACAAAAGAGAACTTGAAAATTATCTATCCAGCAGGAACAGATGTGAGGCATACTTGTTTAATAAGACAATATCCACATGCTTTAGCTGCTCCTTGACCACGCCTATGTTTAAAATCTTGTCAAATGATTCAGCATCAACCACCACAACAGTGATGTCTAAATGTATGCCAACTTCTTCCAATTCGGCCACAAATTTATCTGGTCTTGCCAATCCCGAAGTCTGCAAGTAAAGTGAGCTTATTTAGGTACTGAGCGGCACACAGTTCCAAATTATTGGGGAAAAAAGAGGATAATAATTTTGTAACATGTTTGGCAATAATAAGAGTTACTTCCGTATAAAAGACAGAAAAATTTATTCTCTAAGGGATTAAATGTATGAAATAGATGAACCAAATCTGAATCAAAACCCAGGTTTCTCAAACGGTATTCAATGTGAATCAAAGTTTATCTTTGAATATTGCTTGTGTTTCATTTAATTTCCAATCTTTCTCCTTGTCCAGCACTCTACTCTCCACATCCCTCACTCCCATCCTTAGCCTTCATCAGATACAAGTTGTTGACGGATCAGGTCAGGATGTTGGGGAATAAACATAAACGAACTGATATGGGTCAGATGACGTGGCCCTTCCTGAGCCACAGGATCCCCTCAAAAACCGTTCACCCCTGATCATCAGATGAGCCAGGTCAGCCCTAGGCCCCATGGGCTTCTGCCACGTCAGGCCCACGGGCAATCGGGTCCAGACCCGGCCCAAACGGGTCCAGACTCGCTTTGCACTGCCTATAAATACCAGGCCCTCTCCCCCTTCACAAGGTAATCAATCTTTCCCCTCTAAAAACCTAGCTACTGTTACTCTTCAGTGACTAACTAGACCGTCGGAGGGCCTGCCACCGGAATCAACCCCGGTGTTCCTAGGCCGAGTGCAGGTACACGAGACTTCCGGATCCGAGACTTCCAGATCCGAGCCGAGCCTCCAGATCCGAACCGAGCATCCGGCCTCCACCTCACTCCCGCCTACTCCCAAGCCGTTCCCTCAGCTGAGGATCGGGCGTATAGCCAGTACCGAAGCTTCCACTTTATAAATTGAGAGAACTCACACCTGTTGCAGCCACCCCCAAAAACAAACCGATCAGGTTGGCACTGTCTGTGGAAAACCGGTACGGACCTCAGTCCGAACCCAGCCATTAACGGCATCCCTTCAATCCGAACTCATATGGCACTCAAGCCTAGAAGAGTTGTCACCTTTACACGTCGTCAGGACGCTCCTCCTCAGGACATCCCCGCCGACACTCATGGATCCAACCATCCGAGGGTCAACCTCGGACCCGAACCGGGCGCCTCTCGCTCGGTCGCAACCGACCTGCATCGGGTCATCCAGACCGACAGGCCAGTCGAACTAGGAGAGGGGCCGCTTCCAACTCGGCCCCGAACCATCCCAAGCATCCATCCCAAGAGCGGGAGCCGGAGCTCAGTCGCGCCAGCCGGAGTCCGCCACCCCATCGCGACCCGGCCGGACGAGCTCCAGTCACCCACCGTGAGTTCCAAACCTTCCGGAACGAGATCCTGCAGGCCATCTTAGGGACCTCCGTCAATGAGACACTCCACCGCTCTCACTCGCGAACGGATGCTGGAGCCAGTGAGTCTTGCAGCCTAACCCGCCCACCAGAGTATGACGAGGACGTCCTAAGACGCCTACAAGAAATGGAGAACCGCCTCGACCACTTCGGCGAAGGCGGCCCGAGGCCGGCTCAGGGTCATAGGCCGACCCGACCTCCTTTCTCCGCTGCAATCCTACAAGCAGAAATACCCCTGAATTTCCGACCTCCCCAGTTCGAGACTTATGACGGCGAGGGTGATCCTGCTGATCACATGGAGGGTTTCAAGATTCTCATGATGATTCACAGCGCTTCAGATCCCCTCCGATGCCGTGCCTTCCCCGCCACCCTTCGGGGTCCGGCTCGGGAATGGTTCTCTAAGCTCGTCCCCAGCTCGATCTACTCGTTCGACCAGCTGGAGGCCAATTTTCTGGTCCATTTCATGATCAGCAGGAAAGTCGAGAAGACAAGCACGTCCCTACTGGACCTCCGACAGAAGGAAGGGGAGTCACTACGGCAGTTTGTCCAGAGGTTCACCACAGAGGCGAGGGCGGTCACCTCCTTCAACGCTGGGGTCGCCTCGACGGCGTTCCGGCACAATGTCCAGCATGGCCAGCTGAAGGCGTCCCTGGCCAAGAAACCTCTCGATTTTCCTGATCTGCTCAATCGGATCGAAAAGTACATCCGGGCTGAGGAGACCCTAAATCCCGAGGACGCCAAAGAGGTCCCGGGAAAGGGAAAACGCAAGGCCGAGGAGGCAGAGCCAGTCAAGAAAGTCCCCAAATACGGGACCGGCATGAAGAGGGTCCTCCCGATTCCGCGCTTCGAGAGGTACATACCACTGACACAAAAAGTGTCAGCTATCCTCTTAGCAATCGAGGACAAAGACCTTGTCGAGATGCCCCCTCGACCGACCAGCAACAAGAAAAGGGATCAGCGGTTCTATTGTTGCTTCCACCGGGACAACGGGCATGACACCGATTACTGCCGGGCCCTGAAGGACGAAATCGAGGCCCTCATCCAACGAGGGTACCTCCGGGAATTCACCCGGGAAGACGTCCGAGACCGAAGAGACACAAGGAACCGGAGGCCTTCTTCTCCTCGCGCCCCCAAACCGCGTCCCGAGCGGGACCCCGAGCCTGAAGAGACTGGAGGTCAAGCCATCCTACATTGTCTCCATGGGGGGCCCATGGGAGGAGAGTCCAGCACTTCCCGCAAGGCGTTCGTCCGAGAGGTAAACGCCGTCCGGGGTCTCCCTTCCCCCCAGGTTCAGCAACTCCCTATCTCCTTCTCAGGGGAAGACCTGGAGGGGGTCCGGCTCCCGCACTGCGATGCGCTCGTCATCAGCCTCGTCATGGCGAACTACGAGGTCTGTCGGATCATCGTGGACAACGGGAGCTCGATTAACATCCTCTTCCTGGAAGTATTTGAGAACCTCAAGCTCCCCCGAGATAAGCTGAAGCCAGCCGGGTACACCCTGCACAGGTTCTCTGGCGTCCCGGTGCCAATAGAGGGGATCATGACCTTGGATGTCACCGCCGGTACGACCCCTCACAGACGGACGAGTCGATGGACTTCATTGTTGTGAACGTCAAGGCAGCTTACAACGCTATCCTTGGCCGACCGGAGCTCTGCTCCCTCCAGGCTGTTTCCTCGGCCTACCACCTAAAGCTGAAGTTCCCCACCGAGTCAGGTGTCGAGGTCGTCCGAGGGAACCAAAAAGCAGCACGATCGTGCTATATGACGGTGGTCGGGGGCGGTGTGTTCCCCCTGGACGCCGTCGAGCTGCAGCCCGAAAGGAGCCAGCCCGAGCCTGAGCCGGCGGACGAACTAGAAGAAGTCTCGTTCGAGATAGGGGACATGTCAAAGTGGTTCCGCGTGAGCTGCTCCCTCGCGCCCGACCTCAAGTCCGACCTAATCGGCTGCATTCGCTGCAATGTCGACCTCTTCGCTTGGAAGCCCTCCGATATGCCCGGAATCTCTGAAGACCTGATCGTGCACAAACTCAGCGTGAACCCCGGCTCGAAGCCGATCGTCCAGAAGCAACGTAAGTTCGCCCCGGAGAGGTAGCAGGCAGTGAAAGCAAAGGTGGACAAACTCTTGTCCACCAGGTTCATACAGGAGGTCATCTGCCCTGAGTGGCTGGCGAACGTCGTG
Source organism: Hemerocallis citrina (assembly GCA_017893485.1). Taxonomy (NCBI): domain Eukaryota; kingdom Viridiplantae; phylum Streptophyta; class Magnoliopsida; order Asparagales; family Asphodelaceae; genus Hemerocallis; species Hemerocallis citrina. The sequence goes on along the minus strand of CM030359.1, from coordinate 402,351,083 downwards.
ATGGTCAGAAAGGCGAGCGGGAGCTGGAGGATCTGTATAGACTTTACCGACCTCAACAAGGCATGCCCCAAAGATCCGTTCCCTCTCCCCAGCATCGATGCTCTGATCGACGCAACGTCGGGTCACGAGCTCCTCTCCCTCATGGACGCCTTCTCAGGCTACAACCAGATCTGAATGTTCCCCCTGATATAGCCAAGACATCCTTCGTCACCGACCAAGGTCTTTATTGCTACCGGATTATGTCCCTCGGGCTGAAGAATGCCGGTGCTACCTATCAGAGGCTCATCAACCGAGTCTTCAAGGATCAGATCAGTCGCAACATGGAGGTGTACGTCAACAACATGCTCATCAAAAGCCAGCGGGGACAAGACCACGTCGCCGACCTGGAAGAAGCCTTTGGCGTCCTTCGGACCCACAACATGAGGCTCAATCCGGCGAAGTGTGTGTTCGGTGTCTCCTCGAGGAAATTCCTCGGGTTCATCGTCAGCTAGCGCGGCATCGAGGCGAATCCCGAGAAGATCCAAGCCATAATAAACATGGCCCCTCCTAGAAACATCAAAGAGGTCCGCAGCTCACGGGAAGACTGGCGGCTATCGACCGTTTCCTCTCCAAGTCCGGAGAGAAGTCCCTCCCGTTCTTCAAAGCATTGCGCGGAACCGGAGGCTTCGAGTGGGGTACTCAGCAACAAGAGGCGTTCACCCAATTGAAAGAGTACCTCGCCAATCCTCCTCTCCTCAGCAAGTCCGAACCAGGCGAGCCCCTCTGGCTTTATCTCTCGGCCTCGGAAAATGTGCTCATGTTGCTCTCGTTCGAGAAGAGGACGGAGTTCAAAAGCCGTTGTACTATGTGAGCAAGGTTCTGCTCGCAGTCGAGACCAAATACACAAAAATGGAAAATATGGCATACGCCCTTGTCATGGCCGCGCGGAAGCTTCGCCCCTATTTCCAGGCACACTCAATTCAGGTCCTCACGAACCAACCTCTGAAGGCCGTACTCCACAAGCCCGAGAGCTCCAGCCGACTGGTCAAGTTGTCGATCGAGCTCAGTCAATACGACATCGGCTATCAACTAAGAACGACCATCAAGGGACAGGCCCTCGCCGAGTTCATCACGGAATGCACCATCTCCGAGCAACCCGAAAGTGGGAAGGCCGACCAGACGTGGGAAGTTTACGTCGACGACTCTTCCTGCGAAGCGGGGAGTGGTGCAGGCATCATTTTGTGAGGACCTGACAACTTCCTTCTCCAATATTCACTCCGCCTCAACTTTCCAGCCTCCAACAACGAGGCCGAATATGAAGCTATGATTGTCGGGCTCACCCTGGCGTACCAGGCAGGTGCCAGACAGATCAGGGCTTTCAGCGACTCTCGGCTCGTGGTCAATCAGATCACCGAAGAGTACGAGGCCCATGATGATCGGATGATCCGATACCTGGCCGTGGTTCAACGGCTCTTGGCATCCTTCGACGAGTCTGCAGTCTTAAGAATCCCAAGAGAGCAGAACGCCCAGGCCGATGCCTTGTCAAAGTTAGCCTCCTCGTCCTTCGAAGGTCTCGACCGCACCGTTCTGATTGAAGTACACCTGAAGCCGATCATCGACCTTCCCGAGACCCTCTGTATAGCAGACGGAGCTCAGCCTGACGATTGGACCACTCCTATCAGGAAGTTTCTAGTCAAAGGAGAGCTCCTCGAAAACCGAGGCAAGGCAAGGCAGATCAAGGTGCGCTCGGAGAGGTTCTCCATGATCAGTGAAACCCTCTTCAAACGCTCATACACTACGACGGACAGAAGACCCTACCTCAGCTGCTTAACCCCCGACGAGGCAAAGTACACTCTCAAGGAGCTCCATGAAGGAATCGGCGGGAGCCATATGAGAAGTCGGTCGCTTGCGCGAAAGGCTCTGAATCACGGGTACTATTGGCCTACAATGCTGCAAGACGCCTTGGCCCTGGTCAAGAAGTGTGGTCCATGTCAAAGGTTCACCTCGGTGAGAAGGGCCCCGCAAGCAAACCTCCGCCCCCTGGCCAGTCCGACTCCCTTTGCTATGTGGGGAATGGATCTGGTAGGCCCATTTCCGAAGGCAATGGGCCAAACGAAGTTTCTGATAGTAGCAATCGACTACTTTACAAAGTGGATCGAGGCCGAGCCCCTGGCCACGATCACCGAGCAGCAAACCCAGCAATTCTTCTAGAAACACATCGTCTGCCAATTCGGGATTCTGCACATACTCATCACAAATAATGGGACTCAATTCGCGAGTAAGAATTTCCGAAAGTTCTGCGAGGATTTCGGGATCCATCCAGCAGCACTTTTTTTCGGTATGCCACCTGCAGTTGAACGTTCAGACCGAGAATGCGAACCGCCAGATCCTTGACGGTCTCAAGAAACGACTTGATAACTCTTCCAAGGGGTTATGGGTCGACGAGCTGCCGAGCGTTCTCTGGGCCCATCGAACGACGAAGAGAAACCCCACGGAAGAGTCGTCATTCAATCTGACTTACGGCGCGGAGGCAGTAATTCCCCTCGAGATCAGGCTCCCTTCGCCCCGGATCATGGCCTTCGACGAAGCAAGCAACTCGGCACAGCTACGTGCCGACCTGGACCTTATAGACAAGGTCAGGGAGAAATCCGCCATCAGAAGGAACACATACCAGCAGAGGATCGAAAGGTTCTACAACAAAAGGATGCGCCCCACCGACATCAAGCTAGGGGACCTCGTCCTCCGAAAGTTGGCGGTGTCTAACCCCGGCCAAAAGAGGAAGCTGGCCCCAAACTGGGAAGGCCCGTACAATGTTTCTGAGGTTGTACGCCCGGGCACGTACCGCCTCACCGACCCAGAGGGCAAGGCTGTCAAGAGACCTTAGAACGCAGAACACCTCATCAAATTCCTCGAAGGAGAGGGTTAGCCTCTACAGACACCCCCATGAAAATCATCAAATGTAATCGGCACGCTGTGCCTTGTTTTCTAAAGTCAATATGATGTAATTATGCCAGCTTTCTTAAAACAAGCTTCGGCTTTGTACCAACTTTCTCTTACAAGCTTACGGCACGGCCTTCGGATGGAACCGCGAGCCACAAAAAGATTCTCTTACAAACTTGGGGCTCGACCTTCGGATGGAACCGCAAGCCACAAAATGCTTCTTTTACAAGCTTGCGGCTCGGCCTTCAGATGGAACCACGAGCCACAAAAAGCTTCTTTTACAAGCTTGGGGCCGGCACTCAGATGTCACCGCGAGCCTCAAAAAGTCACTCTATAAGGTATAGGGCTCGACATCGACCTCGAGCATGGCCTGGGCTTTTTCAAGCCCTGCGACCTATGAGCTCGGCGATGACCTCCAGCTACACTCGTACTATCTACCCGAGAACATGTATGGGGGCTCGGCATCGACCTCGAGCAAGGCCTTGGCTTCTTCAAGCCATGCGACCTTTACGCTCGGCGATGACCTCCAGTCACACTCAAAAGCTTCTCTAAGGTATGGGGGCTCGGCATCGACCCCAAGCATGGCCTGGGCTTTTTTCAAGCTCCACGACCTATGCGCTCGGCGATGACCTCCAGCTACACTCGTACTATCTACCCGAGAACATGTCTGGGAGCTCGGCATCGACCTCGAGCAAGGCCTTGGCTTCTTCAAGCCATGCGACCTATACGCTCGGCGACGACCTCCAGCCACACTCATAAAAGCTTCTCTAAGGTATGGGAACTCGGCATCAACCTCGAGCATGGCCTGAGCTTTTTCAAGCCCTGCGACCTATGCGCTCGGCGATGACCTCTAGCTACACTCGTACTATCTACCCGAGAAAATATATGGGGACTCAACATCGACCTCGAGCAAGACCTTGGCTTCTTCAAGCCATGCGACCTTTATGCTTAGCGATGACCTCCAGCCACACTCATAAAAGCTTCTCTAAGGTATGGGAGCTCGGTATCGACCTCGAGCATGGCCTGGGTTTATCAAGCTCTGCGACCTATGCGCTCGGCGATGACCTCCAGTTACACCCGTACTAACTACCCGAGAACATGTATGGGGGCTCGGCATCGACCTTGAGCGAGACCTTGGCTTTTTCAAGCCATGCGACTTTATGCTGCGACGACCTTCATCCACGCCCGACCCAAAAGTTTTCATTAAAGATTTAGGACGCTCGCCTTCGGTAAACACCCCGAGCCCCAAACCGTTGGTTGACCCACCTCTCACCCGTGAACAACTCGGGGTTAACGGCCTTCTGAGCCAAAACCCTGAATTGTCCGAGGGCGGCAGGAGAGCCACCGACCCAGGACTCTCGCCGAGCCCTCAGAATGTTGGTTGACCCACCTCTCACCCGCGAACAACTCGGGGTTTACGGCCCTCAGAACCAAAATCCCGAATTGTTCGAGGGTGGCAGGGGAGCCACCGACCCGGGACTCGGCCAAAAATTCCACTTGTGGGCGTGTCCGCCTTCGGCAAGCACCCGAATCTCACCTCCGGGGTTTGACCCGTCTCTCACCCACTGACAGGTTGGGGTAAACGACCCTCGGAGCCGAAACCCCAAATTGTCAGCTGGTGGCAGATGAGTCACCGCCAATTGCTGGTGAAAAAATGATGGGGGGGTGGAGATTATACAGCCCCCGGAGAGGCGCAATTATGGGATCGAGAAGTCCAAACGGCAGAAGGTGAAGCGTCTCCATTATTTTTTATCGGAAGACGAAACGTCCCTTATTAAATGCTACCTGCGAAGCGTAGCGGTTCGGCCCCTGAGCGCAGCCCCCACCTCGGCGGCGACCTCAAGCGAAGCTCTGCTCGACAAGAGTCTCAAACTACGACCCTACCGGTCTCGCTTAGCAAATTATCGAAGTAAAGAAATCGAAGTTTTATTACTCATAGAGCTCTTGAAACGGCCACACAATACAATGAAGAGATTACAAATCGCTCATCTCTCGGCTTAAAACTCAAACTCGGTGCTTCCCACGGGATTCTCCGCGCGCTCCGCCGGTCCGGCCAGCGAGGGCACCCCGACAACGGAGCTCTGCACGTCGGCAGGCCGGGCCGTCTCCAAGTAAAAAGTCAGAGAAGGTCCCAACACGAAGTTACTCGCCTCCTCGAGCGGGCCGGCGCCTAGCATGAGCTTCAGCCTCCGAAGCTCCGACTCCTCCACAACCACCTCACGAAGAAAAGACTCCGAAGCCAGTCGCCCGCTCGAGGCCTCCGAGATTGACCAGTTCGTCTCAACCATCCACCAGTCCCGGTCGGCTATGGCCTTCTTCAGACGAGCGACCTCTAGGCTAAGCTCCTTAGACTTGTTCATAAAATAATTCACTGTGGCCTCTCGATCCCGAGCCTGCTTACGATGGCGAGCCAGAACACTCTCTGTAGTCCCCAGCCCAGCTCGGACCCAAGAGACCTCGGCCGCACCAAGGTCGGTGCCGAGGACCTCATGCGTCTATCAAAAAGACGGGAAAAACAACAGGTCACAAAAAAGGCAAAAAAGCACAAGTTATAGAGCATCGGCCAAAAATTCTTCTTTTATAAATTCAAAAATTTTGGTTACAAAAAAGCGGTGGCCAGCCCGCGTTCGGCAATTATAAGCAAAAAAGAAAGAAATTCCTAGACTACTGTTTAGGAGGGGGACGGCACCTCTTCGTCAGCCCGGTCGCCCCCGGCCTCTAGTTGAGGGTCCCCATGCTCCTCGTCCCCGCCGCAGGGCGTTAGCGGAAGCTCGGGGAACTGCCACCCATAGTGGAGATGACCTATCCAAAGGTCCGGGTAGATCTGCAGGAAGTGTTCTTTGGCCTTGTTGTAGGCCTCGTCCTGGGCGGCGATCATGGTGTCCGCCATGGTGATCGCCATCTCCTCGCTCTCCTTCCTGGCCTTTGCCTTAATATGTGCCAGCTCGTTCGCGTGATGCTCCGTGATTGAGACCAACTGGGCTTGGACGACCGCATGGGCAGACTCCGCCGCTGTCAGCTCGTCCTTCAGTTGGGTGGTTTCCCGAAGATAGCGCTCGGCATTCTTCTTCTTGACCACGATCTCCTTCTCGAGGCATTTATGAAAGTGTTGCGCATGCTGCATCGCCTGGCCGAGGAGAATCAAGTTAGAAAAATTCTTCGCAAGCTAAGCCAAAAACGAAAAAGGAAGACTTACCGCGAAGTGGGCCTGCGCGAACCTCATGTAAGCATATCGGCCGTCTCCACCACCAGGTTCATACGATCTCGTTCCGTGGTGAGGTGCTCCACCACCTCCACCGCAACCGGGCCCTCGAGGAGCGTATCCCCTGCCTTGACCCCCCAGTCGGGGGCATACGGCCTCATGCCCTGCCAACCCACCATCTCCTCGGCATTCGAGCGAAGTGGCGGGCGAGGCCCCTTCGCGACCTCGGCCACCTTTTTACTGCCGAGCTCGCCCCCAAATCTGTCGTCGTCCTCGACGAATGGTGGTAGTGCTTCTTCGCCCTCTTCGGGGCCGACTCCTCGGGCCTTGGGGTCGCTGCCTGGCTGGTCCCCGCCCCCGAGGCAGCCTTCTTCGCCAAGTCAGCCCTCCTCTTGGCAGCCAGGGCTACCAAGGCATTCCGGTTGTCGAGCTCCTTGGCAGACATCTCTACAAAAGGGAGAAGGTAAAAATGTTAACACGAAGGCAGGAAAAAAAACGAAATGGAAACAAAAACATACTAGGGTCAGTTGGGCTCAGTCTAGCTCGCGCGAGATGCAGCTCCGTGACACGAGGCCAACCGATGCTATGCCCCTCCACGATCTTATCATCCTATACCCACTCCTTTCGGTCAAGTCTCTGCGCTTCGGGGACTTGTGGTTCGGCCTTCCAAAATTCCAAACTGTTAGAATTTCCCAAGGTTTCTCGCTCCAGACTATGAAGTACTTCTCCTTCCACCCCTTTATGGAGTCCGGATGTCCGTGCATCACTCTCTTATGAGGACGCGGCAATAGGTAGAAAATCCCCTCCTGATCCCCGAACGAGCTCATCCGCAGGATGGCGCGGTAGTAGGTGAGCCTAGGCTTAATCCCCTTCTCCTGACACTTCAAAATAAAATATACCAAGTGTTTCCACGAGTTGGGACCGTACTGCATGGGGCTCAACTCCCCCCAGCTTAGCACCCTCTTGATGAACGGTTGCAGCGGAAGTCTCAACCCCACGACAAAAGCGTCCTCAAGGAACATACAGAAGCTCGACTCTAGCGCGGTAGTCGGGCGAATGCCTGGGTTTGGCACAAGTAGCTCAAATTCCTGCGGAATAAAGTAGGCCGCCCTCAAGATGGGCATGTAGTCCTTCGAGGTGCACTTCACGCTGTCCATCTTGATCATGGACCGGCCCTTGTCCCGCAGTAGTGAAGTGTACGCAAGAAGATCCTCCACGTCGTCGGGGTACATCCTGATCGACCCTGGATTTTTGCTGGAAAGAGGGGGGCTACTTGAACCCGGAGCCATATTCATATTTGTCCTTCTCGGCCGGACTGTCGGGCCGTATCCACTTCCTTTTCCTCCTTCGGGGGCGAGGCTTCCTATCAGGGGAAAGGGTCGCTAGGGGGGCAACGGTAGGAGGTCTGTCTCTTCCCCCTCTACCTCTTTCGCGGTTCCTCCAACCTCACCATGTTCGCTACCTCCTTCAGTCCCCTGTTCGGACCCCTCCTGACCGTCGTCCTCCTCAATCTGCTCCTCTTCCCCCGGGCCTCCTTCCCTGGGCTCATTCCCCTCATCAACAAACTCCTCAGAGTTTCCCTCATGCTCGCTCTGCTCAATAGGCTCCCCTTCTGGTCCACGAACTCGTAAAGGAGCCACGTTATAAACTACAACATCCTTGTCTCCCGACCCTCCAACCGATACAACCTCCTCCTTCATTGGAAAGTCACCCGGAGACCAAGATATCGAAGACGAGTGAACTTCCTCCTCGGCGTGACCTGAAGAGCTTGCCTCGGAGCCGAACTGAGTGTGTGACAATGTAAAACAAAAATACTAACCTGTTTCACCGGAGAACTTAAAGATCAATGAAAAGTGGTTGACGGCGGCTTGCAAGGAAATTTTCATGACAAGAGAATGAGAGCAAAGTGAAGAAATGAGGAGAGGGGAGGGGGATTTATAAGCGGAGATGAAACTCCTCGAATTCCGCATAGAGATCTGGTCGTTTGATCTTGATCATCAAGATCTAACGGCCACTAAGATCTTGATGACGTCAGCCCAGAGCGCAAAAATACCTTCCTACCCTCGGCTCTGTCGACCAACGCGGTGGCTCGGTACGCAGGGAAACTTCTCGGGTACTTCACCTTTTTTCACCACCCAAGTTTATCTCAAAGGCTTAGGACTCGACGCTCGGATGTCACCGTGAGCCACAAAAAGTTTCTCTCAATGGCTTTGGGCTCGATGCTCGGATGTCACCGCGAGCCACAAAAAGTTTCTCTCAAAGGCTTGGAGGTCGACGCTCGGATGTCACCGCGAGCTCCAAAAAGTTTCTCTCAACGGCTCTGGGCTCGATGCTCGGATGTCACCGCGAGCCACAAAAAGTTTCTCTCAAAGGCTTGGAGGTCGACGCTCGGATGTCACCACGAGCCCCAAAAAATTTCTCTCAATGGCTTGGGGCTCGACGCTCGGATGTCACCGCGAATCACAAAAAGTTTCCCTCAACGGCTTAAGGCTCGACGCTCGGATGTCACCGCGAGCCACAAAAAGTTTCTCTCAACAACTTTGGGCTCGACGCTCGGATGTCACCGCGAGCCACAAAAAGTTTCTCTCAAAGGCTTGGAGGTCGACGCTCGGATGTCACCGCGAGCCCCAAAAAGTTTCTCTCAACGGCTCTGGGTTCGATGCTCGGATGTCACCGCGAGCCACAAAAAGTATCTCTCAAAGGCTTGGAGGTCGACGCTCGGATGTCACCACGAGCCCCAAAAAGTCTCTCAATGGCTTGGGGCTCGACGCTCGGATGTCACCGCGAATCACAAAAAGTTTCCCTCAACGGCTTAAGGCTCGACGCTCGGATGTCACCACGAGCCACAAAAAGTTTCTCTCAACAACTTTGGGCTCGACGCTCGGATGTCACCGTGAGCCACAAAAAATTTCTCTCAAAGGCTTGGAGGTCGACGCTCGGATGTCACCGCGAGTCCCAAAAAGTTTCTCTCAATGGCTATGGGCTCGACGCTCGGATGTCACCACGAGCCACAAAAAGTTTCTCTCAACGGCTTAGGGCTCAACGCTCGGATGTCACCGCGAGCCACAAAAAGTTTCTCTCAACGGCTTTGGGCTCGACGCTCGGATGTCACCGCGAGCCACAAAAAGTTTCTCTCAATGGCTTGGGGGTCGATGCTCGGATGTCACCGCGAGCCCCAAAAAATTTCTCTCAACGACTTTGGGCTCGACGCTCGGATGTCACCGCAAGCCCCAAAAAGTTTCTCTCAACGGCTTCGGGCTTGACGCTCGGATGTCACCGCGAGCCACAAAAAAATTCTCTCAACGGCTTGGGGCTCGATGCTCGAATATCACCGCGAGCCCCAAAAAGTTTCTCTCAACGGCTTGGGGCTCGACGCTCGGATGTCACTGCGAGCCACAAAAAGTTTCTCTTAACGGCTTTGGGCTCGACGCTCGGATGTCACTGCGAGCCACAAAAAGTTTCTCTCAAAGGCTTGGGGCTCGACGCTCGGATGTCACCACGAGCCCCAAAAAGTTTCTCGCAACAGCTTGGGGCTCGACGCTCGGATGTCACCGCGACCCACAAAAAGTTTTCCTCAACGGCTTTGGGCTCGACGCTCGGATGTCACCGCGAGCTACAAAAAATTTTCCGCAATGGCTTTGGGCTCGACGCTCGGATGTCACCGCAAGCCACAAAAAGTCTCTCAAAGGCATAGGGCTCGACGCTCGGATGGAACCGCAAGCCACAAAAAGTCTCTCAACAGCTTGGGGCTCGACACTCGGATGGAACCGCGAGCCACAAATCATCCCCCAACAAGTGGGGGGCTCGTCTCCCGACCCTCGACGCTCGGCAAGAGGAGTTCCTACTCTATAGATCTCGACGTCTCCTTGCTTTTCTAACAAGTGAGGGGGCTCGTCTCCCGACCTCGACGCTCGGCAAGAAGAGCTCTTACTCCTCAGAACTCGACGTCCCCCCTGCATTTCCAACAAGTGAGGGGCTCATCTCCTGACCATCGATGCTACCCTTCTGCACTCGACGTCCCCTTGCTTTTCCAACAAGAGGCCCGTCTCCGAGCCTCGACGTTCGGCAAACCGAGCTCCTACTCTCCTACACTCGACGTCCCCTTACTTTTCCAACAAGTGAGGGGCTCATCTCCCGACCCACGACGCTCGGCAAACCGAGCTCATACTCTTCTGCACTCGACGTCCCCTTGCCTTTCCAACAAGTGAGGGGCTCATCCCCCACCCTCGACGCTCGGCAAACCGAGCTCCTACTCTTCTGCACTCGACGTCCCCTTGCTTTTCCAACAAGTGAGGGGCTCATCTCCCGACCCTCGACACTCAGCTGAGCGAACTTCAACTCCTAAGATCTCGACATTCCCTTGCTTTTCCAACAAGCGAGGGGCTCATCTCCCGACCCTCGACGCTCGGCAAGGCGAGCTCCTGCCCTTCGGCACTCAACGCCCCTCGAAACTCCAAGAGGGGATCCCATTCATCCTACCCCGCTGGCCTCTCCAGGAAGATACGGATCCCGTTCTTCGCCGTACACACCACTCCGCTCTTCTTACAAAGGCAAAAAATCACTCCTACATGGCTGGATTATCCAGCCCTCTAGGAATGGAGGGCTCCTGATATGGGTCAGATGATGTGGCCCCTCCTGGGCCACAGGATCCCCTAAAAAACCGCTCACCCCTGATCATCAGATCAGCCAGGTCAGCCCTAGGCTCCATGGGCTTCTGCCGCATCAGGCCCACGAGAAATCGGGTCCAGATCCAGCCCAAACGGGTCCAGACCCGCTTTGCACTGCCTATAAATACCAGACCCTCTCCCCCTTCACAAGGTAATCAATTTTTTCTCTCTAAAAACCCTAGCTACTGTTACTCTTCAGTGACTAACTAGACCGTCGGAGGGCCTGCCACGGAGATCAACCCCGGTGTTCCTAGGCCGAGTGCAGGTACACGAGACTTCCGGATTCGAGCCTCCAGATCCGAGCCGAGCATCCGACCTCCACCTCACTCCCGCCCACTCCCATGTCGTTCCCTCAGCTGAGGGTCAAGCATATAGCCAGTACCGAAGCTACCACTTTATAAATTGAGAGAACTCACACCTGTTGCAGCCACCCCCAAAAATAAACCGCATCACGAACCCGTCACATTAACTTATTAATGGAGCTGAGAAAGTTTTCAAGGCCTAAAAACCTGCCTACCTTTTGGGGAACATAAAGCCAAAACAAATCTAATGAACTCAAGAAGGTTTGGAGTCCGGACGGGTTGGTGCAAGCATAACCAAAACTTGCAATCAAATAAGATATCAAGAAACAATTCTCAATTTGTATAATATAAAGGGAGAGGAGGGGCTCCTCTGTTATAATAGTGAAAAGAAATGTTAATAATGAAGAGATTGACTGCAGTTTATGTATGTGTGTGTATAACCAGGCCAGAAGCCTTGGTGCTTGTAAGGGTTCGGGTTTGGTCGATTTCAGGTTAAGGTTTCAATAGCCGCTAGTATGGTCATAATTTTAAAAAATATTATCACACTTACTACATCGGATTTCAATGGATGATCTAGTTGTTCTAGCCTGGAGAAATAAGGCTGGATTTGGGGAAACTCGGCTAAATCCGAAATACTCAACTGCTTTCATGAAATTCCCACAATCAAGGCTATGCCCTCTCCTTCGGCGTGTATAACTCTATACCTATGCATACATCTAATCGTTTGTATCTCTGTGTGTTTCTTTAAGCATGTATATATTATTAGTAATATAATGTTTATATGTCGAGAACGTGACAGATGTTTCACTTAGTTGGGATTATTTGACCAATAGGCAACAAACATAACTTGCACAATGTAAAAAATGTGAAGTATAAACACCTATGAATGTGTACTAATATAATTTATACGTGTGAGCATGTGGCCCGTGTTCGACTCAATGATTAGCTTAGTTGGGTTTGATTAATAAGTAACTAACCAAACCTAATCTCACAATAAACAATTTGGGAAGAAACAATTTTGAGATTTCATACTATTAAATCTTAGAAAGAAGCTTCACTAATATCTTGGATTATCCTTGTAAGGAAAAGTCAATATTCAGCTGAAAATACAGTTTCTGTTAGATCAACCAAATCTAGTGAATACCCAAGTCATTTAAGATCAACTATAAATAGGTAATATTTAGCTAATTAATTTTGGTATATATCATTACCTGTTCGGAAGTGTGATCCTATTTGGTTGTTGTACCCTATGATCCTCACAAATCAATTGAAATCCTTCTTACCAGAAAAACCCAAAACTTCTTCTCCTCTCTTCTTCCAAACTACTTCAAAATGGACGGTATCCAGCAACCTCCCCTCCTATCATTCACAAAACTGTACAAAGCAAGCTTCTCCTACTCATTTAATATCTTGGTTTGATTACGATTTTATTTTTATGTCTAAATGAAAAAAAAAAAAATCAAAAAAAAAAAATCGATGGACATAAAGATGGCACATCTACTTTGGAATCATTATCTTTCAATTTCTCTGTTTATCCCTTAAATATGGATAATTTCCTTAAAGTTTAATTTGGCTTATAAGAAAAAGTGTATTTCAGATATATAAATTTCAAACCTGGATGATCAAGCAATCAAAATTCACATTTAGTAGCTCAATGCACAATCCACAAAAATAAAATCTTTTGTCCCTATATCCAATAAATTACTAATTCTGAATTTTACTTCCTACTAATCACATTTAAAACAAAAAAATAAAATTAAAACAAACAAACAAACCAACCTCGACGATCAAGCAATCGAAATTATGCTTGCTATCGACCACCCGCTGCAGCGCCTCCCTAAACCCCCCTCTCACATCGCAACACCCGCACCCTACATCATCACCATCACCATCCAAACTCAACAACCAGTACTAAAAAATCAAGAATCAAGAAACTCGTCATCAAATTAGACTGACCGTGAGTGAGCGAAACGGTAGGTAGGTTGGAGGCGGCGTTGAGGCGGTGAGAATTGAGAAGGACGGAGTCGACGTCGGAATCGGCGAACTCGTTGACGAGGACGGCGAGGCGAAGGTCGGCGGAGGCGGCGTCGATGAGGTGTTTGACTAGAGTCGTCTTGCCGCTGCCGAGGAAGCCGGTGACCAGGGTGCAGCCCATGCGGCCGCCGCCAAGGCCGGAGCGGCGGTTGAAGACGCGGTTCTCGAAAATCACAGACATCTCGTTCCCCTCCATCTGCGTCGTCGTCGTCTTCTTCTTCTTCCTTTTCTGGTTTCCTTTTTTGTTTCTCGAACCCGATGCTTTTACTCTCGAGTCTCGGCTCGACTATCTCTATCGGGTCGGATTCGAATCGAATCTAACGCGATCCATTTTCGGATGGGATCGGATTCGGGTTCACTTTTCGGATAAAATCCACTTAATAAGTTTTATATTTCATCAATAATAAAATCTTAGAAATGAATATAAATGAAGGGGCGTTTGTTACGCGGTAATGTATAAGAAAATCTAGGATTACACTCTTGATTACCTGGTTTGGTAAGACATAGGTTTAGTGTAATTTGTCCATCTACCAACCCGTGCAATGCACGTGCATAACTATTGTAAATAAGATTTTAGATCAAATCCAGACATCATAAATGACATTTGACACTAGATATATCCATGTCAACGTTCTCTAACTTCTTTCTTTCCCACTACTCTTAAAAATAATATTAAAAATATGAAGAAAGATGTTTGTTTTTTCACTAAAAACAAATTAGAGATTTTGCAAATCTCGGACCGGATTACATGCGGCTTCGTGTGCGCTCGCACGTCATGCGGATACGAATGTCGGACCGACATGAACCCACCTCGTGCAGAGCCACTTTTTGCTATAGTTTTGATTCTTCGATCTATAACAGCCAAAATAAATGCAAAAAAACATTTTATATGCTATTTATTTTTTGATTGATGTTACCGTATAACCATTCACCTGTCTGTAGTTACAGCCTGAGTGCATTCATCCACTTGGTTTTCCCCTGTCCCTATAAATAAAGGCTCATTCTCCCTTCTAAGACACACCAGAAATTCTCCTCCCTTCCTCTATGTTATGTTGTTTCGCCTCTATTTGTAACACCCCGCAAAATTGGAAATGACAATTTTTCTCTCGTGTGTTACGCACATGTATTTTGTACAGTTACTGGTAATGTTTGTAACGTGTTTCACTACGTATTTTGATTTCCGACTATTTATGCATTTCCTGTATTGATTTTATCCTATTTTGAATCAACTAAAATATTAAATTTCAATCTCTATATTTTTACGTGCTTTTTACGTGTTTTTGATGCACGTATCGATTATGTGTTTTCACCACTATGTGTAATATTTTCTATGTGTTTAAATTATTTATTTTATATATTCAAATCTATTTTATAAAACGGAAACTCACTTTCCCTATTTTGATTAAAATACTTTGTGCGTGTAATGCACGTGTTTTCCATGTACATGACGATTACGTCATAAAATATATAAAATTAGTAAATATATTTTTCTTGCATTGTATTTTATTATCTTTAACATTTTTCCGTTGATAACGTCGAATTTCATATTTTTGATATTTTCCGTACGACGCACGTGTTTGTTTCGGTGCGCGTATTTAAGCGTATTTGTTTTCAAAATAAATTTCGGAGTGTGTGTATTTATTTTATTTTGAAATATTATAATTTTTACTTAAACAAATTTTTACATATTATGTATGTGACAGTGTAAAAATGGCCTGAGGCCCATCCAAGGCCCAATACAATTCCTACTCAGAAAAGCAAGAATACCGACCTGGTTCGGCTCCGGACCCCTTCAGGGTCGGCGCCGAACCTCGTGTTTGCCCCCACAGTGCCGGCTTCCTCGTACTGACGAGCCTCAGTACCCCCCGGAGTCCGATCCGGAGCAGTCCCTCATGCCGTCCCCCCTCTCTGGCGGGGCGGAGGGATGACCTGGCGCAGCCTAGGCCCTCCGATTCCCCCAGAGGCACAGAGGACTCACGATGGGCCACGTCAGCTCCAGATACCGCCAAGGGTTTCGCCACGTCAGCCCTATACCACTCCTGGTATCACCGCAACCGCCCTAAACCCCCTGGGCCTTCTGCCACGTCAGGCCCATGGGCTTTCGGATCCAAACCCGGCCCCCAAGCGGAACCAAACCCGGTTGGGATTCTCTATAAATACTAGACCCTCACCCACCTTTTGGAGGTAATCAATCTTTTGCCACTTAAATATACCTAGTTATTGCTACTCTCTCACAGAGACTGACTAGAGCGTCGGAGGGTCCGCCACCGGGACAAACCCCGGTGTTTCAGGACCGTCTGCAGGTACACAAGACCTCGGATCCGACCCTTCCGATCCGAGCCCAACCTTCAACGCCTTTCCGAGCTCATCGTAGGCCCCAGAAGGTCAACCGAAAGTCGGCAGACGAGCGGCAATCTCCTTCAATACAAATTGAGTTCGAACTCACACCTGGTGCTTCCACACGTGCCTCAGAAATAAACAGCATCAGGTTGGCGCCGTCTGTGGGAACCGCTGCTCCAGAAGCCGATCCGACCCAGACCCTCGAAGGCCATCGACAGCCGAATCTTCATGACCTCCAAAGGCAAGGGGGCTGCTCCCTCCGTCAACCAATGGGACCCGCCCCCACCCTCTGATGAAGCCGGGCCCCGCACGTCGAAACACAAGGCTCCCCCTCAGGAGTCCCAAACGAGCGTCGGCGGGACAGCCCAGCCCGACCTACAAAGAGTAATCCTCAGCCGCAAGATTACCCACAACTGGGGAAGGGCCGCTTCCAACTCGGCCCCGAACCATCCGAGGAGGATCCACAGGGATGACGGCCCACGGGATCGGCAAGGTGATAGGAACCGGGGATCACCAACCCCGAAGCCTGACCCAAACCGCACCCAGGGTCAGGATCCCGAATACGAGGTATCCCTGGATACGCCCTTCACCCTACACAACATCCACGGGGGACCGGTGAGGGGAGAAAATGATACTTCCCAAAGAACCTTCACCCAGGGGACGAACGCCATTCAGTACAGCCCCTCCCCTGAGCTACAACCGCGGCCAGTCTCCTTCTCAGGAGAGGGCCCCGAAGGAATTCACCTCCCCCACGGCGGGGGCCTCGTCGTTAGCCTCAGCATGGCCAATTGTGAAGTTCGCCGAATCCTTGTTGACAGCGGCAACCCGGTAAATATTCTCTTCCTCAAAACCTTCGAAAGCCTCAGATTGCCCAGAGGGAAACTCAAACCAGCAGGAGGCATGTTGCTCAAGCTTGCGGGCGTCCCGATCATGGTGAAGGGAATTATTACCCTCAACATCACCTCTGGACCGGATCCTGTCAAGAGGACCGAGTCCTTGGATTTCATGGTCATCCACGCCAAGGCGGCCTACAACGCCATCCTCGGCAGACCCGGGCTAAACTCCATCCAGGCGATACCTTCGGCCCACCATCGGGAACTCAAAGGGAGAGGGGGCGTACCCCCCCTCAGCACGGGCGTACTCCCCCTCAGCGCCGTTGAACTCGAACCCGAGAAAGACGGCCCCGCCCCCGAGCCCGTGGACGAGCTGGAGGAGATCCTATTCGACGCTGAAGATGAGTCCAAATGGTTCCGGGTGAGCCGCTCACTCGCCGAGGACCTGAAGGCGGGCATCATCGCTTGCGTCCGCCGCAACGTTGATCTCTTCGCTTGGAAGCCCTCCGATATGCCCGGAATCTCCGAAGACTTGATCATGCACCGACTGAGTGTCCTCCCTGACTCTAAACCGATCGTCCAAAAGAGGCGCAAAGTCGCCCCGGAGAGGCAACTAATTATAAAAACAGAAGTAGACAAGCTCTTGTCCGCTCGATTCATCCAGGAAGTCACCTACCCCGAATGGTTGGCCAATGTCGTCATGGTGAAGAAAGCTACAGGGGGTTGGCGAATCTGCATTGACTTCACGGACCTTAACAAAGCGTGTCCAAAAGATCCTTTCCCCCTCCCGCGCATCGACGCTTTGATAGACGCGACCTCAGGGCACGAGCTACTGTCCTTCATGGACGCTTTCTCGGGGTACAATCAGATCCGGATGTTTCCGCCAGACATCTCCAAGACCTCATTCGTCACCGACCAAGGTCTTTATTGTTACCGTGTCATGCCCTTCGGGCTGAAAAACGCCGGAGCCACGTACCAGCGACTCGTCAACAGAATCTTCAAGGACCTGATCGGCCGCAACGTAGAAGTTTACGTCGACGACATGCTTGTCAAGAGCCGGGCTGGGCCGGACCACGTCGCCGACCTCGAGGAAGCCTTCGGTGTCCTCCGACGCCACAACATGAGGCTTAACCCGGCTAAATGCGCCTTCGGCGTCTCCACGGGGAAGTTCCTAGGGTTCATTGTCAGCCAGCGCGGCATCGAGGCAAACCCCGAAAAAATACAGGCCATCATCAACATGTCCCCACCCCGGAATGTCAAAGAAGTTCAGAGGCTCACGGGTCGGTTGGCGGCGATCGGCCGTTTTCTCTCCAAGTCAGGGGAGAAATCTCTCCCCTTCTTCAAGGCCTTGCGCGGGAAAGGGGGCTTCGAGTGGGGTACCCCTCAACAAGAAGCCTTCGAACAGCTGAAACGGTACCTCGCCAACCCGCCTCTCCTCAGCAAGCCCGAACCAGGCGAGCCGCTTTGGCTCTACCTGTCCGCCTCGGACCACGCCCTCAGCGCCGTCCTCGTCCGAGAGGAGGCAGGAGTTCAGAAACCCCTGTACTATGTAAGCAAAGTGCTACACCCGGCCGAGACGAGATACGCGAAGATAGAAAAGGTAGCCTATGCCCTGGTTATGGCAGCCCGAAAACTCCGACCTTACTTCCAGGCCCACTCCGTCCAAGTTCTGACCGACCAACCGCTGAAGACCGTCCTCCACAAGCCCGAAAACTCCGGCCGATTAGTCAAGTGGTCGATCGAGCTGAGCCAGTTCGACATCAGCTATCATCCCAGGGCAGCCATTAAAGGGCAGGCCCTCGCCGAGTTCATAACTGAATGCACTGTCTCCGAGCAACCTGACGTAGAAGAGCCGGATCTGACCTGGGAGGTCTTTGTTGACGGCTCATCCTGCGAAACGGGGAGTGGGGCGGGCGTCATCCTTCGTGGCCCCGACCAATTCCTACTTCAATACTCCCTGCGCCTCAACTTTCCCGCCTCCAACAACGAGGCAGAATATGAGGCCATGATCGCCGGACTGACCCTCGCCCACCGAGCCGGTGCCAAGCGAATCCGGGCGTTCAGCGACTCTCAACTCGTGATCCACCAGATCAACGGAGAGTACGAAGCCCGCGACGACCGAATGGTGAGATATTTGGCGGCGGTCCGACGACTCTTGGCGCTCTTCGACAACACTGCGGTTGTCAGAGTCCCCAGGGAACAGAACGCCCAAGCCGACGCGCTATCCAAACTCGCCTCTTCTTCCTTCGAAGGCCTCGATCGTACGGTGCTCGTCGAGGTCCTCTTGGAGCCAAGCATCCTTAGCCCAGAGCCGGAAGCAATGTGCGTACAAGAAGGAACCAGCCCGGACGACTGGACCACTCCCATCCGAAAATTCTTGAGCCAGGCCGAGCTTCCTGAAGACAAAGCCGAGGCCAGGCAAATCAGGATCCGAGCGGAAAGGTTCGTCATAATCGATAACATCCTCTTCAAACGCTCGTACACCCTGGCCGACGGCAAACCCTACCTCCGCTGCCTCGCCAAGGACGAGGCCAGCTACGTCCTCAAAGACCTGCACGAGGGGATCGGCGGATGCCACATGGGGAGTAGGACGCTTGCCCGAAAGGCTCTGAATCAAGGGTACTATTGGCCCACCATGCTCCAAGACTCACAAGACTTAGTCAAGAGGTGCGGCCCCTGCCAAAGGTTCTCTCCCATCAAAAGGCTTCCTCAAGCCAACCTCCGATCCTTGGCGAGCCCTACGCCCTTCGCCATGTGGGGAATGGACCTTGTGGGGCCCTTCCCCCCAGCGGTAGGACAGAAGAAATTCCTGATTGTCGCCATCGACTACTTCACCAAGTGGATCGAAGCCGAACCGCTGTCCAGCATCACCGAACGCCAAGTGCAACAATTCTTCTGGAAGAACATCATTTGTCGATTCGGGATCCCCCGAATCCTCGTCACGGACAACGGAACCCAGTTCCAAGGGCAAAACTTCCAATCTTTCTGTCAGGACATCGGCATCCAGCAACGTTTCTCCGCCATTTGCCACCCTCAATCTAACGGCCAAGCAGAAAATGCGAACAGGCAAATCCTCGATGGCCTCAAAAAGCGCCTTGACAGTTCCCCCAAGGGGCTCTGGGTGGAGGAGCTGCCCAGCGTACTATGGGCACACCGAACTACGCAGAGGATCCCCACGGGGGAGACACCCTTCAATCTGACCTATGGGACTGAGGCAGTCATCCCCGTCGAAGTCGGATTGCCTTCCCCCCGGATCATAGCCTTCGATGAAGACGACAACGCGTCCGCCATGAGGGCTAACCTAGACTTCGTCGCCGAGGTACGAGAAAAGTCCGCGGTCCGAAGGAGCATTTATCAGCAACGGATCGAGAGATTTTACAACAAGAAAGTCCGCCCCACCAGCATCCAGGCAGGGGACCTAGTGTTGCGAAAGCTATCTGTCTCTGACCCGACCAAGAAGAGGAAACTGGCTCCCAACTGGGAAGGCCCATACCGCGTAGTCGAGGCTGTACGCCCGGGTACATACCGACTGACGGATATGAATGACCGACCCATCAGCCGACCCTGGAACGCTGAGCACCTCATGAAATTCCGGGGAGAGCAAGCTTAGGTTCCAGCGTGGCTTAAGTAAATTAAAACTTTTGTAAACATTCATGTGTAAAGGGCCGCTTCAGCGACCCCCCCCTCAGTCTGGTATAAAAGAAGTCTCTTCTGTCAAAAGTTAAATACCTCGGCAACTCCGACCCGGTACCGGGCAAGGCGGGCGGCATCAGGGTTCTCCCTCGGGTCTCATCCCCAAACGCCTCGGCAGGTGCGACCCAACAACGGGCAGGAGGTCTCCCTGTCGCCCCGCATCGATTCCTCACGAATCAGCGGAGCCCGACCTCGCCTAAACCGCCCTCCACCACCCCGATAACCAGAGCAAAGAAGGAAATGAAAGCTTTATTCATACTCTTTTATTTTTGTACGGAGAAAACAAGCAAATACCGTTACAGAACCACTCCCCTCATCTCAAACTAAAGGGGATCTCCGACTTAGGGCCCCTCGGACCCGGTAAAGGGAGGAACCACTCCGACCAAACGACTGGGGACTCTCTCCTCGTCATGACGATCCTTCGGTTCTGCCACCGTCGACACCCCGGCCACGGAGCTCTGGGCATCCACGGATCGAATGCGCTCCATCAGTGGCAACGCCGAGGGAGCCCCCTCTGCTCGCCGATCCCTCGAGGAAGATGTCGAAACACCCAACATGGTCCTATAGCGGTGTATCTCCATCTCCTTTTCCACTATCACATCGCGAAGAAGCTTCTCGGAGGAAGGCCTCTGCACCGAAGAACTTGACATGGTGTATCCAAGACCAACGCCCCCTAGCTCCCGATCCACCATCGCCCTCCTCAGCCGGCTCGCCTCCTCACTCAGGGCTTCAGACTTGTTCCTGTAATAATGGAAGGCCGCATCAGTGTCGCGAGCCCTCTTTCGATACCGAACCAAAGTGGCCTCTAAGGCCTCGACCTTGCCTCGAAGCCACGCCACGTCGGAACGAAGGGGGTCCACCTCAGGAAGGGGAGCCGTGACCTACAAGAGAACCAGCCCGCTCAAGACATATATGCAAGGAGGTTCAGAAATTTTTCAAAGTTGGAACACTTAGCCAGCCAGAAAACCCTCTTTTTATAAATTCAGTTTCCCCATACAAAAAATGCGGTGGCCAGTCCGCGGAAGGCAAATACAATCGAGAGAAGGAAAAAGAAGGACAAAAATTATACAGCGGGTTTTCCCACCTCGATATCAGCCGGATCCGTTGGAGGGTCGGTAACCAATTTGTCATCTGACCCTTGTCCGCCAGGAGTCTTCGGTGTCCCCTCAATCTCCATATCATACTCGAAGTTGGACAGGTCGATGGTCGGATAAAAGTGCCTCACATGGCTGAGGGCCTTCGCATAACTACTATCCTGGGCATTGATCACCAGGATCTGACACGACTTAGTCACCTCATCCTTCTCCTTCTCCGACCTCTCCTCCTGAGCCGCCCTCGCCTTCGCCCATTCCTCCTTCTCCTTGTCAAAAGCCACCTTCGTCTCCGCCTCCCTCTTACGAGAGCCTTCGAGCTCTCCCTTCAATTCCGTCACCTCCTGCTCGGCCTTGTCAGCCCGATCTCGCTCTCGCTGCACCGCCGCCTCGTAGAGGCCCCTTACATGGGCCCCCTGCACGGTCGCCTGCCAGGACCGGACACTACTAAGAAATCTTCCTTAAATAACATCACCTGAAAGCTAGGAGGTTCGATCGACTTACCAGCACCGTGGCCTGCGCAAGACGAACATACGCCTCGTCCAGGGTCTGGGACTTCATATCCGAGCGGTCCCGAGGGGTCGCCAACTTATCTGCAACCTCCACGGCCTGGCGCCCCCGGACCAGGCAATCACCCTCGCGGATCGACCAATCCGGCACCCACCTTCGCCGAAGCCTCTCCTCAAGTCCGGGATCCACCGGGGGACCCTTCCCCTTATCAGGCGCGGCGGCCGCACCCTGATCCGAACCCCCCTGGACCACGGCGTCCCCACCCGTCTCTGATCGAGTCCTCTTCATCCTCGGCTGAATGGGGACCTCGGAGACAACCTGGGACAACTCGGTGGTCTTCACCGCGACATCCTTCTTCTCGCCCTTCTTCTTCTTCATGGCGAGCCTCAGCGCCTTAATCGACTCCTCATCCATTTCTGTAAAGAGATCCATTAAGAACAAATGAGCAAAAAAGTACAAGAAGAGTGTGAGGAAAGAAACAACCACGTACGAGGCACGGCCGGGCTGGGGCTCAGTCCGACGCTCGCCAGGTGGGCCTCCGTCACCTTCCCCCAATTAATGCTATGCGACAGACGGAGGCGCTCAACGAGTCTCCACTCCTCCGCCGTCAAATCCCCTGGCCCCGGTGCTGGGTAGCTCGGCTTAGTATGGTTCCACCGAGTAGGGATAGCCCAAGGGTCCTCACTCCGGATCACCAGATACTTCTTCTTCCAGAACTTAATGGAATCCGGATGACCGTGGACAACCTTCGCCTTACCTCGAGGCGAGATATAATATACCCCTTCTGCCGATGAGCCAATCAACAGCATCGCTCGGAACACGCCCAGCCGTAAGGGTACCCTCCGTTCCTCGCACAACAGCACGAAGCAGATGATCTGCTTCCAGGAGTTCGGCCCGAACTGCATCGGCGCCAGGGACGACCAATTTAACACCTCCCGAACGAATGGGTGGATGGGCAGCCTCAGGCCGGAGATAAAGGCGTCCACAGGGAAGATACAATACCTGTCCGGCAGGGGATCGGTCGGTCGAAGAGAAGAACTCGGCAGCATAAGCTCATAACTGGGCCCTATGTGGTAGGCCAACTGCAGAGCCCCCAAGTCGCTTGCCTCCAGAGCGGTCGGGGAGGCGTCCACCATCAACCTCTTCCGGCTTGACGACGACGGCTGGACCCCCGAGGACTCCTTATCGGAGAGATCGTCGGGGTAGCAACGGAAAGGCCGGGGTTGTGCGGACGACCCTATCCCCAAGTCGCTCGGGCCGCCAATCTTCGATTTCTTCTTCTTCGGAACCCTCCTCCTCTTAGTCCGTTCCGGCGAAGGTGTAGACAAGCGCCCCAGAACGGGCGGATTCGGAGACCCCGCGGAACCTTCTCCCTCGGAGCCACCCTCCTCTCCGGAAGCCGACCCTAGGGTTTGGACTTCGTCTGAGCTGCCGCCCCCCTCCTCAGAGTCGCTGCTTTCTACCACGAAATGCCTCCGAGATCGCAATGGCTTCACGCTGTGTACGACCTCCTCCTTGACTACCGGCCCCTCCCCAGAGGTCGACGCCAACGAGCCGGACTGAGCCCTATCCATCCGTGCCTAAGTTAAAACAGGATTACCAACTAACCTGAAATCACCTCGGAAACACGACCTTGCTGCCGGAAGCTGAAGGGGCGAGCGCTGAAGAGTTGAAGGATTTTTTCAAAAAGTAAGAGGCAGGAAAGAAATGGGCGACGGGAGGAGAGGGGGGAACATTTATAGGGGATAAGAACAACTCCTCGATTTTCGCAGTCACTATTCACCGATTGACGTGCAACTACCGCCTAGGAAATCACGCCACATCCTCGAAGCACGTGCTGCTGACGTCACCCAGTGCCAGGCTGGCAGCACGGTACGGGGCCGGTTCGGGCAAAATAACGACTCGCCTTCGCCAGCACTAAAGTACTCTTCTTCAGAAGATCCACCGGCGGGCCATCACCCTTACCAGCCCGTAATCCCCCCTCGTCTCGAGGTTCGGCTTGGCACCGGGGTACTCTTCCCAAGAAGAAACTACGGCTCGCCTTCACCCTCACCGGCCCATAATCCCTCGCCAGCTCGAGGTTCGGCTCGGCACCCGGGTACTCTTCTTCGGAAGATCCACCGGCGGGCCATCACCCTTACCAGCCCGTAATTCCCCCTCGTCTCGAGGTTAGGTCTGGCACCCGGGTACTCTTCTCAGGAAGAAGCAACGGCTCGCCTTCACCCTTACCGACCCATAATCCCTCGCCAGCTCGAGGTCCGGTCTGGCACCGGGGTACTCTTCTTCGGAAGATCCACCGGCGGGCCATCACCCTTACCAGCCCGTAATTCCCCCTCGTCTCGAGGTTCGGCCTGGCACCGGGGTACTCTTCTCAGGAAGAAACAATGGCTCGCCTTCACCCTAACCGACCCACAATCCCTCGCCAGCTCGAGGTTCGGTCTGGCACCCGGGTACTCTTCTTCGGAAGATCCATTGGCTAGTCATCACCCTTACCAGCCCATAATTCCCCCTCCTCTCGAGGTTCGGTCTGGCACCCGGGTACTCTTCTCAGGAAGAAGCAACGGCTCGCCATCACCCTTGTCGACGCGTAATCCCTCGACCCCTCGAGGTTCAATCGAACACCAGGGTACTCTTCTCCGGAAGAGACAACGGTTCGCCATCGCCTTCACCTACACCTTGACCCTCGACTAGCTCGAGGTCCTATCCAAGCTTCAGGACAGCACCACCAGAAAGGCCCTATGATCCGCCCTCCCATTTTTTACAATCATGAACACTCCTCCACGGCTAGCTCCCGCACCCCCTGCAGGAGTGGGGGGCTTGTGTGACAGTGTAAAAATGGCCTGAGGCCCATCCAAGGCCCAATACAATTCCTACTCAGAAAAGCAAGAATACCGACCTGGTTCGGCTCCGGACCCCTTCAGGGTCGGCGCCGAACCTCGTGTTTGCCCCCACAGTGCCGGCTTCCTCGTACTGACGAGCCTCAGTACCCCCCGGAGTCCGATCCGGAGCAGTCCCTCATGCCGTCCCCCCTCTCTGGCGGGGCGGAGGGATGACCTGGCGCAGCCTAGGCCCTCCGATTCCCCCAGAGGCACAGAGGACTCACGATGGGCCACGTCAGCTCCAGATACCGCCAAGGGTTTCGCCACGTCAGCCCTATACCACTCCTGGTATCACCGCAACCGCCCTAAACCCCCTGGGCCTTCTGCCACGTCAGGCCCATGGGCTTTCGGATCCAAACCCGGCCCCCAAGCGGAACCAAACCCGGTTGGGATTCTCTATAAATACTAGACCCTCACCCACCTTTTGGAGGTAATCAATCTTTTGCCACTTAAATATACCTAGTTATTGCTACTCTCTCACAGAGACTGACTAGAGCGTCGGAGGGTCCGCCACCGGGACAAACCCCGGTGTTTCAGGACCGTCTGCAGGTACACAAGACCTCGGATCCGACCCTTCCGATCCGAGCCCAACCTTCAACGCCTTTCCGAGCTCATCGTAGGCCCCAGAAGGTCAACCGAAAGTCGGCAGACGAGCGGCAATCTCCTTCAATACAAATTGAGTTCGAACTCACACCTGGTGCTTCCACACGTGCCTCAGAAATAAACAGCATCAATGTATATATATATATATGCCTATGCTTACACCTATACCCCCTAATCCCTTTTCTTTTCCTTGCTTTGTCTACATTCGAACCAGCAATGTCCCCCCATCAAAGTCCACTGTTGCCTACATTACCTACCACAACTATACCTATATCCTATAATCATTGTACATATATATCTTTATGTATATATAGTCAAACATATATGCATACATGAAGTTGGAGTTGGGCTCTTTATTGTCGGTTATGAAAGTGAGAGGCCGGGAGTTAGGATAGGTGAAGATATGGGGAGTTATGAAAGTGAAAAGGTGAGTTGGTAATTATTAGGTGTGTGAGTTTTGCACTTTAGCCCTTCTTTTGTCTTATAAATACACCCTAGTTTTTCTTCTCTTTTCACACCAAAAATAAAAGAAATCAAGAAAGGAAAAAGAAAGAGAGTTAGAGTGTTCTTGTTGCTTGTTGGAGAGCTCTTGCTAGGAGGAGAAGAACTAGAAGTTGCTTGTTGGAGCTAGAAGTTGTGTCTCATCAACCTTGTTTGCTTATTCTTCATAAAAGGTGGGTGATCTTTTTCTTTCTAAATATAGGAAATGCATGCTAAAGTTGATAAATGAGTAGTATAAATTGAATTGATGTGATGTACGTAAACATAATCCATGCTAATGTAGTATGTCATGAATGAAAGTAATCTTGTTGTGATTAAGTAACTATTTGCCATCATGATAATTAGAAAAAAAAAATATTAAACATAAGAATTAATGCAATGAATCATACTAATATGCTTGTTATTTTGTACATGTCAAAATATATAATTGTATGAAAATTTGTTGAGATTTTTCTTGTGGTTAAGAAAATGCATTTTTGTGAAGTTAAATTGTTACACCAAGGTTTATTTAATTGGTTGTAAGAGATAAACAATTGCTATTTGATTAAATTGAAGAAATACAATTCTTGTTCATTAATGAGAAGAAATAATTTGAAATTTGGATATATTGTCAAAAAAATGAATTATAAATTCGTGAGTTTCTGTTAAAAAGTAATTTCAGCCTAAATGAACTAATTGTAACCTAATGAAAGGTTAGATCGAATGAAAGAAATAAAGTTTTGTGAAGATAATTGATTAATAGAAAAATTGAACAATAGCCAAACAATGTAACTTGATATCAGATTTTGCAGTTGGACTTACTGGTTAGTCTATGCACCACAAGTTGGTACTGTAGCTTGCAGAGGTCTTGGGTTTGAAACTTGTTGAACACATTTTATTTTGATTTCGTTTAAAAAAAATCTGAAACCCGAAAGTGAATATTTGTGGATTTTGGTATGGTATTATGACAACTAAACCACATGGGCTTAGTGGCTTTCGGTGGCTGCTTTGGGCGCTCACTGTGGGTTTCGGTTGGTCTAGGGTTGGAAACCCGTTAGCCACTTTTGTTTATTTTTGACATTTTAATTATTTTTAAATGGTTTTAATGTGAATAAAATTTGGGGGAAATTATAGTATTTCCTATAAAGTGATATAGAGTTTATTAAAAACGATTTTAGAAATCTTCATGTATAATTGAGATATTGAAAAAATGGAATTGAGAATTGAGATAGAAAAATGAATTATTGACTTCGAAATTTATTATTTGCGAATAAGACTTTCATTTTGTGAATAAGAGTAAAATATTGTTGTGTGAAGTGATTCTCTTGAAGAGATTATACTCTTATTTGGTTTAAGAAATATTTTGATGTGAGTTGAGACTTTTTATGAGCTTAAATTGCTAAAGAGATTTCAAGTGATGAATTTATGCTCATGAAAAGAATTATTGCTTTTGAAAGATAGTGAGTAAAATAAATCATGGATGATGCTAAGACAAGACATTAATTCAAATTGTGAATAAGTTGAAGATATGATTACATTAAGTTAATACATGATTTTCGAAGGGTATGTGTACCCATGGATTCTTTTACATGAAAGGTTGTGATCTAGAGTTTAGTGAGACATCGGGTACCAGCATTATTGAATTAAAAGATTTGAGATATGTTTTTGAGATATGGCCATCGAGCAAATCTCGGTATTTGTGATCAAGTCCGGTAGGGGGTAAGACTAACTCTAGGAATGATAATTTATTCATATCTTGAACATAAGAATTAGGCACCTAAGAGAAGATGTAATAAACCTTGGCAAACGTAAGTTGGGCACTCTATATGGTCGGGCGGTGTACTCCGGGACTGAGGTTGCTTCGATGAAGACGATTTTTTATTTTAAATCCGGGACTATGCGTAGTCGGGCGGATAGTTGTCGTACTCCAGTGTATATACGTATACCGGGGCTAGAGGGGCACTTGCGGGGTATTCGCACGATGAGGAGTCTGTATAACAGTCGGGCAGTGTACTCTGGGACTGGGATCCGTACTCGTGGAATGTCTAAATCTTGCTTTTATTACTGGGTAGTTTTCATGGCGAGGGATCGAACCCTTAAATGTGGAGTATATAGGTGCTTTCCCTCAGACCTATGTAGTATAGGATGCATAGAATCAGAATAAGTATGCATTAGTGTCATTGTAGTATAACATCTGCATTAGGCATTAAGGCATTGCATACACTTACATGTTTAGTGTAGTCACATTTAACACTTTATTTGCATTCAAGTTTTGTGGTTTGTTAAAGTATTAAGATCGTTATATTTCCGACATAGAGAGGATGGCCGTGTATAACATTTTCGTCGGTTATAAGCAACTGACGTGCCCACAGTTTTATATGCAGGAGATGAATTTTTCATGAAGATATAGAGTTGATATGATGCTTTTGATTAATTATATGTTAAAGATGTTGCAGGTTGTATATTATTTTCATGGTTCTACTTCACTTTATCTTCCGTTGTATAAATGATTATAAAGAACTCTGTTGTATTATGAAAAGTTCAAATTTCCTTGTAAAATTGTACGAAGTGAAGTGTGAAGTTCCCGTGGAGGTCTTATTTGGAATTCGGGGCGTTACACTATTCTTGTCTAGTCGTTCGGTGATAGAATTCAGAAGCTGCTTCGGTTCGGGAGTGTGACGTGGTGCCTTCGTCGACATTCTTCTATCGTTGCATCCTAAGATACGGACGCCTCTACAAACTCCAGTACCCGGATGAGGTGAATATGTTTTAAGGAGACTATGTGATACACAAGTCTCGACACAAATCAGTTTGGTTTTTGTAATTTATTTTGTCATTATCTTGTTCCTTTTAAAATTGTTGCTTTTCTTCTCCTTCTCCTTCTCTGATTTTCTGCCTCTAAATCAAACTTGCTTTTATTGCAAATAATTTTTTAGTCAAATTTTGTAACTATACATATATATATAAACAGTGAAAACAATAATAGACACAACTTCAAGAAGGTTGTGCTGAACGACACTGCAACATAAAAGACAGCTAGGCAGTTGCTCAAAATAGGAAGGGGAGAAAGGGACAACAGCAGCAAAGAGTCTCCATCCACCACCTACAATAACAGCCCAGAAATGCAAAACCTGCAACAAAAAATGCCCAGAACGTACAGTAGTAAAAGCAATCAAACTGAACAGAATATGAACCACTAGTAAAGGCTAAGAGGCTGCTAAGAAACTGAACACAAAATACGCAAGATATTAGAAAATAGTAAACACTAAGACGAATTATTAGTACCTTGAAGAATAAGGGAACCACAAAAGCACCAAAAGCTGATAACCTAAGCTCAACAAGATTAGAAGATGAAATGATTTTGACCAAAGATGAGTGAAATAAAGGAGAACTTCGATCAACTTATCAGTAGAACGAAGTTTATTAGTAAAGATTCTATTATTATGCTCCGACCAAATAATCCAAATTAAGGTCCCAATTTAATCTAAGAGAACGTTTGTCTCTTTTATCTTGTTTGTTTGTTTTATCGTGCCAAGAACTCCACAGGACATTGAACCTAGTTTACCTCTAATGGACCAAGCACCTTTACAGATAGACCATAGATTGTATAAAAGAACAATGAATAAACATGTGATTAGCAGTTTCACTATGTGAGTGGCAGAGAACACATTTTGGGCCAAAGGCAAGGTTTTTTTTTTTGGTTAAGATTCACCATTGTTAATAGTTTGTTGTGCACAACCAAATAAACTAGGCTCCTAGCCTTGAGGGGTACGATATTTTTTTTTTGAAGGAAAAGGTGGAATCTGGCCACCCCGTTTCATTAATAAGAACATAACGAAACAAACCCAGAGTACTGGGCCAAAGTACAAACTACAGACAGAAAATAAAACATAAATGAAGTAACATGACACGTACAAACAAAAAATTCCTCCAACAACCCTGGAGGGTGGGCCAACAAACAAGCTCGGTCCGGCAAAATTGTATGTACGTCAGTTTAGCTTCGTACAGTGCCTCCACGGCACATGCACACGCACCTGAAACCAGTCTGGTAGGATTTTATCACCCTCCGATCCCTGCCTTCACCTCGTTGGGGGGACCCCATCTTTGGGCCCAAGCCCCGCAGACCGAATTCTGACCCCATGGCACATGCACAGCGATCACACTCTCCCACCATCTCCACCACTCATCCTACGAACACGCCAGTAGCTCCCACACCTGCTACCAAAGAGATAGCCGTGAAGAGGATACCTTCACCTCTCATACGATAGTGCTTTCTCAGGCGATTTCTCACCAAACAACTATCTCGCTCACCCCACCAAACACCACACTCTAGGAGAGAGCCGTGAAGAGGATACCTTCACCTCTCTCACGCTCTAGCTCTCTCTGGTAATTTCTCACCACACAGACTCATCTCGACTCTTACTCCCAAACCGAGGGAAGAGACGACGCTATCACGAGACAGTGGCCTAAGCTGTAAGAAGCTCAATAGCCTGATAGAAGGCATTGTGAAGACTGCACCGGCGACATTGTTGGACACTCAAACACGCGCATCATGAAGGGACCCCATCTTCGGGCCTAAGCTCCACAATCGTGCAAGACAGCATACTTCACGCGCGGGGGGGGGGGGGGGGGGGGGGCACCTCGCCATCGCCTAGATCCAAGGCGATTGCGACCACAGGAGCGGGAGGATGCTCTGGCGCGACGAATATGTCGCTCTGCGACCTGAGGAGGCGTGCTGAATCCGCGACGATAGCATGATGCACCACAACAAAACCCCCTCACTAAATACCCCATCTCTCACTTCGACACTGCCAACCTCAAGCAAACCCCTGCTTCTTCGAATGCACTACCAACCCTCGAAACCAAATCATAGCCGCAGATCGCCGTGATTGACCCCGAGAGTGTGGACATGGTGGCGGCCGTGAAGAGCATCCGAGCCCCAAGAGTGGACGACACAGTGCCACAAGCACAACACAGCACAGTGCCACAAACCCCACACCAACACAGCCCCGTCACTCACAGACCAACCAGATGAATGTACGGCGGATCACTGGCACTACGGCGGCATTGCTTTGGCTTAGGTTGAAACAAGTGAGCGCACATCATGGAAGGACCCCATCTCAGGCCCAACCCCCATAATCGTGCAATACAACACACTCCACACCTCTCACACAAGACCAACACCAGTACTGCGCCAACGGCTACTCCAGTCGCCATCGGGGGGGGGGGGGGGGAACAACAACACTCCCACCATTCAAAAAAGGTTCACTACGCACACCACCACCTCCTTCTTCCTCCCCACTCCCCAAACCGAATACCGCGGCCAAATTAACAACCACACCGAAAACATAAGACCCCAAATCCAAAACCCACAAATGGGTCTTCATAACCCCCATTCCCTTATACTAAACATAGTCCACACACAAGGAATGAACAAAACACAAACAAGAAGAGACCCCACCATACCCTAACAAAGGTGGGAACTTTCTGACTTCCTGATTGATGAAACACTAAACCCAGAAAAAAAACATTGGCGCGAATTCCCCAGAGGACACCGGACGACCAGAAGGAGTCACCGTCGGGGGGAGGGCGGGGGGAGGGGGGTTGGGTTTATGTCTTGCATACTAGATTGGATAAAGAAGAGGATGAGACGATGGAGAAATCGAGAAGATTGGAAACGGAGTGGAGGTAAGAAAACAGTCAGCTGCTGTATTTGCAGAAATGGCAGTCGACCGGTCATAAGGTGTAGAAGTCCCGAGAAGGGGACGGTCGACCGACCTTGGGGGTGCGGTCGACCGGTCACGGCGCTGATGGGTTTATTGGGTCGGATCTTGGTGATTTGTGAGAAGCCCAACTTGTTCTTCAAGTTAGATCTGACGACTCCTATCGTAGGGTTATCTCTTCAAGAATATCCAATGGTTACTATATCAAGATATCAAACTAGATTTCTCTAGATCTCTATATATTGTTGTTATTGGCCTCCATTGAGAGCTAAGGGAGAGAGTACTTCATTGAAGGAGAGATTGAGAGTTTCTCTAATTGTAAACAACTAGTACTTGCTGGTGAGGCTTGAGAGAGGGTCGTAGTGAGAATTGTAATATTCTTGTATCTTCTCTAGTTGAATAACATCTTGGGTTTCTTCTCCTCCGGATTAAGGCGAAAGCCCCAACCGGAACAAATTTGTGTGCTTTGGTGTGTTTGGTATGATCTCATGTGTGCTTGGTAGTTTGTATTGATTGCATCGAATAACTCAACAAGATCCTGAAAGAGGGGTTTCTAGTGGGAAATCCCTAACAATTGGTATTAGAGCTTCCGGTTCAAGGATTTGTTCGAGTTCCTTGGAGATGATGGCAGATCAAATCACGAAGATCAAGCGGTTCAAAGGCATGATCGACTTTAATCTCTTGAAGGTGGACATGCATGAAGCATCGGTTCAACAGGACTTGGATCTAATCCTAGAAGAAGATAAAGGGAGACCAATCGGCACAAAGCAGGAGATGTGGAATCAGATGTGTTCAGAAGCCTTGGGTTTAATCCTGTTGTCATTGATGAACGAAGTCAGGTATAGGAGAAGTACGGCGAGTCTTTAGGCAAGATTCAGAATTGACTACTCTGGATCGTCGTCACAAGTTCGGATGCACCAGCGAAGAAAGTTGTGGGGTTTCTCAATGAAGGAAAGTACCGCTCTTCTAGATCATGAAGTAGAGTTCAATATGGAGTTATCTGAACTGAGAGCGTTCAACGCAGATGATCTAAGGGTTTCCAACTCAATATATTTACCATCAAATCCATCCAACATGATAACCGTGCTAGGCGAGAAATCTACCAATGAGAAGTTTTTCATAGCAGGTATGATCAAGGGGTTGGAGGAGGATGCACTTAGGAAGGAGAGTCAGAAATCGGCGTCAACTTCTGTGAGTTGCCTGGAGGTGGATTGTACTTTGATTGGAAGGAAAAGTGTATGTTGGGGTAAGGTCCATCGCCACCAGTGCAAAGGGATTGAGCATTACATGAGAGCTTGTTGCAAGCGATTGAGTTAGAGGGGTGCCAAGTTCAGTGCCGCTGAATCAGGTGAAGGCTTAAATAGTACTTTTGTTTCAAGTTCTTTAGATGTGATTTCCGGTTGTTCTTTTGATTCGGTTAGTTCTTCTCAAGTTTGATCCGAGATGGAGATGGTTTTTACTTACAAGTCTGCATCATATTGTTGTGTGGGAACAAAGTCTGATAAGATTTGTGAAGTAATGATTTCTACTTACAAGTTTGCGTCATGTCGTTGTGTGAGAACGAAGATTGACAAGACTTGTAAAGTAAGATGTGAGAAAACAAATGAGTCAAAGATGACAGGCTGAAGGAGACACACACTAGAGGAGGGCACGCATATTCCTTTGATGAAGCAGAGCCTTATTTCCATGAGAACTCTAGATGTTCAGGACTGCAGGTACACAGATCCAGGTGGAGTTCGTTCAATTTGGAAAAGTTATCGCAAGGTGATGAAGGGTAAGAGGGGGATTGGGCGGATTCAGCACAATCTCTACCAGCTTTGTGGGAACAAGAAACCTTGGCCAAGTGGTTTGAAGCCCATTGTTCCTAAAACACTATCTAGTATGCCGTCACTAGAATCATCCGAGCGAGACTGCGATGTTCGAATATCGTCGGAAGGTGGAGAGAACCTTGAGGTAGGTGGAGTTCGTGTGGAGGGTGGCACCTCCATGATTACATCTACTGGGTGTGTCCTTGAGGGGACATGCAGCGGGAGAAAAATAGGTGGAAATATATTTAACTAGCAGAGGAAGCCATTGAAACGAGTTGTTTGCAAGAAGAGAAGAAAAAGAGTCTAGAGGGTTTCAAATCACACAGGTGTGGATTCATGAGTATGCAATCCAAGGTGGAGGTTGTTGAGTTTATGTCTTGCATACTAGATTGGATAAAGAAGACGATGAGACGATGGATGAATCGAGAAGATTGGAAACGGAGTGGAGGCACGAAAATAGTCAGCTGCTGTATTTGCAGAAATGGCGGTCGACCGGTCGAAGGGTGCGGTCGACCGGTCATAGGGTGCAGAAGTCCCGAGAGGGGGATGATCGACCGACCTTGGGGGTGCGGTCGACCGGTCGAGGCGGTGATGGGTTTATTGGGTCGGATCTTGGTGATTCGTGAGAAGCCCAACTTGTTCTTCAAGTTAGATCTGACGGCTCCTATCGTAGGGTTACATCTTCAGGAATATCTAATGATTACTGTATCAATATATCAAACTAAGTTTTCTCTAGATCTCTATATATTGTTATTATTGGCCTCCATTGAGGGCTAAGAGAGAGAGAGAGAGTACTTTATTGAAGGAGAGATTGAGAGTTTCTCTAATTGTAAACAACTAGTACTTACTGGTGAGGCTAGAGAGAGGGTCGTGGTGAGAATTGTAATATTCTTGTATCTTCTGTAGTTGAATAACATCTTGGGTTTCTTCTCCCCCGGATTAAGGCAAAAGCCCCAACCGGGACAAATTTATATGCTTTGGTGTGTTTGGTACGATCTCATTTGTGCTTGGTAGTTTGTATTGATTGTATCGAATAACTCAACAATATCCTGAAAGAGGGATTTCTAGTGGGAAGTCCCTAACAGGGGGGGCACCAGTCGACCAGATCCGACCGCAGGTGGACATGGCTGGCGCGAGCTCCCCAGTGGATCTGAACACCTCGACCAGATTCGATCCGGGGGTTGGGTGCACCGCTCGCCGTCGCCCAGATCCGACGATCTGGGTCTTCGTCCCTTAGATTGGGCACGGCGTCGGCACGAGGAGCTCGCCGTAGGAGCTCGCAGGCCCCGTCTTCGACTTGGCTTGAGGAGGGTGCGGGAGAGGAGCACGAAGGGAGGAGGGCGACGGGGTGATCCACTGTGACGGGGCGGCGGCGACGAGCCCTAGCCGCTGCCCCCCTAGTACGATATTTTGCCAACTGTGTTTATAAAAGGAGGAGGTGACTAATAAAATCAGTAACTCTCTCAACTCTCAAGTCTCAAGTCTCTAAGTCAGGTGACAACTTCAATTGATCCCATCTATACTAAGCGTTCACTCTCTTGTTTAATTGTCCATATTATACTATATCTTAAGCTAATAGGTCTACCTCTCTCCTTTCTCCATTTTGAAATAGAGAAAGGAGAGCAAAAGTAGGGATTCACACTTTCTAAACACGTGAGCACCACATTATATTATATATTATTATATCTATATATTATACTAATAGGAGAGAGAGTCAACCTCTCTCCTTTCTCTATTTTAAAATAAAGCAAGGAGAGCAAAATGAGAAATTCACATTTATTAACACGTGTAGTACACACATTTTCGTTAAAAAATATATAAAAACCTCAAACCTATAAATCTGGAACTTAATTACTAGAATTGTGATTTGCTCATTAAGTGTTTGATGAAATGTCTACATATCACACAATGTGTTTGTGAAAAAATAATTTTGAAAAAAAATTGTTTAACTAAATCAATTGTATCTATGTATGGTGTATGTACTAATTTTTGAAACCCTAATTTACTATCTCATTTTATTTTCAATTTCTAATTTGTGTCTTTGAAATCATGAAATTTGAATTTGAGGAAGAGTACGGGTTAAAGATGGGGATGCCTGTAGTATCGGATCCAAGAATGATATTTGGTAAGGAGGTAGATGGCGGAGAGTAAGGTGAGGCGAACGGAGAGGTGGAGGAGGATGTTGGAGAAGGGGACGTCGCTGTGGTCGAAGACAGCGGAGACACGGGAGATGAGGAATAAAGCATCTGATAATGTGTGAATTTGGGAGGGGGAGGGGAGGAAGGGGAGGGTTGAAATGAGACGGGGCAAAGCTTGAGTATTGCCGGTCATGATGTATACAAAGGCCGAGCGCATTTTTTAGGATAAATTTCACTAAACTATACTTGAAGAGTTAATTTCTCTCAATTCTCTCACATTTTTTTAAAGTTCTATATAATTTTATTAGTTCATTACAATTTTTTTGGTATGTGCAAGTTGCACAGGGTAACGCTAGTGAAGTCTAGAGAGAAGGAATAAGAAAAAGGATCGAGAAGTTACGTTTATTACCATTAAGAGCTAATGCAAAAATACCAAGATTTGAGGACTAATTAACGCCAAGTATTATTTCAAAGTAATCTTCACATATTTTACTTTTGTGAGAACATCACTTCTTCTTATTAATTTTCTTTATTTACTTTTCTATTTTGAATAGTCCTTCTTTGATCCAGCTCAGGGATCGAGGAGATCGGCACTGGAATCTAATAAAGAAGATGGGTAAGCCATCACAAGAAGAAGAAGATAGGTAGAGGTTGTGTTGATGTATCAGTGTATCAGATGGTGGGTAATTTTGAGTTTCTTGGGTTTTTTTGTAAAACGTCCAAATATTGGCCAGCTGTTGGGACAACTGGCATTTTTCAGTTGGGAGTTGAAGTATGTGGGGTCCATCTTGTAACAACCTAACCGTTTGTAAAAACACGTGCGATTGCCGTGTCTTCTCTGTATAAAATCCCCAATCCTGTACTAAGTTTCTCATGAATGAAATCTTGAATTCTTTGTTCATCCCTTTCTCCTCTTACATCTCCACTACGGCACTTGAGTGAGATGCCAAGGAGGAGAGCTCCAGTCATTGCCGATGCCGTCGGAGATCGGCCTGGAACAATGGTATCGAAACATCGAAACATGAGCTTGGGCCAGAGGGCGCCGTTGAGCAGGAAATTGCTCAAGAACCGCTGTTAGAAGCTGAGAATCCCCTCGACTCTGGGTCTGGATTCAGATCTGGACCTAGGACTAGGGATTGAAATGCGAGAGATTCCACCAATCAAGGTGTTGAAACTCATAAGCGTTCCAGTTTTGAGGAACAAATTGATCGATTGGAGTCAATTTTGGAGCGATTGCTTAGGGGATCAAGAACTAATCCTCGAACGCATCGCAGGCAGAAATCTTGGAGTTCTGAAGGTAGTGAGGCAGATTCCGAAGAAGATTATCCATATGGTGGTGGAGAGGAACAAAGACGTCGACCCAATCCTCAGATTTTGGACCATGGAAGATCTTGGAATCTTGATCCTTATAGCAGAGGAAATAGGGGAAGAAATTCAAGAAATGAGGAAAGGCTTCAAGAAGGTAACACTTTCTTTCCAAAACACCCTAAAATCGATATGCCAAGCTTTGATGGAACTGGAGATGTTACTAACTGGATTTACCATATGGAACATCACTTTTATACTCAGAGAGTTAACTCCTATGATAAACTTCCTTTTTGTCTCTATTATTTGAGAGGTGAGGCACTTCTTTGGTGGAGGTGGTTTGAGCGACAGGAAGAAGGTGAGATTGATTGGGTTGTTCTCAAGAAAGAGCTTATATTGCAATTTGGACCTTCAGAGTTGGAAGATCTTGAAGCCTCTTTATATAAGCTGCAATAGAAAAGCTCAGTGTCGGAGTATCATAAAGAGTTCTTGAAGTATAGCCAGCTCACGAAACCGTTAGCCAAATCTTCTCTTGTTAGTTGTTATTTGTCAGGTTTGAAGAGTGAGTTGAGGAAGGAGGTTAAGCTCAAGAACCCCCGGAGTGTGCTTGCTGCTTACAGGGAGGTTGTTGCGAGAAAGGAAATTCTTAATGACCAGAAAAGAACTTGGAAGTCTCACTCTTTTGCCAAAACAAGTTCTATACCAACTGGCTATAAGTCTCTACCAGCAGCTACTTCAAATCTAGCAGTGTCTTCAACTCTTTCCAGTAGCAAATCCTCTACAGGAAGCAATGTGAATGTTTCTCCCAGCACTCCTGTAACCAAAGATCAACACTTATTGCAATTCATGAAGGATAGACGAGAGAGGGGTCTTTGTTTTCATTGTGACGAGAAGTATGTGAGAGAGCATAAATGTGCAGGCAAAACTTTCATGCAGATGGTAGATACTTGTGAGAGTGGAGTATTCATGCAAGTTATGGGTACTCTAGATGAAGAAGCAGAGGAACTTTGTGAAAGTTCTGAGGAGGAAGAAGGTGTGGCAACCCAGAATCATAGTGACACCAAATCTTTAAAACCTGCACAAACTCCTCCGGAGCTAGGATCTATTTCTTTACACACACTTATAGGAAGTAATCGTCCAACAACTTTTAGAATTATGGGGACTATCTCTTCCCATCCTGTTTGTGCTTTACTAGATACGGGAGCTACACATAATTTCATTGATGATCAACTTGTACACAAACTTCGACTACCAATCAATCAACAAGCATATTTAGAAGTGACAGTACCAGGGGGAAGGCAGCTGAAATGTGGGGGCCTTTGTGAAGAAGTGAGATTTGTGTGTCAAGGAATACCCATAGTGACAGACTTTTATGTACTCTCTATGGACACTTGCCAGCTTGTTTTGGGTTCTCAGTGGATTGAAACTTTAGGAGATGTTGTATGGAACATGAAGGAGAAACGATTGAAGTTTAAGTTGAATGATCAAGAGAGAACCTTGCTGGGTATTACTCCTTTGGAGTTGGAGCTGACTACACCCACGAGTATGACCAAGGCACTCTTGCAAGCTAAGAGTGGGTGGTTTTTGCAGATGGTTGGAACCCCGAAGGCAGCAAATAATAATAAGAATACTGTAAGTATACCTCTTCCTATACAACAAGTTCTGGATCAGTTTGCTATAGTATTCAAAGAAGATATGGGTCTCCCTCCACATCGAAGTTGTGATCACTCTATCACCCTTATCCCAGGAAGTAAACCAGTGAGCCTACAACCCTATAGACATCCCTGGCACCAGAAAAATGAAATTGAAAAACTGGTTAAAGAAATGTTGGAATCTGGAGTTATACCGCCCAGTCGCAGTCCTTACTCCTCACCTATTGTAATGGTGAAGAAACCAGATGGTAGCTGGCGTATGTGCGTCGATTATAGGGCTCTAAATGAAGTAACAGTGAAGGATAAATTTCCAATACCTGTTATCGATGAGTTACTTGATGAGCTCCATGGGGCTTCGATGTTTAGCAAGCTGGATTTACGTAGTGGATATCACCAAATACGTATGTGTGTGGAAGATGTGCCTAAAACAGCGTTTAGAACTCATGAAGGACATTATGAATTCCTTGTTATGCCATTTGGATTAACTAATACACCTTCAACTTTTCAAGCTCTCATGAACTCAATTTTCAAGCCCCATTTATGGAAATTTGTTTTGGTCTTCTTCGATGATATATTGGTGTATAGTAGGGACTTGGGTTCTCATATTCAGCACATGTCTATAGTGTTGCAAATCCTTGTTGATAACCAATTATAAGCCAAGCTCAGTAAGTGCTCATTTGGTGTAGGAGAAGTTCAATATTTGGGACATGTAGTGTCGACTAATGGAGTAGCAGTTGATCAAGAAAAAATTCAAGCTATTCAAGAATGGCCAGTACCAAAGACATTAAAAGCTCTACGGGGATTTCTTGGTTTCACTGGATACTATCGCAAATTTATAGCAAAGTATAGCTCCATAGCTTGGCCCTTGGTAAAATTAACCAAGAAAGGGGCATTTTGTTGGCAAGATGAAGCTCAAAGTGCTTTCGATCAACTGAAGCTGGCTTTATCTTCTCCCCCTGTTCTACAACTGCCAGATTTTTCTATTCCATTTGAGTTGGAGTGTGACGCATGCGGCTCTGGGTTAGGGGCGGTGCTTCTTCAACAAAGGCACCATATTGCCTACCCAAGTCACGAGCTCAAGGGCAAGAGTAAACTCCTCTCTACTTATGAAAAAGAAATGTTGGCTATTCTCCTTGCTGTAAAAAAATGGCGACAGTATCTGCTGGGAAGAAGCTTTATTATTCGTACTGACCATAAACCATTAAAACACCTCCTTGAACAAAGGCTTTATACGGAGGCTCAGCATGTTTGGTTGATGAAACTTCATGGGTATCACTTTGTAGTGTAGTATAAGTGATGAACACATTATTATTCACTTTTTAGAGTAATAATCTTAATATAATTAGACATTTAAAAGTTCTATATATAGTATTTAACCCTTATTCTCTCTTTTCCATAGGAAACAGCGTAAAACAGCAAAACGAAGCAGATTCAGGACTTCAAAGATGATACACAGAAAAATGTAGAGGAACAGTCGACTTATTCCCAAGAGCAGTCGACTGGCCTGATCAAAGATAAAATCTTCAGAAGTCTCGACTCAGTCGACTGGTTCGAAGACAAGTCGACTGGTCTGCGGCGGAGTAAACAGATAAGATCTTCAAAGATACACCTGCATCTAATTTCAAATCTACTTGGATCAAGATTTTATACAAAGAATCAAATCTAAAGACAGGGTATTTCCAAGTGGACGTGGTGAACAGATAAGGAAGGAAAGGAGAAAAGAGAAAGATATTAATCATCAAATAAAATAAAGAAGGATTTTCCTGAAAAAGTGGAAACCCTAATTCTCAGCCGTACTCTATAAATATCAGAAGAGATCAACTTGGAGGGGACGATCAGATATATCTCTGGGAAGCGACTCAATCACCAAGTTCCTGAACAAGCAACCAGTGCTTAATTCCATCAACATCGAAGAAGGAGAAAGAAGACCCAGCAACCAGAAGGCAGTCGACTGTGTGACAGCCAGTCGACCATATTGCCGGAATCCATTAGTTTATTTCTTCTTCTCTCTTTATTCTTTTATGTTGATCATGTATTCAAACTTGTTAAGCAATAAAGTTATTATTATGTGGAACTAATTTCATAGTTGGGTAGATCGAAACCGTAGTTATGTAATGCTATCTTCTTCTGAACTCTTCTATGTTACTTATTGATTAAATCTAATTGAATTGGTATAGGTTTATGATAGTCAAAATAGTTCTCAAGACTGAGAGCAGTCGACTGAGGTGAGAGCCAGTCGACTGACGTACAGAACTTGGGAAGCTCAAGTTTGGATATCATTTATCTGAATCTGTTATATGAGCATATTGAGACGACCGAATCTCGTGCTCATAATTTCTAACAAAGGAATCTTTAGGGGTTCTTGGTTCAATCAACTTAGAGGATCTAGATCTGATACCAATTTCTAGAACTTTAAGTGTTTGTTCGTTTCCACTGTTCTTATGTTTTCTCTAAGTATAACTTAGTAGATACCATGCTAGATACTTACGGAAAGAAACGAATTAGAGTAGATACCATGCCTAATTCTTGGCCTAGGGAAACAATACATTAAGGAGTAGATACCATGCCCTTGAAGTGAACAAACATGAGTAATTAGAAGTAAATTCAGAAGGCAACTTAGCATTACTAACTATTGGTGGAGACCAACAACCCAACTATTCAAGAGATATTTGTGATTCAACACCTCTCATCTTAGTTTTAATCTTTTAGTTCTTTTAGAATATTACAATAACTCTTCTTCATTTTTATTATTAGTTTTATTGATTAGTAAGTGAAGTCTACAATCCTGTGGGATCGACCCTTGCTATTACTACGATTCTATAAACGATTCGTGCACTTGCGAGGTTTTTATAATTTGTGTCTAGTTTTATCTATATATTTAGGTAGCTAGATTTTCAACAACAAGTTTTTGGCGCCGCTGCCGGGGATTGTTTAGTATTTTAACTTACAAGTCAGTAGAATTTTTATTAGTTTTTCTTTTCTTTTATTAATAATTTTTCTTTTAGGTTACAGGACTTCGGTGAATGCACGGTAGACGATCACTTCGTCCAGAGCTACTACCTATTGACGCAGAAACAGAACGAACTTTGCACAGACTAGGTAAGCTGTTTTCAGCCAACCAGTCGACTGCTGTACGGACCCAGTCGACTGCACAGAGACAAATTTCACAGGAAAGGATGGCTGAAGAAATACACAATCGAGTACCAATGCAGGACAAATTCACTCCTAAGAATATTGAGCAACCTTCCTGCATTGCTTTTCAACCTAATGCTACAGGGAACATGCACCTATCTCCTCATTTACTTAGTATGGTTCCCCACTTTAGTGGCAAGCCAGATGAAGAACCTCATCTTCATTTGCAAGACTTTTTCGATCTTTGCAGGACACAAAGCGTCCAAGGGCTTACCGCTGAACAAATCAGGTTAATCTTGTTTCCTTTTTCTTTAAAACTTAATGCTAAGTTGTGGTATAATTCTTTGGAACCAGGATCAATTAATTCATGGGAGCAATTGGCAACGAAATTTTTGAAAGAATTCTTTCCAGCCCAAAAGACCAAACAGCTGAAAAGGGAGATTCAACTCTTCCAACAAAAGGATGGAGATTTATTCTTCGAGGCATGGAAGGACTTCAAAAGCAAGCTTCTCAAGTGTCCTACGCACAATCTGCCTAAGGATGATCAGGTACAAGCTTTTTATGAAGGTTTAAATGACACTAACAAGGCAATTGTTGATGCAGCGTGCAATGGAATTTTGATGAGGAAAAGTGGAGAAGAAGCCATTGAACTTTTTGAAGAACTCAGCGAGAACTCCCAACAATTCTCAACAAGAAGGGGACCTACGAAAAAACAGGGAGTTTACGAAATCTCTAATAGTAATAACATTCAATTAGAAATGGCAAACATGAATAAGAAAATTGATATGCTTGTTAATGCGATGTCGACAATGGGTGGAATTAAAAATCAAACAAATGAAATGTGTGCAATTTGTTCTCATTTAGATCACACAACTGATACATGTCCCATGTCTACTTTCACAGATCAGGAGCATGCGAACTATGTGGGTCGAGGAGTATTTCCACCAAAGAACAATCCATACTCGAACACATATAACCCAGGATGGAGAAATCATCCAAACTTCTCATGGAGCAATAATCAAAATAATCAAGGGAATCAATTCACACAAGGACATGCAAGGAACCCTCAGATGGGAAGTGGATTTGAAAGACCAGCCCCAGAACAGAAGAAGTTGGATTTTGAGTCCACCGTTCTTCAATTGCTCCAACAACAACATCAAACAAGCAACCAACAAGGGCAAGCAATTCAGAAGTTAGAAACCCAAATTGGTCAGATTGCAAAAGAGCTAAGCGAAAGAAAGGCAGGAGAACTCCCTTCACAAACCATACCAAACCCAGGAGGTCAAGAACAGCTCCAAGCAGTAACAACCCTAAGAAATGGTAAGATAATTGACAACAAGGTTGGAACACACACAGACAAGCCAGTCAGTAAACCAGTCGACTGTTTTTACAAACCAGTCGACTGCACAGACAAATCAGAAACACAACTACCAAAGGCTGTGGATTCCAACAAGGTAAGTGAAAAAGTAGGGACAGTCCCACCACCATTCCCTCAAAGGTTAGTCAATAAAAAGAAAGAACAACATTTATATGACATCTTTGAAACTCTCAAAAAGGTAGAAATTAATATTCCCCTACTTGATGCGATTAAACAAATTCCTTCTTATGCCAAATTTTTGAAAGACTGTTGTACTCACAAAAGAACATTTCAGGTTAAGGAGGATGTGGCCTTGACAGAAGAAGTGAGTGCTGTTTTATTAAGAAAATTACCACCTAAACTGAAGGATCCAGGTAGTTTTACCATTCCTTGCAAGGTTGGTGAGCACTTCTTTGAAAAGGCACTGCTAGACTTGGGAGCAAGCATAAATCTTCTTCCTTATTCTATTTACGAAAAGCTTGGATTGGGGGAACTCAAGCCAACATCCATCACTTTGCAATTGGCTGATCGCAGCATCAAAAGACCTAGAGGTATTTTAGAAGATGTCTTAGTTCAGGTAAATGATTTTATTTTGCCTGCTGATTTTGTTGTGTTAGATATGGAGGAATCTTCAATGTCATCATCTCTACCGATCATATTAGGTAGGCCCTTTATGAGTACAGCTGATATAAAAATCTGTGTTAAAAAGGGCATTATAAGTATGAAGATAAACGGAGAAAAAGTGGAATTTAAAATGTTTGATACACTAAAATTACCACAAGATGATCATGAATGCTATAATATTGATGTGGTGCAGGAGATTGTTGATCAAACATTTCAGGTACATAGCGTTGAACCACT
This sequence comes from Hemerocallis citrina, assembly GCA_017893485.1. Lineage (NCBI taxonomy): Eukaryota > Viridiplantae > Streptophyta > Magnoliopsida > Asparagales > Asphodelaceae > Hemerocallis > Hemerocallis citrina. Next base: position 402,307,554 of record CM030359.1, on the reverse strand, counting down.
TCAAGCCACAATCACTCAATCTCTAACTTTATCTCATGTTGAACAGGAATACGATGACTGGAGGATTGCAGAGACAATACATCACCTTGAAACTCCACAGTCATATTCAGGTAAGCCTGCACCTTTATTTGAAAAATTGGTGTCTGATAAAAATTGTTCTTCTACAGATCAGGCGACTGATGAACAGAGTAAGTCGACTGGTGTTCTAACCAGTCGACCAAACCCAGACACCCAGAACAAGTCGACTGCTGACATGGACCAGTCGACTGTACAGAAACTTTCAGATATAGAACTCAAGCAGTTGCCCAACCATTTGAAGCATGCATTTTTGGGCGAGAACCAGACACTGCCGGTGATAATTGCTGCTAACTTAAGTGCACAGGAAGAAGAAAAGCTGCTGAAGGTATTGCGAGAACACAAAAATGCAATAGGATGGACCATTGCAGACATCAAAGGAATAAGTCCATCCAAATGCATGCATAGAATACTCCTTGAGAACGATGCAAAACCTAGCAGAGAGGCACAGAGAAGGCTCAACCCCAACATGAAGGAAGTGGTAAGAGCAGAAATTCTGAAATTACTAGATGTAGGCATCATCTATCCTATCTCAGATAGCAAATGGGTAAGTCCTATACATGTAGTTCCTAAGAAAAGTGGAGTTACAATGGTAACAAATGAAGAGAATGAACTTATCCCGACAAGAGTAACCACAGGATGGAGGGTTTGCATTGATTACAGGAAATTGAATAATGAAACCAGGAAAGATCACTTCCCTCTTCCTTTTATTGATCAAATGTTAGAAAGATTAGCAGGGTATAGTCATTATTGTTTTTTAGATGGTTATAGTGGCTATAATCAAATTGCTATTGCTCCAGAAGATCAAGAAAAGACAACTTTTACATGCCCTTTTGGTACTTTTGCTTACAGGAGGATGCCCTTTGGATTGTGCAATGCTCCAGCTACATTTCAAAGATGCATGATGAGTATATTTTCAGACATGGTGGAAAGGTTCATCGAGGTATTTATGGATGATTTTAGTATTTTTGGATCTTGTTTTGATGAATGCCTTAACCATTCGCAGCTTGTGCTTAAAAGATGTGAAGAATGCAATTTAGTGCTGAATTGGGAAAAGTGCCATTTTATGGTACAACAAGGTATTGTGTTGGGACATGTGGTGTCCAAAAGAGGAATAGAGGTAGACAAGGCAAAAATTGACATCATATCAAAGCTACCCCCTCCCACTACAGTTAAGGGTGTTAGGAGTTTTCTAGGACATGCAGGTTTTTATAGACGATTTATAAAAGACTTTTCAAAAATCTCCAAACCCCTTTGTGACTTGTTGGCTAAGGATGTTGAGTTTGTATGGACAGAAGAATGTACAAACGCTTTTAAAACACTGAAAAATCTTCTTATTTCTGCGCCTATTGTCATGGCACCAAATTGGAACCATCCTTTTGAGCTCATGTGTGATGCAAGTGATTACGCTTTGGGCGCTGTTTTAGGTCAAAGAATCAATAAGAAACCCCATGTTATTTACTATGCTTCTCGAACTCTAAACGATGCACAGCTTAATTATTCCACTACTGAAAAAGAAATGTTGGCTGTTATATTTGCTGTAGAGAAGTTTAGATCATACTTAATTGGTTCTAAAGTTATTGTTTTCACTGACCATGCTGCTTTGAGATATTTGTTGGCTAAAAAGGAAGCTAAGCCTAGGTTGATCAGATGGGTGCTGTTGCTTCAAGAATTCGATCTTGAGATTAGAGACAAGAAAGGAAGTGACAATGTTGTGGCAGATCACATGTCCAGATTATTGCAGGAGGAGGAGAGAATTGTGCCCCCGCTGAACGAAAATTTCCCAGATGAACAATTATTTGCAATAAATATTCACACTCTCGGGGCAGTCGACTGGTCCCTCAACCAGTCGACTTATCGCTCTGAACAACTCCCCTGGTTTGCTGATATTGTCAATTTTCTAACTGCTCATGTTTTTCCTCCAGGTATGACACATCAGGAAAGGAAAAGATTGGTGGATCTGAGCAAACACTATTATTGGGATGATCCTTATTTATTCAAATTTTGCTCTGATCAAATTATAAGAAGATGTGTGGCAGACGAGGAACAAAGGAGTATTCTACAACATTGCCACCAATATGCATGTGGAGGACATTTTGGGCCAAAGAGAACAGCACTTAAGGTATTGCAATCTGGTTTTTATTGGCCTAAAGTATTCAAAGATGCTTTTTTCATTTTGCAGGACTTGCGACAAATGCCAAAGGACAGGCAACATCTCTTCTAGAAACCAAATGCCACTACACAACATACAAGTAATCGAGCTTTTCGATGTTTGGGGAATCGACTTCATGGGTCCATTTCCTAACTCATTTGGTTATTTATATATACTTGTTGGTGTGGATTATGTGTCTAAATGGGTCGAGGCTGTCCCCTCACGAACTAATGATCACAAAGTTGTTGTCAAGTTTTTGCAGGAGAACATTTTCACTAGGTTTGGTACACCACGAGCAATAATAAGTGATGGAGGGAGCCACTTCAATAACTACCCATTTGCTTCTTTGATGAAGAAATATGGGATTACACATAGAGTGGGAACTCCATATCATCCTCAAACCAGTGGGCAGGTGGAGATTAGCAACAGAGAGATCAAGAGCATCTTGGAAAAGACAGTCAACACAAGGAGGAAGGATTGGTCACTACGCTTGAACGATGCCTTATGGGCCTACAGAACCGCTTTCAAGACACCCATTGGCATGTCACCATACCGTTTGGTCTTTGGAAAAGCATGTCATCTGCCGGTAGAATTGGAACACAGAGCTTATTGGGCTATCAAAAAGTTCAACTTTGATATGAAACAGGCAGGTGACAAAAGGAGATTGCAATTAAATGAGCTTGAAGAATTGAGGCACGATGCATATGAAAATGCAAAATTGTACAAGGAAAGGACTAAGTTATACCATGATAAACAATTAGCAAGGAAGGAGTTTTATGAAGGACAAAAGGTATTGATCTACAACTCAAGATTAAGACTCTTTCCAGGCAAGCTCAAGTCAAGATGGTATGGACCATATATTGTCACAAAAGTCTTTCCACATGGTGCATTGGAAGTCCACAGTGAAGAAAAAAATCAAACATTCAAGGTGAACGGGCATAGAGCGAAGCCATACATTGAGATGAGTCTAGAGCAACACGAGGAAGATGTGAATCTTCAAACCATTCAATACATTGCATGAACTCATCATGTCTAGCTGAAGACAGAAAACACAGTGCTTATTGGGAGGCAACCCAACTTTTCAGGGGAGTATTTACACTTTCCCTTTATTTTATTTATTCATTATTATTTATTTTTATTTTTATTTTTCAGTCTCTCCTTACTAGATGGTAACACATGCCTATATCTTATGTTTTGTGCGAACATTGAGGACAATGTTCCATCTAAGTGTGGGGGTATTAGTTAGTTATATTTGGAATCTTTTGAATTTTTAGGATTAAACAATTTCTTATAAAGTAAGAGTAAGGATACTTATTTACTTTAGGATTGTTGAGTTTCATAATTCCCTACAAAATTGTGCGTCATGCGATTATACATAATAAACAAATGTGATGCTTTTTCTGATAATTATTCCCTTTAGATCTAGTCCTAAATCGAGTTTAAGTAAATAGAGTGATACAATATATGTATATAAATTTGAATAAAGTCAGTCTACTCCAATGTTTTGAGCGCTTAGTAACTAGGGGTATTCATCACCAATGTTTACCTTTACGTCAAACGGCAACTTGAAATATGAGTATGCAAAGCACTTTAATGTTTGTGACTTGTTGAGTAACCGGGTGGATACATCACAAATGTTTCGCATTCGCGTCAAAAGACAAGTGACAACTTTAAAGAAGAGACTATATATATATATAAAAAAAAAAAAAAAATAAAAAAAAAAAAAAAAAAAACTCTAGTTTGCTACTGGATTTGTAGTAGAGAAAAGGGATAATCACAGACTGAGTAGATGCATACTATAACTACATTAATCGCATGACAAATATGATTAAGTTGGGGATTATGACTGAACAATTGCACTAGAGAAAGTGGGTCTGTTTAATTTTACTTTATCTGAAATTGTTTGTAGTTTTATATTTTTCATTTTGAGGTCCACATAATAAGAAATCTTGGTGGTTGAATCTATTGTTATTATTATTCTCCCTATTCATAATTCTAGTGTGCTTGAGGACAAGCAAAAGCTAAGTGTGGGGGTATTTGATGAACACATTATTATTCACTTTTTAGAGCAATAATCTTAATATAATTATACATTTAAAAGTTCTATATATGGTATTTAACTCTTATTCTCTCTTTTCCATAGGAAACAGCGTAAAACAGCAAAACGAAGCAGATTCAGGACTTCAAAGATGATACACAGAAAAATGTAGAGGAACAGTCGACTTATTCCCAAGAGCAGTCGACTGGCCTGATCAAAGATAAAATCTTCAGAAGTCTCGACTCAGTCGACTGGTTCGAAGACAAGTCGACTGGTCTGCGGCGGAGTAAACAGATAAGATCTTCAAAGATACACCTGCATCTAATTTCAGATCTACTTGGATCAAGATTTTATACAAAGAATCAAATCTAAAGACAGGGTATTTCCAAGTGGACGTGGTGAACAGATAAGGAAGGAAAGGAGAAAAGAGAAAGATATTAATCATCAAATAAAATAAAGAAGGATTTTCCTGAAAAAGTGGAAACCCTAATTCTCAGCCGTACTCTATAAATATCAGAAGAGATCAACTTGGAGGGGACGATCAGATATATCTCTGGGAAGCGACTCAATCACCAAGTTCCTGAACAAGCAACCAGTGCTTAATTCCATCAACATCGAAGAAGGAGAAAGAAGACCCAGCAACCAGAAGGCAGTCGACTGTGTGACAGCCAGTCGACCATATTGCCGGAATCCATTAGTTTATTTCTTCTTCTCTCTTTATTCTTTTATGTTGATCATGTATTCAAACTTGTTAAGCAATAAAGTTATTATTATGTGGAACTAATTTCATAGTTGGGTAGATCGAAACCGTAGTTATGTAATGCTATCTTCTTCTGAACTCTTCTATGTTACTTATTGATTGAATCTAATTGAATTGGTATAGGTTTATGATAGTCAAAATAGTTCTCAAGACTGAGAGCAGTCGACTGAGGTGAGAGCCAGTCGACTGACGTACAGAACTTGGGAAGCTCAAGTTTGGATATCATTTATCTGAATCTGTTATATGAGCATATTGAGACGACCGAATCTCGTGCTCATAATTTCTAACAAAGGAATCTTTAGGGGTTCTTGGTTCAATCAACTTAGAGGATCTAGATCTGATACCAATTTCTAGAACTTTAAGTGTTTGTTCGTTTCCACTGTTCTTATGTTTTCTCTAAGTATAACTTAGTAGATACCATGCTAGATACTTACGGAAAGAAACGAATTAGAGTAGATACCATGCCTAATTCTTGGCCTAGGGAAACAATACTTTAAGGAGTAGATACCATGCCCTTGAAGTGAACAAACATGAGTAATTAGAAGTAAATTCAGAAGGCAACTTAGCATTACTAACTATTGGTGGAGATCAACAACCCAACTATTCAAGAGATATTTGTGATTCAACATCTCTCATCTTAGTTTTAATCTTTTAGTTCTTTTAGAATATTACAATAACTCTTCTTCATTTTTATTATTAGTTTTATTGATTAGTAAGTGAAGTCTACAATCTCTGTGGGATCGACCCTTGCTATTACTACGATTCTATAAACGATTCGTGCACTTGCGAGGTTTTTATAATTTGTGTCTAGTTTTATCTATATATTTAGGTAGCTAGATTTTCAACAACAATAAGAAAGGTGGAGACAATGTCCCTGCCGATTGTCTCTCAAGGCAATTTAATGGGGAAGGAGAAGCTCATTTTGCCTCTATTACAGTAGTGCAACCTTCTTGGCTGGCGATAGTTAAGCAATTGGTCACTACTGATCCATTTTATGAAGATCTCCAACAGAAATTATCTGCAGGAAGGGATGATAGGATTTCTTTGGTTGAGGGAGTGTATTATTTCAAGGATCGTATTCTCTTAAGTCCTAATTCTACTGCGAAGCACTTGTTCTTGGAAGAGGTACACTGTACACCTCAAGGGGGATACATGGGAGTGGACAAAACATGGCACCAGTTGAAACAATTGGTATTTTGGCAAGGTATGAAGAGGGATCTAAAGGAGTTCATTCGTTCTTGTGATGAATGTCAGTGTTGCAAGTATATGTGTACTTCACCTGCAGGCTTACTCCAACCTCTTCCTATACCAGAACATATTTGGGAGGATTTGAGCATGAATTTTATTGAAGGATTGCCACAAAGTGCAGGGTATTCTACAATTTTGGTGGTCGTAGATAGATTGTCAAAGTTCTGTCACTTTATTCCCCTTCGACACCCTTACACAGCCAAAGGGGTTGCTGCTGCCTTGTTTCATCATGTAATTAAACTCTATGGGTTACCCAAGAGCATCGTGAGTGATTGTGATGCGATCCTTACTTCAAATTTTTGGAAGGAGCTTATGGCTATGCAAGGAACGAAGTTGTGTATGAGCACAGCATTTCATCCGCAATCCGATGGCCAAACTGAGGTTGTGAATAGGATCTTGGAAACCTATTTACGATGCTTCACAGCTTACAAACCCCAAGCTTAGTCGGAGTGGTTAGATTGGGCTGCCTATTGTTATAATACCCATGTCCACAGTTCGACCCAAACTTCTCCTTATCACACTGTTTTGGGTCGACCACCACCTACCTTGTTAGCCTATGTACCCAAGACTGCGAGAGTACAAGTAGTAGAAGAAACTCTCCTCTCTAGAGATGAGGCATTTTGAATTTTGAAAGATAATTGGGTGCTTGCCCAGGAAAGAATGAAGTCACAAGCTAATTTGCCCAGACTTGATAAGGAATTCACAGTGGGTAGTTGGGTGTTTTTGAAGATTCAACCGTATAAGCAGGTTTCAATTGGGGGTCATCGTATTCATAAACTTTCTCCTCTATTTTACGGCCCTTATGAAGTTCTGGCAAGAGTAGGAGCAGTAGTTTATCGCCTCAAGTTACATGCGGAAGCACGAATTCATAACGTCTTTCATATTTCCCAGTTAAAGGCTCATGTTAGTCGAAATGGTAATGTCGCAGCGTCTCCTTCTGCGTTGCCAGCCTACTTTGTGGAAGACTCCCCACAACCAGTTCAAATTCTGTCCAGGCGTATGGTTCCAAAGAGGGGTATAGCTATATCAGAAGTCCTTATTCAATGGAAGAATACGGAGATTGCAGATGCTACTTGGGAGCGGTATTGGGACATTTACTGGCGATTTCCTGAGTTTCGCAACTCCTTGGAATCGCCTTTTCAAGGGGGGTGTATCGATCCAGCTCAGGGATCGAGGAGGTCGGCACTGGAATCTAATAAAGAAGATGGGTAAGCCATCGCAGGAAGAAGAAGATTGGTAGAGGTTGTGTTGATGTATCAGTGTATCAGATGGTGGGTAATTTTGAGTTTCTTGGGGTTTTTTTTGTAAAAAGTCCAAATATTGGCCAGCTGTTGGGACAGCTGTCATTTTTCAGTTGGGAGTTGAAGTATGTGGGGTCCATCTTGTAACAGCCTAACCGTTTGTAAAAACACGTGCGATTGCCGTGTCTTCTCTGTATAAAATCCCCAATCCTGTACTAAGTTTCTCATGAATGAAATCTTGAATTCTTTGTTCATCCCTTTCTCCTCTTACATCTCCATTGCGGCACTTGAGTGAGATGCGAAGGAGGAGAGCTCCGGTCATCGTCTGTTGGCGATCGGCCTGGAACATTCTTCCTAACTAAAAATCTCATACGCAGAAAAAAAACCCCCTAATCGTTAATTCTTTTGTATACAAGAATATCCAAAATTCCAAACTATGATAAATTAGTAGATTATAAATATTAATATGTTTAAGTTTTCAGTAATTTTCTAACCTACAGCGGTTTTTAATTTTAAGTGTTGTTCCATTTCCTGGTTACCAATTTTTTAGGCGTGCAATGCACGCATGCATTTTCCTAGTTTCATGAAATATAATATTTTTTGCAAAACATTTGTAAGATCATCTCATTGTGCAGCGGTCATCGAGGGTTTGGGCAATGGATGGATGCCTTCTTGCTTCCTTCAGGTGATCGGATCCTGCCTTGCTTCATCAGCCGAGCCCGCAGATGAGGGAGCCTTTAGGAGCTGCTCATGCCTCCAGTATTGCTGGCCTTGTTTTTATTCTTCTAATTCTTGTTAGCAATGTCTATTCCCGATAACTATTCCGCTGATGTATTCATGGTCTATTTACTAGTTTTACGTCTTGTAAAATTACTTATTATTATTTTCATTATATGATATTTTGATGGCTGGAGTCGTTCGACTCTATCCGATTCATCAAAAAAAAAGATCATCTCATTTCACGTGTACATGCATGACCAAAATATATATGGCTTAAGACATAAGTTCTCAGAGAACAGAACAAAACCAAGATAAGCTCCACTAATAGTTACCTCTCAAGAAGGTTAAAACAAACAAAATATGACTATCTCAACCAAAAAAGGTTATGTGACACTATACAATAGAGTAATGCACTAAACCAAAAAGACTCCATGGCTCAGTGCCTAAACCTTCTTTCGCACTGCATCTATTTCATTCAATTCATCATACGTATTTTTTAAAAAAAATAATTTTTCGAACAGGGCCATAGTCACACACGCAAACCACAAGCAGGCACTCTTATAATAATCTCATAATAAAGAATAATAATCTAATAATAAAGGGATGATGCAAGCGAGAATTGAACCTTTGACTTATTGCTCACTAATCTAAGAAGCTTATCATAGTCTTTGAGGCATCGACGACCTCCAGCCAAGTTGATTTACTCCCCTGGCAGTCAACAAATTGATGGTCTCTGGTCTCTACAGAATTGCAGATTGCAGACGGTAGCCACTTTCAGCTGTCATTTGGGTGATACAGGTTGTCGGTTGCATTTGATGGGAGAATCGATTTGCACATCTCTTTAACAAAACATGCACTTGAACAGAATACACTCTTCCTTGTTGTACACGTCCCTGGGACAAAGCACGCCCCTCTCGCTGCTGCTCCAAAATGGTAGTTACTTGAAGTTGTGCTGTACCAATATCCAAAGCAAGCTAAATTTCAGCCCAATCTTTCAAAACAAAGAAGAAGAAAAAAAGGAATCATTTAGTAACAAATTATCTTATGCACTACAAACTTATAATAGAATAATATATGAACAATCGGAGATCAGCATAAGAAGATATCTAGATTTTATCTTACTGGGTTTGAAATCTTCCTGATCCAAGCTTGCCTTTCCCTTGATATAATATTCCTCGAGCTCAGGCAATCCGCCACATAACTATACCTTGCAATGCAATTAACAGAGGTAAATACGATTCTTAGCATAATTAAGAACATTAAAACACTTCTAACATTTGAAGAATGCATAATAATCTTAGTTTGCAGAATAAGTGCCTGCTGAATGCTTCTAGGCATAAGGGAGAAAATCTGTAACATATGATGGCAATTTTAATTGATCTGTCGCACTTTCAGAGTAAAATAAATGTGTCAGATTAAAAATGTTGAAATGATAGATATTCGTACACTATCAGCATTCATAAATGAAAAGATCAGAGTCAATCTTGCTTCTTTGTCTCTTTTTTTTGGTAGTAAACGGGGGATAATTTTGTAAAATGTAAATAAATAAATTGTTCAAACTGTGATGTCTAAAGTGAGAAACAAAGAACCAAGAATTTAGTTCTTGCAACCTTAATTCCCAAATTCACATTTTCACCACAAAACAATTGTTTATTACTCTGTTTAAACAAATTAACAAATTAAGTCAGTTTACCTACAAATTTCCCACCATTCTCTGGCTTCAAGAGTGTCACCAATTTAGAAAGCTCGACTCGTGAAACAAATATAGAGTGTTCCGCATTTGCAGATAAATCTTTTGATCACAAGTTCCCAGAAGATCAACACGGTCAACAATTTCAGGTTTATACACATCAATGGCAACTCCGAAGTCATTCGCTTTCAGGATCTGACATACAAAAAAACACAATAAGCTTAAAACATAACTCAAATCTCTTTATTTTCTACAAGTGCGAGAAAGATGTTAGTTTCAAAATGGACATGGGGAAAAAGATGATACTCCTGACTACAAAATGGCAAGACTTTGAAGAACTGAAAAGAACGTTTGAGAACTTTGAGAGGATGAGAAATGAAGAATAGAAGACCTTATCATGATAATAGGGATATGAGAAATCTTGTGCCAATCCTCTCCTTCATCTCTCTTGCATCGCTTCTCCAGAACACTGCAAGACATTATCTTAAGTTCTTCCAGCCCTCTTAGGTGTTGGAGCGCATCCGGAAGCATTTCCATTTCAGAGCAAAATTCAAGTGTTAAAGACTGGAGGGAGGTGAAACCTTTGAACCACTCTGGCAAGACATTTAACCCACGGTAGTATGATATGGAGAGATGATGGAGAGATGTAAAGAGGGGTGGAGGCTGCACGTAATTGCCCTGCTCTAGTTCCCCAAGGGTCATCAGATTATTATCATAGAGTTCAAGGGTTCGGAAGGAGGGGAAATGAAGCTGCATAATCCCCTCTGGCAAAGAGCTCAGATCATGACAGAAAACCATTCTCAGCTCCTGGAGGTTGGAGAGATACTGCAATCCCATCCATCTGGTTGTTGAAGCATTCATGTTCCAAATATGTAGTTTCCTCAGATTGGACAATCCTCGGAGGCAGCCACCTTCGCCTGCTGCTAATAGCTCCTCATTGCTTGAATCTATATACAATTCTACTATCGAAGATGGCAGGAATGGTTGTATTCCCAATTTGGGACATTCCTCTATACGCAAAGTCTCAAGGCAAGGGAACATCTCTGCGTTAAGCACTGACCATTCCTCTAAGTTAGATGCAGGGCCGAGACAGAGAAATTTCAACGATGTGAAAGAAACATCTGAGTTCCCCCCATAAAGCTCTTCCCCTATTTTCTTTATACTATGCATGCGACTGAGAGTGAGACGCTTCAGAGATGGTAACTGACCCAATGGAGGAAGGCATTTACATCTATCGAGAGACAACAATACTAACTCCACCAGACTGTTAAATAATGAGAAGAGATCGCTATTCGTCAACCAATTGGGAAACCTGCTACCACCATAACCTTCTATTTTAAGGTACTTGAGATTGATGGGAGGCTGGAGGTTCTCGAGTACAGCAACATCTAACGCTCGTGATTCTTCTCTCGACCTTTCCCAACATAATCCTAAACATTGCAGATCCATCTTGGAGCTTAGTTTTGATCTCATGGCATCCGCAGGGTCCTTCACATTCTGGAGACCATTAATAATAAGTCCTCCTCTTATTTGATTTAGATGTTGTAACTCAACAATAGTTAAATCAGCCGATCCCTCACCGACCATAAACCATGGCAACGTTTGAAGGTTTGTCAGCCTACCCAATCCACAAGGCATACTGTGCAGATTTCTCAATTTACTCCGCCCACAATACCCTGAGATTGTCATTGGCACATGGCCACGTATATCAAGGTGTCTAAGGTAGTTCATGCTTTGTAGACAGTTTGGTAACTCCAGAAGTTCATCGCATTGATGGAGGTTTAAGGTCTGCAAATTATAAAGATTGGTGATTGAGTCAGGTAACAATGCTATTCCAGATGCTGACAAGTCAAGGAACCTTAAATGCTTAAACCTTCCTACTATGAGGCTGATAATTTTTTTATGACAATCACTCAGATATAATACGCGTAATCGGGGCAGATTTGATATAGCGTCCCACAGAGCAGGCTCCTCTTTACGAGTTTCGAACGATCCAAACTGAAACAGTGATCTCACCTTGATTGCTTCTTGTACATTCTCAACAATCGTCGGTGATAACAATCTGTCACGAAAAATCACTGATAGATAGCGACAACTAGAAGGAAAACTACCCTTCTCACTAATCTCTGCAATGCAAGATTCATCCTTAGCAACAAAACATGCAAGGTCTGTTGTGCGCGGTACAAACTAATCAATAATCAAACCAATGCGGAATACAAAGAGAGAACCAGCGAGAAAACACAAAAACAAACCAACACAAAAGGACGCACAGATTTAATGTGGTTCGGCAAAATTCATGCCTACATCCACGGGGCGGTTGGGGTTTCTTCTTCTTCAAATATCACCAATGGGCGAAAACAAAACCTTTACAAATAATGACGGCTGCAAAACCGAAATAGGGATCTCTAATTTTCGTCACCGATTACAAAACCCTAACAAGTGTATTTATAGGGAAACTACTGGGCCTTTTCGAATTGGGCATGATCTAGTTCAAAATCCCGTCGACAGTCGACTGGTCGACTTACCAGTCGACTGGCAATCCTTCTGGCAGTCGACCGATCAGTCGTCTGATCCTCTGCTGCTGCTTGTATCTTTAGCCTTCGAAAACTCTCTGGACAGTCGCCTGATCCTTCTATCAGTCGCCTGATACTGTAACTTTCATTTGCTGCAGATACTCCAAAACAATCTGAACCAGAATCGAGCCATTATCCTACAAGGTCATGCACAAGATCATGCATCTTACATGACACAATTCCAGCGAATTCTTCTTTTTCTTCTTGTTGGAAGAAGGACCTCCAAAGTAACATGTTAAAATATTGATTGCCAATGTCTTCTGCGTGCATGCCTCCCTTAGACTGTACAAGTCCTTCAGCAACCCACAATTGAACCAATTTCAACTTATTAATTCTGAAATCTTTTGGAAAAACTGAACAATATGCAAAACACCCTTTCAATTGAGGTGATAAATGGTCGTAACTTAACCTTAGTGCAGGCAGAACCTTTTCTTTTCCTTCGCCTAGCCTCCAAACTTCGCTATTTTTTACACTTGACCACTCAACTTCCCCTCGTTTGGTGGCCATAAGACTCCCAAGTGACTTTGCAGCCAATGGCAAGCCTCCACACTTTTTTAGAATATCTCGCCCAATATGCACCAGATTTGGAGTCTCCTGTTCCCTTCCCGGTCCAAATGCCCTCTTCTTGAACAACTCCCAATTATCATCATCTGATAAAACCTGAAGTTTGTACGAACTACCTGTTGTGCTTGTTATATCAGCAACTATTTGACTGCGAGTAGTTACTATAATCTTGCTTCCCTCCATGCTTCCTCCCATTATTAGCTTTAATGTTTCCCATTTTAATGCATCTTCATTCCAGAGATCATCTAGGATGAGTAGAAATCTTTCCTCCTTGAGCTTTTCTCTAAGAAGATGATGTATGTCCTCAAGTCTCGAGAGCACGCACTGTGTTTTAGTTGCGCACTCTAAAAGTGCCTTCACAATAATTTTCACATCAAAGTCTTCTGCTACCCAAACCCACATTCTAATATTGAAATGCGTCTTGATCTTTTCATCGTTATAGATTAACTGAGCTAGTGTAGTCTTCCCCACACCTCCTAACCCAACAATTGGAAGGACATCCACATCTTTATTATCATGTTTGTTAGTCAACCACTCAATCACCTTTTCCTTATCATCCTTTCTTCCAAAAATTTCAGATTCTTGTACAAACGAGAAAGTTTCTCGTTCAGAATGATTCACTATTGTATATCTCTCTATCAAATGGAACTTTGCTTTGGCTTCCGCAATTTCATCAAATCTTTTAAGAATCTCCTTTATTTTGTTGGCCATCGTATATCGGAATTTAAGTGATTCACGTGGAGAATCAAAGTTTACCGGTTTCAATGTGGGACTGTGAGTATCCATCCTCCGAAGTGCTTCAGTCTGGAACTCATCCAACACATCATCTGCATCAAATGCTGCCTCCTTCAGATCTTTGAGCCATTTTTGCAAAGCCCTGTCATCAATTGATTGTGACCTCCTCTCAACATCTTCAAGCACGTAATTGATGTTCGATAGAAGCCTCTGCAGCTTCTGGAAGTCATCCTTGACTCCCCAAAGCAAGCCCAACTTCTTCCAAATGGCAGAACTCAGATTCTTGATCAATGTGTCCACCAATGGGCTCACTACAATGGCAGCTGCCATTGCTTTTTGTCTAAGCAATTAGTTTGATTTGCAAGAGAGGGGAAACTAGTACAGCCAAAGCTGATAGATTGATTATCTCAAGCTTTTGATGGGTTGGTAGACTTTGGTGCAAAGCTATTAAGTCTTCAGAAAAAGGGAGAAAGATTCTTTTGTCATTGTCAAGTAAATTAATTGAGTCCTTAATTTGTTAAGAACCATAGTAGTTGGGACCTCCCTGCACTATAGTTTTTTTTTTTCTTCCCTAGGATAGGCTCAAAGACCCCAGTCAACAAAGCAAAATCTATATTGATAATAGAAGTGTTGCAAAGAAAGTCCATAGAAGAAGGGCCATACAAGAGGATAAAGTCTAACCAGAACAACAGAAGACCAGTTGAAGTTTAATATGGAACCTCCGCGCAAATTCTATTACTGGGGGAAAAATATAGCAGTAAATTGAATTCCAGTTGAAGCACTACATAAGGAATGGGCTGTTAATACTGATTTGGGAAAATTAGTGTAGGGTTAATCTCTAGCCGCTTAAGATATTATATCCTGCTTATCAGTATTGGAATATCATAGAGCACTACCTCTAGACCAGCTTATAAAGAGATTAGACTGGGTTTAGGGTACTGGGCTTTTAGCCCACTCAACCCGTTCCAATAGTTAATACATAACACGTGTAAACCCGTGTTGCCCCATAGAACAATATACACAATATTATCCTATTATATTGAGAATATACATATACATCCAACAATCTCCTCCTATATTCTCAATATATTAGGCTAAGCAATGTTATAATATTGGATCACAAAAATTCAAGCATTATTGAATCATAAAAACCATGGATCATAGACTAAATCAATTATAACTTAAATAGTTCAAATATGACTAAACCAAAATAATCAAATAGTTCTAAAACCATAAATGAATAGTTCACAAAGACTAAACTAACTAGAGGAACCTGTCATAGTTTCAAAATCAACCAAAGCAAATAAACTTCAAGAATAAAAAATGAGTTTTAAGCTCATAAACACAAGAGTCTTAAACTCAACAGAAATTTTATCAAGCAATTGACAAAGTTATTCCTCAGAGAAATAAACCAAAACTATATCCTTGCAAACTGCTTTATGTTTACTCCTCCATTTTGAGCAAATCATTATTTTGAAATCTATATTGACAGATTCAACTCCTCCACCTTTGCTAGCTTATTGAAAACAAGAATATCAAGAGACACATCTCTAAGAATTCTAGCAAATTTCATAAAGTATCTGGTTCTACTAAAGAACTTAATACAATTCAACGATAGCCTAGCAAAATGTAACGCAAGCATCACAATCAAGTTTCTTTAACAAAATAAAGAACAAGAACTATTATAGTTTCTGCACAAGAACTATACTATGTTTCATATTGGAATGATAGAACAGTCAAATCAATTATGGTTAATTTTGAATCATCAAAATTGGAATGAAACATGAATCCATAAAAGAGTTATATCATCAAAATTGGAATGATATAACAACAATTCTAAATATCGGAAACACATCGACAAGTTTTCATGCTTTCTTTTGGAATAATGAGATGATTCTAAGTAAATTATGAAAATATATAGCATCATCAAAATTGGAATGAAATTATATATTAACAGAATTTACATAGAACTTTTCAAATTATCTAAAGTATGTCAACTGCCAAAATTGATGCTTCAGTTTGAACTTCTCTATGGCTCCAATTGGATTCTAAATTTCAAAACAACTTGGATGTTAAAGTTTTTGACTCAACAGCTTTTAACTCCATTTCCCCCACAGTTTTGATAATTAGATCACTTTCAAGTCTCTTAGTAAGAGCATTGACCATATTCACAATTGCACTTTATCTATGAGAAAGTTCAACTAAGCTTCTTTCAGCCTTAATATACTTCTCTTACTATTATAGAGTGAGTTATGAGCTACAGTGCATTATAGCTTGATAGTCGCATAACAGAATTAGAGAATTTACATTAAACTTCTCAAATGGATGATTAGCAATAAATCATTCAATCCACTCAGCCTCTTTCCCTGCAGAGGATAACACATAGAGGTCTGATTCCTTGGATAAGAACGCAACGCTTGTTTGCCTATTAATCTCCATAATTTTTCTGCTCCTCCTAGTGTGAATACATATCCACTAGTTGTCGACTTTCAGTAAACTTTGAGTAGCACAAAGCAAACTCTTGAGTACCACTCAGGTATCTCATTAGCCTTTTAAGGGCACTCAAATGTGTATGGAATTATTAATAAATCTGCAGATCATACCTACCTCAAAGGCTATGTCTATTCTAGTGCAGATCTTTGTATACACGAGACTTTCAATTCTTTTAGAATGATCTACCTGTCTCATAGTTGCACCATCATAAGGTGTCAACCTTTTATCATAATCATAAGGTGTTTCAAAACACACTTTCGA
Source organism: Hemerocallis citrina (assembly GCA_017893485.1). Lineage (NCBI taxonomy): Eukaryota > Viridiplantae > Streptophyta > Magnoliopsida > Asparagales > Asphodelaceae > Hemerocallis > Hemerocallis citrina. The sequence goes on along the minus strand of CM030359.1, from coordinate 402,291,004 downwards.
TCACTATATCCCCACTTTTGAAACACATTATTGATTTATCGAGTTTGACTAAGGGTAAGGGTTATCCCTTGCCAACCAAAACTCACCCTTATATATAATATGGTGTCCACACCACTTAGGTGCTAAATTTATTTGGATAGCACAATTTTAACTCCATTTAGAATAGAGATGTCACTTCCAATCAACAAGCATGTCAATAAAACTAAGTAAATAATAGCCATTATATTTGACACACCACAAAGTTAAATGCACTGATCTGAATTACTTAATTCATATACTAGGCTCTTTGAGAAATTTGTCAAAATATTTATACGCTAGCTATATTACATGTTTTAAAGCATATGATGATTTTACTAAATTGTAAATCTTGTTCGCTAAACATATTAGTTCAAAACTTTCCAGTACAAAACTGTTCAGTACAAAATATCAAGTACAGAACTTTTTAAATATTCTTTATGAATGACAAAATTTTCAATAGATGTAAGGGTAAGAAGAATACTTATTGTAGCAATATGACAAACATGTGAGTAAACATCAAATAAATCTACCCCATTTTCTCAATCAATTTGTTTGCTACTAAAAAGCATTAAAATTGCTACTGAACAATCAAAATAAAGATTCTTCTACAAAACCCCACTTACTTACTATAGTTTTAGCTCCTTTTGGCAGATCAACTAAATTGAAGTATTATTGTATGACACAAAATCATCTCATTGTCTACTAAAGACTATTCTTAGTTCATTTGTCATTCAGGTTTTAAGTGCCAGTAAGGCTGGTTCTTGATTCCAACTGTGAATCATTGAACGTGTCTGTAGGACTAGATTGTTCATACATTTATCTTTGATAAACACATCTTCAAAGAATTTTGTAAGTCTAGATTCTTCTAACACAAATTAGATAGATCCAACATCTATCCACAGAACTACATTTTGCACTTTCTAAACACCCACAAATATTTATTGTAGGTCCTACTTTAGGCCTTTTAGAGTCATGTACTCTAACAGATGTAACACAACACAAAATTTTCACTTGAACAAAATTATTTGTGTTTTTATACTGTTAATCTACAAGGTGTAAGTGACTTAGAGTGTGGTAACAAATTAGAAATATGATTGATAATTTAACATCACTCATAATTACTCAAAGTCAAACTAACAGTCAATAACATAGAATTCAACATTTCACTGAGTGTTTGATTCTAACTTTATCAATACTGTTTGATAATGGTAAATATAGTGCACTAGAGATTATGCCAAATGCAAATTACTCTAAAATTATTAAACATATTCACCACCTCCATCAACACTGAACCCTTGATTTTTAGCATTTAACTAGATTTTAATTTATCACAATAACGAGTGTTACATCCTCCATATATGTATGACAAACATTCAATAATCATCTACATAGGTGATTAATGTTTCTGACCAACAATCGTCTCATCTAGTCACAAAGCTACTGAGATCACAAATATCAGAATGTATTGACTCAAGAAGTTGTGTGCTCCTAGAGACCATACTAAATGATTTTCTAGTAATCATAATCTGAGCACAACTTTTATATTTGTCATATTTAATGAAGTGTCATTTGGCAGAGTTATGAGTTTTAACAAGAACAAACAATTTAATATATAGTTCATAGTGATTCTAAATTTCAAAACAACTTGGATGTTAAAGCTTTTGACTCAATAGCTTTTTAACTCCGTTTCCCCACAGTTTTGATAATTAGATCATATTTCCTCACAAACAATTGAATATATATTTCTCAAATCCTAGCCAATTATGCTAGGTTCAAGAACATAATTAGAACTATTATTATTAATTGTTTCATTTGTTAAACTCAACTTATACATGCGATTGACAATGTAAGCACATTATAAGAGCTAATACAAGATTACTCTATCACATTTTATAAAATTGTTCGCTTTTTCTAGTGATTCTAATAATGTCCACTTGCTCAAACAAATTGAGCTATATTTTTCTTTATTCGTTCTTCATCATCTTCGAAACACTAAACGAGATAATGACTCATATTTTATAATTAAATTTTGCACACACAGTACAATGAACGATAAAGAACAAAACGTAAATAATGGAGTCATATTCTGCATTACAGAATGCTCCTGTCTAAGTTACGGACATTTGTTATAGATTTTATACAATTTTTTTTTATTTAATTCGAGAAGCAACTATATAATCTCACACAAACTGCAAACAATGGGTTTGTCAAAATATCTATACACATAGTATGATAAAGCACTTAACAGCCCTAAAGATGCTAGTTTTCAAAGCGAGAATAACTATGATCTAAAACTCTCAATCATGTGATCAAACGCACAAACGTTAACACATTCATAACATAAAAATACTAAGAGGTTAAAGTAGATCATACCGACACTTCAAGTTAGAAGTGTTTTTCCAAATTCGATGGAGACGCCTGCGTAGTGCAGACTTATCATACCATGATGCAAATCCATCGTCTCCAATACACACAATTTGTAAGTAACTTTGGAGTTCCTACATTCATCAAATTGTTAAAGATTAGCCAATTAAACGACTTATTATCACTATCTAATTCACAACAATTTAATTGGAGATCCGAACTTTATAGTCAAGACCAAACAGTTTAACTTATCAATAATAGGTATTTGATTTTAGCACATAGCCAAAACATCTTTTAAACTTGTATTTAATTAAATAAATGATTAATATAGTCTTGAACTTAATCACTTAGCATCATAGTATCTCTATAATTCAAAACATAAACTTAAAGCGAGTGTTTTGAACTTCCGGCACATAATAAAATATTTGGCAAATGACATTAATGAGGTATAGGAAATTAAAGAACTTATCTTCAATTTTGATATAATCCAGTCCATTCACACTTGGATCTAGTTCGAGCAATATCACCATAACCTGAACTCCAAACACCAAAACAACAACCAATCAAAAATTGGATCTTTTGGATCTGAGATGATCCCCTCAACTGATCTCGATGGATGATCCCCTCAACATCCCTTCAACTGATCTGAGGCGACGCCAGAGTCTTGCGGCGACAGTGACCATTGACGTTGGTGCTTAGTGGCGGCGCCCAGAGGTGTCGGTTCGCGGTGGCACCCAGCGATGGCGTTCTGCGGTGGAGTCCAGCGGAGGAGCCCAACGATGTCTCCCAGCGACGGCGCCCAACGATGGCGCTCAGGACAGCGGCGATCGCGACAGTGGAGGACGCGACTGCGGCGCTCGCGACGGCGAACGGGAGCGTCAACGACTGCACCGACTTCGTCGAAGTCAGATCTGGAGTCGAGATCGACGACGGCATCAGCGGATGTGGATGACGACGTCGGAGGGCATGGGCAACGACGTCGGCGTCGGCGGGTAAGGACGATGTCAGTTTCGACGAACCCTCTCTCTCTCAATCACAATATTTTATTTCTATAATATCTTAAGATTGTTGATACTGATTTGGGGAAATTAGGGTTAGGGTTAATCTCTAGCCGCTTAAGATATTATACCCTGCTTATCAGTATTGGAATATCACAGAGCACTACCTCTAGACCAGCTTATAAAGAGATTAGACTGGGTTTAGGGTACTGGGCTTTTAGCCCACTCAACCCGTTCCAATAATTAATACATAACACGTGTAAACCCGTGTTGCCCCATAGAACAATATACACAATATTATCCTTGATGCTGTTTATTTCTGGGAGACGTGTGGATGCACCAGGTGTGAGTTCGGACTCAATTTATATTGAAGGAGAAAGCTGCTTGTCAGACGACCCTCGGAGTGACCTGGCGGCACCTGCGATGGGCTCGGAGTGAAGTGGATGCCTCGGCTCGGATCGGAGGGTTCGGATCCGAGGTTTTGTGTACCTGCAGACGGTCCTGAAACACCGGGGTTTATCCCGGTGGCGGATCCTCCGACGTTCTAGTCAGTCTCTGTGAGAGAGTAGCAATAACTAGGTGAATTTAAGTGGCAAAAGATTGGTTACCTGAAAAGGTGGGTGAGGGTCTAGTATTTATAGAGAATTCCAACCGGGTTTGGATCCGCTTGGGGGCCGGGTTTGAACCCGAAAGCCCATGGGCCTGACGTGGCAGAAGGCCCAGGGGGTTTAGGGCTGACGTGGCAGTACCAGGAGTGGTATAGGGCTGACACGGTAAAGCCCTTGGTGGTATTTGGAGCTGACATGGCAGATCATGGGGCCTCTGTGCTTCTGGGAGAATTTGGCGGCGTAGGGTGCGCCAAGTCATCTTCCTTCTACGCCAGGATGGTAGGACGACCTGGAGGGTTGTCGTGGATCGGAGGCCGAGGGCCATAGCCGCTCATCGGATACGAGGAGTTCAAATCTGTGGGGGTGAACTGGAGGTTCGGTGCCGACCCTGCAGTGGCTCGGTGCCGAACTAGACCGCTGTTTCCTGAGTGAGAGTTGTATTGGGCCCTGGTTGGGCTCCAAGCTATTTTTACCCTACCACACAAGCCCCCCACTCCTGCGGGGGTGCGGGAGCTAGCCGTGGAGGAGTGTTTACGGGTGTAAAAATGGGATGCCGACCCATAGGGTGATGGCGAGCCGTTGAGTCTTCCTGAGAAGACTACCCTGGTGCTAGACCTGACCACGAGCTGTCGAGGGATTACGAGCTAACAAGGGCGATGGCGAGCCGGTGTTTCTTCCTGAGAAGAAGGCCCTGGTGCACGACCGAACCTCGAGATGACGAGGGATTACGTGTCGGCAAGGGTGATGGCGAGCCGTTGTTTCTTCCTGAGAAGAGTACCCTGGTGCTCGACCGAACCTCGAGAAGACGAGGAATTATGTGTCGGCAAGGGTGATGGCGAGCCGGTGTTTCTTCCTGAGAAGAAGGCCCTGGTGCTCGACCGAACCTCGAGATGACGAGGGATTACGTGTCGGCAAGGGTGATGGCGAGCCGTTGTTTCTTCCTGAGAAGAGTACTCTGGTGCTCGACCGAACCTCGAGAAGACGAGGGATTATGTGTCGGCAAGGGTGATGGCGAGCCGGTGTTTCTTCCTGAGAAGAAGGCCCTGGTGCTCGACCGAACCTCGAGATGACAAGGGATTATGTGTCGGCAAGGGTGATGGTGAGCCGTTGTTTCTTCCTGAGAAGAGTACCCTGGTGCTCGACCGAACCTCGAGAAGACGAGGGATTATGTGTCGGCAAGGGTGATGGCGAGCCGGTGTTTCTTCCTGAGAAGAAGGCCCTGGTGCTCGACCGAACCTCGAGATGACGAGGGATTATGTGTCGGCAAGGGTGATGGCGAGCCGTTGTTTCTTCCTGAGAAGAGTACCCTGGTGCTCGACCGAACCTCGAGAAGACGAGGGATTATGTGTCGGCAAGGGTGATGGCGAGCCGGTGTTTCTTCCTGAGAAGAAGGCCCTGGTGCTCGACCGAACCTCGAGATGACGAGGGATTATGTGTCGGCAAGGGTGATGGCGAGCCGTTGTTTCTTCCTGAGAAGAGTACCCTGGTGCTCGACCGAACCTCGAGAAGACGAGGGATTATGTGTCGGCAAGGGTGATGGCGAGCCGGTGTTTCTTCCTGAGAAGAAGGCCCTGGTGCTCGACCGAACCTCGAGATGACGAGGGATTACGTGTCGGCAAGGGTGATGGCGAGCTGTTGTTTCCTCCTGAGAAGAGTACCCTGGTACTCGACCGAACCTCGAGAAGACGAGGGATTATGTGTCGGCAAGGGTGATGGCGAGCCGTTGTTTCCTCCTGAGAAGAAGGTTTGAGCAGCGTGGTCTGTCACCTTGGCGGAATATTGATAGCGCTTCCGGGATCCGTGCGATGTTCCAATCTTCTAGGGGCATTAAATGACGCCGCCTAATGAATGCAGGTGGCGCATGGGCTTCCGTCGATTGGCTTTCCCAACGTCATAAAGGCTGGTCCGTGGGGGAGGCTATAAATACCTCTCCCCCCCTAGCGGGTTTGATCACAGCAAGGGTGGTCCAATGGCCACCAGAGGTGTCTGCTTCGGTGGGCGTCTCTCTTCTGAAAAAATTTTGTAGCTCCAAGGGGCCTCGAATCGGTGGCGACTCTACCGTCCGGATCCTTTTTCGGGTCAGACGACCCTCATACGGTTGTTTGGCCCGAGAAAGATCAGGACGGGAGGGGTATCCACTGTGTTCGGGATCTGGGGCTGAAGAGCCTCGGGTATGCGGGTCGATCTTCTTTCTTGTTAGGGTTCTAGGTGATGGTGGCTTTCCTCCCACCCGGGATCAATTCGGGGTTTCGGCCGACGAGGCCTTAAGCCCCGAGCTGTTCGCGGGTGAGAGAGGAGCCGACCGAACTCTGGAGCCCGGGGCACAGGCGGTGGTGGCTTTCCTGCCACCCGGGAACAATTTGGGGTTTTCGGCTGCCGAGGCTGTAAGCCCCAAGTTGCTCGCAGGTGAGAGGGGAGCCGACCGAGCCCTGTAGCCCTAAATCTTTAAAAAGAAAATTTTTCCGCCGAGCACTTCATCCGACCCGACCCCTGTGTCTGGCTGCCAGCCTGGCACTGGATGACGTCAGCAGCCCACGTTTCGAGGACGTGGCGCGGTTTTCCAGGCGGCCGCTACACGTCAATCGGTGAACAGTAATTGCAGAAATCGAGGAGTCGTTTTTGCCCTCTATAAATGTTCCCCCCTCTCCCCCTATCGTCCACTTCTTACTCGCCTCTTTCTCTTTCTAAAAATCTCCCAACATTTCAGTCTTCGCCCCAGCCGTTCGCTGTACCAGGCTCGTTTTTCCGAAGCGACCCCAGGTTTATTGGTAAGTTTGTTTAGTTTAGGCTCAGATGGATAGGGCTCAGTATGGCTCGTCGGCGTCGACGTCTGGGGGGGACGTAAAACCCGCCTCCAGACCGACTTCATGGGAGGAGTCTGATCTCGAGGGGGAGTCTGTAGGCGACGATCAGCCAGTGTATGATGTGAAGCCGCTACGGTCTCGGAGGCTTTTTGTTGTGGAGAGTAGCGATTCTGAGGAGGGGGCGGTAGTTCCACCGAAGTTCAGATTCTAGGGCTGGTTTCTGAAGAGGAGGGGGGAGCTGAGGGGGCTCAGATAGGAGGTCAGGGCATGGGTTCGAGTTCCATGCCGACAGGTCTGGGGCGATTATCTTCCCCCTCCCCGGAACGAACCAAGAAGAAGAAGAGGGCTCCGAAGAAGAAGGGGTCGAGGATTGGGGGCTCGAGTCAGGCGCCTGTTAACTTGATGACAGGGTCGCCTGTACAGCCTAAGCCGTTCCGTCGGTACCCCGACGATCTTTCTGATAAGGAGGCGTGTGGGGTCCAACCGTCGTCGCCGAGCCGGAAGAGGGTGATAATGGATGCACTTCCGACCGTTCTGGAGGCAGGTAACTTGGAGGCTTTGCGGCTGGCGTACCATATAGGGTCCAGCTACGAGCTCATGTTGCCGAGTTCCACTCTTCGACCGACCGACCCCCTGCCGGATCGATATTGCGTCTTCTCCGTGGATGCCTTTATCTCCGGCCTGAGGCTGCCCGTTCACCCGTTCGTTCGTGAGGTGCTGAATTGGGCGTCCTTGGCGCCGATGCAGTATGGGCCCAACTCTTGGAAGCAGATCATCTGCTTCGTGCTGCTGTGCGAGGAGCAAAGGGTACCTCTACGGCTGAACGTCTTCCGAGCGATGTTGATGATCGGCTCGTCGGCTGAGGGTATCTACTACATTTCGCCCCAGGGCAAGGGGAAGGTTGTCCATGGTCATCCGGATTCCATCAAGGAGTGGAAGAAGAAGTATCTGGTGATCCGGAGTGAGGAACCTTGGGACATTCCCACTCGGTGGAACCACTCCAAGCCGAGCTATAAAACGCCGAAGCCGAGGGACCTGACCGCCGAGGAGTGGGGGTTTGTTGAGCGCCTCCGTTTGTCATATAGTATCGACTGGGCGAAGGTGACCGAGGGCCACTTGGCGAATGTCGGACTGAGCCCGGCCGATCTATGTATGTCGTTGTTTCTTTCTTTTTGGCTTTGTTGTTCCTCTGTGCTCATTGTCCTTACTGGATTTTTTTGCAGATATGGATCCTGAGTCGATCAAGGCGAAAAGGCTCGCCATGAAGAAGGAGGAGGCCGAGAAGAAGATGAAGACGAGGGGGTCGTCCCAGGGGGTTTCCGAGGCCCCTGTTCAGCCGAGGGCCAAAAGGACTCGCTCGGAGACGATCAAGGACGCGGCGGTTCAGGGCGGTCCGGACCAGGGCAAGGTCACCGATCTCGATAAGGGGAAGGGCACTCTGGCGGATCCGGAGATAGAGGAGAGGCTTCGGCGACCGTAGGTGCCGAGTTGGTCGATCCGCGAAGGAGACTGTTTGACCCGAGGGCGGCAAGCCATCGAGGTGGCGAGTAAGTTGGCGACCCCCCGGGATCGTTTGGAGATGAAGACCGAGACCCTGGATGAGGCGTATACTCGCCTCGCACAGGCCAATGTGCTGGTAAGTCTGTCAACCTCTCTTGTCCCGTGATTACGTTGTAGAGGAGGTTCCCTTAGTTGTGCTCGGTGACTACAGGCGACCGTGCAGGGGGCCCACGTGAGGGGCCTTTACGAGGCCGCTTTGAAGCGGGAGCGCGACCGGGCGGACAAGGCCGAGCAGGAGACGAAGGAGATGAAGATAGAGCTCGAAGGTTCTCAGAAGAGGGAGCAAGAGATGAAGACGGCCTTCGACAAGGAGAAGGACGAATGGGCAGAGAAGATGGCAGCTCAGGAGAAGGAGTTTGCCAAGGAGCGGAAAGAGCTGACAGAGACGGGTCAGCTCCTGGTGATCAAGGCTCAAGACGAGTGTTATGCGAAGGCACTCAGCCACGTGAGGCACTTCTACCCGACCCTTGATCTGTCCAATTTCGAGTATGACATGGAGGTTGAGGGGACACCGAAGACCCCTGGCGAAGAAGGGCCTGCTCTCGATCCGCCCGTCGACCCCCTCGTGGACCCGCCTGCCGATGCTGAGGTGGGAAAATAAGTTGTATAATTTTTGTTTTTCTATTTCCTTCCCTCGATTGTATTTGCCTTCCGCGGATTGGCCACCACATTTTTTGTAAGAAGCAACTCAATTTATAAAAAAGGATTTTTTGACCGGCCAAGTGTTTTGACTTCGGGTGTTTCCGATCCTTCTTGCTTATGTGTTTTGAGTTGGCTGGTTTTCTTGTAGGTTGCGGCTCCTCTTCCCGAGGTGGACCCCCGTCGTTCCGACGTGGCGTGGCTCCGGAGCAAAGTTGAGGCCCTGGAGGCCACGTTGGTTCGCTACCGAAAGGGGGCTCGTGACACTGATGCGGCCTTTAACTATTATCGGAATAAGTCGGAGGCCTTAAGTGAGGAGGCGAGCCGGCTGAGGAGGGCGATGGTGGACCGGGACCTCGGAGGTGTCGGACTTGGACATACCCTGTCGAACGCCTCAGTACAGAGGCCCTCTTCCGAGAGGCTACTTCGCGATGTCATAGTGGAGAAGGAGATGGAGATACACCGCTACAAGACGATGTTGGGCGTCTCGTCATCTTCCTCCGTGGGTCGGCGAGCGGAGGGGGTTCCTTCTGCGCTGCTCCTGCTGGAGCGCATGCGACCAGTGGACGCCCAGAGCTCCGTGGCTGGTGTATCGACCGTGGCTGAGCCCAAGGACCGCCATGATGAGGAGAGGGCTCCTAGCCGTTCGGTCAGAGTGGTCCCGCCCTTTGCTGGACCCGAGGGGCCCTAAGATGGTTTCTTCCTTTAGTTTGAGATGAGTGGAGTGGTCCTGTAATCGGTCTTTGTTTGTTTTCTCATAACCAAATAAAGGAGTATGAATAAAGAATTCTTTTCCTCCTTTGCTCTGTTAAGAAGTGCGGTGAAGGACGTCGGAGGCGTGGTTCGGATCCGTCGATCCGAGAGGGATCAACGCGGGGCCTTAGGGAGAGCCCTAGGCCCGAAGCTGGATTGGACCTACCGAGGTGCTGGGGATGATACCGGAGTGAGGACTCGGGTGCCGATCTGCCGAGTCATTTGAAGTTTGACAAAAAAGAGATTTCTCTCATACTAGATAGGGACGGTCATCGGAGCCGCCGTTTACACATGAAAGTTTACAAAGGGTTTTATATACATTAGCCAAGTTAGAACCTAGGTTCGCTCTTCCAGGAACTTCATTAGGTGCTCGGCGTTCCAGGGTCGGCTGATGAGCCGGCCGTCCATATCCGCCAGTCGGTACGTACCAGGGCGTACAGCCTCGACTACACGGTATGGGCCTTCCCAGTTGGGGGCCAATTTTCTCTTCTTGGTTGGATCAGAGACGGACAGTTTTCGTAGCACGAGGTCTCCCACCTTGATGTTAGTGGGGCAGACTTTCTTGTTGTAAAACTTCTCGATCCGTTGTTGGTAGATGCTTCTCCGGATTGAGGATTTCTCTCTGACTTCGGCGACGAGGTCCAGGTTGGCCCTTAAGCTTGATGAATTGCCAGCTTCGTCGAAGGCCATGATACGGGGAGAAGGTAGGCCGACCTCGACGGGGATGACCGCCTCCGTCCCGTAGGTCAAGGCGAACAGCGTCTCTTCCGTGGGGATCCTCTTGGTGGTTCGGTACGCCCACAGCACACTAGGCAGTTCTTCGACCCAAAGCCCTTTGGGGGAACTGTCGAGGCGCTTCTTGAGGCCGTCGAGGATTTGCCTGTTCGCGTTCTCTGCTTGGCCATTGGACTGAGGGTGGCAAATAGCGGAGAAACGTTGCTGGATACCGATGTCCGCGCAGAAAGTTTGGAAGTTCTGACCCTGGAATTGGGTTCCGTTGTTTGTAACGAGGATTCGGGGGATGCCGAACCGGCAAATGATGTTTCTCCAAAAGAATTGTTGTACTTGGCGCTCGGTGATGCTGGATAAAGGTTCGGCTTCAATCCATTTGGTGAAGTAGTCGATGGCGACTATCAGCAATTTCTTCTGTCCTACTGCCGGGGGGAAAGGCCCTACAAGGTCCATGCCCCACATGGCGAACGGCGTAGGGCTTGCCAGGGATCGGAGATTGGCTTGAGGAAGCCTTTTGATAGGGGAGAACCTTTGGCAGGGGCCGCACCTTTTGACTAAGTCTTGCGAGTCCTGGAGCATGGTCGGCCAATAGTACCCCTGATTCAGGGCCTTCCGAGCAAGTGTCCTGCTCCCCATGTGGCATCCGCCGATCCCCTCGTGTAGGTCTTTGAGGGCGTAGCTGGCCTCGCCGCTAGTAAGACAGCGGAGGTATGGTTTGCCGTCGGCCAAGGTGTATGAGCGTTTGAAGAGGATGTCATCAATCATGACAAATCTCTCAGCTCGGATTCTGATTCGTCTGGCCTCGGCTCTGTCTTCAGGGAGCTCGGCATTGATTAAGAATCTTCGGATGGGAGTGGTCCAGTCGTCTGGGCTGGTATCATCTTGCACACACATTGCCTCCGGCTCTGGGTCATTGATACTTGGCTTCAAGAGATTTCTATGAGCACTGTCTGATCGAGACCCTCGAAGGAGGAAGAGGCGAGTTTGGATAACGCGTCTGCTTGAGCGTTCTGTTCCCTGGGGACTCTGATAACCGTGGCAGAGCTGAAGGACGCCAGGAGTCGTCGGACTGCCGCCAAATACCTTATCATGCGATCATCGCGGGCCTCGTATTCTCCGGTGATCTGGTTGACCACGAGCTGAAAATCGCTGAAGGCCCAGATTTGCTTGGCTCCAGCTCGGTAGGCGAGGGTCAATCCGGCGATCATGGCCTCGTACTCTGCCTCGTTGTTGGAGGCCGGAAAGTTGAGGCGAAGGGAGTATTGAAGTAGGAATTGGTCGGGGCCATGAAGGATGATGCCTGCTCCGCTCCCGGTTTCGCATGATGAGCCGTCGACAATGATTTCCCAGGTCGGATCCGAGCCCTCGGTGCTGGGCTGCTCGGAGGCGGTGCATTCAGTTATAAATTCGGCGAGGGCCTGCCCTTTAATGGCCACCCTCAGATGATAGCTGATGTCAAACCGACTCAGCTCAATTGACCACTTGACTAAGCGGCTGGAGTTTTCGGGCTTGTGAAGGACAGTCTTTAGTGGTTGGTCTGTCAGTACTTGGACGGAGTGGGCCTGGAAGTAAGGACGGAGTTTCCGGGATGCCATGATTAAGGCATAGGCCACCTTCTCTATCTTTGCGTACCTTGTCTCGGCTGGGAGTAGTACTTTGCTCACATAATACAACGGCCTTTGGACTCCTTCCTCTTCTCGGACGAGGACAGCGCTGAGGGCGCTGTCCGAGGCCGACAGGTATAGCCAAAGCGGCTCGCCTGGCTCGGGTTTGCTGAGGAGAGGTAGGTTGGCGAGGTATTGCTTCAGTTGTTCGAAGGCTTCTTGTTGATGGGTACCCCACTCGAAGCCCCCTTTTCTGCGTAAGGCCTTGAAGAAGGGGAGAGACTTCTCCCCTGACTTGGAGAGGAAACGGCCGATTGCAGCCAACCGGCCCGTGAGCCTCTGAACCTCCTTGACATTCCGAGGGGGGGACATGTCCATAATGGCTTGGATTTTCTCGGGGTTTGCCTCAATGCCGCGTTGGCTGACGATGAACCCAAGGAATTTCCCAGTGGAGACGCCGAAAGCGCATTTAGCCGGGTTGAGCCTCATGTTATGATGTCGGAGGACACCGAAGGCCTCTTCGAGGTCGGCAACGTGGTCCGGTCCGACCCGGCTTTTGATGAGCATGTCGTCGACGTAGACTTCCACGTTACGGCCGATCAGGTCTTTGAAGATTCTATTGACGAGCCGTTGGTACGTGGCTCCGGCGTTTTTCAGCCCGAAGGACATAACGCGGTAACAATAAAGACCCTGGTCGGTGACGAACGAGGTTTTGGGGATGTCTGGTGGAAACATCCGGATCTGATTGTACCCTGAAAATGCGTCCATGAAGGACAGTAGTTCATGCCCCGAGATTGCGTCGATTAAAGCGTCGATGCGGGGGAGGGGGAAGGGATCTTTCGGACATGCTTTGTTAAGATCCGTGAAGTCGATGCAGATCCGCCAACCCCCCGTTGCTTTCTTTACCATAACAACATTGGCCAACCACTCAGGGTAGCTGACTTCCTGAATGAATCGAGCGGACAAGAGTTTGTCCACTTCTGTCTTCACAATTTGTTGCCTCTCCGGGGCGACTTTGCGTCTCTTTTGGACGACCGGCTTAGAGTCAGGGATGACGCTCAGCCGGTGCATAATCAAGTCTTCGGAGATCCTGGGCATGTCGGAGGGCTTCCAAGCGAAGAGATCAACGTTGCGACGGACGCAGGCGATGATGCCTGTTTTCAAGTCCCGGGTGAGCGAGCGGCTTACCCGGAACCACTTTGATTCATCCTCGGTGTTGAACAGGACCTCTTCTAGTTCGTCGACAGGCTCGGGGGCTGGGCCATCCCTCTCGGGTTCGAGTTCAGTGCCGTCGAGAGGGGATACACCCCCTCCGACGTCGGCTATATAGCACGACCGAGCGGCTTCGTGGCTACCTCGGACGATGCCGACCCCTTGGGGGGTGAAAAATTTGAGTTTCAGATGGTAGGTTGAAGGTACTGCTTGGAGGGAGTTCAGTCCGGGTCGGCCGAGAATGGCGTTGTACGCTGCCTTGATGTTGATAATCATGAAATCCATGGATTCGGTCCTCTTGACAGTAGCCGATCCTGCGGTGACGTCGAGGGTAACAATCCCTTCTGTTACGACAGGGGTGCCGGAGAATCCATGTAACGTGTGTCCGGCGGGCTTGAGCTTTCCACCGGGTAACTTGAGGCTCTCGAAGGTTTTGAGGAAGAGAATGTTAACTGAGCTACCGTTGTCAACGAGGATTCGGCGAACCTCACAGTTAGCCATGTGGAGGCTGATGACGAGGGCATCGTAGTGAGGTAGGTGAACGCCTTCGAGATCTTCTCCTGAGAAGGAGACTGGCCCTGGTTGTGGCTTGGACGAGTGGTTGTTTTGGACAGCATTCGCCTCTTGGATGAAGGTTTTTCGGGATGTATTTGACCCTCCTCCCCTCGGCCCCCCGTGGACACAGTGCAAGATGAATGGCGTTTCTGCGGTTCCCTCGGACCCGAAATCCTGACCATGGAGGTGGATCGAAGTAGGGTTCGGAGGCGAAAGTCTCCGGTTCCTATCATCTCACCGATCCCGTCGGCCTTCTCGGGTGAACTGTCGGAGGAACCCTCATGAGATGAGTTCCTCGATTTCATCTTTCAGGGCTCGGCATTGGTCGGTATCGTGCCCACGATCTCTGTGGAAGCGGCAGTAGAAGCGCTGATCTTGATTCCTGTTGTTATTAGGTCGGGGAGGTAGCCGGACGAGACTTTTGTCTTCGATTTCTAAGAGGATGGCGGATACGCTATGTGTCAAGGGAGTGTACCTCTCGAAGCGGGGGACCGGTGGGACTTTCTTCGTGGGACCCGCGTCCCTCGGAGCCTTCCTTGACGGTTTGACTTCTTCGGCCTTTCGTTTTCCCTTCCCGGTGGCCTCCCTAGCATCTTCGGGGCTAAGGGCCTCTTCCGCCCTAATGTATTTCTCAACCCTGTTGAGGAGGTCGGGAAAGTCGACGGGGGGTCTCTTCGCCAGAGAAGCTTTCAGCTGTCCATGACGGACGTTGTGCCGAAAGGCCGCAGAGGCGACGTCTGGATCAAGAGAGGAGACCGACCTCGCCTCCGTGGTAAATCTCCGGACGAACACTCTGAGGGACTCTCCCTCTATCTGTCTGAGCCCAAGTAAAGAGGCGCTGGTCCTTTTCGCCTTCCGGCTGGTGATGAAGTGGGCAAGAAAATTGTCTTCTAGTTGGTCGAAGGAGTAAATAGAGCCGGGGGTGAGTTTTGAGTACCATTCACGAGCTGGACCCCGAAGTGTGGCGGGGAAGGTCCGGCATAGTAGGGGATCCGAGGCGCTGTGAATCATCATGAGGGCTTTGAAACCCTCCATGTGATCAGCGGGATCTCCCTCGCCGTCGTAGGTCTCGAATTGAGGTGGTCGGAAATTCCTGGGTATTTTCGCTTGGAGGATGGGGGCGGAGAAGGGAGGACGGGCAGGTCTATCCCCCTGAGCCACTCGTTGGTCGCCGTCTCCTATATGATCGAGGCGGTCTTCCATTTCTTGGAGGCGCCTTAGGAGTATGCCGTCGTCTTCTGGCTGGATAGTTGACGTGCGCGACATGCTGGCCTCGGTATTTGACCCAGTTTGGGAGTGGAGGGTTTCCTCCCTGGGGGCCCGTCGGAGGGCCCCGAGAATTTCTCTCCGGAAGTCTTGGAACTCCTTGTGAGTGACGGGGGCTCCCTCGACCCTGTTTGGTCGGTCTGAAGGCTGCCTTCCGATGCGGCTGAGTGCTGACCTCCGTACCTCGGGTGGCGATCTCGGATGGTTCGGGGCCGGGTTGGAAGCGGCCCTTCCCCTGCTGCGGCTAACCTGTCGGTTGACGATTACTCCCCGGAGGTCGGGCTGGTCTAGGCGGGCGACGCTCCTTTGGGATCCCTGATGGGGAGCCCTGTGTTTTGAAGTATGTGGACCGGCGTTAGCAATTGGGGGGGCGAGTCCCGTCGGTTGACGGAGGAAGCAGCCCCCTTGCCCTTCGAGGTCATGAGAGTTCGGCTGTCGAGGTGCCTTGATGGTCGTGCTTGGGTCGGCCTCTGAAGCAAAGTTCCCACAGACGGCGCCAACCTGATGTTGTTTATTTCTGGGAGACGTGTGGATGCACCAGGTGTGAGTTCGGACTCAATTTATATTGAAGGAGAAAGCTGCTTGTCAGACGACCCTCGGAGTGACCTGGCGGCACCTGCGATGGGCTCGGAGTGAAGTGGATGCCTCGGCTCGGATCAGAGGGTTCGGATCCGAGGTCTTGTGTACCTGCAGACGGTCCTGAAACACAGGGATTTATCCCGGTGGCGGACCCTCCGACGATCTAGTCAGTCTCTGTGAGAGAGTAGCAATAACTAGGTGAATTTAAGTGGCAAAAGATTGGTTACCTGAAAAGGTGGGTGAGGGTCTAGTATTTATAGAGAATTCCAACCGGGTTTGGATCCGCTTGGGGGCCGGGTTTGAACCCGAAAGCCCATGGGCCTGACGTGGCAGAAGGCCCAGGGGGTTTAGGGCTGACGTGGCAGTACCAGGAGTGGTATAGGGCTGACACGGTAAAGCCCTTGGTGGTATTTGGAGCTGACATGGCAGATCATGGGGCCTCTGTGCTTCTGGGAGAATCTGGCGGCGTAGGGTGCGCCAAGTCATCTTCCTTCTATGCCAGGATGGTAGGACGGCCTGGAGGGCTGTCGTGGATCGGAGGCCGAGGGCCATAGCCGCTCATCGGATACGAGGAGTTCAAATCTGTGGGGGTGAACTGGAGGTTCGGTGCCGACCCTGCAGTGGCTCGGTGCCGAACTAGACCGCTGTTTCCTGAGTGAGTTGTATTGGGCCCTGGTTGGGCCCCAAGCTATTTTTACCTTACCACAATCCTATTATATTGAGAATATACATATACATCCAACATGGGCATCCTCGGAATCGTTACTAAATCAGTAGTTCTGATTCTGATTATAATAGTGAAGTTTCCAACAATAATTTAATGGAGACATTTACTGGCTGATGTGCATGTAAAATTAAAGCAGCTCTGCCACACTTAGTATAATATTTTACTAGTTCCTCTTACAAGAAAACACTTGAAAAGATACTCAACTGCTAGTCAAATACATATAGAAACTCACGCTCTTGCATTCATGCTCGCTCTTGCATTCATGCTCACGTCAAACTACACGCACGCCTCTCTTTATGGTCACTCTCTCTCGTAGTCAGTAGGCTTTTACTGGTATCAGATACACAAATCCAGCGTTCTACTATAGGGACTAGGCACTTTTTAACTGTCCATCATCGGATTTACTACTTTCATGTTCTGGGTGTTGCATTGCGTTGTATCATTTCTTCCAATGACAATACTAGATGATTTTTTTTTCCGGAAGTACTATGTGAAAATTTCTTTTACCTTCGCAATTTCATTGAATCTTCAATGTAATTTACTTTGTGAGCCATCTTGAAGTGAAATGAAGCTGACTAACTAGTTCCATTAATCAAACCTCCACCAGAGTGCTTCAGTTTTCATACTACATAGATCAAGTTAATTTAATTTCCTAATTGTTACAGACCCTAACAATCCTACAAGATTTACTGCATTCAGCTCAAATAAAACATAGTTCAACAATTATAGTTTATTTGTTGACCAAAACTAGTGACTATTCAAGGCCTCATGAAATATCATTCACCGCAAGTTGGTAATAACAACGGATGAACTGAACATGCTCAGTGAGCAAGCAAATCACAACTAACATTCGGTATTTTGTAATTTCCGAAAGTGTAGGTATATTAAGTTGAAGCATCAAACTCTTTCCTTTTTGGTTCCATATGCATCTAAGGATAAAATGGATGAATAAATGTAACTTTGGACAACCTTATCCAAAATATTCAAGAGAATGAGACTATGCCCAATGCAGCGAACATCTGATACAATTGAGAAGTGAAACACCACTATATTGCTTGTTGTAGGAAGAACCATAACTCCCACCAATATAAGAATGTAATATGAGTACACAAAAGCCTACAAACTCTTGCTATTAAGCCATAATAACACAAGTGCAGTGTGCCAATTAACGATTCAAGTCATATATAGGTTCTAATGTACCACATGCCTAAGGCAGAAATTCAGTTTCGTACTTTGGTCACTAAGCAATATCAAAACCGAAAAATGTGTATATGGATTTACCTATAAGAAATAATCACTATAGTACTACTTCTTATGTGTAACTCGTGCAAATGAGAATTTGAAGCCTATAGGTACAACAGTGTCAAAAGTCTCGAGATATATCTAGCTTGGCCACTGTAATTCAGCTTATTCTTAAGAATTTTCTTCAATTTTCTCTTTTAAGTCAGTTAGGAAATGAGAAACTGATTGTATATATTAGAAACACATCAAATACATTGAGGACAACAATCTCATATACATAGGCAAAGTCTATGATAACTTACAATTTAGGCCCTCAACAATCCCAATATTACATTCAACACCCTCTTTCATGTTAAGTTTTGTGAGAAATTAACAATTGGGAAATTAGGGTTTATCTCTAAATCTAAGTTGCTTGAGATATTCACCCTAGGTATCAAAATTGGAATACCTAAACTGCTATCACAAGCTAGTATTTATTCCTAAATACTGGTTTGGGTATCGGGTTATAAGCCCACAAACCCGCGTTCCAATATCCAATCAATTGTACGTTCATTACACGTGTTACACATATGCACGTGCTAATTTATATAGAGAGAATTTACCAATATATCCAACAATCTCCTCCTATATTCTCAATATATAAAGTACAGGATTATCTCATCAGATCAGTATACAATTGACTGACTGATAGCAGTCCATAAAGGAAAAGCATCATAAAGGTATAGTTTCATAAGAACCAATAGAATTATAAAACTGAATAGTTCAATCAAGACTAAACCAATATAATTAAATAGTTCCAAACCATATCCAATTCAGAATAGTTCACATAGACTAAACCAACTGGAATAATCTGTCATAGTTTCAAAATCAAACAAAGCAAATAAACTTCAAGAACAAAATATGAGTTTTAAGCTCATGAACACAAGAGTCTTAAACTCAACAGAAGTTTTACCATGCAAGTGACTAATTTATTCTCGAAAGAAATAAACTGAAATTCTATCATTGCATACTGCTTTATGTTTACTCCTCCATTTTGAGCAAATCATTATTTTTGAAAACTATATTGACAAATTCAACTCCTCCATCTTTGCTAGCTTATAGAAAACAAGAATATCAAGAGACACATCTCTAAGAATTCCAACAAATTTCACATAGTATCTAGTTCCACAAAAGAACTTAGTACAATTCATAATTAGCTTAGCAAAAATGTAACGCAAGCATCACAATCAAGTATCTTTAATAAGTAAAGTACATGAACTTTATAGTTTCTACACAAGAACCATACTATGTTTCATATTGGAATGAAAAGACTGCCGTTTCAATCATGGTTTAACATTGAATCATCAAAATTGGAATGAAACATGTATCCATAAAAGACATATCATCAAAATTGGAATGATATTTAGGACAATTTAATCATCGGAAACACATCGACAAGTTTTCATGTTTTGTATTGGAATAATATGATTATTCTAAGTAAATTTCCTAGATATATAATACCATCAAAATTGGAATGAAATTATATATTTGTGGAATTTATGTCGAATCATCAAAATTATCTAAAACATGTCAACTGCCTAAAATTGATGCTTAAGTTTGAACTTCTCTATGGCTCCAATTGAATTCTAAATTTCAAAACAACTTGGATGTTAAAGCTTTTTACTCAATAGCTTTTAACTCCACTTTCTCCCACAGTTTTGATAATTAGATCACTTTCAAGTCTCTTAGCAAGAGCATTAGCCATATTTATCGCAATTGCACTTTATCTATGAGAAAGTTCAACTAGGCTTCTTTCAGCCTTAATGTACTCCTCTTACTATTATAGAGTGAGTTATGAGCTACAGTGCATCGTAGCTTGATAGTCGCATAACAGAATTAGAGAGTTACTTAAACTTCTTAATGGATAATTAGCAACAATTTCTTCAATCCACTCAGCCTTTTCCCCTGCAGAGGATTACACATAGAGGTCTGATTTCATGGATGATAGCACAGTGCCTGTTTGCTTTTATTTCCATAACATTTCTGTTTCTCCTAGTGTAAACACATATCTACTAGTTATCGACTTTCACTAAATTCTGAGCATCATAATGCATCAGATTAGTCATTCATTCGAAGAATGACTAGAGTAGCACAAAGCAAACTCTTGAATACCACTCAGATATCTCATTAGCCTCTTAAGGGCACTCAAATGTGTATGGGATTATTAGTGAATCTGTAAATCATATCTACCTCAAAGGCTCTGTCTATTCTAGTGCAGATCTTTGTATACATGAGACTGTCAATTTCTTCCTTTAGAATGATCTACATGTCTCATAGTTGCACCATCATTAGGTGTCAATCTTTTATCATAATCATAAGGTGTTTCAAAACACACTTTCAATCACTATATCCCCACTTTTGAAACACATTTTGATTTGATGAGTTTGACTAAGAGTTATCCCTTGCCAACTGAAAACTCACCCTTATACCTATGGTGTCCACAGTACCTAGGTTTTCATGTTGAATTCTTTGGATAGCACAATTTTAACTTCATTTGTGATAGAGAGGTCACTTCCAAGAACATGCATATCAACAGAACAAGTAAATAGTAGCCACTATATTTGACACACCACAAAGTTGAAGGCACTGATCTGAATTACTTGATTCATATACTAGGCTCTTTCAAAAATTTGTCAAATTATTTATTCGTTGGCTATACATGTTTTAAGAACATACAATGATTTTACTATATTGTAAATCTTGTTCACTAGACATATTAGTTCAAAACTTTCCAGTACAAAACTGTTCAGTACAAAACATCAAGTACAAAGCCTTTTAATTATCCTTTATGAATGACAAAATTTTCAATAAATGTAAGGGTAAGAAGAATACTTATTGTAGCAATATGACAAACATGTGAGTAGACATCAAATAAATCTACCCCATTTTTCTCAGTCAATCTGTTAGCTACTAAAAAGCATTAAAATTGCTACTGAACAATCAAAATTAAGTTTCTTCTACAAAACCCCACTTACTTACTATAGTTTTAGCCCCTTTCGGCAGATCAACTAAATTTAAGTATTATTGTATGACACAGAATCATCTCAATGTCTACTAAAGACTCTTCTTAGCTCATTTGTCATTCAGGTTTTCAAGTGTCAGTAAGGCTAGTTCTTGATTCCAACTGTGAATCATTGACCATGTCTGTAGGACTAGATTATTTCATACATTTATCTTTAATGAACATATCCTCAAAGAATTTTACAAGTCTAGATTCTTCTAACACAAATTAGATAGACTCAACATCTGTCCACAGAGCTACATTCTGCACTTTCTAAGCACACACATATTTGTTGTAGGTCCTACTTTAGGCCTTCTAGGGTCATGTACTCTAACAAAAGTATCACAACACACATTTTCTCTTTAACAAAACTGTTTGTGTTTTCATACCATGATTTACAAGGTGTATTCAATTTAGAGTGTAGTAACACATTAGAGATATGATTAATAATACAACATCACTCATAATTACACAGGACAAACAACAGTCAATAATATAGAATTCAACATTTCACCAAGTGTTTGATTCTAACTTTTATCAATACTGTTTGACTGTTGTAAGTAGAGTGCACTAGAGATTATGCCCAATGCAAACTTCTCTGAAGTTGTTAAAACATATTCACTACCTCTATCAAGTCTGAACCCTTGATTTTTAGCATTTAACTATAATTTTTAATTCATTAAGAATAACAAGTGCTTCATTCTTCATATATATGACAGACTTATATTGATCATCTACAAAAGAGATTAAATACTTCTGACCAACAATCGTCTCATCTAGTCACAAAGCTACAAATATCAGAATGTATTGACTCAAGAAGTTGTGTGCTCCTAGAGACCATACTAAATGATTTTCTAGTGATTATAATCTGAGCACAACTTTCATATTTGTCATATTTTAATGGAGTGTCATTTAGTAGGGTTATGAGTTTTAACAAGAACAAACAATTTAATATACAGTTCATAGTGATTTTAAATTTCAAAACAACTTTGATGTTAAAGTTTTGACTCAATAGCTTTTAACTCCATTTCCCTACAGTTTTGATAATTAGATCACATTTTCTCACAAACAATTGAATATATAGTTCTCAAATCTTAGCCAATTATGCTATGTTCAAAAACACAATTAGAACTATTATTATTAATTGTCTCATTTGTTAAACTCAACTTATACATACGATTGACAATATATGCACTTTATAAGAGTTAATACAAAATTACTATATCCCATTTTACAAAAATTATTTGTTTTCTCTAATGGTTCTAACAATGTCCACTTGCTCAAACACATTGAGTGAAGAGTTCTTTCCTTTATTCGTTCTTCATCATCTTCATAACGCTAAATGAGATAATGATTAACACATTATAATTCAACTTTGCACACACAGTACAATGAACGAGAAGGAACAAAACGTAACTAGTAGAGTCATATTCTACATTAAGAGATGCTCTCTCATAAGTTACAGACATTTGTTATACATCTTATACAATTTTATTTTATTTTAAATTTTAGAGAAGTAAAAGTGTAATCTCATACAAACTGCAAACAATGGATTTGTCAAAATATCTATACACAGTATGATAAAACATTTAACAATCCTAAACATACTAGTTTTCCAAAGCGAGAATAACTATGATCTAAAACCTTCAATCATATGATCAAACGCACAAAATGTTAACACATTCATCACATGAAAGTACTAAGCAAGATTAGAGTAGATCATACCGACACTTCAAGTTAGAAGTGTTTTCCAAATTCCATGGAGAAACCTGCGTGGTGCAGACTTATTCAACCGTGATGCGTATCCATCATCTCCAACATACACAATTTGTAGGCAACATTAAAGAACCTACATTCATCAAATTGTTAAAGATCAGCCAATTAAAAAAATTATTAGCACTATCTAATTCACAACAATTTTATTGGAGATCCAAATTTTATAGTCAACATACAGTTTAACTTATCAAAATAGATATCTTGTTTTAGCACATAGCCAAAACAACTGTTCAACTTGTATTTAATTAAACAAATGATTAATACACTCTTGAACTTAACCACTTAGCATCACAGTAATTCTATAATTCAAAACATAAACTTAAAACGAATGTTTTTTTTTTGAACTTCCAACACATAGCAAAATATCTAACAAAAATATAATATGAGGAAAGTAAAGAACTAATCTTTCACCGTCTATTTCCCTTCAATTCATTAGACTCATGTCTGTTGGGAACAAATCCAAACAACAAACCATTCTGCGCCAAAGAGACCCAGCATCGAACACCTTGTGTGCGTTTAAACAGATCAGTGGAATTGCAGCCGTTGGTGGTGTCACCAAAGGAATGAACATGAAACCCATGAAGACCAGGAGTGAGCCCAGTAATCTTGCCCTTCACTTGGGTGTACCCAGTTACCGGATCTTGAATGAAATGAAGAGAGCCCTTGACGGTGCTGTTGCCGTCACCGCCAACGATGAGCGCCACCCCCTTCAAGCTGCCGCTTGCCGCCATTAATTCTTTGTCTTCTTCTTCAATTAGGGTTCCAACACAGATCTTGAAGAAGAGGGGTCGGAGTCGGAGTCGGTGCCTGAGATGCGGCTGCCGTCGACAGCGATCGGGAAGAGGTGGTGTTCGGCGCCTAACGACCTCGCGACGCGATCGACTTCGTGGGTCGCGCTTCGACCTTGCGTCAGATCGGCGAGCGATTGGCTTGGCTTCGCGATGCAGTCGACAGAGGAGGAGGAGATGGGCTGCGATCGAACCGACGGGGGTCGTCGATGGTCAGCGACGGTGCTCCTTAGGGTTTCGTCGAGATCCGAACGGCCTGCGATTGTAGCCGACGAGATCCAACAAAGGTTCGTTTTCCCTTTTGATTAATCTCACAAAATTGATTAACATATCTCAAGATTGTTAGGTTTTGTGAGAAATTAACAATTGGAAAATTAGGGTTTATCTCTAGATCTAAGTTGCTTGAGATATTCACCCTAGGTATCAAAATTGGAATACCTAGACTGCTATCACAAGCCAGTATTTATTCCTAAATACTAGTTTGGGTATCGGGTTATAAGCCCACAAACCCGCGTTCCAATATCCAATCAATTGTACGTTCATTACACGTGTTACACATATGCACGTGCTATATTTATATAGAGAGAATATACCAATATATCCAACATTTCAAACTAAAGATGGATCAACCAACATGAGTTTAGATAGACATGAACCAAACCAACTGAGCTAAAAGCTACCGATCAGACCTAAAGATGCAAAATCTTGAATCCAAGCAACCAAGCATTGCTCCGCTCCACCTTGTCGAGCCTACCAGCTTCCAATTTCCGCTTCTTCGCCATCGATTTGGGGATTGGAGGATGAAACCCAAGAAAATTGAATTTGAAATAGAAAGTGAGGGACGAGGACGAAGGAGTAGCATTGGGCTGCTGCCGTAGAACTTGCCCAGGCCCAGAGCTACTACCATGGTAGAGAGTTGAGATTTATTATTTTTTTTTTAGGGGAGGAGGGGGGTGGTTGGATCTGGATTTCGTTCCGATCTGGATTTGGGAGAAAGATTTGGGGAGGATTTGGATATGGATATTATTTTGGATTTGGATCTAGATTTGGAATTTTTTAAAAAAGTAATGCTACATCCACTACCAATTTCACTACATTTCTCTTCACTACCTTAGGTGGCACACTCCAATAGGTAGGGGAAGATAGAGTAGGTGGGGGAACTCTCCAATAGGAGTATGCCACCTAAGGTAGTGAAGAGAATGGTAGTGAAATTGGTAGTGGCTGAAGCATTACTTTTTTTAATGGCTGCAGATCTAGGGTTTAGGGAAAAGAGGATCAATGCTCATGCTCTGATATCAAGTTAGAAGGTGAGAAACTGATTGTATTGATTAGAAATACAATAAATATATAGAGGGTATTAGCCTCATATATATAGGCAAAGCCTATGTCAACTTACAATCCCAATAATCCCAATATTACACTCATACATAATACACTCAACAAAAACCAAATGTAAAGGATAAAAAGGGCTAGTTTACAATTTCCAAGCAAAGGAGTCATGACCTTGTAAATTATTACATCTCGATCATCCTCTAGAATTGTAGTGGTTCCTGGTTCAATTTGGGGACAAAAGATGCAAGCGCCTCTAGTGTCTACTGACACACCTCTTAGCGTGCAAGCAAAATGTCAGGTGTTGGAGTTCCACTAACACCAATCCCTTATTATAGCATCTACACTCGTTGCAACCATGGATATTTTGGCATTTGACAAATGGGTTTTGAAGGAGCAGATTGTAGTTGTTGAAGCCAATTTTTTGCTTTAAAAAAAACATCGACAGACAAAAGACGGAAGACGAAAGACGAAGAAGATCTTTCATCTGTCATATATTTTTTATCAAAAGAAAAAGGTTCATCCGTCAATTTTTATTTTTAAAAAAATGGTTCGTTGTTTTATTTTATTTTATTTTATTAAAAGGTAACGGACGAAAGATTCGTTGATATTTAAAATAAAAGAAAACCATCAGACGAAAGATCTGCTATAAAATAGCTTTGGCCATTTGCGCTGCCAAATTTGACAGCGTACTATTCCTCTCCAACCAAAAAATTGGGTATATGACAAACTACTGCAGCCGCTCATTTGTCATTTTTGCCAATTTTTTGGGTAAATGGCAAAATAGTGTAGATGCTCTTATCTTATGGGATGAGAATGTGTCCACGTGTCTACAGCCTAGTATACTATAACAATTCCTTCAACTCAAAACTAACATAATGTAACTATAAGGGGGTTAATGTAAATATTCCCCCTTCACCTTCCTCCTCTTTTCTTTTTCCACCTGAACCGTACCCATTGTCACGGGACGACTTCTTTTCCTCAAGTCAGGCCGTGTGCCACCTAGCTTACTCCTTAGATCGAGGGCTAAGTCAGGCAAATTGAGGGTTAAGAAGGCAGAGGATTGAAGAGAAGTGAGTAAAGTAAGATGGAAGAGAATTTATTCTTCAAAGAGAACTTTACAAGAGTAGCTTGGATTGCTTTTCCTTGGATCTCCTTGGATTGTCTTGGATGGTTGGAGCAAATGAGGCTCCTCCCTATTTATAGTGCTAGGATGATCCTTCTCCTCCCCAAGGGAAGGTTCTAGAGTACAAAGTTCTACTATGTACAAGAGTTTACTAGAATACTCTATAACTATGTACATTGTTCCACAAAGGTTCTAGTTCACACTAGAACGTGCCACATTGTCCTAGAGAACTCTAGGACATTCTTGATCCTTCCGGGGTATTCTGTAGTGTTCCGGACTCCCCTTGAACAATCTGGATGCCTCTAGAACTTGTCCGTGACACCCTCCCCCACCTAAGCTCTTGACGTCCTCGTCAAGCCTTAGACTTGAATTCTTCAATCTTGTCGCGGAACTGCCATAGATCTTGTTCTCGCTTCAAACTAGACTCGCTCTCGGGTTGACCCTTCCACCGCACATAGTACTCGGTCCAGTTAGGCGTGCCCCTCTTGCGAACAACTCGATCGGCTAGGATCTCATCGACTTCCTTATCATATGAAACCACGTTTGCTGGTGGGGCTCGATGAGATTCGTTCCTCCTTGGGTCCTCCTCGTCCCTACTATAAGGTTTGAGAAGGCTAACATGGAAGACTGGGTGGATCTTCAGGTGCGACGGCAAAGCTACCTTGTAGGATCTCGTGCCAACTTTTTCCACTACCTGGTACGGTCCTTCATATCTTCGTGTCAAGCCTTTGTGGACTTGGCGCGTAGACTTGAACATCTTTTGGGGTAACTTCACCATCACCTCGTCACCGACAATGAATTCCCTTGGCTGCCTTTTCACATCGGCCCATTTCTTCATCCGTTTGGCCGCTTTGGTCAAGTAGCTTCGGGCAATTTCTATCTCCTCATT
The DNA here is from genome assembly GCA_017893485.1 of Hemerocallis citrina. Taxonomy (NCBI): domain Eukaryota; kingdom Viridiplantae; phylum Streptophyta; class Magnoliopsida; order Asparagales; family Asphodelaceae; genus Hemerocallis; species Hemerocallis citrina. Next base: position 402,264,395 of record CM030359.1, on the reverse strand, counting down.
CCACCCTTTTGCAAACTTGTAAGCTGGCGGGCTTGAACCAGTGTACCCCTTTGCTAGCTCTTGCGGTGTCATCGGTTGTTGTCCAGTTACTAGTTCAAAGGGACTCCTTCCCGTAGCCTCGCTCTTCTGCAGGTTGTATGAAAACTGGGCCACGTCGAGCAACTTAGTCCAATCCCGCTGGTTGGCACTCACATAGTGCCGAAGGTATATCTCCAACAGATGGTTCACCCTCTCTGTCTGGCCATCGGTTTGAGGATGAAAACTTGTGGAGAAGTGGAGATCCGAGCCCATCAACTTGAAGAGTTCTCTCAAAAACTTGCTCGTGAAGCGTGGATCTCGATCACTTATAATGGTCCGAGGAAGTCCCCAATACTTAGCCACATGTTTGAAGAATAACCTTCCTGCTTCCTCGGCCGTGCAATCTCTCGGGGCTGGGATAAAGGTTCCATACTTAGAGAACCGATCCACTACAACCATTATGGAACCGCATCCCTCCGACAAAGGCAACGCTGAGATGAAGTCCATGGATGTACTTTCCCATGGAAGCTCCGGTACGGGTAGGGGTTCCAACAATCCAGCGGGCTTATCTTGCTCCACCTTGTCTTGTTGGCATATAAGACAAGTCTTCACATACGCTTCCATATCATCCCTCATGCTAGGCCAATAATAGGACCGCTCCACTAGTGCCCGTGTACGGTGCGTGCCTGGATGTCCAGCCCATCTTGAATCATGACATTCTTTCAAGACTTCCCTCCTCAAGTTGTCCCACTTGGGAACATAGAGACGATCACCAACTGTGAGGAGAAGTCCATCCTCCATCCAAAATTTGCGTGTCTTGCCCTCCTTAGCCATATTCACCATATTAACGGCTAAGGGGTCATGACTCAATCCCTTCTTGATTCGTTTGGCAAGGTCGCACTCGACTTGGGAGATGGTCGCGAGCTCCGCCTTGCGACTTAATGCATCGGCTACCACGTTGGTCTTGCCCAGCTTATACTCCATCACATAGTCAAACTCGGCCAAGAAGTCTTGCCAACATGCTTGTTTGGGGCTTAGCTTCTTCTGGTTTTGGAAGTAGCTCGTAGCCACATTGTCAGTCTTGATCATAAACTGACTCCCCAACAAGTAATGCCTCCATACCCGAAGACAATGGATGATAGCCGTCATCTCCTTGTCGTGCACCGGGTACCTCCGTTCCGTCTCATTTAACTTCCGACTCTCATAGGCCACTGGGTGATCTTCCTGCATGAGTACCCCTCCTATCGCAAAGTCGGATGCATCAGTGTGTACCTCGAACGGCTTCGAATAATCTGGCAGCCTCAGAACTGGTTCCTCCATGATGGCCTTCTTTAAATCCTCAAAGGCTGCCCGGCAGTCATCCGTCCATTCCCACACAACTTTCTTCTTGAGTAGGTTGGTGAGTGGTGTGGCTTTAGCCGAGTATCCGAGAATGAACCGCCTATAATAATTTACAAGGCCTAAGAAAGACCGTAGCTCAGTCACGTTCTTGGGCGGTTCCCATTCTGCAATGGCATGCACCTTGGATCCATCCATATAAATCTTCCCTCCAGCTATCTTGTGCCCTAAGAACATCACATCCTGCTGGGCAAAGGAGCATTTCTCTGGCTTGACGTAGAGTTCATTCTCCCTTAGTGCTTGGAAGACTTGTCGTAGGTGCTCAACATGCTCCTCCAACGTGTCTGAATACACCACGATGTCATCCAGATACACTACCACGAACTTGTCCAGGAACGGATGGAAGATATTGTTCATGAGGGTGCAGAAGGTTGCAGGTGCATTGGTTAGACCAAAGGGCATCACCAAGAACTCAAACGACCCATGCCTTGTCACACAAGTCGTCTTAGCTTCATCCCCTTCGGCTATGCGTACCTGCCAATAGCCCGACCTCAAATCCAACTTTGAAAACCATCGCGCCTTACCAAGTCGGTCGAAGAGATCGGCAACCAACGGTATAGGATACTTGTTCTTCACCGTGATCTTGTTGAGTGCCCGGTAGTCTATACACATCCGTAGACTTCCATCATGCTTCTTTTGGAACAACACCGGGGCACCATAGGGAGCTTTGGAGGGCCTAATGAGTCCAGCATCGAGCAACTCCTTTAATTGCTTCCTCAATTCTTCCAACTCGGGCGGAGCCATCCGGTAAGGTCCCATGGCTGGGGGTCTTGCACCCTGTTCAAGCTCTATCACGTGATCCACTTCCCGTCTCGGAGGTAACTTCTTCGGCAACTCCGGTGGCATCACATCCTTGAACTCTGCCAACACTTCCTTCACTCCGGTCGACACACCCATTTCTGTTGGAACATCTGACTCCTTCAAGACAGCTAGATAAGTGGTCTCCCCCTTCTTGAGACCTCTTTTGAGTTGCATGGCAGATAAGCTTCTTGACTCCATCTTCCCTCTCTCCAAAGGTACTATGTGTATAGTAGATCTCTTTGCAATGCACATGGTTGAGTCTTTCTCAAACGATAAGGGACGTACCTTGTCCATAAACTCCATGCCCAAAACCATGCGGTGGTCATCCATGGGGACAACCGTTAAGTCAATAGTGCCTTCCCATCCTCCAAGCTGGATAGATACTCCACGAGCTACTCCAAGGATGGGTTGAGATGATGAGTTGACGGCCTTCACCCAACCCAATTCCTTGGCGTACTTGATTCCTAACTTAGCAGCCTCTTCTTCAGCAATGAAGTTATGAGATGCACCTGTGTCCACTAGCGCCTTGGTGGATCCTCCATTCACCTTGGCCTCCACGAACATGAGACCACTGACCTTGGTCTCGTTTTCCTTGGACACCTTCACCTTCTCATCCTTGGCCTTAAGAGAGTTAAGAAGACGCATGGAACCAACGTGCATTCCCTCCTCCGCTTGACAAGCCATAGCATTAAGGGCCTTCCGTTTCGGGCAGTCTCGAATATAGTGCGGCCCGCTACACAAGTAACATTCCGGCTCCTTCTTCTTGCTCCCTCCCTCATTGAGCTTGTCCCTTTTGAACGGCTTGTCATACTTCTTATCTTGCTTCACAAACTTGTGGGGAACTTGTGGGGCTTGTCCCCTACACTCTTTTTCTTATTGCCGCCGAAGTCTTTCTTGAACTCCACAAGGTCCTCCGCCACGGCTATAGCTTCGTCTACGTCTTTGACGTTCCTCCTCTTGAGTTCTAAGTTAGCCCAAGATTGTAGTCCGTCCAAGAAGTAGAAAAGCTTATCTTCCTTGTTCAGATCTGGTAACTCTAGCATCAAGGATGTGAATTCGGCAACATACTCCTTGATACTCCCGTAATGCCTCAGTCCACGTAGCCTTTTCATAGCTGCATCTTTGGCATTTTGGGGACAAAATTGCCTCTTGAGTTGTTGTTTGAACTCGTCCCAAGTATCCACTGTGGATAGCCCCTTGGCTATGTCACCATGCTTCCTTCTCCACCATAATGCTGCATTTTCTTTCAAGTAAAGGATGGCTGTATCCACTTTGGGTTGATCGTCCTTAATTCCTACAGCATTGAAGTAGCATTCCAGGGACCAACAGAATTCATCGAGTTCTTTGGGATCGCACTTACCTCCATACTTCAAGGGTTCCGGCGCCTTAGTGCGTGGCGTCTCCCTTGCAATAGTCCCACCTACTATTGCTGCCTTGCACAACTTCACCTCCTCTCCTTGGGTGTTAAACGCCTCTTGAAGCTGCGCTATCTCTGCCTTGAACTCGGCCTTTAGGGTGTTGAGGACACCAAGAATCTCCTCCCTTAGGCCACCAACATCCTCTCTGACACCGTCCATGGTGTCGTCCATGGCATCCATCCTTTCAATGGACTCCCCCATGGAAATCTCCACCTTAGCCAATCTCGCCTCGAAGCTGGCCAAGACATCCATCGACTGCTCCCTCGCATTCTTGCTCTTGTTCTTCTTGGCATTTGTCTCCGCTCTTCCCCTATCACCAACTACCTCCACGTTGGTGGTGACATCACTCACATTTCCCTCGCGTCCAGCCATAATCTCTGCCAAACGAAACCTTGGCTCTGATACCACGTGTCACGGGATGACTTCTTTTCCTCAAGTCAGGTCGTGTGCCACCTAGCTTACTCCTTAGATCGAGGGCTAAGTCAGGCAAATTGAGGGTTAAGAAGGCAGAGGATTGAAGAGAAGTGAGTAAAGTAAGATGGAAGAGAATTTATTCTTCAAAGAGAACTTTACAAGAGTAGCTTGGATTGCTTTTCCTTGGATCTCCTTGGATTGTCTTGGATGGTTGGAGCAAATGAGGCTCCTCCCTATTTATAGTGCTAGGATGATCCTTCTCCTCCCCAAGGGAAGGTTCTAGAGTACAAAGTTCTACTATGTACAAGAGTTTACTAGAATACTCTATAACTATGTACATTGTTCCACAAAGGTTCTAGTTCACACTAGAACGTGCCACATTGTCCTAGAGAACTCTAGGACGTTCTTGATCCTTCCGGGGTATTCTATAGTGTTCCGGACTCCCCTTGAACAATCTGGATGCCTCTAGAACTTGTCCGTGACACCATCCTGCCAATCCTTTTACTTTTACAATGGAAACCAGCAAAGTTTCGATCTAAAACCCTAAATATAAATTGAAAAAAGAAAAAGAAAAATCTAAATGGCATTGATGTTTATACCTCGGAATCTTGGATTCGGTGGCAATGGAATCTTTCCCTTTTGGGTCTTCTTCCGTTTATGCTCTCTTCTCACAGTACTTCATTCTCAACCGCTTCAAACAATGACACGACAATGGAATGTGAAAGAAAATCCAAAAATCTATATGCTCAAAGTCCAAAAACTTAGTAAGTTGTTCCCTAAAACTTAAATAAGTTGAGCAATTTCATTATTGCACACTTGCACTATTTTGTTGTTACTTATGCAAATAGCACCTTTGATCTTGCATAATTTAATTCTAATTAAGAATCCATACACGTGCATTTGCAAGTTAAAAAGATGTGACTTTGCGTTGTTGATCGGCTGTAGGGTTATTACTACTAGTATAATGTACGTGCGGTGCACGTTTAAAAAAGTAAACTCATCAAATTAAATGAATATATATCGAATAAAAAAAATAGTTTATATTTGAATGTTTTGATTTAGCTACACGTGCGGTGCACATTTATATTTGTTAAATACAATTTAGACGTGTATTATACGTGTTTATATAGTTACAAAGTTAGGGTTTGTTTGTTAGAGCATCCACAGTGGTTTGCTAAATACTCAAAATTTAGAAATCCATTTAGAAAACCGACGTGCAGTGGTTTGCTAAAAACTCAAAAGGTAGAATAGGAATGTACAGTAAGTTGCTAAAGTTAGAAGTCTGGATAGAAGATTGCGAAATATAGAAGACGGATGATGATACTCCGTTTATGGCCTTGGACGGATGAAGATCATCCGTTCTTTATTTTCTTTGATTTAAAAAAAAAAAAGTTAAAACTGAGCAAACGGATGAAGATGATCCGTTTGGCTCAGTTTCTGACTTTTTTTTATTATTTTTTTAGTTCTTTTTGATTTTTTTATAATATAAAACCCAAAAAAAATTCAAAAAAAAAGGCAAAACCATCCAAACGGATGATGATCATCCGTTTGGAATGGTTTGACTTTTTTTGTTGATTTTTTTTTTATTTTAAAAATCACCGATAAGTATTATAAAAATAAAAATAAAATAAAAAAAACTAAAAAGGATGATGTTCATCCGTCTACTTAAATTTTAGAATTTTGACTACTGCAGCGAACTACTCCGATTGCTATTGCTAAATGCTATTTTTAGCAATGAGAATAGCAAACGACTGTGGATGCTCTTATAAACCCCAACTCTCCCATTAAAATAATAGAGATTAGCATCCATAGTCGTGATAGTTAAAAAATGCAGAAATGGTTAAATGCATATAGCAATTTATCATTTCTCTACAGTCGTCGAAAGCTATATTTTACCATTTAAATTTAAAATAATCTAAATCGGAGAACGGACGGTGCTTCACATTGCGTCGGAGAAAAAAAAATAATTTAAAAGGTGAGACGAAAGTTCCGTCGAAGGGAAAAAAAAATTAAAAAAGGGTCAGACGGCACATGAAGTGCCGTTCAACCAAAAAGCATATAAAAGCATATAGCTATATGCATTTAATACTAGTTTACTTGTTTTTTATTTGTTTTTTAATTAGAAAAAATCCTTTTTTTTGGAGTGTCCGACGATTAAATTTTTTTTTTTTTTTTTTTTTTTTTTTTTTTTTTTGTGCGACGGCACTTCGAGTTCCGTCCTTCATATATGCATAATTCTTACATCGATTCTCATATATAGCTGGCTACTGTAGCGATATATGCAAATTATGCATATTTGGCCAACGACTACAGCGTTATTTTTGATCAAATATGCATATTATGCATATTTACCTAACGACTACAAATGCTCTAATTGAGCTAAACGAGCAGAACACAATCCGAGCCTGGTTTAACTCATTTATATAAAAGTCATGTTCATGTTAGGAATTGTGGCCTCAAATATACGTAGGCACAGGGTACTTAAAGTTGGAGAAGAAGAGGAGAAGACAAAGAAGCAAGAGAAGACAAGCAGCAAGTAGAAGAAGAGAAGTCTGGAGGGTTGCACTCGACCGGCTAGGGGTACGGTCGACCGACCCAGTCAACTAAGAGTTCTTCGAGTGTAGGTGTCCAACAGAGGAAGGGACAGTCGACCGGTCTAGGAGATGCGGTCGACTGGTCAGCCCTCGGGTCTGGATTCACACGATGCGGTCGACAGGCTTGGGGTGCGGTCGACCGAAACCAACGCTGATTGTTCTTTTGGGCTTACGGGAGAAAGACCCAATTTGCTGTATTTGTGTTTATCTTTTAGAGTTTGTTTGGGGGCTATATATATAGCCGTAAACTCTAGGGTTTAGTATGTCGTGATCATTATTCAACTTCAAGAGAGATTGTGCCGAGTGTTTCAAAGATGAGAGAGAGAGATTGAGAGTTGTAATCTCTTTTTGTAATCTTTGTATTTCTTTGGGAATAAGAAGTATTGGTTATCTCTGCATATTGGTTGTGTTCTTGTGAGATCCATATATTGTGGTGACTTGTTCTTGGTTCATCTATTTCTTGGGAGTTTCTATTGCTTGTGGTGCACTTCCGCTATTAGCACTATGAGTTGTGGGAGTAGATTTCTCCGACAAGTGGTATCAGAGCAGTTGGTTTGAGATGGTCGATAACAAGATGAAGATCGAGAGATTCGATGGGAGTGACTTCGCGATGTGGAAGATTCAGATGATAGCATATCTTCGTCAGAAAGATCTTGATGGTCCGTTGTTTGATGAGAAGCCGGTAGGTGCAGACAAGGATGCGAAGGTCTTGACGGAATGGAATCGTTTGGATCAGAAGGCGCTGGGGCAGATTCAGTTGGGGCTGAGTAGGAAGACGTTATTTCATATCTCGAAGGCAAAGACCACAAAGGAGGCTATGGAGATTCTCACGGATATGTATGAGAAACCGTCGGCATCTAATCAAATTCTTCATCTGAAGAAATTGGTTAATGTAAAGTTGAAGGAAGGGGTTTCAGTAGTAGAGCATGTGAACAATTACTGTATGGTTTACAACTAGATAGAAGTTGCAGGTTTGAAGTTTTCAGAGAGGGGACAGTCATTGTTACTTTTATCTACTTTACCTGTTAGTTATGGTAAGGTGGAACAGACTATTACAGGCACTATGACAGATTCGACGACTCTATAGGATGTGGTGAGTAGCATTCTGAACGAGGATGTGAGAAGGATGAGAAACGGGGAATATCCATCATCATCTTCTAGAGATTCCTCCATGTACGTTGAGAAGAGACGTGGGAGATCTAAGAGCAGTCGAAGAAGAAAGGATCAGAGTAGTTCATCTAAGAGTGAGTCTGATGACAGCGATGGAGGACATGGGCCTGAGTACTGGTATTGTCACAAGAAGGGTCACATGATGCGCAGTTGCAAGGCTTATATGAAGAAGAAGCAGGAGAAACCGAAGAGAGATACTCCAAAGGAAGCTCAAGTGGGGCTTTTTTAGAATCTATGCTTATGAGCTTGGGAAGAGTTGGGCACTCAAGATTGGTGTATTGATTCGGAAACTTCTTTTCATTGCACTCCGAGAAGAGAGATATTTGATGACTACGAGGAGGGTTCTTTTGGAGATGTGATCGTGGAGAATGATCACCGGTGTCCTGTACGTGGGGTTGGTACTGTTCACGTGAACACCATTGATGATCAAAGTGTTGTCTTGCGGAAGACAAGGCATGTTCCAAACTTGAAGGAAAATCTTTTCTCGATTGGAAGGCTAGACAAAGAGGGGTTTTCTACTACAGTTGGTAGTGGGGAGTGGTGCATAGCTGCAAGTTCAAGGGTGGTTGCAAAGGGAAGCATGAGGGAACGCTGTATTTGCTTAGAGACGTGAGGGGCATTTCTCCTGTAGTTGACTCTCAGCCGGAATCGAGTAGTAGGTTGTGTGGGGTGCAACTGAGTTCTTTCAGTTGTGGAGGGGGGTTACAAATTTATTGGGAGCTGCTGGCCATGGAAGTGATCCTAGTGGGCAAGACGTTACTGCGGAGATGGTACTTTGCGAATTGGCAGTCGAAGCTTCAAGTCGCTCTTGTGTGATAGAGAGTACTGGTATCGATATGCGAGGTGATGTCGATGAGGGTAACCGAATTGGGACTGTAGGAGTTGAACAGTCTGCGGAGTTTGTGAAGGTGTCGTCCGCAGAGGTTTCTAGTGCGGATGGTGCATTGAGAGGCTTTGAACCATGTCTAGTGTTGATGGAGATCTTGCGAGGTGGAGAGTCTCATAACATGAAATTCGACACGGAAGGTTGTTTCTCCGGTATTTGTGCTCTATGCGATTGGTGGAGCACATCCTTCTGAGGGGTGGTTGGTGCACTCCACGTGGTGGAGTGGCGGAGGTGGTCTTTATGAGAGTGAGGAGTACTTGGGTCTTCCATGAAAGTGGGAGATGGTAAAGATAATGCGAGGAAAGATTGCAATAACTTTGAAGCATGATGTATTTGGTCCAAGTAGGAGATTGTTAGGAATTGTGGTCTCAAATACACATAGGCACAGGGTACTTGAAATTGGAGAAGAAGAGGAGAAGACAAAGAAGTAAGGGAAGACAAGCAGCAAGTAGAAGAAGAGAAGTCTGGAGGATTGCGTTCGACCGGCTAGGGGTACGGTCGACCGACCCAGTCGACTGGAAGTTCTTCGAGTGTAGGCGTCCAAAAGAGGAGGGGACAGTCGATCGGTCTGGGAGATGCGGTCGACTAGTCAGCCCTCGGGTCTGGATTCGCACGATGCGGTCGACCGGCTTGGGGTGCAGTCGACCGACACCGACGCTGATTGTTCTTTTGGGCTTACGGGAGAAAGACCCAATTTGCTATATTTGTATTTATCTTTTAAGGTTTGTTTGGGGGCTATATATATAGCCGTAAACTCTAGGGTTTAGTATGCTGTGATCATTATTCAACTTCAAGAGAGATTGTGCCGAGTGTTTCAAAGGTGAGCGAGAGAGACTGAGAGTTGTAATATCTTTTTGTAATCTTTGTATTTCTTTGGGAATAAGAAGTATTGGTTATCCCTGCATATTGGTTGTGTTCTTGTGAGATTCATATATTGTGGTGACTTGTTCTTGGTTCATCTATTTCTTGAGAGTTTCTATTACTTATGGTGTACTTCCGCTATTAGTACTACGAGTTGTGGGAGTAGATTTCTCCGACAGTTCAGGCTTGACTCGAGCTCATTAAGTTGTAGGCTAATTGGTTCATGCTTGGCTCATGTAGAAGTAAGATGCGTTTATTCATTGAGTATTTAAAGCTCAACTCGTTTGAGCTACTAAGCTTCAATTAAAGCTTGTATTGATCTTTGTTTAGGGCTTGCATGAACTTGTTTTGAAGCTCTAAGAGCATCCACTGTCGTTTTCTAAAAACCCAAAAAATGGAAATCGATTTAGAAAACACGCTTACAGTCGTTTGCTAAAAACCCAAATATTAGAATAAGAGTAAACAGTGCATCCCTAAATTTAGGAACCGCTTTAGCGAAATGCTAAATATAGAAGACGGACGAAGATCATCCATTTGAGAATTTTATTCGAACTAACGGATGAGGTAGCTTCGTCTGTTGTTAAATTTTGAAAAAAAAAACAGATGAGAGACGGATGAAGGAGTACTGTCTCTCATCGATTTATAATTTCTGATAAATGAAATTAATTAAATATGTGGGTGAGAGACGGATGAAGTTCATCCGTCCCTCAACTTCACTTTACAAATTGTTTGTAGCGAATTGAAACATTTACCCCTAAATGAATAATATCCACCCCAAACTTAGGAGGGTCATTTCCGTCACTGCGCCAACACCGTTAAAATTTTTTTTTTCTTAACATGAAAACAATCTGGATTGTTTTCTTTATTTTTTAAATTGTTTTCACCGACAAAAAAAATAAAAAATTTAAGCAACAGACGGATCAACAACCTCCGTCCAATTCAATTCAGATAAAAACAATAAAAAATTCACTAACGGAGGATGAAGCTTCGTCCATTCATTTTTTAATTTAAAAAAAAAAACGAAATAGCGTTAGACGGAGGAACAAGATTCATCCAATTCATTTGTGGGTTGGATTTTAGAAATAACAATAACATCGGGCTCCTTTCTAAAAACTAAACCCTTTAAGCTAAATATGGAAAACTTAGACAAAATGATAGTGGACGCTCTAAACAAGCTCAAACAAGCCATAAACAAAAGCTTTTAGGCTCTGACATTGCTTTGGAGAGCTCAAAAGTTCTTTTAGGTGTTTGAAATTGCTTAGAGGCCTAAAAATGGGTTGGGTTAAAAATCAGGTGTTTGAATTTTTTTTTTTGAAACTTTTCGTTTGAGATTTTCAAAATCTTTAATTATTTTCTCTCCAAAATTCCACCACATTAATTTAAGGCTTTGAGCTTCTAAAAAAACTCTTATTTAAAGAGAGGTCAAAGGTTCGAATCTAGAATATGTCGTAATGTTACTAAATAAAAATAAAAAAGATTATTTTTAAACCTAAACCACACCAAAATATCAAAATATATAATTTGGTTATGAAATAGAGAAGAAAAAAGTATTTTCATATCTTATTTTCTCCCAATAAATAATTCAGGTTCGTTTACTTCTTCCTCCCACATTCCTCCCATTGTCATTTTGTTCTTCATCGCAAAATGAGTAGAGGGAAAAAATTCTCTCTCCTTCTGTCTCCCTTATTGTCCTTTTTTCTCCGTCCTTACTTTTTAGGACTCGATTCTCCACCTTCCTAGCCTTAGAATCAGAATTTTCTTTTGCATCGTTTTCAATGAATCCATGGATTCGGATCATTGGACTTATAGAAAAATTAATTCTTATATTTATGTAATTAATTAGAAATATTAAAATTGATAAAGAAGTGCTTAAGAAAATTTTAATTCTTTAACATTATAGTTCTTTTACCACAGGTTTTTTAAATTTTAATAACCTAACAATAGATTTCTAAAAAAAATCACCAAAAAGTTTTGTCATTCGGACATCAATTTTTTAACTGATTTTGCCAAACAGTTCTGATTACTGAAAACGCTTTCAGTTTACTATATTTTTAGCCCACAACACAATTGGCCAGAGTAATACTAAACGGAGCCTTAGTCCAAGTCCAAAGCAAGCTTCGCTTAAGCTCATTAATTTGGAGCTTGGTTATGGTCACAATGAACAAGTGAAGCATAAAATTTTGGATTGAGCTCACTTTTGCAAGAGCTTTTATCGTGTGGAGGCCGAGCGAGTTTCGAGTTCACAAGCTTTGCTTATAAGCCCCAGTTGCCCTACTGGCTGTGTGGACAAATATAATTCAAACATTAGATTCTAGATTGGTTGAAATGAAAACTAATACAACGGACTCCGTGGCCCAATGGATAAGGCGCTGGTCTACGAAACCAGAGATTCTGGGTTCGATCCCCAGCGGAGTCGATTTTTTTATATTTTTCCTTTCATTATTCAATTACCCATGTCTCTTCCTCGTCATCTTTTAATTCCCTTTTAACCCCCCATCTACACAACCTTTTTTTAAATATCATTTGTATTCTTATAAAAGCTAATTAATTCAAATTATTTTAAAACAAATATTGAATAATTTTAATATTGATTAGTAATTTTTCATTATACTAAAATTTTATTCCATGGCACAAACAGATTAAATATATATATGGTTGTTTATTTTATCCTGATTTTCTAATTTATATAATATAAATTATAAATTAGGCTCATTTTAAAGCTTTTGATAGCGATGGCAACCGGGCTGGATTGACCAGCGACCTGCCCACTCTAACCAGCCGCAATTAAGCGGCTCGGGTCCGGGTCGAACCTGCAGGTCGATCCGGGTTGCCAAATTTATAAACCTAACTTGCTCGTCCCGACCCACGAACCCGTTGACCAAGTCAAACCTATCAACCAACCCGCGGGTTTCGATCAGTTGAATTTTTGCATTTAACCCATGGGTTTAACCCGTTTTGATTTTTTTGATTTTTGTTGCTGTTTATTTTTTTTTAATACTTTTTTTTGCTACAATATATATATATATATATATATATATATATATATATAGGGAAATGATTCAGTGAGAACTTTTTTGGTGAGAACCATGTGAGAACTTTTGTTTGGGACATTAGTTGAAAGATCTGAACCGTTCATTTTGATCTACACGACTCAATTAGTCTATGAATGAGAAATCAAGTCATTTGAAATTCGATTGCCCATGCATTGAAGTATTACAAATTGTGTGGCTGAAAAATCGTTATTTTTTATAGTGACATGATGCATGGACAAATGAATATCAAATGACTTGATTTTATATTTCTTGACTAATTTAGTTATGTTAAACAATGTGAACGGTTCGGATTATCCATAGGATGGATAGGCGTGGAGTTCTCACGAAGCTTACCGTGAGAACGGTTCTCACCGGATCGCTACCCAATATATATATACTGTAAAATATATTTTAAAATTTTATAGAAATGAGTCTGAACATTAAAATTAATGGATTACTACTCACTACTCATTTAGACAACCTCCACCCTAGCTATTTATAGCCAACCCCACATTCTCACTTCTCTCATCTCACCAATGTAGAACAAAAAAAATTTAGAATTTAAAATCCATATATATTTAGTCCCACTGGTGAGATGGGAGAATTGAGGATGTGAAGTTGGCAATAAATAACTAGAGTGGGTTGGACTAATTGAGTAGTGGGTAGTGAGCAATTAATTTTGTTGTTCACACCCATTTACCGTAAAAGATGCTTAATTTCTTATCAATACTAGTAATTTACACGTGGGATGTGATGCACGTCTTAATAAATATAGTGTTTTTAAAATAAAAATTTAGACATTGTGAGGGTTTGAATCTAAGACCTACTTTTATTATTCAATTACCCATGTCTCCTCCTCGTCATCTTTTAATTCCCTTTTAACCCCCCATCTGCACAACCTTTTTTTAAATATCATTTGTATTCTTTTAAAAGCCTAAACTAGTTAACTAAAATTAACATTAATTAATTCTAATTATTTTAAAACAAATATTAAATAATTTTAATATTGATTAGTAATTATTCATTATACTAAAATTTTATTCTATGGCACAAACAGATTAAATATATATATGGTTGTTTATTTTATTCTGATTTTCGTGTGTTATACACATTGATAGATTTACAAATGACAACTCATCTTCTCCCATTATAATATTACTAGTAATTTTCATGTGCGATGCACGTTTTGATAAAAAGTTGGAGTTAAACGCGTGATACATGTAAATCGGTAGTAATCAGCACTTGTGATGAATGCCTTAAATTTTAAAAAAAATTGGAGTTGAACGGGCACTGCACGTAACTTTTTAAATTTTTTGAAGGAAAAACCTTGAATGTACGTACGGTAATGTGTTATGAAATAGATTTGGAATTGCACGTGCGACGTACGTATTTGTTTTGTGACAAAAAAATTAAAAAACTATTTGTTTGGTGAAAGAAAAAAGTTCTATTTACACGCGTGTGCACGTGTTAATAAATAGATTTAGAGTTGCACGTGCAACGTATGTGTTACATTTGTGACAAAAAAATATTAAAAATTATTTGTTTGATTACAAACTTAAAGTGACAAAGTGACAAACTCTCCCATTAATAGTAGTAGATTATTAGATATTAGAGATACAGAGATATATGGATAAGTGGCTGGGATTAAATCATAATATAAAAGATCAACGGTTCATATCGCCTGTCAGTAGATTTATTCTTGCTTTTATAATAGAAAAAGATGTATCTCAATCTTTTATATATATATATATATATATATATATATATATATATATATATATGAAAAAATTATATATCTCAACTATTTTAGTGGGAGAGTTTGTCACCAATCAAACACGTGCATTGTAACCAAATAAACACATATACTGTACGTACATAACTAACATAAAGGAGGTCTAAAGTTCAATGTCCGAGAAGGTGAAATTTTTTTCTTTTAAAAAAAATTATATTTATAAAGACGTACATCACACGTATAAATTACTAGTATATATGTATATACGCTTCTAAATTTCAGGTTATAAGATAGTTTGGATGAAAGGCTTATATATGAAAAAAGAAGATAAATCATGGATATACCTAAGCAACATAAGAAAGATTCTGATATAAAATGCAACAGTAACAAACCTCATCTTTGTACCTCTTATACGCACATCCATATATATAGTTTGAAATTTTGAATCCTATTCAAACCTGCTAGCTGTTAATGTTCCAAAACTCTGTGAATCTTTCTGAAATGGACTGTTGGATATATAAATATAATCTCAATATAATAGAATAATAGTGTATAATGTTCTATGGGGTAACACGTGTTTTCACGTATTATCTGTTAACTGTTGGATCGGGTTGATTTGGGCTTGAAACCCAGTATCTAAACCCAGTTTCATTCCTTATATACTGGTCTATATATAGTGCTATGTGATATTCTAATTAATAATAAGAAGAATATAATATCTTAAGAAATAGGGATATTAACCCTAACCCTAATTTCATTGTTATTGTCTTTCATAATCTCTAAGATGGACTTCTTCAACCTTCTTCCGGACCATCTCCTGCCTTCCATCCTCTCCTTCCTCCCTCTCACCGACGCCGCGAGAACGAGCCTTCTCTCTCGTCGGTGGGGCCGCCAATGGGCTGACTACTGGTCTCACATGACCGACTTCGACCTCGATCTGGACCTCCTATTCCCTAGAAACTTCCAAAAACAGGCCGAACTCGTCGATACCATCATCTCCTCCCCTCGTCGAACAATCCGCAAATTTGAAATCTCCGGATTAAGCGACTATGGATGGCACAGGCGCATTGGTCCTCGACACCTGGTGCTGTGGGCCCAAAACTTAGTTGAAAAAGGTGTCAATGAGCTAAGCCTGCTCAACACAGGAGTTTGGTACCCTGCACCAAATTGTCTGCTCTCTTCAAAATCACTTACAGCCCTGCGACTGTCGTTCTGTAGTTTAGACCCTGGAGGCACTTCCATTGTTTCCTGTACAAACCTGAAGTATCTGGAACTAGATTTCGTTACGTTATCCGCAAATCTAGTCACAGAAATAGTATCTACATGCAAGAAACTAGAGTTTCTGGGCCTTGATTACTGCGATCCGCACCAACTAGTACTCACCAGTCAGAGCCTGATAAAATTGCATTTAATGGAATCTTACTGTTACATCGATGTAAATGCCCCGAACCTGGAGGAACTGGATTTACAAGTTATGGCAGATTTTCATCGTGTTTACGTTCCGAAAGTGAGGAAGTGCACCTTCAGGCGACAACAGCGGATGAGAGAGTGCAACGAGTCGCTTACTCAGAAACTGACCGATGTTGTTACGGCAATTGGGAGCTGTGTGTACCTTCAGCTGGGAGGTGCATTGTTACAGGTGAGTTTTAAGTCCATTATTTCTTCTCAGTACGGCAGGAAAGTAACACATTCTTACCGAAATATAAAACCCTTGATTAGTACGTAGTAAAAAATAAGGCTGCAATGTATATATCATGCTATTTTGTTTGGTATTTGGATCCAATTGTTGTTTCAGTTTCAGTTTGGTGAAACCTTTGAAGATATACTTCCTCTATTTATTTTTTAACGTCATTTACCTGTTTGTTATTTCCAGTTGTTGTCCTTGTGCACCAGCTCTTGGCAGTCTAAGATTAGATTTCCGGCCCTCAAGAAACTCTGCATAACCCTTTGTTCTAGTGATTGGAGGCAAACTTCTGCTTTTAACGCGTTTCTCCAAAGTTGTCCTCAGTTGCAGGAACTCAGCTTTGATGTAAGGAAGCCATCTTCTTAATCGTAAGCTTATTTTCCAAAAAATAAATTAAAAAAATCATTACTTTCTATGATAAATAACCTTAATCTTACTAATTTTGTCAGCTAGTAATTGAATATGATTCATTAAAAGATTCATCTGTAAATGGAGAACCCTTTCACTGTCCTAGTCAGTACCTGGATCAAGTTGAACTCATCGGTTTCAGAGGGAACAAATATGAAATGAGCATACTGAAGTTTATTCAGGCAAAAGGAGTTTTCAAAACTGAACCAGAAGAAGAATGCAACGGTGTGACATTTCTGGAGAAGCGAAATCACAGAGTTTTATTTAAGCTGGGTTCAACACTTGGTAGATTTTCTCACCTTTGATTGAAAATGGAAAGGTTGGTTTCCGGATTCTCATTTTGATTTCATATGAAAGTTTTGTACTTGTGTCCTGAGATTTGTATGGATTTAGGATTCCTGTTCATATGTGATGTGGTTCTTTTCTTTATAAGAAGTTTAAACGAGTCATGCATAGTGGAAAATTTTCTATTGTTTTTGTGTCGCTGCTGGGCGGAATCCTTTTGAGCCATATTTGAAAACATAGTTAAGATAACTTGCAGGTATCTTCCTTAACTTTATAAAACCACAATTATCATAACACTTGGGAGATTTGCTCACCTTTGATTGAAAATGAAAAGGTTGGTTTCTGGATTCTCATTTTGATTTCATAGGAAAGTTTTGTACATGTGTCATGAGATTTGTATGGATTTAGGATTTCTTTTTTTATGTGATGTGGTTCTTTTTGGCGTCATGATCAACACCACTTCAGAATTTTGTTCTTAAAGACAAGAGTAAATAATCATAACACAGATGAATACAAAAATTTATGTGGGAAACATAAATGGGAAAAACCACACGTTGAGCTTGAACCTCGGAGGGGCTTTACTATGTTGGAATCAACAAAATAGTACAAAACATACAATGGACCCGATTACATCCACTTCCAATGTACATAACTTACATACACCCACATCCAACAACAACTCAATGCAAGAGTTCCTCCAAATAAGAAAGAGAAAGTCTTCTTCACTCACACTCTCTATACTTTCAAGAGAATAAGTGAACATAACACTCATTTAGATCTAGAAGAACTTGGGGGACTTTCTTAATTCTCCTCAACAAGTATTTTGTTTATTTATAGGATTGAGTGAACTCTTAAGTTCTTATCATCATCTTCCGCATTCATGAATGCATAAGAGCTTTTGGGAATCCATATATATAGTCAAAGAGTCAAAACCCCTGGTTCATGAATGGATCTCTCTTGGATCTCCATGCTCTCAGAATGTGAACATGCATGGTACTTTGAATGATCATAACTTCTTCAATATAGCTCCAATTTGTGTGATTCAAAGATTGGCATGCACCTGGTATAACTCGCTTCAACTTCCATGTTGAAGAATGAGCCTAATGAGTTTGTAGCATGCTCGAAACATCCATCAAAAAGTGATACTTGTCACAGAAAATTGTAGCTTGACTTAGTTGGAAATTGAGCCAACCACCAACAATCTCCACCTTGGCGAGATATCCAGCTCACCTTCACACACCTCTGGTGGCTAGGTACATTTCTCAACTAACAAATCTTCATATTTAGCAAGCCCATGCAGTGATTGAACTTTTTTGCCGTAATTGGTTTAGTGAGGAAGTCGGATGCATCCTCATCCGTGTGAACTTTCTTCACCTTGGCTTCTCCCGAATTGATCCAATCTTGAATCCGATGATTGTTGACTTCAATGTGTTTAGTACTTGCATGAAACACCCGATTCTTTGCAAGATGAATTGCACTTTGACTTTCACAGAGCTTTACTGTAAACCCATTTCATTTGCCAATCCTTTGAGCCATATAACATCAGTTAATGCCATATACTCTGCCTCTGTAGCAGACAAAGCACTAATAAATTGGAACATAGATCTCTAGCATACCAGTCTTCCATCACAAGTGAAAATGTAGCCTATAATAGAATGCCGCCTATCCAAATCTCCCGCATGATCAGAGTCAACGAAACTGGTGATGTACGGCTCTTCGTATTGTCTTTCAAACATAATTCCCTTGTTTCTTGTGCCCTTCACATACATGAGAATCCACTTAAGAACTTGCTAATGCTCTTTACCTAGATTTAACATAAATTTTGACACCACGCTCATAGCTTGTGCGAGATCCGATTTTGTGCACACCATCGCGTCCATTAAGCACCTAACTGTGGTAGCATTCAAAATCATCTTTATTTCTTCAACTTCGGCTTCAGTAGACGAATTTTTCTTTGCACTCAAGATGAAGTGTGAAGGCAATGGAGTAGACATGAACTTGATATTCACTATGTTAAACTTCTCAAGCACCTTGCTGATGTACCTGCTTTGAGAAAGACACACCTCCTACTATTTCGGTCTCTTTTAATCTCCATTCCAAGGATCTTCTTGGCGGCACCAACATCCTTCATGTCGAACTCATCACTCAACATTCTTTTGAGTTCGTTTATCTTTAACATATCCCGACATGCAATCAACATGCCATCCACATATAACATCAAGATAATCATGTGTCCATCATGAAATGTATGTGAGTAAACATAACAATCATACTCACATCTCTTGTAGTCAATTTGGAGCATAAAGGAGTCAAAGCACTTGTACCGTTGCCTTAGAGATTGCTTGAGCCCGTACAAAGACTTTTTTAATCTGCAGACATGGTCTTTCTTATTTGCTTCCACGAATCCTTCTGGCTGAGCCATATAGATTGTTTCCTCCAACATGTCATCATAATCAACTACCTCCTTTTGTGAGATCCCTTTGCAACTAACCTTGCCTTGTAGGTAGGATCCCCATTCTCATTTATTTTTTCTTTCTTCCAATAGACCCACTTGAAGTCGATAACCTTTCGATCTTTGGGTTTCAGAACTAACTCCCAAATGGATTTCTTGTGGAGTGATTCCATTTCCTTCGACGTAGCATCCATCCATTCTTTCCGCTCATTGCTTTTTACTGCTTCTTGGAAAGTTGATGGATCGTCTCCACTAGCTAAGAGAGTGTAGCAGGCTTCATCTTCCTATCCAAATTGTTGAGGAGATTTGGTGATTCTTCTTGGCCTTGACTGAGTGGTCCTTGTAGGTTCTATATGAACCTCATCGAATTGTTGTTGTTGCTTCACCTCAACTTGGCTATCTTGGATACAATCTCTTTTTGAGAAAGAAATTTCAATATGGTTCTTTTCAAATATCATATATTTTTTATCAGCTTTTGATTCGAGCCTTTCATCAAACACAACATATCTACCCAGTACCTTCTTTTTGTTTGTCGGATCCCATAGCTTGTAGCTCTCTACAACCTTCTTGAAACTGAGAAATATATACACAAGTGACTTTGGCTTCAGCTTGTTCCGTTCATCACTCGAAATATGAGCCTTGCATTCGAAAACCTTCAAGGTAGAATAATTGACATCTTTGTTCGACCAAACTTTCTTGATGCACTTGAAATTCAACAACTTTGATAATGATCGATTAACCAAATATGCAGTGTGGTTAACCGATTCTGCCCAAAAAGATTCAGGCAAACGTGCATGAAGTCTCATGCATTTTTCTTTTTCCATGAGAGTCTGGTTTATCCTCTCAACTGTGCCATTTTGTTGTGGATTATTCTTCACAATGAAATGTTAGGTAATGCCTTCTTGCTTGCAAAACTCCATAAATCTTCCATCTCGATATTCACCTCCATTGTCACTGCGCAAGTATTTGATCTTCCGCCCTGTTTGGTTCTCAACGTCAGCCTTCCATTCTTTGAACTTGGCAAATACTTCTTATTTATCCCCATGATGTAGACTAAAATCTTCCCATAATGATCATCCTTGAAGGTGAAAAAATAGCGGGCGCCACCATGAGATTTTTGTTGTGTTTTAACCGCGGAATAACTCGCCAACAAAGATTCAAGAACAATAGAATAAAAAAATAAGAGAACAAAGAACAACCAAAAGCAACAAACAAGAACACACGAGATTTTATCGACGTTCACCAATGCAATGGCTACTTCCCCGCGCGGAGGTACTCATGCGATTTTCACTAGAAATATGAAGAACAAGTTTATAAATCTCTCAAGAACTCACCACCAAGGTGTATGATTTCTCTCTATCTCCATCTCTTTCATTGACGACTGTAAGATCTTTCTTTTCTTTTCACTTAACCCTAAATCGTACACAATACAATATATATAGGTTTCGACAACTTCGAATCTTGGCCGCTCATCAATCAGCGTCGCGACGGTCGACCGCAACACAATGACGGTCGACCGGTTCATGCCTTCGACTTTACATGGTTTAACAGAGAGTGTGCCGGTCGACTGCCTAGTCGATCGATCATTCCTTCAAGTCTGCAGGGTCCACAGAGAGAGAGACGGGCACAGTCGACCGTACATTTGCATGTACGTGTGCGGTCGATTGTCCAAGTGCGGTCGACCGCAACTTGCCAGCAGCTGCTAGCTGCTCTGAGCTGCTTGCTCCATCCAAACCCTAACAACCTCCCACTTAGAGGCATATACACAAAGTCTCGAACCTGTTCTTCATTCTTCCATTGGCCTAGTCTTGGCTTGTGCCTCTGCGAGTTTCCTCATCAATTAACCTGGAGACAATCCAATAGCAGTATAGTAGAACTGATGTTTCCTACTATAGACTACCTTTGTAAGCATGTCCGCCAGATTCTTAGTGCAAAGAATCTTAGATAGCTTCAACCATTTCTTTCCAACTACCATTCTAATAAAATGATACCTCATTTGAATGTGTCGAGTCCTAGAGTGATATGCCGAGTTTTTTGTCAAGAATACTGCACTTTGATTGTCACACCATAGCTCACCTATGGGTTGCTCCCTACCCAATTGTTTCATAAGCTCCGAAATCCACAATATGTCTTTCGTTGCTTCTGTAAGTGCCATATACTCTAACTCTGTGGTTGACTGTGCTACAACATTTTGTAACTGCGAACCTCAACTGACAGCAATTCCTCTAACTATAAACACATATCCTGTAGTACTTCTGCAACCATCACGATTGCCCAAAAAATCTGCATCCACATAACCATGTATTTGCAAAGAATCTCCCCCAAAACAAAGAGAAAAATCTGAAGTACCTGCTAGATATCTAAGAAACCACTTTACTGCATCCCAATGCTGTTTACCTGGATTCTTCATGTAACGACTGACAACTCCTACTGCTTGTGCGATGTCTGGTCTTGTAAACACCATTACATACATCAAACTTCCAACGACTGAGGTATAAGGAATAATAGCCATTTTGTAATACCCCGAATTCCAAAATACAACTAAATTCGATATTTCACAGGATCTTTACACTTCTTTCGTACAATTTTATAAAGAATTTAAAACTTTTCACTTTACATCAAAGTTACAAGAAATCTCTACACTTTACATTTTACAGCGGAAGCAAAATTACAATATTTATATAAATGAAAGTACAACAACATTTGAATAATCTCTAAGCATCAGTTCTTCTTTAATCTTTATCATGCCATTATCCTGCATACAAAACTATGGGTACGTCAGTTTATTCAACCGACGATCATTATACACGGTCATCCTCTCTATGCCGGAAACAGTATAATTGATTTTCCATATTTAACAAACACAAACTTGTTCACATATCAAACTAGGGGAAATTCCCTATTGATGTCGTGTTGTGATTGTGCACTTAGTCCTTAATGCAGTTATTTATATTACATGACACTAATGCACACTTGTTCGGATTCTATGCATCCCATACTACACAGGTCTGAGGGCAAGTCTCTTAATCGTTCTACATCTTGTAGGGTTCAATCCCTCGTCATGACTTAATCTACTACTGTAACTATGGTAAGTATCCTACATGTTCTATGAGTACGAGCTCATGTACAGAAACACTGAAGGGAAATCCCACGTCATGTCACGACGCATCGTGAAGACTATCTATAGACAATTCAGCCTCCTTCATGGCACACGATCCTCTCGCAGTCACCAAACACCCCACAAGCGTCGCCAAGATCCCGATAATTCTGGAGTAGTGCCCACGTCATGTCACGACGCATCGTGAAGACAAACTGTGAATCATACCCACATCGTAGACTCGAGGCCCTCATACTTGTATTTTTCTCTCACTTTCATCACCTCTTCACTATGTACTAATCCTTAATTTAATGAAATCATGAACAAAATCAATATCTTAGAGTTAGCCCTCTCACCAATACCGGTCTTATTTCTTTCATTTCACATGACCCAAACTTGGTCTTTTCAATTTCAATTATCATATCTCATTACTTTCACTTGCCGGCGTGAGTTTTGGCTATACCGTAATTTTTAATTTCAATTCACAAATTCACAATCTGAATTGTCATACTCAAGAACATGTCTCTTTTTCAATCACATGATTTTCAATCTTTTCATGAGTCAATAATCATACATGAAGTTCAATTATATATCATGCATTTCATAACCAATATTTATTTTCACATTTAAAATCATATCACAAAATATATAGTCAAAGTGAATATTCACAAACTCACTATTGTCACACTATTATTAATGAGAATAACTCATATAAAACTTCACAATTATGTTTTCCTTCCATGAATTTTGCTTCTCAACATCTACATTAATCACCTAATGAAAAATCCACATTTTTACGAAATTATAATTTTAAGAAAACAATAGTTTCGAGTACAATTTTACCTCAAATACATTTTATTTTAGTCCAATAACTCCAAATAAATTTTCATAGGTTGTAATCATCTATACTAGGCCACACGTCATAGGAATTTTCTCACAAAAGAAGGCAGATTTACTTGAAGCTTCGGGAAAGTCGACTTTCGAATATGGCCAGTCAGCTGTTCCGCAAAAAAGCAAAATTTCAAAAATAAGGAGGCCAGGGAAGTCGACTGTTAAATGTAATAAGTCGGCTGTCTTGCGATATTTTAAAACTCGAAATCAATGATCAGGGCAGTCGACAGTTGCATATGGCCAGTTGACTGTACTGCGGGGTTTTTCAATTCTCCAAATATAATTTAAATTTGTGTACTACTCTTTTCATAATTCGTTTGACATTTCTCGAACACAACTTGGTATAAAAATTTCCTACATCAATTCCCTATTTTTCCCTCTTTCATAACCCAAAACATATTATATTTATTCATTCTAAACAATATCACGAAAGTCCAACTAAACTCGCAAAACAAACAATTTCATCTACTAGCATTTTGTGCTTAATTTTGATATTAACAACAATTCTAGTTCATATATTCCATAACTACAAAACGATCCGCATACAATTTAAGATTCATGATAAGATAACATGCAATCTATCAAGCAATCAATTTAATCAACTAGCAAGTCCTTTTTCCAATTAAGCGTATTCTTATTAGTTTCTTTCGTGCATTATCATTTCAATCACCCCTAACATGGTATCTAATTAGAAATATAGAAAAATAACCCACCTTATTTGGAGAGAAAGATTCACAACACATCCTAAACGAAAGAGTCCTTCTCGAGCTTGCCAAACGAGTGCTCCTCCTCCTCCTTGATGTGCAACCCGAGCCTTCCAATAGCCGGCCTCCTTGATGCAAGCACACACAAAACCCACTCTCTCAATCTTTTATTCTCACTCTCTATTAATAACTCACTACTAACAATTGTATTTTCTTACTATAGGTTTGGAGAATGAAGAGTGCAAGAATAACTAGGCTAGGGGGGGTATTTATACTAAAATTTGGGACAAATAAAGGGCTAGGATTAATTTAGGAGTTAAGGATCAAAGGCTAGGATTTAAGGGGAAGTTGTAGTAACCAAACATGATCCCAAAACTACCTCCCACAAACTCCACTCCTCTTTTCCTTTCCCTCCCATTCAAAACTGGCCAAAATGGAGTGCACAATACACGTGTACGTGCAATGCACGTGCATTCAATAGTCCCCATTTTAAAAGTTGTACATTTTATTCTTTATAAAAATAATCTAAAAAAATGTCTACATTACAAGTTGTATTTAAAAGAGAAAATAAATTCATGGGCCTTTATTTAATGGGCCAAATTAGTCTACATTTAAAAATAAATTAATTTGGGCTCAAAATAAAAAGAAACTTATGTTTGTTAAAAATGGGCTTTAATAAAAACAAATACAAAAGACATATATATGTAATGAAAATAATTATAAGATTTTATACTGTAAAATTACACGTGCACAATACGTACAAAAATAATAATACAAAATAATAATTTTCATAAATAAAAATTCGGGTATTACAACACTCCCTCCTTAGAATAGTTCCGTTCTCGGAACTACAGTCAAGAGTGAGAAACAAAACACTCACAACAAGCAAAAAGAAAGAGACAAAATACAAATCAAGCAAAAAGCTCAGGATAATTCCTCAACATCCTCTCCTCAGACTCTCAAGTAGCCTCTTCAACCAAATGGTTTCTCCAGACTACCTTGACCATCGGTATCGTCTTATTCCTCAAGACTTTCTCTCGACGATCAACAATCTCGACAGGAGACTCGATGTAATTGAGATCCAATTACAAACCTTCCAGTACTTCAGGCAAATGATGACTTGGATCTGGAATATAACCTCTTAGCATAGACACATGGAAGACATTGTGCACCTGAGATAACTCTTCCGGTAACTCAAGCCGGTAAGCAATTTTCCCGATTCTTTTTCAATATCTTATACGGGCCTATAAACCTCGGGGCTAACTTCCCGCCTTTGCCAAATCGAATCACACCTTTACTGGGCGATACTTTCAGAAAGACGAAGTCACCTTCCTCAAACTCAAGGTCCCTTCTCCGGTTGTCTGCATAGCTCTTCTGCCTGCTCTGAGCCTCTACCAACCTTTACTGATCAGATCAATTTTTTCAGAGGTTTGCTGCACAAGCTCAGGTCCAAATAACTGACGCTCCCCAACTTCAAACCAACAAATCGGCGTTCTGCACTTCCTGCCATACAAGGCTTCGTACGGTGCCATCCCGATGCTAGTCTGAAAACTGTTGTTGTAGGCAAACTCTACCAAAGGTAAATGCCTTTCCCAACTGCCTCCAAAGTCTAGTACACAACACCGAAGCATATCCTCAAGAATACGGTTGACTCTCTCGGTCTGCCCATCGGTTTGCGGATGAAAAGTAGTGTTGAAATTCGTCTTGGTACCCAAAGCTGTCTGAAGACTCCTCCAGAAATGCAAAGTAAACCGTGCATCTCGATCAAACACAATAGTTGACGGAACACCATGGAGCCTGACGATCTCGCCAACATACAATTCGGCTAACTTGTCCATCGAAACAGTGAGTTTCATCACCAAAAAGTGAGCGGACTTGGTTAGTCGATCGACTATAACCTAAATCACATCATTGCCTTTAGGACTCTTGGACAATCCCGTGATGAAATCCATACTGATGTTATCCCACTTCCATTCCGGAATAGGTAACGATTGTAATAGACCTCCGGGTCTCTGATTCTCGGCTTTGACTTGCGGACAAACCTCACACTTTGCCACAAATTCAGCCACATCCCGCTTCAAACCTGACCACCAGAAATGCAGTTTGATGTCTCTGTACATCTTAGTACTCCCAGGATGTACCGACAAAAGAGTAGCAAGCGCCTCCTGAAGAATACTCTCTTTCAGGTCCGCCTGATTTGGAACGCACAGTCTATCTCCGAACCACAACACTCCATCCCTGATTTGAAATCCGGGCAACTTGCTAGCACCAACCTGCTCCTTCATCTCCAAGATATCAGCATTAACCTCTTGACTTGCAATAATCCTTCCATTCAAAGTAGGCTGAAGCCTCAACTGAGCTAAGGATGTTCCCAATCCTTGCAAGATAACTTCAATACCGGCTCGATCCAATTCTTCCACTATATGCTTCTAAGTTGTAATCAAACTGAATAAACTGCTCTTGCGACTAAGTACATCAGCAACAACATTAGCTTTCCCAGGATGATACTTGATCTCAGGTCGCATGTCCTCAAGCACTTCCAACCATCTCCGCTGTCTCAAATTCAGATCCTTCTGCTGGTATATGTACTTCAAACTCTCGTGGTCCGTGTACATGTTCAATTTCTCACCGTACAAGTAGTGTCTCCATTGCTTCAAGGCAAATATAATCGCAGCCAACTCCAGATCATGAGTTGGGTAATTCTTCTCATGCGGTCGTAGTTGCCTAGACCCATAAGCGATCACTTTCCTTCTTACATTAAGACACAACTAAGCCCACAATGTGAATCATCGCTGTAAACATCATACTTAATACCTGCTCTAGGCAAAGCCAAAATAGGTGCAGTAGTCAGCTTCTCTTTCAACTCCTGAAAGCTTTCCTCACATTGCTTAGTCCACTTGAAGGCCACATTCTTCTTGGTCAAACTAGTGAGCGGTACGGCTAACTGAGCATAACCTTGAATGAATCTCCTGTAGTATCCATTCAATCCAAGAAAACTTCTGACTTCCTTCACTGTAGTAGGCCTTGCCCAATCTCTCACTGCCTCTATCTTCTGAGGATCAGTTGCCACTCCCTCCTTAGAAAGGATGTAACCTAGGAATGCCACTTCAGATATCCAGAAATTGCACTTGGATAGCTTGGTATACAACTCCTGCTCTTGAAGCTTCCTCAAAACTGCTGCCAGATGCTCGGTGTGCTCCTCTTCTAACTTGGAGTACACTAGAATATCATCGATAAACACCACGATGAAAGAATCAATGAACAGTCTTAGAACTCTGTTCATCATGTCCATGAAGATTGCGGGTGCATTCGTCACTCCAAATGGCATAACTAAGAATTCGTAATGCCCATGTCGAGTTCTAAATGCAGTTTTGTGCACATCTTCAGCTTTCACTTGAACTTGATGATATCCTTATTGAAGATCTATTTTGGAGAAAACAGCAGCTCCTTGTAGACGATCGAACAAGTCATCAATTCGGGGAATAGGATATTTATTCTGAACAGTGACCTTATTCAGCTCTCGGTAATCGATACACATTCTCATCGATCCTTCCTTCTTCTTTACCAAAAGCACTGGTGCTCCCCAAGGTGATGCACTAGGTTGAATAAAGCCTTTCTCCAACAGTTTCTCAAACTGCTATTTCACCTCATCCCGTTCCACAGGAGCCATCCTATACGGTGCCTTAGAAATGGGTGCACTTCCCGGTTGAATAGTGATGCTGAACTCTACATCACGTTGCGGGGGTAACCCAGGAAAATCATCCAAGAACACAGTCGGATAGTCCCGAACCACAGGAATCCTTTGCACTACCACAGGAATCTCTTCCTTGCGGATAGCTGCCACCAACCTGGAACACTTCTTCTTCCCTTGGAAAGTGACCTCAGGTCCACCTGGAGCCTTCACTGTTACTGTCTTGGTCTTGCACTCGATGCTTGCACTGTACACCGATATCCAATCAATGCCAATGATAACATCGACTCCCAAGATAGTCAGCTCGATTAGATCAATCCCTAAGATTCTGTCCCCAATCACAATCTCGCAATCTGCATAGTACCGATCAGTGGTTAAAGTCTCCCCTGATGGAGTAGCTACTGCTAAGATCTTGCCTGGAAAAATCTTCGGTTCAACTCCCAACACTTTAGCAAATTTTGGAGACACAAAAGTATGAGAGGATCCAGTATCGAACAAAACAACAGCTTTCATTCCATTCAAATAAAGTTCTCCTGTTACATAATACAAACTCATTACGTAATAGTTCACTAAATAAACGGGAAGAAGAAACAACAAAAACCTTTAAACATCCGCCCTCGTACCAGTGATGACATGATCCACCTCATCAACATCAGCTTTAGTCAAGGTAAATACTCGCCCTTGCTGGTACGGTCTCTTCCCAGCCTGCTGCATTGGTACATTGCGATTACCATTCCGCGGTTTGGGGCATTGAGATTGGTAATGTTCCGTCTCACCACAGTTGTAGCAATTTACCGCATGAGGTCTCACAACATTGTTTCCGGGTCCTCCAACCACACTGATAGCGTTCACCCCTATCGGTTTGAACCTTTTGTGCCGATGGTTGTCCCTTGAAATTTCCAGAATTTGCGGGCCTCTTCCCAGTCTGCCAGTTATTCCTCCGTTTCTGAACAACATGAAACTGCTCCATGTCTGCTTCCGTGGCTGCTGCTCGTTTGACCAGCTTGTTAAACCTCCTGATACCGAGGGGTATCATCCTGGATCTCAGGCTCGGCCTCAACCCATGCTCGAACTTACGAGCCTTCTTTGCCTCATCTATTACTAGTTCAGGAGCATACCTTGAGAGTTGAGTAAATTTGGTCTCATACTTCCTAACTGACATGCCACCTTGTTGCAGCGACAGAAACTCCATGGTCTTCTTCTCCTGGATGTCTGAAAGGAAATAATGACTACGGAATTCCTCCAAAAATTCCTCCCAGCCAAGAACCAAACCTCCCATCGTCCGCTTCATCGACTACCACTACACAGCCGCATCCTTCTCGAATTGCAGAGTCGCCAACTTCACCTTACTGCCTTCAGGGGTCTCCAAAACTTCGAAGATAGTCTCTACCTGCTGGATCCAGTTGTCAGCCGTGTCAGGGTCTGACTTCCCTTCAAACATCGGTGGTTTCATCCGTTTAAATGATTCCACGAGTTTGATTGCTTCGGGCACCGAATTTGCAGGTACCCTTCCCTGATTCCGATTCTTGGTAACGGCATTGAGTGTCTGATAGACCCTCGCTAGTTCTGTTTCCAAGTCCAGACCTTCACCATTTATTGCTTTTCGTCCAGCCATGTTCTGATACAAAAGATCCATTAAATTCGAAGTATAAAATATGAACTTTAAATCAACTTTTCATTTCATTGGATTTCAAACTTTATACATTCGAATTTAAAACATTTTTGACATCAAAATGAAACCAGTAGACGATACAATGGTCTAACCCCTACGGTTCCTCTTGGCTTCACGAAGCTCTCCCCGTAGTTCTTCTACTTCTTCCTTCAGTACATCGGTCATGTTTTTCCTCCTCTTGAGTTCCCATACATGATGACTGAGAACTGCAAAATCATCCTTGCGCTTTGCCAACTGAGCCTCCAATAGTCCGACTCTCTCCTGCAGTGTTTCCACCTGCCCCTGAAGAGACATCACAAGACTACTTGGAACTGGTTCTTCTTCTTCGTCAGAAGAGTCATCAGATGAGTTCGGAGGTGGAGTGATCTCTCGGGACTCAGGCCATTCCTCTCCGTCGGAGTCTGCTTACCCTGGGTAGTACTCTTTCTCTGAATCTGCTTGTCCAGGATAATAATCTTCCTCTATGATATGTCAATTGTCGTCTCCAGCAGGGTCGAAGTGATCAGCCATCTTAGAAATAGAGAGGAAGAAGCATAAGTCATAGAGCAACACAAATGTAAGTAACTTACATTTAAATCTCTACACTCAACACACACTCTAATGTCCACTTCTAGGGTGTCGTTCCTTATAAATTTGTACTAGTGTGAAACCTGGCTCTGATACCACTCTGTAACACCCCGAATTCCAAAATACAACTGAATTCGAGATTCCACAGGATCTTTATACATCTTTCGTACAATTTTATAAGGAATTTAAAACTTTTCACTTTACATCAGAGTTACAAGAAATCTCTACACTTTACATTTTACAGCGGAAGCAAAATTACAACATTCATATAAATGAAAGTACAACAACAATTGAATAATCTCTAAGCATCAGTTCTTCTTTAATCTTTATCATGCCATTATCCTGCATACAAAACTGTGCGTACGTTAGTTTATTCAACCGACGATCATTATACACGGTCATCCTCTCTATGCCGGAAACAGTATAATTGATTTTTCATATTTAACAAACACAAACTTGTTCACATATCAAACTAAGGGGAATACCCTATTGATGTCGTGTTGTAATTGTGCACTTAGTCCTTAATGCAGTTATTTATATTACATGACACTAATGCACACTTGTTCGGATTCTATGCATCCCATATTACATAGGTCCGAGGGCAAGCCTCTTAATCGTTCTTCATCTTGTAGGGTTCAATCCCTCGTCATGACTTAATCTACTACTGTAACTACGGTAAGTATCCTAGATGTTCTATGAGTACGAGCTCATGTACAGAAACACTGAAGGGGAATCCCACGTCATGTCACGACGCATCGTGAAGACTATCTATGGACAATTCAGCCTCCTTCATGGCACACGATCCTCTCGCAGTCACCAAACACCCCACAAGCGTCGCCAAGATCCCGATAATTCTGGAGTAGTGCCCACGTCATGTCACGACGCATCGTGAAGAAAAACTATGAATCACACCCACATCGTAGACTCGAGGCCCTCATACTTGTGTTTTTCTCTCACTTTCATCACATCTTCACTATGTACTAATCCTTAATTTAATAAAATCATGAACAAAATCAATCTCTTAGAGTTAGCCTTCTCACCAATACCGGTCTTATTTCTTTCATTTCACATGACCCAAACCTGGTCTTTTCAATTTCAATTATCATATCTCATCACTTTCACTTGCCGGCGTGAGTTTTGGCTACACCTTAATTTTCATTTTCAATTCACAAATTCACAATCTGAATT
Organism: Hemerocallis citrina; assembly: GCA_017893485.1. Lineage (NCBI taxonomy): Eukaryota > Viridiplantae > Streptophyta > Magnoliopsida > Asparagales > Asphodelaceae > Hemerocallis > Hemerocallis citrina. Next base: position 402,233,432 of record CM030359.1, on the reverse strand, counting down.
GTCATACTCAAGAACATGTCTCTTTTTCAATCACATGATTCCCAATCTTTTCATGAGTCAATAATCATACATGAAATTCAATTATATATCATGCATTTAATAACCAACATTTATTTCCACATTTAAAATCATATCACAAAATATATAGTCAAAGTGAATATTCACAAACTCACTATTGTCACACTATTCTTTAATGAGAATAACTCATATAAAACTTCACAATTATATTTTCCTTCCATCAATTTTGCTTTTCAACATTTACATTAATCACCTCATGAAAAATCCACATTTTTACGAAATTATAATTATAAGAAAACAATAGTTTCGAGTACAATTTCACCTCAAATACATTTTATTTTAGTCCAATAACTCCAAATAAATTTTCATAGGTTGTACTCATCTATACTAGGCCACACGTCATCGAAATTTTCTCACAAAAGAAGGCAGATTTACTTGAAGCTTCGGGAAAGTTGACTGTCGAATATGGCCAGTCGGCTGTTCCGCAAAAATGCAAAATTTCAAAAATAAGGAGGCCAGGGAAGTCGACTGTTAAATGTAATAAGTCGGCTGTCCTGCGATATTTTAAAACTCGGAATCAATAATCAGGGCAGTCGACAGTTGCATATGGCCAGTCGACTGTACTGCGGGGTTTTTCAATTCTCCAAATATAATTTAAATTTGTGTACTACTCTTTTCATATTTCGTTTGACATTTCTCGAACACAACTTGGTATAAAAATTTCCTACATCAATTCACTGTTTTTTCCTCTTTCATAAACCCAAAACATATTATAATTTATTCATTCTAAACAATATCACGAAAGTCCAACTAAACTCGCAAATCAAACAATTTCATCTACTAGCATTTTGTGCTTAGTTTTAATATTAACAACAATTCTAATTCATATATTCCATAACTACAAAACGATCCGCATACAATTTAAGATTCATGACAAGATAACATGCAATCTATTATGCAATCAATTTAATCAACTAGCAAGTCCTGTTTCCAATTAAGCGTATTCTTATTAGTTTCTTTCGTGCATTATCATTTCAATCACCCCTAACATGGTATCTAATTAGAAATATAGAAAAATAACCCACCTTATTTGGAGAGAAAGATTCACAACACATCCTAAACGAAAGAGTCCTTCTCGAGCTTGCCAAACGAGTGCTCCTCCTCCTCCTTGATGTGCAACCCGAGCCTTCCAATAGCCGGCCTCCTTGATGCAAGCACACACAAAACCCACTCTCTCAATCTTTTATTCTCACTCTCTATTAATAACTCTAAACTAACAATTGTATTTTCTTACTATAGGTTTGGAGAATGAAGAGTGCAAGAATAACTAGGCTAGGGGGGGTATTTATACTAAAATTTGGGACAAATAAAGGGCTAGGATTAATCTAGGAGTTAAGGATCAAAGGCTAGGATTTAAGGGGAAGTTGTAGTAACCAACCATGATCCCAAAACTACCTCCCACAAACTCCACTCCTCTTTTCCTTTCCCTCCCATTCAAAACCGGCCAAAATGGAGTGCACAATACACGTGTACGTGCAATGTACGTGCATTCAATAGTCCCCCATTTTAAAAGTTGTACATTTTATTCTTTATAAAAATAATCTAAAAAAATGTCTACATTACAAGTTGTATTTAAAAGAGAAAATAAATTCATGGGCCTTTATTTAATGGGCCAAATTAGTCTACATTTAAAAATAAATTAATTTGGGCTCAAAATAAAAAGAAACTTATGTTTGTTAAAAATGGGCTTTAATAAAAACAAATACAAAAGACATATATATGTAATGAAAATAATTATAAGATTTTATACTGCAAAATTGCACGTGCACAATACGTACAAAAATAATAATACAAAATAATAATTTTCATAAATGAAAATTCGGGTATTACACATTTTCTCCATCTTTACCTCTGTGTTAGGACACAAGTCCATCGATAACTTGAAGTGAGTAGTCAAGGGACAAGTGACTGGTCTCGCGCCATCCATATTGAATCTCTTCAATACCTTCTTCACATAGTCCACTTGAGATAACCAAAGCTTCTTGCTTTTCCTGTCTCTACTAATCTTCATGCCGAGGATTAGCTTTGCTTCACCCAAGTCCTTCATCGAAAACTCTAAAGCTAGCATCTTCTTTACGTCCTTGATCTTCTCCATACATGAACCTGCTAACAACATGTCGTCCATATACAACGCCAAGGTAACCATGTCACTGTCCTCATATCTACGAACATTAATGATCTATTTTGCATCTATCAAAACCTTTTTCTCTTATAAAGCAATCAAACTTCAAGTACCATTGTCGTGGTGCTTGTTTTAGCCCATAAAGACTCTTCTTTAGTCGACACACCTCCTGATTGGGGTTTGATACTAGATTTGGATTTGGATTCGCTTTGAGATTCGCGCTTAAGAAGGCGATGGAGACTTCGTCAATGGAATGGAAGCGAAGGTCTAAGAAAATAGTTTTAGGGATTTGGAGTTAGCAGCTTAAAAATCCTAGGGGAGAGAGAGAGAGAAATTGGAACTCTCTGGTTTGGAGAATAGAGAGAGTAAACTAATCTGAATAGGAGAGAGAGAGAGATAATTAAATAAATAAATGAGTTTTTGCAGTAGATTTGAATTTGGGTTTTGGGGGTGAACTTTTGGGAGAAAAATATATCTTTTGGGAGCTTAGATATGGACCATTGATTTCTTTACTATTGAAGGTGAGCCACTTGATAGCTTTTCTTTGTGTTTTATTATATAGATTATGGCTTTATTTAATAAATTTATTTATAGGGGGTATTTGTAAAAGATATTTTGGTTCCTTTTAATACTCCTCCCTACTTCCTCTTCTGGAACGAGGCCGCAGCCAAAAGAAAAAGAAAGAAAAAAAAAGAAAAAAAATATGCTGCAAACCTTTCCTTCATCCCCCTTGTTGTCATCATCCTACCCATCATCATTCACCATCTACAAGTTCCAAAACACCAACACCATGAACCCATATATGGCTCATTAATCCTCCGCTGCTTATCTAAGTTCTTATCTAGTAGGGTTTGCATTAGGGTTTGGGTTTTGAACGGGAAAGAAATGATCTTTTGGAGTTGCTTGCTTTTGATCTTCTTCTTTTATTAGAGGGTTTGACTGCTAAAATCATATCGAGTTGAGGAGTGTCTCGAAGCCTGCTACAAATTTTATTTTCATGACAAACATTGTAAGTAACTGGATATGCATAACCTGTAGAATGTAGTTTTATAAAATGCTTGTTATTTATAGTGTTGTTATATTGTGAGTATTTTATAGGGATATTTTAGCAAATGTCCCCATTCAAAATGTGGAAACTAGCATATACCCCCACTATTTTTAAAAACTAAGAAATACCCCTAGTTTAGACGGAATCGTTAAAATTCCGTTAAGTTAACTTACGTGCATCACATGTGACACAGTAAAATGACCAAAATACCCCCAATAAAATTATTTTAGCAAATACCCCTATTCAAAATATAAAAACTAGCATATACCCCCACTATTTAAAAAAAACTAAGATATACCCTCAATTTGGAAAAGGAAAATTTTGTATGTATAATTATGCCATCAGGTAAGCTCGAAAATTTCCCAAAGTGCTATGTATAATTATGCCATCACTACTTTAAATTGAAGGATTTACAACCGAACTTGCTTTGTCTATCAGCATATGCATATAACACCTTTGTCTATAGAGAAATCGCCAAGTTTATCTATTGGTTCCAACAGGTAATAACTAGGAACATATAACACCTTTGTTGTCCATCAAATTTACACTGAGAAAAAAAAAGCAAAACCACCAAGTATAATTGACTATCTAAAAATTGCAAAGTAAAGGGGAAAATATTATGCTATAGAAAAAACACTATGTATGGCACATAGGTATCATATCAACAGTGCTTTCGTTGGTGAGTGACATTCTGATATACAAAGATGGCATTTCAAAAAAATTCATAAATACTATCAGAAAATTAGTTCATTAGTCATTACCTTGCATTCACATAGAGAACTTTCTAAAGTGATGTATAGTACATCTAGAATAAGAAGGGCTCTGCTCTCCCAGCTCTTGTCAACAGACTTGCTTATATTCCTCGACATCTACAATTTGGATGTTGAAACTCAGAACATCATGCACAACCATTCAGATTTAGTCCAAACAAATAAGTATAATAAATATTGCAACAAAAGTGGAAAAGTATGACTACAGCATACACTATGGAAGAGATTTGCAGTGGAAGAAAATTGCAAGCACTCAGTCAGAGTTTAGTAGATATGGAGGTTAGGTACGGTAAGTCAAGATTAGTGAAGGTGACTTGTATACTAGTAATATATTTGATGGACGACAAAAGAGTTATATGCATATGTTGATATTACATATGAGATTCCATATAGAAGTGTATGTGCTTTGTAACTAGCTATAGAACTATTCCACACATTTCCCAGTATGTTGCATATCTACTAATCTACAAGAAATAAATGTGCAATTTAAGATTATTGTAAGTCATTCTCCTTTGGGTCATAGTTCGGTTGTAGCTCCCCTTTTAGTCATTGTTGTAGCTCCTTTCTAAGTATTTATCTGCAGAAGCAAGTTCGGTTGTAAATCCTTCAATTAAAAGTTGTGATGGCATAATTATATATAGCACTTTTGGGAAATTTTCTAGCTTACCTGATGGCATAATTATACATACAATTTTTTCCTTTTCCAAACTGAGGGTATATCTTAGTTTTTTTTAAATAGTGGGGGTATATGCTAGTTTTTATATTTTGAATAGGGGTATTTGCTAAAATAATTTTATTGGGGGTATTTTGGTCATTTTACTGTGTCACATGTGATGCACGTAAGTTAACTTAACGGAATTTTAACGATTCCGTCCAAACTAGGGGTATTTCTTAGTTTTTAAAAATAGTGGGGGTATATGCTAGTTTCCACATTTTGAATGGGGGCATTTGCTAAAATATCCCTATTTTATATGATTATTTTATATGATGTGGTGTGATGATTAATATATTATTGGCGTGTGTGCATAAATATTGAATTGGTATATGTGAGTGTTATTATCCTTATTTGGCTTATATGGGTGTTACTAATATTGGTGATGGTCTACTTAGTTCATATCATTATACATCATCTTATATAGTTTACGTAGAGTTGCATGTACATGAGTGGTCTATGACATTTGGTATATCGAGAGTTATACGAGTCATTATCATAATTATAATTTTATTCCTCATGTGTCATGCATCCATGTTTATATACCAGTATATGACTAAGGAATCTAAGTAACCCATTTGGCTCTCAATGTGTCCACTCTATGAGTGTAGCTTGTTCTGACCACAGACTGTAGTGGCGTTTACCTTGTCAACCCGACAGTAAATGTTGACCGAATTGCACATATTATTTGTCCCGACCATGTACTGTAGTGGCGTCTTAATTGTGCAATTTTTTTGTTATGACCACGAACTATAATGGTATTTGAATTGTCCGGCCACGGACTGTAGTGACGTTTACCTTGTCAACCGGACGTGAAGCGTTGACCACATTGAGAGGTGGACGTGCTTAAATTTTCTTGCATTCTAGAATACTTGTATCTGATTATCTACGGAGTATGGGATGCATAAATCATTAGACAAATACCGCACTAGGCATCCTGCAATGTCTACTTGTGCGATCACCTTAATTATTGTTGCATTTATATGTAATGAGAGCTTTAGTTATAATCTATATATTCTTGTTCTAATACTTGCATTGTAATATGATTGCATTAACATATTTAATTGTTAATGCGGTATTTTATAAATTGCTGCCGACTTGTCATATTTATTTAATTACTTTTGGGCTTCAACTCATTTTGTTGTTGACAAACTTTTTTAGATTAGTACATCAAAATCGGGTGCTTGAAGAGAATAAAGAATCTGTGAGCTTATGTCTTTTGGGAGTAAATTATCTTAGAGAGCTTTTTAAGCAAATAAATTAGATTTCTAAATTTTAAAAAAAACTATTTTATTGAGTTTGTAAGGTGACTTCTTACTTAAGAGTTTTAGTTAATTCTTTTAATGAATTATGTATTTGTTTTTTTGCCATTTGATCTATTTTTTACTGATTAATTTTATTACCATGAGATTGTATAATTGTTATGTTATTGTAATGGTTGTTATTAGAGTCGAGTTTGAAGATGACAAACGATGGTTATTGGAGTCGAGTTTCAGATTCACTGTGACCTCATTATACAAAAGGCTCAACGATGGAGGAAGAAGAAGCGAGGTAGTTGACGTTATCTGGTACATCAAAGTTCCTACTAAAGTTAAAGTCTTTCTCTGACTGGGGTGGCTAACGACGCTTTTTTATCAAAGGTCAATCTGATGAAACGTGGTATCACGGTTAACACTATTTGTGCTAGATGTCAAATTTAGGACGAGGATACGGATCACATTCTTTTTAAATGCACTCGAGCGAGAATGGTTTGGGCGGTTATGGGTCCTAGATTGGGTATTTCAGAGTGCCCTCAATCGAGTACGGAGGTGTGGAGAATAGATAGAACTAACAGTATTAGGAAGGAGGATATTTCCGATTGGGAAATAGCTGTTGCTTCTACGATTTGGAACCTATGGTTAGACCGAAACGACTTCTGTTTTTGTAGTATTAATCATAGATGTTCAGTTTTGATGCACAAAATTTATCTTTACATTCATGAATGGACAGGGTACATCGGATCCAAGAAGAGATTGCAACTGGAGGAGGATGAGGAGTAGCTGACTCTCATGCAGGGCGACATTTGGGTGACGGTTAGCATATGGGAGATTATGACTTAGTCGTTATTTGTATTTTCTTTTGGTAGATCGCCTTGTGTTGGCTATTGAGGCATTAACCTTTGTTTTGGGACTCTTTTGGTTGTTTATTGGGCCTTCGGGCAGACTGTGTATTATTATTCGACTGTTTCATTAATTATCATTAATGAAGCGGTGACAGTAGTCATCTTTTTATGAAAAAAAAAAGGTTGTTATTGGTGTGGGGCAAGATTTATCTAATAGATTGAAGATTCTCTGGAGCTGGCCTCAGGTGTCTGGCATTGGAATCCTGGATGTACTTGGAAAACTACTTTTGACATGTGGGAATCTTGAGTGTCTCAGTCTTGTACGCTGCGAACAGTTTAAAGTTGCAGTCGACAATTGACGCCTGGTAAGATTCCGACTGGTAATGGAACTTTTGTGTTTCCCATATATATGGAGTTTCACTTCACTTTCCTCGAAAGTGAGGAAGTGCAGAGTCAAAATGCAAATTGAGAAGGTGATTTGCAGCGAGTCATTTGCACAAGTGTTGACTGAGATTGTTACAGGGATCGGGGCAGTGAACGTCTTCAAAAGTAGTTTGATACTTTTGAAGAACCCGAGTACTTGGATCAAGTTGAACTCATAGGTTTAAGAAATGAGTATTAGCCCGAGATAATAATCTTACCCTCGGACGAAGAGAAAATCTCCCGAGGCAGACTAATGTCAGGGATAACTTGTTGAGGATCCTCAACCAATTAGATCCATTTTCATTGAGTGGACTGAGCTACGGTTAGTCTGGAACTCAAAGACCAAACCATTCTTCCCTTAATAGAGCCCTTTCTCCTCTCCCGCGAGTGCTGAAGAAAGCACTATTGGTATTTCCCCTTCACCTCAAAAGGTCAACAAGGACTAATTGGCCCAATCAAGGGCAAGTGAACCAACTCCTATTTCAGTACTTTCTACGCTTCCGCATTTGCTATTTCGGGTATTGGAAGACCTGAATTAGGTGAAAGAAGGGACAGTTGCGAATCCTTCCTTCGGGCGCCTCCTTCTTTTCATCTGAGGGAGAGGGAGAGGAAGAATAACGGAGTAAGCAATGACTAGTTTCCTTCAGCAGTAAACTAGCCCGAGCCAGGAATATATTCTTGCCAAAGGAGTTTTCAGTAGTGAACCAGAAGAACAATTTGCTGACGAAACTTGAACTGAATAATTACGGAAGGTTAAGGCTGTTTTAAAGAAGTACTCAAATAATTTTTAATTGACAAAGGAGATCATACAGCTTGCGAATGTAGTGTGAGAATAAAGACTTCTACTTCTCTTAGCTTGAGAAATAAGTTGGCCGTTTAATTGAAGAGATCGGTGAAGATGCTCAATTAAAATATTTTTCTGCATTCTCATTATGTTTTCCTTTGGAACTTTGTTTGGATATGTTTTTGGTTTTTCCATACATTTATTTAGAAATCTGTGAGAGTTAGCAATATCTCTCTGTGCATTCTAACATATGGATAAAGAATTCTTGAATTTAGAACGAATTATTTGTATCCGTTAGTACTCCTAAAATATGACTAAATTAAAGAAAACTATCTTATACTTTCAATTTCACTCAAATATTACCCTAAACTTGCTTTAATTTCTTTAATATACATTACACCAGCTCCTTAAACTTCCAATTTTATAAATTACTAACCCTAGTCTACAGTAGTTTTCGAATAAGTTGTAGCTGAGGGTAGTTTTTTGAAAGTAAATAGGTATATAACTGTCAAATTTCTGGATAAAAATGAAAGTTTGTAGGAGCAACACATACTAGAGCAAATTTAGGGTAATTATTTAAGAAAATCTCAAAGAATAAAACAGTTTTTAGTAATTTAACCCCTAAGATATATGTAAATAAGACGTTTTGCGATAAAGGCCTAGAATAAGAAGAACAATCATTCATATATGACAGTTTGAAACAGAAGCAAACGAGCATTCAAACAAATAAATAGCATATACTGTAAATACAAATGCACAAAAGTTTATACATCAATTTTGAAATGCATCAATTCCACAAAGCAAATATGAATATGTAACAACTCACACTATATTTGATAAATAACTTCAACTTTTTCCAAGAGTATATCGAATTCGAAGGTATTATACACATACACCAACAATGCTTGATGTTGAGTTACCACACATCAGCTCCCTCCGTTGCACCAAATAAGACTGCCATTGCAGCAATAACAGCCTGTTATTTCCTCAAAAAAAATAACAGCCTGTTCAAGGAACACACACAAAAAAAGCATCAAGATGGAATTTACTCTGCTGTTCTTAACACTGAACATGAAATTTAACAGTTCCAAATGATTACATCAGCACAAGGTCCAAATCAATTGCATGGAATGAACCAATTGAAATTTATTTGAGAACATAGAATATTTCATTTAGATCTTTCATCGTTATAAGATATAAATAGGGAGAATGTAAATATTTCATTTAGATCTCCACCTTACCAGATTTTGATTTTTTTTAATGGCCGCAGATCTGGGGTTTAGGGAAAAGATGATCAATGCTCATGCTCTGCTACCAAGTTAGAAAGTGAGAAACTGGTTGTATTGATTAGAAATACAACAAATATATAGACGGTACTAGCCTCATATATAAAGGTAAAGCCTATGTCAACTTACAATATAGACTCCCAACAATCCAAATATTACACTCATACATCATACACTCAACAAAGACCAAATGTAAAGGTTAAAAAGGGCTTGTTTACAGTTTCTAAGCAAAGGAGTCATGACTTTGTCAATTATTATATCTCGATCATCCTCTAGAATTGTACTGGTTCCTGGTTCAATTTGGATACAAAAGATGCAAGCGCCTCTAGTGTCTACTGACACACCTGTACTGACACACCTCCTAGCGTGCAAGCAAAATGCTCGGTGTTGGAGTTCCACTAGCACAAATCCCTTATTAGAGCATCTACACTCGTTGCAACCATATATGGATATTTTGGTATTTGACAAATGGGTTTTGAAGGAGCAGCTTGTAGTTGTTGAAGCCAATTTTTGGCTTTTAAAAAAAAACATCGACAGACGAAAGACGAAAGATGATCTTTCATCTGTCGAATATTTTTTATAAAAAGAAAAAGGTTCATCTGTCAATTTTTAAAAAAATATGGTTCGTTGTTTTATTTTATTCTTTAAAAAGGTGACGGACGGAAGATTCGTTGATATTTTTAATAAAAGAAAACCATCATACGAAAGATCTGCTATAATATAGCTTTGGCCATTTGTACTGCCAAATTTGACAGCGTACTATTCCACTCCAACCAAAAAAATGGGTATATGGCAAACGACTCCAGCCGTTCATTTTCCATTTTGGCCATTTTTTGGGTAAATGGCAAAATAGTGTAGAAGCTCTTAGAGCATCTACTGTCATTTTTTAAAAAACCAAAAATTGGAAATCAATTTTGAAATAGTGCCCACAGTCATTTGCTAAAAATCCAAAACTTAGGATAGGAGTGAACATTGCCTTGCTAAACTTAGCAGCCGCTTTAGCCAATTGCTAAATATAGAAGACAGACGATGTTCATCCGTTTAACGAAGCGACGGATGAAGGTCTGCCGTCTGTAGTAAAATAAAAAATAAAAAAATCAGATGAGAGACGGATGATGGTGTTCCGTCTCTCATCAACACAAATTTCTGAAAATAAAAAAACTCATGAAAACACCCAGACGGATGAAGTTGTTCCGTCTAGTGTGTTGTTTGGATTTTTTGGATTTTTTGGATTTTTTTTACCTACCAAAAAAAAAAAATTCCAAAAAACACCCCAAACAAAGGATCATGCTCCATCTGGTGTGTTGTTTGGATTTTTTGATTTTTTGATTTCTTTTTCTTCTGACCACAAAAAGAAAAGGGGAAAAAAAAAAAGCAGCCCACACGGATGATCATGCTCCGTCGCTTCTATTTTTGACTTTGACGACTGTAGCGTGGTCCTTCTTTTGCTATTTCTAAATGCTATATATAGCAATTGACATAGCAAACGATAGTGGATGGCGGATGCTATTATGGGATGAGAATGTGTCGGCGTGTCTACAGCCTAGTACACTATAACAACTAGTAGTTTACACGTGTGATGCACGTTTTAATAAATATAGTTTTTTAAAATAAAAATTTAGACATAGTCTTGATTTGAACCTAGGACCTCCTTTATAATAGTTATGCACGTGTGTTACACGAGTTGGTAGATTGACAAAACATTTACAAATGACACTAAGGCCTTCTCCCATTATAATATTAGAGATTAGAGATTCATTCAACTCAAAACTACATTATGTAACTATAGGGGGGTTAATGTAAAATATTCCCCCTTCATCTTCCTCCTCTTTTCTTCGAATGATTTGCGGTACTAGGCTACTTTTTGAAACTATTTGCGATTTTAGGCCACTTCCCAAACTATTAGCATTTTTGGCTAGCCAGTGCCTTGTCAGCATCGGCCACTATTGGGAATAGCGGCCTTTTCATAGCAACCAACACATTGTACTCCCATACTTGGCAGATTATAGAGGGTATTGTATAATTGCAAACCACTTGGTGTAACTGAGGTCGCTATTGTCAATAGCGGCATTGTCTAACTAAGGTCGTTATTCCCAATAGCGACCTCAGGTGGGATTAAAAGTGATTAGGCCAACCTGTGGTCGCTATTGGGAATAGCGACCTTGGTTATACGAGGCCGCTATTGACAATAGCGACCTCAGTTACACCAAGTCGTGTCCATTATAAAATAAGCTGACAAGTGTGGGAGGTCGCAATGAAGAGGCCGCTATTTCCAATAGCGGCCGCTGCTGACGTGGCACTGACTAGCCAAAAGTGCTAATAGTTTGTGAACTGGCCCAAAATCGCAAATAGTTTCAAAAAGTGGCCTAGTACCGCAAAAAATCCTTTTCTTCTTCCACCTGAACTGTACCCATCCTGCCAATCCTTTTACTTTTACAACGATCTAAAACCCTAAATATAAACTGAAAAAAGAAAAAAGAAAAATCTAAATGGCATTGATGTTTATACCTCGGAATCTTGGATTCGGTGGCAATGGAATCTTTCCCTTTTGGGTCTTCCTCCTTTTATGCTCTCTTCTCTCACAATCTCATTCTCAACCGCTTCAAACAATGACACGACAATGGAATGTGAAAGAAAATCCAAAAATCTATACGCTCAAAGTCCAAAAACTTAGTAAGTTGTTCCCTAAAACTTAAATAAGTTGAAAAATTTCATTATTGCACATTTGCACTATTTTGTTTACGGCTGCAAACGAATCGAGCTACTCGCGAGCTACTCAGCTCGAGCACGGTCAAAGCTCGGTCAAAGCTCAACTTGAGACGAGCTCGAGCTCGATAGCTTAACGAGCCGAGCTTGAGCTTGGGCTTTTTGTGATTATTAGGCTAAGCTCGTGAGCTACTTAGCTCGAAGTCGGTCAAAGCTCGGCTCGAAACGAGCTCGAGCGAGCTCGATTGCATAACGAGCCGAGCTCGAGCCTTAAGATACTCGGCCCGGCTCGGCTTATTTGCAGCCCTAATTTTGTTGTTACTGTTAGAATTAGGGATAGGAAAATATTCTTTATCATTGATTTAATAAACTGAATACAATTTGCTCCTATATATCTCTAATCTCTAATATTATAATGGGAAATGCCTTAGTGTCATTTGTAAATGTTTTGTCAATCTACCAACCTGTGCAATATACATGCAATTAAAACCCAAACTACACCGCACGTGCTTTCAACAAAACCCCAAACCCTCACCCGCACGTCTGTTCTTCTCCCTCTCTCTCAAAAAATCAACCCCACCCCGCACGTCTGTTCCTCTCCCTCTCTCTCAAAAAATCAACCCCGCTGTCCACCTCCGCCATCCGCCGTCGTTGTGCCGTACCTCCGCCATCTCCCGCTCTGCCATCCGCCGTCGTTGCGCCTTACCTCCGCCATCTGCTGCTCCGCCATCGACCGCTCTGTACCGCCAACGATTCGCCAACCGCCGTAGCTTCGCCAGTCGCCGTCGCCGCTCTTTAGCCCCATCGCCACCCGCCACACATCTATTCCTCTCCCCTCTCTCTCAAAATCAACCCCGCTTCCCACCTCCGCCATCCGCCATGGTTGCGCCGTACCACCTCCATCTGCCGGTCCGTTTCGCCGTTGCTTCGCCAGCTGCTGTCGCCGCTCTTTAGTCCAATCGCCACCCGCCGCTCTTTAGCCCCATCGCCACTCGCCACCCGAATTCTTCGGTATTATCTCCCCATCGACACCCGCCGCTTCTTCGGTATTAGGGTAAGTGGCCAAAAATGTTTGCACATCTACTGCAGATCCATTAACTCTTTTATTATTGCTCCTTTAGATATATAGATTAATTAATTATCTGTTTGCTTAGGCAAGCTTGAATTTTAGGGTTATTAATTTCTGTGATTTAATGGATGTTAGATAATCGTGGTTCTTGATTAGTGATGCTATATGGAAATACTATTTGATGCAGAAACTCTTTTATTTCTCCTTTTATTTAATTAGGCAATCTTTAATTTTAGGGTTATTAATTTTTGTAATTTAATTGATGTTAATTGATGTTAAATATTCTTGGTTCTTGATTAGTGATGATATATGGAGATACTATTTGAAGCAGAAACTCTTTTATTTTAGAATAATTAATTAACTATTTGCTTAGACAAGCTTCAATTTTAGTGTTAGCTGTTATATGGAGATATTATTTGATGCAGAAACAACTCCAAAGTTGCCTCTTCAAACGATCACTACAAAAGATACTGCTTTTACCGGCGATTATTCCCCGGCGTTTTACTAGTAGTGCCGGGGTAGGGAGCGAGTAGGAATTGGGCGCCAGATGGGATGGTCATACACCGGCGGTCGATTTAAAACGCGGCGTATGTTAGTATTCACCGGCGTTTTACCTAAACACGCCGGTGAAGTTTATTATTCACCGGCGTTTTTTATTATAAACGCCGGCGAATATACGGACACATTCACCGGCGTTTCCAATTAAAAGGCCGGTGAATAACTAGGAATAAAACCCGCGAACCCTCATCTTTCGCTCGCCATTTTCCCAATACCCAAAAAAAAAAAAAAGGAAAGAGGCGCTTCGTTTCCCTCCTTCCTCGCTCTACTTCCCGCGCGTTTGCCTCCGCCGCTTCGTCCTCTTCGACGGCCTTCGACCTTTTGAAATCGTCCCTTATTCCCTTCGTCCTTTTTGATTTCCTTCTTCCCTCTCTCTATTTGGAGGTGAATCGGCGGTCGCCCCCTCTCTCTCTCTCTCCTACGCCCCCGCCCTCGTCGCCCCGCTCCCTCTCTCTCTCTTCGGTATGATCTCTTGATTTCCCTTATTTTCCAAAAAAGTCAGCTTTTTTCAGTTTATTCATTTCGATTTCCTTAGCATGAACGGTTTAGTTGAGATGAAGAATTAATAGAAAAATATATGCTTAGATAATGGAAATTTTCATCTTCTTTTACTGTTAATGAAGCTGATTTCATGCATCTGATTGTCTTCATGGCATGTTTGTTTTTTTACCCAAAATGGGTTCACTGTGAACTGAGGATGCTCTAGGTACGTATGCCAATATCCTCCGGCCGGATATGCACAACAATTGGATTTTAGATTTAGTTGGGCACAGTGAATTAGTAGAGCAACATATAAGCTCAGATAATGGGAAATTTTCATTTTCAGATACTGTTAAAGTAACCTGATTGCAATCTTTGGCATGGTTTTTTAACACAAAATGGGTTCACTTCCAAACTAAGTATGCTGCATAGCATACCCGTTTTCTTTCACTGTTAATGAAGCTGATTTCATGCATCTGATTGTCTTCTTGGCATGCATGTTTTTTTTACCCAAAATGGGTTCACTGTGAACTGAGGATGCTATAGGTACGTATGTCAAAATCCTCCGGCCGGATATGCACAACAATTGGATTTTACATTTAGTTGGGCTAAAGAAGTAGTAGAGCAACATATAAGCTCAGATAATGGGAAATTTTCATTTTCAGATACTATTAAAGTAACCTGATTGCAATCTTTGGCATGGTTTTTTAACACAAAATGGGTTCACTTCCAAACTAAGTATGCTGCATAGCATCCCCAGTTTCTATAGGTTCACTTCCAGACTAAGTGAACTGAGGATGCTATAGGTACGTATGCCAAAATCCTCCGGATACGCACAACAATTGGGTTTTAGATTTAGTTGGGCTAAAGAAGTAGTATAGCAACATATAAGCTCTGATAATGGAAAATTTATCATTTTCAAATACTGTTAAAGTAACCTGATTGTCAATCTTTGGCATGGTTTTTTATACCAAAATGGGTTAACTTCCAATCTAAGTATGCTGCTAGCATCCCCATTTTCTTTTTTTGTTGTTAGTGAAGCTTATTTTCATGCATCTGATTGTCATCTTGGCATGTTTTTTTTACCAAAATGGGTTCACTGTGAACTGAGGATGGTATAGGTACGTATGCCAAAATCCTCCGGCCGGATATGCGGCTACAATTGGGTTTTAGATTTAGTTGGGCTGAAGAAGTAGTAGAGCAACATATAAGCTCAGATAATGGGAAATTTTTCATTTTCAGATACTGTTAAAGTAACCTGTGACAGGGTAAAAATGGCCTGAGGCCCAACCAGGGCCCAATACAATTCCCACTCAGAAAGGTAAAGATGGCAACCTGGTTCGGCTCCGGACCACTTCAGGGTCGGCGCCGAACCTCGTGTTTGCCCTCACGGTGCCGGCCTCCTCGTACTGACGAGCCTCAGTATCCCTCGGAGTCCGATCCGGAGCAGTCCCACAGGCCGTCCCCCCTCTCTGGCGGGGCAGAAGGATGACCTGGCGCAGCCTAGGCCCTCCGATTCCCCCCAGAGGCACAGGGGGCTCACGATGGGCCACGTCAGCTCCAAATACCGCCAAGGATTTCGCCACGTCAGCCCTATACCACTCCTGGTATCGCCACGTCCGCCCTAAACCCCCTGGGCCTTCTGCCACGTCAGGCCCATGGGCTTTCGGATCCAAACCCGGCCCCCAAGTGGAACCAAACCCGGTTGGGATTCTCTATAAATACTAGACCCACACCCACCTTTTGAGGTAATCAATCTTTCGCCACTTAAATATACCTAGTTATTGCTACTCTCTCACAGAGACTGACTAAAGCGTCGGAGGGTCCGCCACCGGGACAAACCCCGGTGTTTCAGGACCGTCTGCAGGTACACAAGACCTCGGATCCGACCCTTCCGATCCGAGCCCAACCTTCAACATCTTTCCGAGCTCATCGTAGGTCCCAGAAGGTCAACTGAAGGTCGGCAGACGAGCGGCAATCTCCTTCAATACAAATTGAGTCCGAACTCACACCTGGTGCTTCCACACGTTTCTCAGAAATAAACAGCATCAGGTTGGCGCCGTCTGTGGGAATTGCTGCTCCAGAAGCCGATCCGACCCAAACCCTCAAAGGCCATCGACAGCCGAATCCTCATGGCCTCCAAAGGAAAGGGGGCTGCTTCCCCCGTCAACCAACGGGACTCGCCCCCACCCACGGATAAAGCCAGGCCACGCACGTCGAAACACAAGGCTCCCCCTCGGGAGTCCCAAAGGAGCATCGGCTGGACAGCCCAGCCCGACCTACGGAGAGTAATCCTCAACCGCAAGATTACCCACAGCTGGGGAAGGGCCGCTTCCAACTCGGCCCCGAACCATCCGAGGAAGACCCACAGGGATGACGGCCCACGGGGTCGGCAAGGTGATAGGAACCGGGGATCACCAACCCCGAAGCCTAACCCAAACCGCACCCAGGGTCAGGATCCCGAATCCGAGGTATCCATTGATACGCCATTCACCCTACACTACATCCACGGGGGACCGGTGGGGGGAGAAACCGATACTTCCCAAAGAACCTTCACCCAGGAGACGAACGCTATTCAGTACAGCCCCTCTCCTGAGCTACAACCGCGGCCAGTCTCCTTCTCAGGAGAGGGCCCCGAAGGAGTTCACCTCCCCCACTGCGAGGCCCTCGTCGTTAGCCTCCGCATGGCCAATTGTGAGGTTCGCCGAATCCTTGTTGACAACGGCAACCCGGTAAATATTCTCTTCCTCAGAACCTTCGAAAGTCTCAGATTATCCAGAGGGAAACTCAAACCAGCAGGATGCACGTTGCTCAAACTTTCGGGCGTCCCGGTCGTAGTGGAGGGAATTATTACCCTCGACGTCACCGCTGGACCGGCCCCTGACAAGAGGACCGAGTCCTTGGATTTCATGGTCATCCACGTCAAGGCGGCCTACAACGCCATCCTCGGCCGACCCGGGCTAAACTCCCTCCAGGCGATACCTTCGGCCCACCATCTGAAACTCAAATTCCCCCCCAAGGGGTCAGCATCGTCCGGGACAGCGTCGAAGCAGCACGGTCATGTTGCGTTACCACCAGGGGAGGGGGCGTGCTCCCCCTCAGCGCCGTTGAACTCGAACCCGAGAAAGACGGCCCCGCCCCCGAGCCCGTGGACGAACTGGAGGAGGTCCTATTCGACACCGAGGATGCGTCGAAATGGTTCCGGGTGAGCTGCTCACTCGCCGAAGACCTGAAGACGGGCATCATCGCTTGCGTCCGCCGCAACGTTGATCTCTTCGCTTGGAAGCCCTCCGATATGCCCGGAATCTCTGAAGACTTGATCATGCACCGACTGAGCGTCCTCCCTGACTCTAAACCGATCGTCCAAAAGAGGCGCAAAGTCGCCCCGGAGAGGCAACAAATTGTAAAAACAGAAGTGGACAAGCTCTTGTCCGCTCGATTCATCCAAGAAGTCAGCTACCCCGAGTGGTTGGCCAATGTCGTCATGGTGAAGAAAGCGACAGGGGGTTGGCGAATCTGCATTGACTTCACGGACCTTAACAAAGCGTGTCCGAAAGATCCTTTCCCCCTCCCGCGCATCGACGCTTTAATAGACGCGACCTCAGGGCACGAGCTGCTGTCCTTCATGGACGCGTTCTCGGGGTACAATCAGATCCGGATGTTTCCGCCAGACATCTCCAAGACCTCGTTCGTCACCGACCAAGGACTTTATTGCTACCGTGTCATGCCTTTCGGGCTGAAAAACGCCGGAGCCACGTACCAGCGACTCGTCAACAGAGTCTTCAAGGACCTGATCGGCCGCAACGTAGAAGTTTACGTCGACGACATGCTTGTCAAGAGCCGGGCTGGGCCGGACCACGTCGCCGACCTCGAGGAAGCCTTCGGTGTCCTCCGACGCCACAACATGAGGCTCAACCCGGCTAAATGCGCCTTCGGCGTCTCCACGGGGAAGTTCTTAGGATTCATCGTCAGCCAGCGCGGCATTGAGGCAAACCCCGAAAAAATACAGGCCATCATTAACATGTCCCCGCCCCGGAATGTCAAAGAGGTTCAGAGGCTCACGGGTCGGTTGGCGGCGATCGGCCGTTTTCTCTCCAAGTCAGGGGAGAAATCTCTCCCCTTCTTCAAAGCCTTGCGCGGGAAAGGGGGCTTCGAGTGGGGTACCCATCAACAAGAAGCCTTCGAACAGCTAAAACAGTACCTCGCCAACCCGCCTCTCCTCAGCAAGCCCGAACTGGGCGAGCCGCTTTGGCTCTACCTGTCCGCCTCGGACTACGCCCTCAGCGCCGTCCTCGTCCGAGAGGAGGAAGGAGTTCAGAAACCACTGTACTATGTAAGCAAAGTGCTGCACCCGGCCGAGACGAGATACGCGAAGATAGAGAAGGTGGCCTATGCCCTGGTTATGGCAGCCCGAAAACTCCGACCTTACTTCCAGGACCACTCCGTCCAAGTACTGACCGACCAACCACTGAAGACCATCCTCCACAAGCCCGAAAACTCCGGCCGATTAGTCAAATGGTCGATCGAGCTGAGCCAGTTCGACATTAGCTATCATCCCAGGGCAGCCATTAAAGGGCAGGCCCTCGCCGAGTTCATAACTGAATGCACTGTCTCCGAGCAACCTGACGTAGAAGAATCGGATCTGACCTGGGAGGTCTTTGTTGACGGCTCATCCTGCGAAACGGGGAGTGGGGCGGGCGTCATCCTTCGTGGCCCCGACCAATTCCTACTTCAATACTCCCTGCGCTTCAACTTTCCAGCCTCCAACAACGAGGCAGAATACGAGGCCATGATCGCCGGATTGACCCTCGCCCACCGAGCCGGTGCCAAGCGAATCCGGGCGTTTAGCGACTCTCAGCTCGTGATCCATCAAATCAACGGAGAGTACGAAGCCCGCGACGACCGAATGATGAGGTATTTGGCGGCGGTCCGACGACTCTTGGCGTTCTTCGACGACGCTACGGTTGTCAGAGTCCCCAGGGAACAGAACGCCCAAGCCGACGCGCTATCCAAACTTGCCTCTTCTTCCTCCGAAGGCCTCGATCGTACGGTGCTCGTCGAGGTCCTCTTGGAGCCAAGCATCAGTAGCCCAGAGCCGGAAGCGATGTGTGTGCAAGAGGGGACCAGCCCGGACGACTGGACCACTCCCATCCGAAAATTCTTAAACCGGGCCGAGCTTCCTGAAGACAAAGCCGAGGCCAGGCGAATCAGAATCCGAGCTGAAAGGTTCGTCATGATCGATAACATCCTCTTCAAACGCTCGTACACCTTGGCCGACGGCAAACCCTACCTCCGCTGCCTCGCCAGGGACGAGGCCAGCTACGCCCTCAAAGACCTGCACGAGGGGATCGGCGGATGCCACATGGGGAGTAGGACACTTGCCCGAAAGGCCCTGAATCAAGGGTACTATTGGCCCACCATGCTCCAAGACTCACAAGACTTAGTCAAGAGGTGCGGCCCCTGCCAAAGATTCTCCCCCATCAAAAGGCTTCCTCAAGCCAACCTCCGATCCCTGGCGAGCCCTACGCCCTTCGCCATGTGGGGTATGGACCTTGTGGGGCCCTTCCCCCCAGCGGTAGGGCAAAAGAAATTCCTGATCGTCGCCATCGACTACTTCACCAAGTGGATCGAGGCCGAACCACTATCCAGCATCACCGAGCGCCAAGTGCAACAGTTCTTTTGGAAGAACATCATTTGTCGATTCGGGATCCCCCGAATCCTCGTCACGGACAACGGAACCCAGTTCCAAGGGCAGAACTTCCAATCTTTCTGTCAGGACATCGGCATCCAGCAGCGTTTCTCCGCCATTTGCCACCCTCAGTCTAACGGCCAGGCGGAGAATGCGAACAGGCAAATCCTCGACGGCCTCAAAAAGCGCCTTGACAATTCCCCCAAAGGGCTATGGGTTGAGGAGCTGCCCAGCGTACTATGGGCACACCGAACCACACAGAGGATCCCCACGGGGGAGACGCCATTCAATCTGACCTATGGGACCGAGGCAGTCATCCCCGTCGAAGTCGGATTGCCTTCTCCCCGGATCATAGCCTTCGATGAAGACGACAATGCGTCCGCCCTGAGGGCTAACCTGGACCTCGTCGCCGAAGTACGAGAAAAGTCCGCGGTCCGAAGGAGCATTTATCAGCAACAGATCGAGAGATTTTACAACAAGAAAGTCCGCCCCACCAGCATCCAGGCAGGGGACCTGGTTTTGCGAAAGCTATTTGTCTCTGATCCAACCAAGAAGAGGAAACTGGCTCCCAACTGGGAAGGCCCATACCGCGTAGTCGAGGCTGTACGCCCTGGTACATACCGACTGACGGATATGAACGACCGACCCATCAGCCGACCCGGGAACGCTGAGCACCTCATGAAATTCCGGGGAGAGCAAGCTTAGGTTCTAGCGTGGCTTAAGTAAATTAAAACTTTTGTAAACATTCGTGTGTAAAGGGCCGCTTCAGCGACCCCCCCCCCCCCCCCGGTCTGGTATAAAAGAAGTCTCTTTTTGTCAAAAGTTAAATACCTCGGCAACTCCGACCCGGTACCGGACAATGGGGGCGGCATCTGGGTTCTCCCTCGGGTCTCATCCCCAAACGCCTCGGCAGGTTCGACCCAACTCCGGACCGGAGGTCTCCCTGTCGCCCCGCGTCGATCCCTCACGAATCGGCAGAGCCCGACCTCGCCTACACCGCCCTTCACCACCCCGATAGCCAGAGCAAAGAAGGAAAAGAAAGCTTTATTCATACTCTTTTATTTTGTGCGGAGAAAACAAGCAAATACCGTTACAGGACCACTCCACTCATCTCAAACTAAAGGGGATCGCCGACTTAGGGCCCCTCGGACCCGGTGAAGGGCGGGATCACTCCGACCAAACGACTTGGGACTCTCTCTTCGTCATGACGGTCCTTCGGTTCTGCCACCGTCGACACCCCGGCCACGGAGCTCTGGGCATCCACGGATCGAATGCGTTCCATCAGTGGCAACGCCGAGGGAGCCCCCTCTGCTCGCCGACCCCTCGAGGAAGATGTCGAAACACCCAACAGAGTCCTATAGCGGTGTATCTCCATCTCCTTCTCCACTATCACATCGCGAAGTAGCTTCTCGGAGGAAGGCCTCTGCACCGAGGAACTTGACATGGTGTATCCAAGACCAACGCCCCCTAGCTCCCGATCCACCATCGCCCTCCTCAGCCAGCTCGCCTCCTCACTTAGGGCTTCAGACTTGTTCCTGTAATAATGGAAGGCCGCATCAGTGTCGCGAGCCCTCTTTCGATACCGAACCAAAGTGGCCTCTAAGGCCTCGACCTTGCCCCGAAGCCACGCCACGTCGGAACGAAGGGGGTCCACCTCAGGAAGGGGAGCCGTGACCTACAAGAGAACCAGCCCACTCAAGACATATAAGCAAAGAGGTTCAGAAATTTTTCGAAGTTGGAACACTTAGCCAGCCAAAAAACCCTCTTTTTATAAATTCAGTTTCCCCATACAAAAAATGCGGTGGCCAGTCCGCGGAAGGCAAATACAATCGAGAGAAGGAAAAAGAAGGACAAAAATTATACAGCTGGTTTTCCCACCTCTATATCAGCCGGATCCGTTGGGGGGTCGGCAACCGATTTATCATCTGACCCTTGTCCGCCAGGGGTCTTCGGTGTCCCCTCAATCTCCATATCATACTCGAGGTTGGACAGGTCGATAGTCGGATAAAAGTGCCTCACATGGCTGAGGGCCTTCGCATAACTGCTATCCTGGGCGTTGATCACCAGGATCTGACACGACTCAGTCACCTCTTTCTTCTCCTTCTCCGACCTCTCCTCCTGAGCCGCCCTCGCCTTCGCCCATTCCTCCTTCTCCTTGTCAAAAGCCGCCTTCGTCTCCGCCTCCTTCTTACGAGAGCCTTCGAGCTCTCCCTTCAATTCCGTCACCACCTGCTCGGCCTTGTCAGCCCGGTCTCGCTCTCGCTGCAATGCCGCCTCGTAGAGGCCCCTCACATGGGCCCCCTGCACGGTTGCCTGCCATAACCAGACACTACTAAGAAATCTTCCTTAAACAACATCACCCGAAAGCTAGGGGGTTCGATTGACTTACCAGCACAGTGGCCTGCGCAAGACGCACGTATGCCTCGTCCAGGGTCTGGGACTTCATATCCGAACGATCCCGAGGGGTCGCCAGCTTATCTGCAACCTCCACGGCCTGGCGCCCCCGGACCAGGCAATCACCCTCGCGGATCGACCAATCTGGCACCCACCTTCGCCGAAGTCTCTCCTCTAGTCCGGGATCCACCAGGGGACCCTTCCCCTTATCAGGGTCGGCGGCCGCACCCTGATCCGAACCCCCCTGGACCACCGCGTCCCCACCCGTCTCCGACCGAGTCCTTTTCATCCTCGGCTGAATGGGGGCCTCGGAGACCACCTGGGACAACTCGGTCGTCTTCGCCACGACATCCTTCTTCTCGGCCTTCTTCTTCTTCATGGCGAGCCTCAGCGCCTTAATCGACTCTTCATCCATTTCTGTAAAAAGATCCATTAAGAACAAATGAGCAAGAAAGTACAAGAAGAGTGTGAGGAAAGAAACAACCACGTACGAGGCACGGCCGGGCTAGGGCTCAGTCCGACGCTTGCCAGATGGGCCTCCGTCACCTTCCCCCAATTGATGCTATACGACAGACGGAGGCGCTCAACGAGTCTCCACTCCTCCGCCGTCAAGTCCCCCGGCCCCGGTGCTGCGTAGCTCGGCTTAGAGTGGTTCCACCGAGTAGGGATAGCCCAAGGATCCTCACTCCGGATCACCAGATACTTTTTCTTCCAGAACTTAATGGAATCTGGATGACCGTGGACAACCTTCGCCTTACCTCGAGGCGAGATGTAGTATACTCCTTCTGCCGATGAGCCGATCAACAACATCGCTCGGAACACGCCCAGCCGCAGGGGTACCCTCTGCTCCTCGCACAACAGCACGAAGCAGATGATCTGCTTCCAGGAGTTCGGCCCAAACTGCATCGGCGCCAGGGACGACCAATTTAACACCTCCCGAACGAATGGGTGGATGGGCAGCCTCAGGCCGGAGATAAAGGCGTCCACAGGGAAGATACAATACCTATCCGGCAGGGGATCGGTCGGCCGAAGAGTAGAACTCGGCAGCATAAGCTCATAACTGGGCCCTATGTGGTAGGCCAACTGCAGAGCCCCCAAGTCGCTTGCCTCCAGAACGGTCGGGGATGCGTCCACCATCAACCTCTTCCGGCTTGACGATGACGGCTGGACCCCCGAGGACTCCTTATCTGAGAGATCGTCGGGATAGCGACGGAAAGACCGGGGTTGTGCAGACGACCCTATCACCAAGTCGCTCGGGCCGCCAATCCTCGATCCCTTCTTCTTCGGAGCCCTCCTCCTCTTAGTCCGTTCCGGCGAAGGTGTAGACAAACACCCCAGAACGGGCGGATTCAGAGACCCTGCGGAGCCATCTCCCTCGGAGCCACCCTCCTCTCCGGAAGCCGACCCTAGGGTCCGGACTTCGTCTGAGCTACCGCCCCCCTCCTCAGAGTCGCTGCTTTCTACCACGAAATGCCTCCGAGATCGCAATGGCTTCACACTGTGTACGACCTCCTCCTTGCCTACCGGCCCCTCCCCAGAGGTCGACGCCGACGAACCAGACTGAGCCCTATCCATCCGTGCCTAAGTTAAACGGGGTTACCAACTAACCTGGAATCACCTCGGAAAAACGACCTTGCTGCAGGAAGCTGAAGGGACGAGCGCTGAAGAGTTGAAGGATTTTTTGAAAAGTAAGAGGCAAGAGAGAAATAGGCGATGGGAGGAGAGGGGGGAACATTTATAGGGGATAGGAACAACTCCTCGATTTTTGCAGTCACTATTCACCGATTGACGTGCAACTGCCACCTAGGAAATCACGCCACGTCCTCGAAACATGTGCTGCTGACGTCACCCAGTGCCAGACTGGCCGCCCGACACGGGGGTCGGTTCGGGCAAAATAACGGCTCGCCTTCGCCGGACTAAAGTACTCTTCTTCAGAAGATCCACCGGCTGGCCATCACCCTTACCAGCCCGTAATTCCCCCTCGTCTCGAGGTTCGGCTTGGCACCGGGGTACTCTTCCCAGGAAGAAACAACGGCTCGCCTTCACCCTCACCGGCCCATAATCCCTCGCCAGCTCGAGGTCCGGTCCGGCACCCAGGTACTCTTCTTCGGAAGATCCACCGGCTGGCCATCACCCTTACCAGCCCGTAATTCCCCCTCGTCTCGAGGTTAGGTCTGGCACCCGGGTACTCTTCTCAGGAAGAAACAACGGCTCGCCTTCACCCTTACCGACCCATAATCCCTCGCCAGCTCGAGGTCCGGTCTGGCACCGGGGTACTCTTCTTCGGAAGATCCACCGGCGGGCCATCACCCTTACCAGCCCGTAATTCCCCCTCGTCTCGAGGTTCGGCCTGGCACCGGGGTACTCTTCTCAGAAAGAAACAACGGCTCGCCTTCACCCTTACCGACCCATAATCCCTCGCCAGCTCGAGGTCCGGTCTGGCACCCGGGTACTCTTCTTCGGAAGATCCATCGGCTGGCCATCACCCTTACCAGCCCATAATTCCCCCTCATCTCGAGGTTCGGTCTGGCACCCGGGTACTCTTCTCAGGAAGAAGCAACGGCTCGCCATCACCCTTGTCGACACGTAATCCCTCGACCTCTCGAGGTTCAGTCGAACACCAGGGTACTCTTCTCCGGAAGAGACAACGGTTCGCCATCGCCTTCACCTACACGTAGACCCTCGACTAGCTCGAGGTCCTATCCAAGCCTCAGGGCAGCACCACCAGGAAGGCCCTGTGATCCGCCCTCCCATTTTTTACAATCATAAACACTCCTCCACGGCTAGCTCCCGCACCCCCCGCAGGAGTGGGGGGCTTGTGTGACAGGGTAAAAATGGCCTGAGGCCCAACCAGGGCCCAATACAATTCCCACTCAGAAAGGTAAAGATGGCAACCTGGTTCGGCTCCGGACCACTTCAGGGTCGGCGCCGAACCTCGTGTTTGCCCTCACGGTGCCGGCCTCCTCGTACTGACGAGCCTCAGTATCCCTCGGAGTCCGATCCGGAGCAGTCCCACAGGCCGTCCCCCCTCTCTGGCGGGGCAGAAGGATGACCTGGCGCAGCCTAGGCCCTCCGATTCCCCCCAGAGGCACAGGGGGCTCACGATGGGCCACGTCAGCTCCAAATACCGCCAAGGGTTTCGCCACGTCAGCCCTATACCACTCCTGGTATCGCCACGTCCGCCCTAAACCCCCTGGGCCTTCTGCCACGTCAGGCCCATGGGCTTTCGGATCCAAACCCGGCCCCCAAGTGGAACCAAACCCGGTTGGGATTCTCTATAAATACTAGACCCACACCCACCTTTTGAGGTAATCAATCTTTCGCCACTTAAATATACCTAGTTATTGCTACTCTCTCACAGAGACTAACTAGAGCATCGGAGGGTCCGCCACCGGGACAAACCCCGGTGTTTCAGGACCGTTTGCAGGTACACAAGACCTCGGATCCGACCCTTCCGATCCGAGCCCAACCTTCAATATCTTTCCGAGCTCATCGTAGGTCCCAGAAGGTCAACTGAAGGTCGGCAGACGAGCGGCAATCTCCTTCAATACAAATTGAGTCCGAACTCACACCTGGTGCTTCCACACGTTTCTCAGAAATAAACAGCATCATAACCTGACTGCAATCCTTGGCATGGTTTTTTAACAAAATGGGTTCACTTCCAAACTAAGTATGCTGCATAGCATCCCCAGTTTCTTTCACTGTTAATGAATTGAAGCTTATCCCATGCATCTGATTGTCATTTTGGCATGTTTTTTTGACCAAAATGGGTTCACTGTCAACTGAGGATGCTATAGCTCTATGCCAAAATCCTCCGGCTATGTACAACAATTGGTTCAGTCTGCAAAATATATGCTTACATACTAGACATTTTAATTTTTCTTTTACTGTTTCTTTTGTTTAGTATTATTATTATTATTATTATTATTATTATGAGATAAGTGATTATTAGTAGTCATGAACAGAATAGTTCATGAGTCATCAGATCTTCTTGTTACCGTAGTTACAGCACGACGCGCTCATTATTCGGCCGATTCCTCTTCATCAGCAAAATACCCTTTACCATCATCATCTCCTTGAACGGAAAGCCAAATACAGGGGAGACTATAGTCGATTTTTTTTTTATGCTCGAACACAGGGTGTGCGATAAAATACCGTCTAAGGTGGTTGTGATCATTTCCACAAAAGGTCGTTTAGGGTTTGGTGAATAGAGTAGATTGTGTTAAGATGTAGTTTTTTTTTGTACATTTTTTGGAGCCACAATTTCTTTATTTTACAGTTAAAGATTATATCGTTTATTTATTTACAGCTAGGAATGGTTTTCAAATAGGTAAAATTTAATATACAAAATGCCTTTTACTGTTATTACTATTTAATATATCAAATTTTAATTTCAGACTGTGTGCTATTGATATAATGGATAGAAGTTGGATTAGTAAACCACGATTATCCAAGGAGTACCGTGATGGTATTAAAGATTTTATTATCTTTGCCAAACGATATTCCCGTGATCCCAACCTAATCCTTTGTCCATGCCTTCGCTGTACAAATTGTATGCTGAGGACATGTGACGTAGTACATACACACTTGGCTGTCAACGGTTTTCTTCAAGGGTACACAAGGTGGTTTTGTCATGGAGAGGATCATACGGCAGCTCCTGTTCGTCCGGTTGTATTAGAAAATGAGGCTGCGCCCTTAGTGAACGAAGACTTAAGCGTTCCCGATGAGATGCATGCTTTGTTACAAGATGCCATGGGGATTCATAATGTTCCTTTCCACACCAATGACCCAACAACCGAAGTTCACAATGAGTCAACAGAAACAAACCAGATTGGTGGTGGGGTGGACGAGGAAATGTCTGGTCCCACCCATGAAAATAATAAGCAGCAAGAATCCTTTGCTAAGTTACTTGAAGATGCTAGTATCCCGTTGTACCGCGACTGCACCAAATTTTCTAAGTTCTCATTCATTGTCAGACTATTTCAGATTAAATGTTTAAACGGGTGGTCTGCTAAGTCCTTCACTATGCTACTTGAATTGTTGAATGAAGCATTTCCTGAAATCTGTATTCCAAACTCAGCCTATAAAATCAAAAAATTCCTAAGTTCTCTCGATCTAGGATATGAGAAGATAGCAGCATGTCCAAATGACTGTATGCTTTTCACGAGTGGTAAGGAAAGTCTGGAGAATTGCGAAGTGTGTGGTTCTTCGAAATGGAAAGAAAGACCAAATCAAGATGAGGGAGCCAGTGGATCTACTAAGCGAAGTAGGAAAAAGAAGCCTGCCAAAACATTGCGTTACTTTCCTCTGATTCCTAGGTTACAAAGGTTGTTTATGTCCACGAAAACTTCTTCTGATATAAAATGGCATGCTGAAGGTCGCACTAATGATGGGATTCTTAGACATCCTGCTGATTCTCAATCTTGGAAAAGATTTGATGAAAGATATCCTGATTTTGCGGAAGATCCTCGAAATGTGAGACTTGGACTAGCTAGTGATGGTTTCAACCCTTTCAGGCAAATGAGTAGTACATACAGCATATGGCCGGTTGTGTTGATACCATACAATTTGCCGCCTTGGAAATGCATGAAGCAGTCCTCATTTATTTTGTCCATGATAGTTCCTGGACCGAAAGGTCCTGGAAATGATATAGATGTGTACCTACAACCATTAATAGATGAACTTCAGAAGTTGTGGGTGGGTGTTCCAACCTATGATGCTGTGGCTAAAGAAACATTTTCTCTTCGTGCCGTGTTGTCTTGGACAATCAATGATTTTCCAGCATATGCAAATTTATCTGGATATAGTACTAAAGGACGTTATGCATGTCCATGTTGTGCTGACCAAACTAGTTCAAGGTGGTTGTACAATGGCAGAAAGTTTTGCTATATGGGTCATAGGAGATGGTTGCCTGACACATATATATTTCGGGCAGAGGCAGCGACATTTGATGGCACCGACGAGTGGGAACATGCTCCTGGGTCTTCTTCTGGTTCAGATATTTTGAGGCGGGTAGATGGTCATCAATTCAAATATGGAAAGGAACCAGAAGTCAGGACAAAGGGCAAGAAAAGGGCAAGGCCGGAGCAAGGTGAGGAGACCGATCTATATGGCGAGGATGAGGATCAAAAATTGACGAGTTTAGGTGCATGGAAGAAGAAGAGTATTTTCTTCAAGTTGCCGTATTGGGAATTTAACTTACTGAGACATAATTTAGATGTGATGCATATCGGAAAAAATATTGGTGAGAATTGTATAGGAACAGTTATGGGAGATGATCGGAAGACAAAGGACAATCTCAAGAGCCGACTTGATTTGAAGTCAATGGGCATCCGACATGAGTTGCACCCAGAAGAATTGCCGAACGGGAAAGTGCTCCTACCTCCTGCAATCTATTCAATGTCAAAATCGGAGTTGGAGTTGTTTTGCAAAGTACTACTTGAACTTAAAGTCCCCGATGGCTATTCTTCTAACATGGCAAAATGTGTCAACTTTAAAGAGAAGAGGCTTCAGGGTCTAAAGTCACACGACTACCACATCCTAATGCAGGATCTCCTTCCTGTGGCCCTAAGGTCTTCAATGTGTGAGCAAGTCACTACTGTCCTGAAAGATCTTTGTAGCATATATAAAGGTATTTGCTCAAGAATGCTTCGTGTTGAAGATCTGGACCAATTGGAGCAGCAGGCGGCATTGACACTTAGTAAAATGGAGATGATATTTCCTCCATCATTTTTCACTATTATGATTCACTTGATAATCCACCTTGCTGGTGAAGCCAGAATCGGTGGTCCTGTTCACTATCGGTTGATGTACCCCATTGAGAGGTAAAATAATTCGTTCATCTTACGAAATTGAATTTTCAAAAGCTCATTTATTTTAATCTCCTAATTCGCTCTAGTTTATTAATTGTACATGTTCAGGTACCTATACCGGCTAAAGGGTTATGTGAAAAATAGAGCATATCCTGAAGGGTCAATAGCCCAGGGATATCTATCAGAGGAGTGCTCACATTTTTTTTCCAGGTATTTGCCTGGTGTGGAGACATCTTCCAGTAGACCACGTAGAAATCCAGACATTTCCAACCTTGATGGTGCACAATATCTTTTTGATACCGCTGGCACCACTGTTGGTAAAGTTGATGCATTTGAGCTCGATAGCTTAGCGTGGGAACAGGCACATCGATATGTGCTAGACCATCATGCATCAGTGGAACCATTTCGAAAGTAAGTTGCTTTTGAATGTAAATCGAATACAGTGAAAACCGCGGAGTTCGATATTTTTGATACTTTTGTTATTCCTAATTTCAATTGCTTGTTTTTTAGCGAATTTGTCAGGGACATCAAACGAAGGGCTAGACCAAGAAGACTACCACCACGTGAACAAAACAAGCTGATGAATGAAAAATTTCATAAGTGGTTTGAATCTCATGTAGGTGAATTACAGTTATGCAAGTTAATCTTTATTATATCTATATTTTCTATGGTGTTGATACGATTTGCGCAAAATTAATAGGTACATTCTTTGGGTCCTGAAGGTGCGTCATCTGAAATACAAGTACTTGCCAAAGGTCCCTATCAGATGGTCAAAAGATACGGAGGATACATATTCAATGGTTTTAGATTTCGTACTAAGGATCGTGAATCTAATTTGAAGTCTCAAAATAGTGGAATGGTAGTGACGTCTAAGACTAGAAGTTATGCTTCCAAATCGGACACGAGGCCTGTAGATGGGGATCTCGACTACTATGGAGTGCTCACGGATATCATTGAGTTGAATTATTTTGGCCATTTCCGTGTTGTCTTATTTCGTGGGGATTGGGCTGAGTTTGATAGGAATTTTGCTAACAACAAGGACAAGCTTGGCTTCACAGTTGTAAACTTCTCAAAATTGATTCACATCGGTACACACATTAGCCATGAGCCATTTGTGTTTCCATCCCAAGTGCAACAAGTGTTCTACATTGAAGATCCAACCCTGCCAAAATCGTATGTGGCTATCCCTATGCAACCAAGAGATGTATTCCAACTGGGCGATACTTCAGACGATGAAGAAGGTGAAGACATGAACAGTTACATTGCTTCTGAGTTTCCTGTGTTTGATGTAAACACAACCGATGTTGGAATTTGCGGGACTTGGCTCCGCAAGGATGGAGAAGAGGGCGATGTACTGGAAGATGTCGTATTGTAGTTTACATGATTTTCAATTGAGTTTATTATATGTCTGTAATTTTATGTCTTAAATCTTGTTGTAATATTATGTCTGTAATTTCGAATATGTTCATTGTGAATTTAATACACTGGTTTAATTATCTTTCTATTTTCTACTGCTTGGTATTATTTACATTAAACTATGCTTAGTGTCATTTGAACCAAACTATCGTTGTCATTTGAACCAAACTATCATTTGAACCAAGTTATCGAATCCTTGACAGGTACAACATGCCAAGGCGTGGAAAGAGGGTAAATATAAATGATGGCAACGAGAGCCATGGGGATGAGCAGCCACTAAATAATAGTGGCAGGCAAACATATGAGAGTGAGGGTAGCACGCCGCCCACTGTCAAAAAACATCGGTAAGTCTTAAAATTTGTATTTTTAAAGAGATTATGTTACTTGAATGCATGAAAGACACGTACTAGTGTTTGTGAGTCTGCATTGTGGCTGTCGTCTATAAGCATTTCGTCTATGTTTCTTAAGTGGGCTGTGATTAGAAAGAAAGGGCTGGAGTGGAGATCTGGAAACCCAAAATAGAGACATCTCGTTTATTATAATCTACACTTATTGTTGGACCAACCCCCTCTTGCTGTTGTTGCTGATGTCTCTTTGTGTGCGTGTGTTGAAGAGAATGAAGGGATGAGAGAGAGATGAGGAAAATGCCGCTATGTTAGCCTGGTGTATCCTCATTCTCTACCATCCCTCTTTCTGGCTCCATATATGGCTTCTATATTAAATTGGTTTCCTTCCACGATGACAATCCGTAATACTACACTTGATATGAGCCCATGTTCATAGCTGCATCCTATTGCATACTCACAAACAACTAATACTTGTCGGCCTTGCATCGTATGCCCAACCCCATTTTGGCACATAACCTGGTATAGATGACATTGTATGACCTGCAAACAAGGATTGTTCAGTCATGTTGTTGTACTGATTTGGAGGAGGTGAAAATGGGACCATAAAATAGCTTAAGAAGACCATCAGGTTTGTGAAATAAGCTTCACTAACAGTGAAAGAAACTGGGGATGCTATGCAGCATACTTAGTTTGGAAGTGAACCCATTTTGTGTTAAAAAAACCATGCCGAAGATAGCAATCAGATGCATGAAATTAGCTTCTTTAACAGTATCTAAAAATGAAAATTTTTCATAATCTGAGCATATATGTTTCTTTAACAGTGACTGTGAACAATTGTTTTTAATTGGGCTGTGATTAGAAAGAGACGAGTTGGAGTGGAGATCTGGAAACCCATATAGAGACATCTTGTTCATAATAATTTATTATTATTGTTGTTCTTGTCACTCTTGCTGTTGTTGCTGATGTCTCTATGTGTTCGTGTGCTGAAGGGAAAGAAGGGATGAGAGAGAGATGAGGAAAATGCCGCTATGTTAGCCTGGTGTATTCTCATTCTCTACCATTCCTCTTTCTGGCTTCTGTATTTGGTTTCCTTCCACGATGACAATTCCAGTTAAAACTACACTTGCTATGAGCCCTATTCGTATTTTTCTTCCATGAAGAATTGATCTATGACTACAATCTCCATTCAAAACCCAATTGTTCACTCAAACATGCCCCTTGTTTCTGAACTCAAACATCACATTAATAAACATCTTTTCTAATAATGGCTACACTTGTGGAAGCTCTCTCTAAGCCTCAATTCTTCAAGGTTTTGTTGCCTACTTCTTTACAGAAGCTGGTACTCTATTCTTCTTTAAAGAGAGGAGAATAGAGTACCAACTTCTGTAAAGAAGTAGGCAACAAAACCTTGAAGAATTGAGGCTTAGAGAGAGCTTCCACAAGTGTAGCCATTATTAGAAAAGATGTTTATTAATGTGATGTTTGAGTTCAGAAACAAGGGGCATGTTTAAGTGATCTGTATTCCAAACAAGCTTCACTAACAGTGAAAGAAACTGGGGATGCTATGCAGCCTACTTAGTTTCTTTAACAGTGACTGAAAATTTCCATAATCTGAGCATATAAATTTTTCATAATCTGAGCATATATGTTTCTTTAACAGTGACTGTGAACAATTGTTCTTAATTGGGCTGTGATTAGAAAGAGACGAGTTGGAGTGGAGATCTGGAAATCCATATAGAGTCATCTTGTTCATAATAATTTATTATTGTTGTTGTTCTTGTCGCTCTTGCTGTTGTTGCTGATGTCTCTATGTGTTCGTGTGCTGAAGGGAAAGAAGGGATGAGAGAGAGATGAGGAAAATGCCGCTATGTTAGCCTGGTGTATCCTCCTTCTCTACCATACCTCTTTCTGGCTTCTATATTTGGTTTCCTTCCACGATGACAATTCCAGTTAAAACTACACTTGCTATGAGCCCTATTCGTATTTTTCTTCCATGAACTGAGGATATTATATAGGTATGTATGCCAAAATTCTCCGGCCGGATATGCACAACACTTGGGTTTTGCGATATAGTTGGGCTAAAAAAGTAGTAGAGCAACATATAAGCTCAGATAATGGAGAAATTTTCATTTTCAGATACTGTCAATATAACCTGATTGCAATCTTTGGCATGGTTTTTTTAACACAAAATGGGTTCACTTCCAAAATGAGTATGCTGCATAGCATCCCCAGTTTCTTTCACTGTTAGTGAAGCTTATTTCACAAACCTGATGGTCTTCTTAAGCTATTTTATGGTCCCATTTTCACTAACTGTTAGTGAAGCTGATTTCAAGCACCTGATTGTCTTCTTGGCATGTATGTTTTTATACCAAAAATGGGTTCACTGTGAACTGAGGATATTGTATAGGTACGTATGCCAAAATCCTCCGGCCGGATATGCACAACACTTGGGTTTTGCGATATAGCTGGGCTAAAAAAGTAGTAGAGCAACATATAAGCTCAGATAATGGAGAAATTTTCATTTTCAGATACTGTCAATGTAACCTGATTGCAATCTTTGGCATGGTTTTTTTAACACAAAATGGGTTCACTTCCAAAATGAGTATGCTGCATAGCATCCCCAGTTTCTTTCACTGTTAGTGAAGCTTATTTCACAAACCTGATGGTCTTCTTAAGCTAGTTTATGGTCCCATTTTCACTAACTGTTAGTGAAGCTGATTTCAAGCACCTGATTGTCTTCTTGGCATGTATGTTTTTATCCCAAAAATGGGTTCACTGTGAACTGAGGATATTGTATAGGTACGTATGCCAAAATCCTCCGGCCGGATATGCACAACACTTGGGTTTTGCGATATAGTTGGGCTAAAAAAGTAGTAGAGCAACATATAAGCTCAGATAATGGAGAAATTTTCATTTTCAGATACTGTCAATGTAACCTGATTGCAATCTTTGGCATGGTTTTTTTAACACAAAATGGGTTCACTTCCAAAATGAGTATGCTGCATAGCATCCCCAGTTTCTTTCACTGTTAGTGAAGCTTATTTCACAAACCTGATGGTCTTCTTAAGCTAGTTTATGGTCCCATTTTCACTAACTGTTAGTGAAGCTGATTTCAAGCACCTGATTGTCTTCTTGGCATGTATGTTTTTATACCAAAAATGGGTTCACTGTGGTCATCAGATATTATATAGGTACGTATGCCAAAATCCTCCGGCCGGATATGCACAACACTTGGGTTTTGCGATATGGTTGGGCTAAAAAAGTAGTAGAGCAACATATAAGCTCAGATGATGGAGAAATTTTCATTTTCAAATACTGTCAATGTAACCGGTTTTTTTAACACAAAATGGGTTCACTTCCAAACTAAGTATGCTGCATAGCATCCCCAGTTTCTTTCACTGTTAGTGAAGCATATTTCACAAACCTGATGGTCTTCTTAAGCTATTTTATGGTCCCATTTTCAGTAACTGTTAGTGAAGCTGATTTCAAGCACCTGATTGTCTTCTTGGCATGTATGTTTTTATACCAAAAATGGGTTCACTGTGAACTGAGGATATTATATAGGTACGTATGCCAAAATTCTCCGGCCGGATATGCACAACACTTGGGTTTTGCGATATAGTTGGGCTAAAAAAGTAGTAGAGCAACATATAAGCTCAGATAATGGAGAAATTTTCATTTTCAGATACTGTCAATGTAACCTGATTGCAATCTTTGGCATGGTTTTTTTAACACAAAATGGGTTCAATTCCAAAATGAGTATGCTGCATAGCATCCCCAGTTTCTTTCACTGTTAGTGAAGCTTATTTCACAAACCTGATGGTCTTCTTAAGCTAGTTTATGGTCCCATTTTCACTAACTGTTAGTGAAGCTGATTTCAAGCACCTGATTGTCTTCTTGGCATGTATGTTTTTATACCAAAAATGGGTTCACTGTGAACTGAGGATATTATATAGGTACGTATGCCAAAATTCTCCGGCCGGATATGCACAACACTTGGGTTTTGCGATATAGTTGGGCTAAAAAAGTAGTAGAGCAACATATAAGCTCAGATAATGGAGAAATTTTCATTTTCAGATACTGTCAATGTAACCTGATTGCAATCTTTGGCATGGTTTTTTTAACACAAAATGGGTTCACTTCCAAAATGAGTATGCTGCATAGCATCCCCAGTTTCTTTCACTGTTAGTGAAGCTTATTTCACAAACCTGATGGTCTTCTTAAGCTATTTTATGGTCCCATTTTCACTAACTGTTAGTGAAGCTGATTTCAAGCACCTGATTGTCTTCTTGGCATGTATGTTTTTAAACCAAAAATGGGTTCACTGTGAACTGAGGATATTGTATAGGTACGTATGCCGAAATCCTCCGGCCGGATATGCACAACACTTGGGTTTTGCGATATAGCTGGGCTAAAAAAGTAGTAGAGCAACATATAAGCTCAGATAATGGAGAAATTTTCATTTTCAGATACTGTCAATGTAACCTGATTGCAATCTTTGGCATGGTTTTTTTAACACAAAATGGGTTCACTTCCAAAATGAGTATGCTGCATAGCATCCCCAGTTTCTTTCACTGTTAGTGAAGCTTATTTCACAAACCTGATGGTCTTCTTAAGCTAGTTTATGTTCCCATTTTCACTAACTGTTAGTGAAGCTGATTTCAAGCACCTGATTGTCTTCTTGGCATGTATGTTTTTATACCAAAAATGGGTTCACTGTGAACTGAGGATATTGTATAGGTACGTATGCCAAAATCCTCCGGCCGGATATGCACAACACTTGGGTTTTGCGATATAGTTGGGCTAAAAAAGTAGTAGAGCAACATATAAGCTCAAATAATGGAGAAATTTTCATTTTCAGATACTGTCAATGTAACCTGATTGCAATCTTTGGCATGGTTTTTTTAACACAAAATGGGTTCACTTCCAAAATGAGTATGCTGCATAGCATCCCCAGTTTCTTTCACTGTTAGTGAAGCATATTTCACAAACCTGATGGTCTTCTTAAGCTAGTTTATGGTCCCATTTTCACTAACTGTTTGTGAAGCTGATTTCAAGCACCTGATTGTCTTCTTGGCATGTATGTTTTTATACCAAAAATGGGTTCACTGTGGTCATCAGATATTATATAGGTACGTATGCCAAAATCCTCCGGCCGGATATGCACAACACTTGGGTTTTGCGATATGGTTGGGCTAAAAAAGTAGTAGAGCAACATATAAGCTCAGATGATGGAGAAATTTTCATTTTCAAGTACTGTCAATGTAACCGGTTTTTTTAACACAAAATGGGTTCACTTCCAAACTAAGTATGCTGCATAGCATCCCCAGTTTCTTTCACTGTTAGTGAAGCATATTTCACAAACCTGATGGTCTTCTTAAGCTATTTTATGGTCCCATTTTCTGTAACTGTTAGTGAAGCTGATTTCAAGCACCTGATTGTCTTCTTGGCATATATGTTTTTATACCAAAAATGGGTTCACTGTGAACTGAGGATATTATATAGGTACGTATGCCAAAATTCTCCGGCCGGATATGCACAACACTTGGGTTTTGCGATATAGTTGGGCTAAAAAAGTAGTAGAGCAACATATAAGCTCAGATAATGGAGAAATTTTCATTTTCAGATACTGTCAATGTAACCTGATTGCAATCTTTGGCATGGTTTTTTTAACACAAAATGGGTTCAATTCCAAAATGAGTATGCTGCATAGCATCCCCAGTTTCTTTCACTGTTAGTGAAGCTTATTTCACAAACCTGATGGTCTTCTTAAGCTAGTTTATGGTCTCATTTTCACTAACTGTTAGTGAAGCTGATTTCAAGCACCTGATTGTCTTCTTGGCATGTATGTTTTTATACCAAAAATGGGTTCACTGTGAACTGAGGATATTATATAGGTACGTATGCCAAAATTCTCCGGCCGGATATGCACAACACTTGGGTTTTGCGATATAGTTGGGCTAAAAAAGTAGTAGAGCAACATATAAGCTCAGATAATGGAGAAATTTTCATTTTCAGATACTGTCAATGTAACCTGATTGCAATCTTTGGCATGGTTTTTTTAACACAAAATGGGTTCACTTCCAAAATGAGTATGCTGCATAGCATCCCCAGTTTCTTTCACTGTTAGTGAAGCTTATTTCACAAACCTGATGGTCTTCTTAAGCTATTTTATGGTCCCATTTTCACTAACTGTTAGTGAAGCTGATTTCAAGCACCTGATTGTCTTCTTGGCATGTATGTTTTTAAACCAAAAATGGGTTCACTGTGAACTGAGGATATTGTATAGGTACGTATGCCGAAATCCTCCGGCCGGATATGCACAACACTTGGGTTTTGCGATATAGCTGGGCTAAAAAAGTAGTAGAGCAACATATAAGCTCAGATAATGGAGAAATTTTCATTTTCAGATACTGTCAATGTAACCTGATTGCAATCTTTGGCATTGTTTTTTTAACACAAAATGGGTTCACTTCCAAAATGAGTATGCTGCATAGCATCCCCAGTTTCTTTCACTGTTAGTGAAGCTTATTTCACAAACCTGATGGTCTTCTTAAGCTAGTTTATGGTCCCATTTTCACTAACTGTTAGTGAAGCTGATTTCAAGCACCTGATTGTCTTCTTGGCATGTATGTTTTTATACCAAAAATGGGTTCACTGTGAACTGAGGATATTATATAGGTACGTATGCCAAAATTCTCCGGCCGGATATGCACAACACTTGGGTTTTGCGATATAGTTGGGCTAAAAAAGTAGTAGAGCAACATATAAGCTCAGATAATGGAGAAATTTTCATTTTCAGATACTGTCAATGTAACCTGATTGCAATCTTTGGCATGGTTTTTTAACACAAAATGGGTTCACTTCCAAAATGAGTATGCTGCATAGCATCCCCAGTTTCTTTCACTGTTAGTGAAGCTTATTTCACAAACCTGATGGTCTTCTTAAGCTAGTTTATGGTCCCATTTTCACTAACTGTTAGTGAAGCTGATTTCAAGCACCTGATTGTCTTCTTGGCATGTATGTTTTTATACCAAAAATGGGTTCACTGTGGTCATCAGATATTATATAGGTACGTATGCCAAAATCCTCCGGCCGGATATGCACAACACTTGGGTTTTGCGATATGGTTTTGCTAAAAAAGTAGTAGAGCAACATATAAGCTCAGATGATGGAGAAATTTTCATTTTCAAATACTGTCAATGTAACCGGTTTTTTTAACACAAAATGGGTTCACTTCCAAACTAAGTATGCTGCATAGCATCCCCAGTTTCTTTCACTGTTAGTGAAGCTGATTTCACAAACCTGATGGTCTTCTTAAGCTATTTTATGGTCCCATTTTCACTAACTGTTAGTGAAGCTGATTTCAAGCACCTGATTGTCTTCTTGGCATGTATGTTTTTATACCAAAAATGGGTTCACTGTGAACTGAGGATATTATATAGGTACGTATGCCAAAATCCTTCGGCCGGATATGCACAACAATTGGGTTTTGCGATATAGTTGGGCTAAAAAAGTAGTAGAGCAACATATATGCTTAGATAATGGAGAAATTTTCATTTTCAGACAATGTCAATGTAACCTGATTGCAATCTTTGGCATGGTTTTTTTAACACAAAATGGGTTTACTTCCAAACTAAGTATGCTGCATAGCATCCCCAGTTTCTTTCACTGTTAGTGAAGCTTATTTCACAAACCTGATGGTCTTCTTAAGCTATTTTATGGTCCCATTTTCACTAACTGTTAGTGAAGCTGATTTCAAGCACCTGATTGTCTTCTTGGCATGTATGTTTTTATACCAAAAATGGGTTCACTGTGGTCATCAGATATTATATAGGTACGTATGCCAAAATCCTCCGGCCGGATATGCACAAAACTTGGGTTTTGCGATATGGTTGGGCTAAAAAAGTAGTAGAGCAACATATAAGCTCAGATGATGGAGAAATTTTCATTTTCAAATACTGTCAATGTAACCGGTTTTTTTAACACAAAATGGGTTCACTTCCAAACTAAGTATGCTGCATAGCATCCCCAGTTTCTTTCACTGTTAGTGAAGCATATTTCACAAACCTGATGGTCTTCTTAAGCTATTTTATGGTCCCCATTTCAGTAACTGTTAGTGAAGCTGATTTCAAGCACCTGATTGTCTTCTTGGCATGTATGTTTTTATACCAAAAATGGGTTCACTGTGAACTGAAGATATTATATAGGTACGTATGCCAAAATTCTCCGGCCGGATATGCACAACACTTGGGTTTTGCGATATAGTTGGGCTAAAAAAGTAGTAGAGCAACATATAAGCTCAGATAATGGAGAAATTTTCATTTTCAGATACTGTCAATGTAACCTGATTGCAATCTTTGGCATGGGTTTTTTAACACAAAATGGGTTCACTTCCAAAATGAGTATGCTGCATAGCATCCCCAGTTTCTTTCACTGTTAGTGAAGCTTATTTCACAAACCTGATGGTCTTCTTAAGCTAGTTTATGGTCCCATTTTCACTAACTGTTAGTGAAGCTGATTTCAAGCACATGATTGTCTTCTTGGCATGAATGTTTTTATACCAAAAATGGGTTCACTGTGGTCATCAGATATTATATAGGTACGTATGCCAAAATCCTCCGGCCGGATATGCACAACACTTGGGTTTTGCGATATGGTTGGGCTAAAAAAGTAGTAGAGCAACATATAAGCTCAGATGATGGAGAAATTTTCATTTTCAAATACTGTCAATGTAACCGGTTTTTTTAACACAAAATGGGTTCACTTCCAAACTAAGTATGCTGCATAGCATCCCCAGTTTCTTTCACTGTTAGTGAAGCTGATTTCACAAACCTGATGGTCTTCTTAAGCTATTTTATGGTCCCATTTTCACTAACTGTTAGTGAAGCTGATTTCAAGCACCTGATTGTCTTCTTGGCATGTATGTTTTTATACCAAAAATGGGTTCACTGTGAACTGAGGATATTATATAGGTACGTATGCCAAAATCCTTCGGCCGGATATGCACAACAATTGGGTTTTGCGATATAGTTGGGCTAAAAAAGTAGTAGAGCAACATATATGCTCAGATAATGGAGAAATTTTCATTTTCAGACACTGTCAATGTAACCTGATTGCAATCTTTGGCATGGTTTTTTTAACACAAAATGGGTTTACTTCCAAACTAAGTATGCTGCATAGCATCCCCAGTTTCTTTCACTGTTAGTGAAGCTTATTTCACAAACCTGATGGTCTTCTTAAGCTATTTTATGGTCCCATTTTCACTAACTGTTAGTGAAGCTGATTTCAAGCACCTGATTGTCTTCTTGGCATGTATGTTTTTATACCAAAAATGGGTTCACTGTGGTCATCAGATATTATATAGGTACGTATGCCAAAATCCTCCGGCCGGATATGCACAAAACTTGGGTTTTGCGATATGGTTGGGCTAAAAAAGTAGTAGAGCAACATATAAGCTCAGATGATGGAGAAATTTTCATTTTCAAATACTGTCAATGTAACCGGTTTTTTTAACACAAAATGGGTTCACTTCCAAACTAAGTATGCTGCATAGCATCCCCAGTTTCTTTCACTGTTAGTGAAGCATATTTCACAAACCTGATGGTCTTCTTAAGCTATTTTATGGTCCCATTTTCACTAACTGTTAGTGAAGCTGATTTCAAGCACCTGATTGTCTTCTTGGCATGTATGTTTTTATACCAAAAATGGGTTCACTGTGAACTGAGGATATTATATAGGTACGTATGCCAAAATTCTCCGGCCGAATATGCACAACACTTGGGTTTTGCGATATAGTTGGGCTAAAAAAGTAGTAGTGCAACATATAAGCTCAGATAATGGAGAAATTTTCATTTTCAGATACTGTCAATGTAACCTGATTGCAATCTTTGGCATGGTTTTTTTAACACAAAATGGGTTCACTTCCAAAATGAGTATGCTGCATAGCATCCCCAGTTTCTTTCACTGTTAGTGAAGCTTATTTCACAAACCTGATGGTCTTCTTAAGCTAGTTTATGGTCCCATTTTCACTAACTGTTAGTGAAGCTGATTTCAAGCACCTGATTGTCTTCTTGGCATGTATGTTTTTATACCAAAAATGGGTTCACTGTGAACTGAGGATATTATATAGGTACGTATGCCAAAATTCTCCGGCCGGATATGCACAACACTTGGGTTTTGCGATATAGTTGGGCTAAAAAAGTAGTAGAGCAACATATAAGCTCAGATAATGGAGAAATTTTCATTTTCAGATACTGTCAATGTAACTTGATTGCAATCTTTGGCATGGTTTTTTTAACACAAAATGGGTTCACTTCCAAAATGAGTATGCTGCATAGCATCCCCAGTTTCTTTCACTGTTAGTGAAGCTTATTTCACAAACCTGATGGTCTTCTTAAGCTATTTTATGGTCCCATTTTCACTAACTGTTAGTGAAGCTGATTTCAAGCACCTGATTGTACCAAAAATGGGTTCACTGTGAACTGAGGATATTGTATAGGTACGTATGCCAAAATCCTCCGGCCGGATATGCACAACACTTGGGTTTTGCGATATAGTTGGGCTAAAAAAGTAGTAGAGCAACATATAAGCTCAGATAATGGAGAAATTTTCATTTTCAGATACTGTCAATGTAACCTGATTGCAATCTTTGGCATGGTTTTTTTAACACAAAATGGGTTCACTTCCAAAATGAGTATGCTGCATAGCATCCCCAGTTTCTTTCACTGTTAGTGAAGCTTATTTCACAATCCTGATGGTCTTCTTAAGCTAGTTTATGGTCCCATTTTCACTAACTGTTAGTGAAGCTGATTTCAAGCACCTGATTGTCTTCTTGGCATGTATGTTTTTATACCAAAAATGGGTTCACTGTGAACTGAGGATATTATATAGGTACGTATGCCAAAATTCTCCGGCCGGATATGCACAACACTTGGGTTTTGCGATATAGTTGGGCTAAAAAAGTAGTAGAGCAACATATAAGCTCAGATAATGGAGAAATTTTCATTTTCAGATACTGTCAATGTAACTTGATTGCAATCTTTGGCATGGTTTTTTTAACACAAAATGGGTTCACTTCCAAAATGAGTATGCTGCATAGCATCCCCAGTTTCTTTCACTGTTAGTGAAGCTTATTTCACAAACCTGATGGTCTTCTTAAGCTATTTTATGGTCCCATTTTCACTAACTGTTAGTGAAGCTGATTTCAAGCACCTGATTGTACCAAAAATGGGTTCACTGTGAACTGAGGATATTGTATAGGTACGTATGCCAAAATCCTCCGGCCGGATATGCACAACACTTGGGTTTTGCGATATAGTTGGGCTAAAAAAGTAGTAGAGCAACATATAAGCTCAGATAATGGAGAAATTTTCATTTTCAGATACTGTCAATGTAACCTGATTGCAATCTTTGGCATGGTTTTTTTAACACAAAATGGGTTCACTTCCAAAATGAGTATGCTGCATAGCATCCCCAGTTTCTTTCACTGTTAGTGAAGCTTATTTCACAAACCTGATGGTCTTCTTAAGCTAGTTTATGGTCCCATTTTCACTAACTGTTAGTGAAGCTGATTTCAAGCACCTGATTGTCTTCTTGGCATGTATGTTTTTATACCAAAAATGGGTTCACTGTGAACTGAGGATATTATATAGGTACGTATGCCAAAATTCTCCGGCCGGATATGCACAACACTTGGGTTTTGCGATATAGTTGGGCTAAAAAAGTAGTAGAGCAACATATAAGCTCAGATAATGGAGAAATTTTCATTTTCAGATACTGTCAATGTAACTTGATTGCAATCTTTGGCATGGTTTTTTTAACACAAAATGGGTTCACTTCCAAAATGAGTATGCTGCATAGCATCCCCAGTTTCTTTCACTGTTAGTGAAGCTTATTTCACAAACCTGATGGTCTTCTTAAGCTATTTTATGGTCCCATTTTCACTAACTGTTAGTGAAGCTGATTTCAAGCACCGGATTGTACCAAAAATGGGTTCACTGTGAACTGAGGATATTGTATAGGTACGTATGCCAAAATCCTCCGGCCGGATATGCACAACACTTGGGTTTTGCGATATAGTTGGGCTAAAAAAGTAGTAGAGCAACATATAAGCTCAGATAATGGAGAAATTTTCATTTTCAGATACTGTCAATGTAACCTGATTGCAATCTTTGGCATGGTTTTTTTAACACAAAATGGGTTCACTTCCAAAATGAGTATGCTGCATAGCATCCCCAGTTTCTTTCACTGTTAGTGAAGCTTATTTCACAAACCTGATGGTCTTCTTAAGCTAGTTTATGGTCCCATTTTCACTAACTGTTAGTGAAGCTAATTTCAAGCACCTGATTGTCTTCTTGGCATGTATGTTTTTATACCAAAAATGGGTTCACTGTGAACTGAGGATATTGTATAGGTACGTATGCCAAAATCCTCCGGCCGGATATGCACAACACTTGGGTTTTGCGATATAGTTGGGCTAAAAAAGTAGTAGAGCAACATGTAAGCTCAGATAATGGAGAAATTTTCATTTTCAGATACTGTCAATGTAACCTGATTGCAATCTTTGGCATGGTTTTTTTTAACACAAAATGGGTTCACTTCCAAAATGAGTATGCTGCATAGCATCCCCAGTTTCTTTCACTGTTAGTGAAGCTTATTTCACAAACCTGATGGTCTTCTTAAGCTAGTTTATGGTCCCATTTTCACTAACTGTTAGTGAAGCTGATTTCAAGCACCTGATTGTCTTCTTGGCATGTATGTTTTTATACCAAAAATGGGTTCACTGTGGTCATCAGATATTATATAGGTACGTATGCCAAAATACTCCGGCTGGATATGCACAACACTTGGGTTTTGCTATATGGTTGGGCTAAAAAAGTAGTAGAGCAACATATAAGCTCAGATGATGGAGAAATTTTCATTTTCAAATACTGTCAATGTAACCGGTTTTTTTAACACAAAATGGGTTCACTTCCAAACTAAGTATGCTGCATAGCATCCCCAGTTTCTTTCACTGTTAGTGAAGCATATTTCACAAACCTGATGGTCTTCTTAAGCTATTTTATGGTCCCATTTTCAGTA
The DNA here is from genome assembly GCA_017893485.1 of Hemerocallis citrina. Lineage (NCBI taxonomy): Eukaryota > Viridiplantae > Streptophyta > Magnoliopsida > Asparagales > Asphodelaceae > Hemerocallis > Hemerocallis citrina. The sequence continues at coordinate 402,189,554 of CM030359.1, read as the reverse complement.
ACTGTTAGTGAAGCTGATTTCAAGCACCTGATTGTCTTCTTGGCATGTATGTTTTTATACCAAAAATGGGTTCACTGTGAACTGAGGATATTATATAGGTACGTATGCCAAAATTCTCCGGCCGGATATGCACAACACTTGGGTTTTGCGATATAGTTGGGCTAAAAAAGTAGTAGAGCAACATATAAGCTCAGATAATGGAGAAATTTTCATTTTCAGATACTGTCAATGTAACCTGATTGCAATCTTTGGCATGGTTTTTTTAACACAAAATGGGTTCACTTCCAAAATGAGTATGCTGCATAGCATCCCCAGTTTCTTTCACTGTTAGTGAAGCTTATTTCACAAACCTGATGGTCTTCTTAAGCTAGTTTATGGTCCCATTTTCACTAACTGTTAGTGAAGCTGATTTCAAGCACCTGATTGTCTTCTTGGCATGTATGTTTTTATACCAAAAATGGGTTCACTGTGAACTGAGGATATTATATAGGTACGTATGCCAAAATTCTCCGGCCGGATATGCACAACACTTGGGTTTTGCGATATAGTTGGGCTAAAAAAGTAGTAGAGCAACATATAAGCTCAGATAATGGAGAAATTTTCATTTTCAGATACTGTCAATGTAACCTGATTGCAATCTTTGGCATGGTTTTTTTAACACAAAATGGGTTCACTTCCAAAACGAGTATGCTGCATAGCATCCCCAGTTTCTTTCACTGTTAGTGAAGCTTATTTCACAAACCTGATGGTCTTCTTAAGCTATTTTATGGTCCCATTTTCACTAACTGTTAGTGAAGCTGATTTCAAGCACCTGATTGTCTTCTTGGCATGTATGTTTTTAAACCAAAAATGGGTTCACTGTGAACTGAGGATATTGTATAGGTACGTATGCCGAAATCCTCCGGCCGGATATGCACAACACTTGGGTTTTGCGATATAGCTGGGCTAAAAAAGTAGTAGAGCAACATATAAGCTCAGATAATGGAGAAATTTTCATTTTCAGATACTGTCAATGTAACCTGATTGCAATCTTTGGCATGGTTTTTTTAACACAAAATGGGTTCACTTCCAAAATGAGTATGCTGCATAGCATCCCCAGTTTCTTTCACTGTTAGTGAAGCTTATTTAACAAACCTGATGGTCTTCTTAAGCTAGTTTATGGACCCATTTTCACTAACTGTTAGTGAAGCTGATTTCAAGCACCTGATTGTCTTCTTGGCATGTATGTTTTTATACCAAAAATGGGTTCACTGTGAACTGAGGATATTGTATAGGTACGTATGCCAAAATCCTCCGGCCGGATATGCACAACACTTGGGTTTTGCGATATAGTTGGGCTAAAAAAGTAGTAGAGCAACATATAAGCTCAGATAATGGAGAAATTTTCATTTTCAGATACTGTCAATGTAACCTGATTGCAATCTTGGGATGGTTTTTTTAACACAAAATGGGTTCACTTCCAAAATGAGTATGCTGCATAGCATCCCCAGTTTCTTTCACTGTTAGTGAAGCTTATTTCACAAACCTGATGGTCTTCTTAAGCTAGTTTATGGTCCCATTTTCACTAACTGTTAGTGAAGCTGATTTCAAGCACCTGATTGTCTTCTTGGCATGTATGTTTTTATACCAAAAATGGGTTCACTAGGGTCATCAGATATTATATAGGTACGTATGCCAAAATCCTCCGGCCGGATATGCACAACACTTGGGTTTTGCGATATGGTTGGGCTAAAAAAGTAGTAGAGCAACATATAAGCTCAGATGATGGAGAAATTTTCATTTTCAAATACTGTCAATGTAACCGGTTTTTTTTAACACAAAATGGGTTCACTTCCAAACTAAGTATGCTGCATAGCATCCCCAGTTTCTTTCACTGTTAGTGAAGCATATTTCACAAACCTGATGGTCTTCTTAAGCTATTTTATGGTCCCATTTTCAGTAACTGTTAGTGAAGCTGATTTCAAGCACCTGATTGTCTTCTTGGCATGTATGTTTTTATACCAAAAATGGGTTCACTGTGAACTGAAGATATTATATAGGTACGTATGCCAAAATTCTCCGGCCGGATATGCACAACACTTGGGTTTTGAGATATAGTTGGGCTAAAAAAGTAGTAGAGCAACATATAAGCTCAGATAGTGGAGAAATTTTCATTTTCAGATACTGTCAATGTAACCTGATTGCAATCTTTGGCATGGATTTTTTAACACAAAATGGGTTCACTTCCAAAATGAGTATGCTGCATAGCATCCCCGGTTTCTTTCACTGTTAGTGAAGCTTATTTCACAAACCTGATGGTCTTCTTAAGCTAGTTTATGGTCCCATTTTCACTAACTGTTAGTGAAGCTGATTTCAAGCACCTGATTGTCTTCTTGGCATGTATGTTTTTATTCCAAAAATGGGTTCACTGTGGTCATCAGATATTATATAGGTACGTATGCCAAAATCCTCCGGCCGGATATGCACAACACTTGGGTTTTGCGATATGGTTGGGCTAAAAAAGTAGTAGAGCAACATATAAGCTCAGATGATGGAGAAATTTTCATTTTCAAATACTGTCAATGTAACCGGTTTTTTTAACACAAAATGGGTTCACTTCCAAACTAAGTATGCTGCATAGCATCCCCAGTTTCTTTCACTGTTAGTGAAGCTGATTTCACAAACCTGATGGTCTTCTTAAGCTATTTTATGGTCCCATTTTCACTAACTGTTAGTGAAGCTGATTTCAAGCACCTGATTGTCTTCTTGGCATGTATGTTTTTATACCAAAAATGGGTTCACTGTGAACTGAGGATATTATATAGGTACGTATGCCAAAATCCTTCGGCCGGATATGCACAACAATTGGGTTTTGCGATATAGTTGGGCTAAAAAAGTAGTAGAGCAACATATATGCTCAGATAATGGAGAAATTTTCATTTTCAGACACTGTCAATGTAACCTGATTGCAATCTTTGGCATGGTTTTTTTAACACAAAATGGGTTTACTTCCAAACTAAGTATGCTGCATAGCATCCCCAGTTTCTTTCACTGTTAGTGAAGCGTATTTCACAAACCTGATGGTCTTCTTAAGCAATTTTATAGTCCCATTTTCACTAACTGTTAGTGAAGCTGATTTCAAGCACCTGATTGTCTTCTTGGCATGTATGTTTTTATACCAAAAATGGGTTCACTGTGGTCATCAGATATTATATAGGTACGTATGCCAAAATCCTCCGGCCGGATATGCACAAAACTTGGGTTTTGCGATATGGTTGGGCTAAAAAAGTAGTAGAGCAACATATAAGCTCAGATGATGGAGAAATTTTCATTTTCAAATACTGTCAATGTAACCGGTTTTTTTAACACAAAATGGGTTCACTTCCAAACTAAGTATGCTGCATAGCATCCCCAGTTTCTTTCACTGTTAGTGAAGCATATTTCACAAACCTGATGGTCTTCTTAAGCTATTTTATGGTCCCATTTTCAGTAACTGTTAGTGAAGCTGATTTCAAGCACCTGATTGTCTTCTTGGCATGTATGTTTTTATACCAAAAATGGGTTCACTGTGAACTGAGGATATATATAGGTACGTATGCCAAAATTCTCCGGCCGAATATGCACAACACTTGGGTTTTGCGATATAGTTGGGCTAAAAAAGTAGTAGAGCAACATATAAGCTCAGATAATGGAGAAATTTTCATTTTCAGATACTGTCAATGTAACCTGATTGCAATCTTTGGCATGGTTTTTTTAACACAAAATGGGTTCACTTCCAAAATGAGTATGCTGCATAGCATCCCCAGTTTCTTTCACTGTTAGTGAAGCTTATTTCACAAACCTGATGGTCTTCTTAAGCTAGTTTATGGTCCCATTTTCACTAACTGTTAGTGAAGCTGATTTCAAGCACCTGATTGTCTTCTTGGCATGTATGTTTTTATACCAAAAATGGGTTCACTGTGAACTGAGGATATTATATAGGTACGTATGCCAAAATTCTCCGGCCGGATATGCACAACACTTGGGTTTTGCGATATAGTTGGGCTAAAAAAGTAGTAGAGCAACATATAAGCTCAGATAATGGAGAAATTTTCATTTTCAGATACTGTCAATGTAACTTGATTGCAATCTTTGGCATGGTTTTTTTAACACAAAATGGGTTCACTTCCAAAATGAGTATGCTGCATAGCATCCCCAGTTTCTTTCACTGTTAGTGAAGCTTATTTCACAAACCTGATGGTCTTCTTAAGCTATTTTATGGTCCCATTTTCACTAACTGTTAGTGAAGCTGATTTCAAGCACCTGATTGTACCAAAAATGGGTTCACTGTGAACTGAGGATATTGTATAGGTACGTATGCCAAAATCCTCCGGCCGGATATGCACAACACTTGGGTTTTGCGATATAGTTGGGCTAAAAAAGTAGTAGAGCAACATATAAGCTCAGATAATGGAGAAATTTTCATTTTCAGATACTGTCAATGTAACCTGATTGCAATCTTTGGCATGGTTTTTTTAACACAAAATGGGTTCACTTCCAAAATGAGTATGCTGCATAGCATCCCCAGTTTCTTTCACTGTTAGTGAAGCTTATTTCACAAACCTGATGGTCTTCTTAAGCTAGTTTATGGTCCCATTTTCACTAACTGTTAGTGAAGCTGATTTCAAGCACCTGATTGTCTTCTTGGCATGTATGTTTTTATACCAAAAATGGGTTCACTGTGAACTGAGGATATTATATAGGTACGTATGCCAAAATTCTCCGGCCGGATATGCACAACACTTGGGTTTTGCGATATAGTTGGGCTAAAAAAGTAGTAGAGCAACATATAAGCTCAGATAATGGAGAAATTTTCATTTTCAGATACTGTCAATGTAACTTGATTGCAATCTTTGGCATGGTTTTTTTAACACAAAATGGGTTCACTTCCAAAATGAGTATGCTGCATAGCATCCCCAGTTTCTTTCACTGTTAGTGAAGCTTATTTCACAAACCTGATGGTCTTCTTAAGCTATTTTATGGTCCCATTTTCACTAACTGTTAGTGAAGCTGATTTCAAGCACCTGATTGTACCAAAAATGGGTTCACTGTGAACTGAGGATATTGTATAGGTACGTATGCCAAAATCCTCCGGCCGGATATGCACAACACTTGGGTTTTGCGATATAGTTGGGCTAAAAAAGTAGTAGAGCAACATATAAGCTCAGATAATGGAGAAATTTTCATTTTCAGATACTGTCAATGTAACCTGATTGCAATCTTTGGCATGGTTTTTTTAACACAAAATGGGTTCACTTCCAAAATGAGTATGCTGCATAGCATCCCCAGTTTCTTTCACTGTTAGTGAAGCTTATTTCACAAACCTGATGGTCTTCTTAAGCTAGTTTATGGTCCCATTTTCACTAACTGTTAGTGAAGCTGATTTCAAGCACCTGATTGTCTTCTTGGCATGTATGTTTTTATACCAAAAATGGGTTCACTGTGAACTGAGGATATTATATAGGTACGTATGCCAAAATTCTCCGGCCGGATATGCACAACACTTGGGTTTTGCGATATAGTTGGGCTAAAAAAGTAGTAGAGCAACATATAAGCTCAGATAATGGAGAAATTTTCATTTTCAGATACTGTCAATGTAACTTGATTGCAATCTTTGGCATGGTTTTTTTAACACAAAATGGGTTCACTTCCAAAATGAGTATGCTGCATAGCATCCCCAGTTTCTTTCACTGTTAGTGAAGCTTATTTCACAAACCTGATGGTCTTCTTAAGCTATTTTATGGTCCCATTTTCACTAACTGTTAGTGAAGCTGATTTCAAGCACCTGATTGTACCAAAAATGGGTTCACTGTGAACTGAGGATATTGTATAGGTACGTATGCCAAAATCCTCCGGCCGGATATGCACAACACTTGGGTTTTGCGATATAGTTGGGCTAAAAAAGTAGTAGAGCAACATATAAGCTCAGATAATGGAGAAATTTTCATTTTCAGATACTGTCAATGTAACCTGATTGCAATCTTTGGCATGGTTTTTTTAACACAAAATGGGTTCACTTCCAAAATGAGTATGCTGCATAGCATCCCCAGTTTCTTTCACTGTTAGTGAAGCTTATTTCACAAACCTGATGGTCTTCTTAAGCTAGTTTATGGTCCCATTTTCACTAACTGTTAGTGAAGCTAATTTCAAGCACCTGATTGTCTTCTTGGCATGTATGTTTTTATACCAAAAATGGGTTCACTGTGAACTGAGGATATTGTATAGGTACGTATGCCAAAATCCTCCGGCCGGATATGCACAACACTTGGGTTTTGCGATATAGTTGGGCTAAAAAAGTAGTAGAGCAACATGTAAGCTCAGATAATGGAGAAATTTTCATTTTCAGATACTGTCAATGTAACCTGATTGCAATCTTTGGCATGGTTTTTTTAACACAAAATGGGTTCACTTCCAAAATGAGTATGCTGCATAGCATCCCCAGTTTCTTTCACTGTTAGTGAAGCTTATTTCACAAACCTGATGGTCTTCTTAAGCTAGTTTATGGTCCCATTTTCACTAACTGTTAGTGAAGCTGATTTCAAGCACCTGATTGTCTTCTTGGCATGTATGTTTTTATACCAAAAATGGGTTCACTGTGGTCATCAGATATTATATAGGTACGTATGCCAAAATACTCCGGCTGGATATGCACAACACTTGGGTTTTGCGATATGGTTGGGCTAAAAAAGTAGTAGAGCAACATATAAGCTCAGATGATGGAGAAATTTTCATTTTCAAATACTGTCAATGTAACCGGTTTTTTTAACACAAAATGGGTTCACTTCCAAACTAAGTATGCTGCATAGCATCCCCAGTTTCTTTCACTGTTAGTGAAGCATATTTCACAAACCTGATGGTCTTCTTAAGCTATTTTATGGTCCCATTTTCAGTAACTGTTAGTGAAGCTAATTTCAAGCACCTGATTGTCTTCTTGGCATGTATGTTTTTATACCAAAAATGGGTTCACTGTGAACTGAGGATATTATATAGGTACGTATGCCAAAATTCTCCGGCCGGATATGCACAACACTTGGGTTTTGCGATATAGTTGGGCTAAAAAAGTAGTAGAGCAACATATAAGCTCAGATAATGGAGAAATTTTCATTTTCAGATACTGTCAATGTAACCTGATTGCAATCTTTGGCATGGTTTTTTTAACACAAAATGGGTTCACTTCCAAAATGAGTATGCTGCATAGCATCCCCAGTTTCTTTCACTGTTAGTGAAGCTTATTTCACAAACCTGATGGTCTTCTTAAGCTAGTTTATGGTCCCATTTTCACTAACTGTTAGTGAAGCTGATTTCAAGCACCTGATTGTCTTCTTGGCATGTATGTTTTTATACCAAAAATGGGTTCACTGTGAACTGAGGATATTATATAGGTACGTATGCCAAAATTCTCCGGCCGGATATGCACAACACTTGGGTTTTGCGATATAGTTGGGCTAAAAAAGTAGTAGAGCAACATATAAGCTCAGATAATGGAGAAATTTTCATTTTCAGATACTGTCAATGTAACCTGATTGCAATCTTTGCATGGTTTTTTTAACACAAAATGGGTTCACTTCCAAAACGAGTATGCTGCATAGCATCCCCAGTTTCTTTCACTGTTAGTGAAGCTTATTTCACAAACCTGATGGTCTTCTTAAGCTATTTTATGGTCCCATTTTCACTAACTGTTAGTGAAGCTGATTTCAAGCACCTGATTGTCTTCTTGGCATGTATGTTTTTAAACCAAAAATGGGTTCACTGTGAACTGAGGATATTGTATAGGTACGTATGCCGAAATCCTCCGGCCGGATATGCACAACACTTGGGTTTTGCGATATAGCTGGGCTAAAAAAGTAGTAGAGCAACATATAAGCTCAGATAATGGAGAAATTTTCATTTTCAGATACTGTCAATGTAACCTGATTGCAATCTTTGGCATGGTTTTTTTAACACAAAATGGGTTCACTTCCAAAATGAGTATGCTGCATAGCATCCCCAGTTTCTTTCACTGTTAGTGAAGCTTATTTAACAAACTTGATGGTCTTCTTAAGCTAGTTTATGGTCCCATTTTCACTAACTGTTAGTGAAGCTGATTTCAAGCACCTGATTGTCTTCTTGGCATGTATGTTTTTATACCAAAAATGGGTTCACTGTGAACTGAGGATATTGTATAGGTACGTATGCCAAAATCCTCCGGCCGGATATGCACAACACTTGGGTTTTGCGATATAGTTGGGCTAAAAAAGTAGTAGAGCAACATATAAGCTCAGATAATGGAGAAATTTTCATTTTCAGATACTGTCAATGTAACCTGATTGCAATCTTTGGCATGGTTTTTTTAACACAAAATGGGTTCACTTCCAAAATGAGTATGCTGCATAGCATCCCCAGTTTCTTTCACTGTTAGTGAAGCTTATTTCACAAACCTGCTGGTCTTCTTAAGCTAGTTTATGGTCCCATTTTCACTAACTGTTAGTGAAGCTGATTTCAAGCACCTGATTGTCTTCTTGGCATGTATGTTTTTATACCAAAAATGGGTTCACTAGGGTCATCAGATATTATATAGGTACGTATGCCAAAATCCTCCGGCCGGATATGCACAACACTTGGGTTTTGCGATATGATTGGGCTAAAAAAGTAGTAGAGCAACATATAAGCTCAGATGATGGAGAAATTTTCATTTTCAAATACTGTCAATGTAACCGGTTTTTTTAACACAAAATGGGTTCACTTCCAAACTAAGTATGCTGCATAGCATCCCCAGTTTCTTTCACTGTTAGTGAAGCATATTTCACAAACCTGATGGTCTTCTTAAGCTATTTTATGGTCCCATTTTCAGTAACTGTTAGTGAAGCTGATTTCAAGCACCTGATTGTCTTCTTGGCATGTATGTTTTTATACCAAAAATGGGTTCACTGTGAACTGAAGATATTATATAGGTACGTATGCCAAAATTCTCCGGCCGGATATGCACAACACTTGGGTTTTGAGATATAGTTGGGCTAAAAAAGTAGTAGAGCAACATATAAGCTCAGATAGTGGAGAAATTTTCATTTTCAGATACTGTCAATGTAACCTGATTGCAATCTTTGGCATGGATTTTTTAACACAAAATGGGTTCACTTCCAAAATGAGTATGCTGCATAGCATCCCCGGTTTCTTTCACTGTTAGTGAAGCTTATTTCACAAACCTGATGGTCTTCTTAAGCTAGTTTATGGTCCCATTTTCACTAACTGTTAGTGAAGCTGATTTCAAGCACCTGATTGTCTTCTTGGCATGTATGTTTTTATTCCAAAAATGGGTTCACTGTGGTCATCAGATATTATATAGGTACGTATGCCAAAATCCTCCGTCCGGATATGCACAACACTTGGGTTTTGCGATATGGTTGGGCTAAAAAAGTAGTAGAGCAACATATAAGCTCAGATGATGGAGAAATTTTCATTTTCAAATACTGTCAATGTAACCGGTTTTTTTAACACAAAATGGGTTCACTTCCAAACTAAGTATGCTGCATAGCATCCCCAGTTTCTTTCACTGTTAGTGAAGCTGATTTCACAAACCTGATGGTCTTCTTAAGCTATTTTATGGTCCCATTTTCACTAACTGTTAGTGAAGCTGATTTCAAGCACCTGATTGTCTTCTTGGCATGTATGTTTTTATACCAAAAATGGGTTCACTGTGAACTGAGGATATTATATAGGTACGTATGCCAAAATCCTTCGGCCGGATATGCACAACAATTGGGTTTTGCGATATAGTTGGGCTAAAAAAGTAGTAGAGCAACATATATGCTCAGATAATGGAGAAATTTTCATTTTCAGACACTGTCAATGTAACCTGATTGCAATCTTTGGCATGGTTTTTTTAACACAAAATGGGTTTACTTCCAAACTAAGTATGCTGCATAGCATCCCCAGTTTCTTTCACTGTTAGTGAAGCGTATTTCACAAACCTGATGGTCTTCTTAAGCAATTTTATGGTCCCATTTTCACTAACTGTTAGTGAAGCTGATTTCAAGCACCTGATTGTCTTCTTGGCATGTATGTTTTTATACCAAAAATGGGTTCACTGTGGTCATCAGATATTATATAGGTACGTATGCCAAAATCCTCCGGCCGGATATGCACAAAACTTGGGTTTTGCGATATGGTTGGGCTAAAAAAGTAGTAGAGCAACATATAAGCTCAGATGATGGAGAAATTTTCATTTTCAAATACTGTCAATGTAACCGGTTTTTTTAACACAAAATGGGTTCACTTCCAAACTAAGTATGCTGCATAGCATCCCCAGTTTCTTTCACTGTTAGTGAAGCATATTTCACAAACCTGATGGTCTTCTTAAGCTATTTTATGGTCCCATTTTCAGTAACTGTTAGTGAAGCTGATTTCAAGCACCTGATTGTCTTCTTGGCATGTATGTTTTTATACCAAAAATGGGTTCACTGTGAACTGAGGATATATATAGGTACGTATGCCAAAATTCTCCGGCCGAATATGCACAACACTTGGGTTTTGCGATATAGTTGGGCTAAAAAAGTAGTAGAGCAACATATAAGCTCAGATAATGGAGAAATTTTCATTTTCAGATACTGTCAATGTAACCTGATTGCAATCTTTGGCATGGTTTTTTTAACACAAAATGGGTTCACTTCCAAAATGAGTATGCTGCATAGCATCCCCAGTTTCTTTCACTGTTAGTGAAGCTTATTTCACAAACCTGATGGTCTTCTTAAGCTAGTTTATGGTCCCATTTTCACTAACTGTTAGTGAAGCTGATTTCAAGCACCTGATTGTCTTCTTGGCATGTATGTTTTTATACCAAAAATGGGTTCACTGTGAACTGAGGATATTATATAGGTACGTATGCCAAAATTCTCCGGCCGGATATGCACAACACTTGGGTTTTGCGATATAGTTGGGCTAAAAAAGTAGTAGAGCAACATATAAGCTCAGATAATGGAGAAATTTTCATTTTCAGATACTGTCAATGTAACTTGATTGCAATCTTTGGCATGGTTTTTTTAACACAAAATGGGTTCACTTCCAAAATGAGTATGCTGCATAGCATCCCCAGTTTCTTTCACTGTTAGTGAAGCTTATTTCACAAACCTGATGGTCTTCTTAAGCTATTTTATGGTCCCATTTTCACTAACTGTTAGTGAAGCTGATTTCAAGCACCTGATTGTACCAAAAATGGGTTCACTGTGAACTGAGGATATTGTATAGGTACGTATGCCAAAATCCTCCGGCCGGATATGCACAACACTTGGGTTTTGCGATATAGTTGGGCTAAAAAAGTAGTAGAGCAACATATAAGCTCAGATAATGGAGAAATTTTCATTTTCAGATACTGTCAATGTAACCTGATTGCAATCTTTGGCATGGTTTTTTTAACACAAAATGGGTTCACTTCCAAAATGAGTATGCTGCATAGCATCCCCAGTTTCTTTCACTGTTAGTGAAGCTTATTTCACAAACCTGATGGTCTTCTTAAGCTAGTTTATGGTCCCATTTTCACTAACTGTTAGTGAAGCTGATTTCAAGCACCTGATTGTCTTCTTGGCATGTATGTTTTTATACCAAAAATGGGTTCACTGTGAACTGAGGATATTATATAGGTACGTATGCCAAAATTCTCCGGCCGGATATGCACAACACTTGGGTTTTGCGATATAGTTGGGCTAAAAAAGTAGTAGAGCAACATATAAGCTCAGATAATGGAGAAATTTTCATTTTCAGATACTGTCAATGTAACTTGATTGCAATCTTTGGCATGGTTTTTTTAACACAAAATGGGTTCACTTCCAAAATGAGTATGCTGCATAGCATCCCCAGTTTCTTTCACTGTTAGTGAAGCTTATTTCACAAACCTGATGGTCTTCTTAAGCTATTTTATGGTCCCATTTTCACTAACTGTTAGTGAAGCTGATTTCAAGCACCTGATTGTACCAAAAATGGGTTCACTGTGAACTGAGGATATTGTATAGGTACGTATGCCAAAATCCTCCGGCCGGATATGCACAACACTTGGGTTTTGCGATATAGTTGGGCTAAAAAAGTAGTAGAGCAACATATAAGCTCAGATAATGGAGAAATTTTCATTTTCAGATACTGTCAATGTAACCTGATTGCAATCTTTGGCATGGTTTTTTTAACACAAAATGGGTTCACTTCCAAAATGAGTATGCTGCATAGCATCCCCAGTTTCTTTCACTGTTAGTGAAGCTTATTTCACAAACCTGATGGTCTTCTTAAGCTAGTTTATGGTCCCATTTTCACTAACTGTTAGTGAAGCTGATTTCAAGCACCTGATTGTCTTCTTGGCATGTATGTTTTTATACCAAAAATGGGTTCACTGTGAACTGAGGATATTGTATAGGTACGTATGCCAAAATCCTCCGGCCGGATATGCACAACACTTGGGTTTTGCGATATAGTTGGGCTAAAAAAGTAGTAGAGCAACATGTAAGCTCAGATAATGGAGAAATTTTCATTTTCAGATACTGTCAATGTAACCTGATTGCAATCTTTGGCATGGTTTTTTTAACACAAAATGGGTTCACTTCCAAAATGAGTATGCTGCATAGCATCCCCAGTTTCTTTCACTGTTAGTGAAGCTTATTTCACAAACCTGATGGTCTTCTTAAGCTAGTTTATGGTCCCATTTTCACTAACTGTTAGTGAAGCTGATTTCAAGCACCTGATTGTCTTCTTGGCATGTATGTTTTTATACCAAAAATGGGTTCACTGTGGTCATCAGATATTATATAGGTACGTATGCCAAAATCCTCCGGCCGGATATGCACAACACTTGGGTTTTGCGATATGGTTGGGCTAAAAAAGTAGTAGAGCAACATATAAGCTCAGATGATGGAGAAATTTTCATTTTCAAATACTGTCAATGTCACCGGTTTTTTTAACACAAAATGGGTTCACTTCCAAACTAAGTATGCTGCATAGCATCCCCAGTTTCTTTCACTGTTAGTGAAGCATATTTCACAAACCTGATGGTCTTCTTAAGCTATTTTATGGTCCCATTTTCAGTAACTGTTAGTGAAGCTGATTTCAAGCACCTGATTGTCTTCTTGGCATGTATGTTTTTATACCAAAAATGGGTTCACTGTGAACTGAGGATATTATATAGGTACGTATGCCAAAATTCTCCGGCCGGATATGCACAACACTTGGGTTTTGCGATATAGTTGGGCTAAAAAAGTAGTAGAGCAACATATAAGCTCAGATAATGGAGAAATTTTCATTTTCAGATACTGTCAATGTAACCTGATTGCAATCTTTGGCATGGTTTTTTTAACACAAAATGGGTTCACTTCCAAAATGAGTATGCTGCATAGCATCCCCAGTTTCTTTCACTGTTAGTGAAGCTTATTTCACAAACCTGATGGTCTTCTTAAGCTAGTTTATGGTCCCATTTTCACTAACTGTTAGTGAAGCTGATTTCAAGCACCTGATTGTCTTCTTGGCATGTATGTTTTTATACCAAAAATGGGTTCACTGTGGTCATCAGATATTATATAGGTACGTATGCCAAAATCCTCCTGCCGGATATGCACAACACTTGGGTTTTGCGATATGGTTGGGCTAAAAAAGTAGTAGAGCAACATATAAGCTCAGATGATGGAGAAATTTTCATTTTCAAATACTGTCAATGTAACCGGTTTTTTTAACACAAAATGGGTTCACTTCCAAACTAAGTATGCTGCATAGCATCCCCAGTTTCTTTCACTGTTAGTGAAGCTTATTTCACAAACCTGATGGTCTTCTTAAGCTATTTTATGGTCCCATTTTCACTAACTGTTAGTGAAGCTGATTTCAAGCACCTGATTGTCTTCTTGGCATGTATGTTTTTATACCAAAAATGGGTTCACTGTGAACTGAGGATATTATATAGGTACGTATGCCAAAATCCTCCGGCCGGATATGCACAACAATTGGGTTTTGCGATATAGTTGGGCTAAAAAAGTAGTAGAGCAACATATAAGCTCAGATAATGGAGAAATTTTCATTTTCAGACACTGTCAATGTAACCTGATTGCAATCTTTGGCATGGTTTTTTTAACACAAAATGGGTTCACTTCCAAACTACGTATGCTGCATAGCATCCGCAGTTTCTTTCACTGTTAGTGAAGCTTATTTCACAAACCTGATGGTCTTCTTAAGCTATTTTATGGTCCCATTTTCACTAACTGTTAGTGAAGCTGATTTCAAGCACCTGATTGTCTTCTTGGCATGTATGTTTTTATACCAAAAATGGGTTCACTGTGGTCATCAGATATTATATAGGTACGTATGCCAAAATCCTCCGGCCGGATATGCACAACACTTGGGTTTTGCGATATGGTTGGGCTAAAAAAGTAGTAGAGCAACATATAAGCTCAGATGATGGAGAAATTTTCATTTTCAAATACTGTCAATGTAACCTGATTGTTTAACACAAAATGGGTTCACTTCCAAACTAAGTATGCTGCATAGCATCCCCAGTTTCTTCTTTTGTTGTTAGTGAAGCTTATTTTCATGCATCTGATTGTGATCTTGGCATGTTTTTTTGACCAAAACGGGTTTACTGTGAACTGAGGATGCTATAGGTACGTATGCCAAAATCCTCCGGATACGCACAACAATTGAGTTTTAGATTTAGTTGGGCACAGTAATTAGTAGAGCAACATATAAGCTCAGATAATGGAAATTTTCATTTTCAGATACTGTTAATGAAGCTGATTGCCATCTTTGGCATGATTTTTTAACAAAAAATGGGTTCACTTCCAAACTAAGTATGCTGCTAGCATCCTCATTTTCTTTCACTGTTAATGAAGCGTATTTCATTAAGATCCAGGATGGCAAATTTTGACTGGGCTATGATTGGATTGTTTAGTGGATGTTGTCTATGTTCTTAATTGGGCTGTGATTAGAAAGAGTGGGCTCGAGTGGAGATCTGGAAACCCATATAGAGACATCTTGTTCATAATAATTTATTATTATTGTTGTTCTTGTCGCTCTTAAGGTGGTTGCTGATGTCTCTTTCTGTTCGTGTGCTGAAGGAAAATAAGGGATGAGAGAGAGATGAGGAAAATGCCGCTATGGTAGCCTGGTGTATCCAAAGTCTCTACCTTTCTTCTTTCTGTTTCCATTTCTGGCTTCTATATATATTTGGTTTCCTTCCACGATGACAGTTCCCTAAAAATACACTTGACATGAGCCCTATCTTATTTTTCTTATTTTTCTTATATTTGGTTTCCGTCCACGATGACAGTTTCATGGATTGTCTGAACAATCCATGAAGGACATGCTTAGATACTGAATTTTCATTTGTTTTATTGTTTTAGATAGTGGATATTCCCAATCAGAGGAGAATATAAAGGTTTCAAGTTAGATACTGAATTTTCATTTGTTTTGTTATTTTAGATATATTTAAAAACAAAATTAAGTACTAGATTTTTAGCATTGCAATGTAATTATTTTACCTCTGTATATATCATTAACAATTCCATTTGCAGTTAGCACTTTGATCTTATAATTCGAGATACAGGTAGTTCTTTTTGCAAGTTCAAAAAATATGTATATTCTGTATTGTGATCTACTGCTCAATTAAACTATTGTTTTTTTTCACAGAGCGGTCGTCAAGATGAAGGAAATTCTGATGATCAGAGCTGAAGCTACTCGAGGGGTATGAATCTGCGGTCCTCCTTGCTGTTCTTATGTCCTCCTTGCTGTATGGTTGTTGTTCTTATGTCCTCCTCCTTGCTGTTGTTATGTCAGACTGGTTTTTTTTATGAGAGTTATGTCATACTTTGAATTTGGGATATTTTGGATATTTGTCAGACTGGTTTGTTTGGATATTTTGGATGTTAGTCTCTATATTAATTTGTTAATTATGACACTGTTAATTAATCAATGAATTTGGACGTTGATATGACACGTGTGAAACTTGATTATCTTTAATTATTCTTGTGTTTGGTTGTGGTTTGCGCAGTAGTATGCAACGAAATTGATTGAATCAGTTGTGAGAATTAGTTTACAGGTTTTGTAAATGAAACTGTGAATTGAAATCGAACAGAAAAGCGGAGTATCGAAAATAAACGGGCATAGCCAGAACGGCATTTTAAAAAACGGCGGTCTATATAATTTAATTGTTGGAGTGTGTGATACACCGGCGTTTCAATGCACGCCGGCGAATGTTATCAGCTGTAACGGCACAGTCGTACACCGGCGTTTTATAAACGCCGGCGTATATAACTACACCGGCGTTTTTTGGTAGCGCCGGTGTTCGTAAACAGGGAAAAGCAGGCGCTCATAAACGCACATACACCGGCGTTTCTTGACCGCCGGTATACTTTCGATCTACACCGACGTTTTCATATACGCCGGTGAATGGATAAATACCGGCGGTTTACGACCGCCGGTGTATGTATATAGGTGCACAAGAACGGCACCCAGAGACCGATATACACCGGCGTTTATGACCGCCGGTGTAGTCCTAACATTTACCGGCGTCCACCAAAAATGTCGGTGTAGACCCCTTCGTTTCAGCGACGCCCGCTTCGGCGGCAGTTGGACCGGCGCTATTGTAAACGCCGGTGAAAGTTTCACCGGCGTAAAAAACGCCGGTATAGACGTAAAAAAGCGCCGGGAAAGCTACTTTCTTTTGTAGTGGATGAATGTGGGAGGGCTTAGTAGTTCTCACTTTCTCGGAACTACTAATCAGTTGCAATGTCCATGATGAATTTCATTGCTGAGATTACATATTAGAGATTAGCAATTAGAGAGAACTACTGTTTTTTTATATAAGTAATTTTCCTTTCTCAATGATACTGCTTAGTTTCTATTCCTATGGTGATTTTCAGTGTTGGAATTAGATATTATGGATGAAGATATTAATTTTTTCATTCTATAAGTTCTATTTATAACCCTCATTCAGGTGCTTATTTCTATTTTTTCATTTCTCAATTATACTGATAAGTTGCTATGCCCATGGTGATCTTCCTTGTTGAAATTAGATATTATGGATTAAGATATTAATTTTTGCAATCTATAAGTTCTATTTATAACCCTCATTCAGCTGTTCATTTCTATTTTTTCATTTCTCAATTATACTGATTAGTTGCTATGCCCATGGTGATCTTCTTTGTTGAAATTAGATATTATGGATTAAGATATTAATTTTTGCATTCTATAAGTTCTATTTATAACCCTCATTTAGGTGTTCATTTCTATTTTTTTCATTTCTGAATTATACTGATTAGTTGCTATGCCCATGGTGATCTTCATTGTTCAAATTTGGTATTAGAGAATAGCAATTAGATTAGATATTAGATATTAGATATTAGATATTAGAGATTACAGATGTGTTCATTTTTTACCCCCGTTCTCAATGCTACTGATCATTTGCTGTCCATGGTAATTTTTTACATTCTTTAAGCTCTATTTATACCAACATATGGTTTTTTTCCGTTCAATATTAAAGCTAACTTTTAAGCTCACATTGTTTCTATCAAGAAAAATGGACAGATTGATTGACATAATAATAGTAAACGAAGGAGACTTGCAATATAATAACGAAATTCAAGCATCAACTGAAATAACTCAAATATCAGAAACTCAACAAGTTGATGAACGCAAAGAGAGACGTAGAAAATATGAAATAAATAGAAGAGACAACATGACTGCAATACAATTGGAAGAGTAAAGACGAAGACAGCGAGAATATGCTAGAAATCGACGATTATCGATGTCTGAAGATCAAATAGCTGAACAAAGAGAAAGGCATAGACAGTATCAAAGAAACCGGCGCTCCAATATGAATGTCCAACAATTGGCTGATGAAAGATTGAGAAATCAACAAAATATGCAGAGTCGAATATCAATAATGAACGAACAACAAATAGCTGAACGTGGAGAGAGTCTTCACCAATATCGAAGCAATCGAAGAGCTAATGGAAACTCTACATTAAGCGAAGGTATCAATTATCAAAACATTTTCCATATTTCACTTAATCTTCTCATCCTATGTCTTTACTCATAACAATTTTTATCTTATGAAGTCGTACAAAGTGTTGATGATAATGATCTGGATAGCGCTACGTTACAATTTACTAATACAAACATCAATGAAAATAATTCTGTTATGAATGAAGGTATGATTTAACACAGCACTTTATTTTCCTTAAGATTTCTTAGTTGTAATAATAATAAACATGCAACATTTCTACCACTACTACGAATTTTTTTATCATTAAATCATTGTATCAATACTTTTATTTAATTAGGTGGGTTTATGGTTAATACAGACAGCAATGAAGAAACTTCTGTTGTGAATGAAGGTATGAATTAATTCCTCATTCTATTTTACCAATACCGTTTTTTCCTTCTTCTCAACTATGTCATATTTCTAAACAAATAACACAGAAACAACCGGAAATAATTAAGTTCCAAGAAGAGTTCGAACTATTATGAGGCACTGTAATTCTGCAAGAAACCATGTTGACTCATTTTGCTGTCAACAGTTTCATCTACCACCTACAAGAGTCACCAGGACTGCAATACAATTGGAAGAGTTTAAAAAAGACGACGAGAATATGCTAGGTGCGATGGTCCTGGAGAGTAAAGTCTTTTTTGTTGATGGTCCTGGAGGTAGTGGAAAGACATTTCTTTATCGCTGTATTTTATCTTTTTTGCGTCATAGAGGTCATATAGTATTAGCAACGGCATCCTCTAGAATAGCATCTATAATGGTGCTTGGAGGTCGTACAGCACACTCAAGGTTCAAGATTCCTATAAAGTTATGTTCCACTTCATCATGTATGATCTCTATCTAATCCGATGATGCCAAACTTTTACGTCTTTCAAATGCTATCATTTGGGATGAAGCAACAATGACCCATCATCATGCTTTTGAGTCTTTAAACAAGACAATGAAAGATATAATGGGAAATGAATTGCCATTTGAAGGAAAAGTTATGGTTTTAGGTGGATATTTTCGACAAATTCTTCCAGTTGTGCAGTATGGTACAAAAGCACAAACTATGGACTCATGTATAGTTAACTCTGCAATTTGGAATGATGTAATTGTTGTTCGGTTGACAGAAAATATACGAGCCAAGGCGGATTCTGATTTTTCCAACTATCTCATATGTTGAGGGTGAAATGATTAGAGTGCCAACTGATATGGTTATTCCATGGGAAAGTGAAAAATCATTAAACAATTTTATCGACATAGTTTTCCCTTCGTTGAGCTCTAATGCACATGATAGGAAGTATATTATTGATAGAGCTATGCTTACTTTGACTAATCAATCTGTTGACCAAATTAATGATGGTATAATACGTTTATTTCCAGGTGATGAACAAACATATTTTTCGTTTGACACAGTTGAGAATGATACACATAATTTATATCAGCAAGACTATCTAAATTCTATTGCGCCTGGAGGACTTCCACCACATAAGTGGACACTTAAAGTAGGTGCTCCAATCATGCTTTTGAGAAATATTGATCCAAAAATTGGTCTTTGCAATGGGACGAGATTAATTTGTAAAAATTTTACTCCAAATTTAATCGATGCAGAAGTAGTGACTGGTCATTGCAATGGTACAAGAGTATTTATTCATCGGATCCCTCTTAAGCCTTCGGAAAATGTAAGGATGCCCTTTGCACTCATAAGAAAGCAATTCCCAGTAAGACTTAGTTTCGCCTTGACAATCAACAAGTCGCAAGGACAAACAATTCCATGTGTTGGTGTATATCTTCCGGATCATGTATTCAGCCATGGACAATTATATGTTGCTCTTTCTAGGGAAGTTTCAAGATCTACCACGAAATTTTTAATCAAGAATGGACATCTAGCAAGTCGGCAAGGCATCTATACAAAAAATATTGTCTACAAGAATATATTGACGCAATGTCATGGGACTTCAAATTAAATGGTATAAGGCATTTTATTTAATTTATCTATTTTTGAGTTGTCCACTTTTTTTATCTATTTTTTTTCTTTTGATTGTTTTATTTGTTTTATATTTCAATAGATTCCCTGTGAATGATCATGGCACTGTGAAGTCAGTTGTTCAGTACTTCCAGGAGACTTATGGCTTCAATATTCAACATATAAACTGGCCATGCCTACAAGCCAGTAACTCACAGACGCCAAATTATCTGCTAATGGAGGTATGTTGTCAAATTTTTTGTCTCCACTATGATTTTAGTTGGGCATAGTCATTGACGAAATGGCTGCCCTTCAAGCAGTGGACTCAATGTAATAAGCCCTTATTGTTAAGTTTTACCTTGATTAAGATTTATTTTTAATATTTACAATGGTGGGATTTTTTTATGAATGAAGATTCAACTGGAGTTCTTTGACCCTCAGACATCATTGACGGCCTCGATGATTGGTTGTGAGGATCAAAAGTGCTCTGCCGCTCTCCAGGGTGGAGAGGCATTGTGCCCTACTTCGGATTCTTCGAGCTCGCAGTGTTCCTACTATTTCCAGTATGGTGATGGAAGTGGCACATCAGGGTACTATGTTTCTGATGCTATGTATTTTGATACGGTTACTGACAATGAGCAGACTGCCAACTCATTGGCTACCATCCTTTTCGGGTATAAATGATTTGCATGAATTTTTTTTTGTGATTTTGGATTGTTTTTTCAAAAAAAAAGAAAAAGAAAGAAAAAGAAACCTATAGTGTGCACTACAGTCATAAGTAAATGTGCTTAGTCTACCTTTCTGGCTTATTTTATGCCCAACATGAATAATGCATTTGCCTAGGCATGGCCAGTTTATCTACCTCCATTAGTATACAAAAATGTCATTGATGAAACCATTCGCTTGGTAAGATTTATATATATTGAATCTTTTTTAATTAATATTTATACCATCTCAATGTAGGTTGTTACTGCAGATTTTCTTCATCTTGGCTAAATGAATGGAAGCGTTTGTTAAAGTTTAAGGAATGGAAGTGATGTTGTTTAAGGAATGGAAGTGATGAATGGAAGAGTTTACTCATCTGTTAGATAAACTATTAAGTTTGAAATGATCGTAGATAAACATGATATTGGGTCTAAATAAGTACAGGGGGCTCAAATAATTTATCTTTGAAAATAATAAAAATGGTAGGAGTCAGGGTTCAACTTGCCCCTTTCCTCCACTCTAAATTTGCTTAGCTTGCTTTTTACCCATTATTTATTGTTTTTATTTTTATTATATCAGGGTGTCTCTGCAGTTGGTGCATTTTATGAGCTAGTTAGCCAGCCCAGCCTAAATGTTTTGCATCCTGATGAAAACAAGCAAGTTGCTCTAGTTGAGCTGTGCCCCGTCCTTAAAACACTGTACAAAATATTAATCAAAAGGTTAATTTCTATGCCCTCCTATTTTTTGTTAGGGTTCTCTATGAAGACTAAGATTTGTATGTTTTCTTATAGGGAGCTTTCAACAGAAGGAATTCTGCAAGCATTAAGAGATGAAACCATGAATGACCCTCGAGATCGTATTCAGATAACACAGACCCATGCTTTCTACAGACCATCACTGCTTGGTCAATTTTGACTGAGGATTTTAAGATCAACAGAAACCGCTCTTTACGTCGCATGCCTTTTGATTGATTTGTTTATTTTATGAAGGTACTTGGGGCTAAATGCTAAAACAATTGTATCATGGTCTGTGTGGAATTTTCATTCTATTAATTTGAATTGACCTCTATATTTCATATTGTTTTTACTGTTAAAACTCATATCCAAAGTCATGTTAAACTTTGATAGATTCACCATCTTTTGTAGAATGTTAATAAACAAACAGTAGTTGTGATGAAAAAAAGTAATGCCACGAGTTTTCACTATTTTTTTGCATAGGGATTGCTTTTTTCCTTTATTTTTGGAAGCAAACTTGACTGTCTTCTTTAATTTCTGGTTTCTTTGTTTTTAATCTCATTTGTAAATTTGAATGGCGGAAAAATTCATCTTCCAATTCACTGATTGTAAATTTGAGCCCCCTGCAGATTTTTTTGATTGATCGTAGATAAACTATTAAGTTTATTATTTTCAATAACATTGATAATTTTGTATGTTCATGATTAGTAATTGGTAGTTGTGGTATGGAAATATGTTCCAATTCACTGATTGTATCCAGTTGATGCTCTCTAGAGTTTGGTTGGAACCAAAGTTAAAAATAGAATTTTGAATAACTTATGTGAAACAATGGGAGGAACAAGAGGAGATGGTAGAAAATTATTGAATTTTGAAGGGAAATGGATATTACATGCAATTGGGATGCCTATGCAGCTCAGGCAAATGCTAGAGCAGTATATTATGTTTAAATAGTATGGAGTGTTGCGTATAGCTTGCTTGGTGTATTTGATGGAATGACAATTCACAAACAACGCTAGATGCTATATGCTAATATAGAAATTGAAACAATTATATTGGGAATATGGAGCAATATAGATATATTAGAGTGTCCCTTTGATTTCCTACTTGAGGTACAAACTATGCAAGAGTGTAGATGTAGATGTTCGAGTAGACCTTGGGGTTCCTTTTTTTAATTTAGGATCAAACTAAGAAGAGTAAGAAACTAAGAGGAGTAAGGAATGATACAGAATTAGTTAAAAGGTTTGAAATGAGTTTCGTATCATGTCTGATATGAATTTAAGCAAGAGCCAAGAGGGGAGAAATGTGTACAGTACATTGACATTGTTGTTAGAAAAAAATGCTTTAACTAACAATGTAGTAAGAATTATCAGTGAATTATATTATCTCCTGGCTTTGTGTCTATTGAACGTTCCTTACAACTCTTCCATTTCCCCCTTTTCCTTCTGAACTTTCCCGACACTATAGGATAATTTAGTGGATACTAACTGGTTCTTTGGGTTGTGGGAACATAACAAGTCTTCTATACTTGGCATAAATTTTTTTGGGAATAATTTAGATAAATGCTTGAGGTAAACCATTAGCAAATGTATAATAGAGAAGAGATTTGTGTACATGACTGGCACTATTTTAATGAAATGCTTGCTTAGATGATGTTGATCATGATGATTCTCTTATCAGGATCTGGCTTAGTTGACTACTTGACCTTATACTGTTATTGAATCAGTATTTTCTTTTTGTGGTTCTGTAAGCATAGTTGCATTCAAGCTGTCTAAGAGAAAGGTCGACGATAATTTGCAGGCTCTTCATGAGCTCTTTTTTGGAAGGAAAACAAATGTAAAGCTCTCGAACCTGAGACATCCATTTACTCATACATCTCTACTATTATTAAGCAAAATCCCATTTTGGCGATTTTTTACTATCATGCCCCTATATACATAAATGCTATATATATATATATATATATATATATATATATATATATATAAGGTTAATTCTGTCAATTCCCTCAAAAATTGAAACCGTCTCTTCCTCTCCCTCCATCGAATCCGGCTCTTTCTCTCCCTCCAAGCTGCATATATACTGTAACATAAACCCCTTTAAAAGTAGCCAAAA
This sequence comes from Hemerocallis citrina, assembly GCA_017893485.1. NCBI lineage: Eukaryota > Viridiplantae > Streptophyta > Magnoliopsida > Asparagales > Asphodelaceae > Hemerocallis > Hemerocallis citrina. The sequence goes on along the minus strand of CM030359.1, from coordinate 402,166,057 downwards.
AGACAAAACTGTGAATCAAAGAGCCCACACAAATAAATAACTTTTTAAACTATATACGAAATCCGCATCTTTCTAGGTGCGTGTTGCTATATATATATAGATCTCTAATATTATAATGATGGAGCTTGTGCTATATATATGCATTTGTAGACATAATCATTTAGAAAAGTGTCACTCATACAAAATAAAAGTTTGTGCAACTATAAATAATTTGTAAAGAGTATGTATGTGTAAATGGATGTCTCAGGTTCGATGATAGATTACGTATTATTGGTAAAAAATAATAAATAATTTTTTAATTAAACGTGCATCGCACGTGCAGTTTACTAGTAGGAGAGAGTGGAAGACTAAACTGATACATAACCAATATGGGACTAAACCAATATTTAATCTAATATAATATCTAACACTACCTCTCAAACTCAAGTTGGTTCAAACAACAAGAGTTTGGAATACTGACGATGTTCATGTGGAAGGAACGACAAACTGTGATGCAGCAACGATGCTTGATGGCACATGTGACGGAACTGAGAACTAAAGTGTAGCGAAAGGAAGTAGTGGTGACGCACTATTGAGATCTCACCCTGAACAGTGGCAGGATCTCCATATCCCGATCTGTAATGGAATCTCACCCCTGACTTGAGACATAGTTGATGATGGAATCTCACCCCTGAACTGAAAAATAGACTGATCTCACCCCTGACTTGAGACATAGTCGATAATAGGATCTCACCCCAGACTTGAGAATTGTCGATGTTGGGATCTCATCCCTGAACTGAAAACTGGATGCTAATAACACCCCCTCTCAAACTCACGATCGATCAACCGGAGTGAGTTGACGATCTGGATGTAGAAGCACAAGAAACAATCGATCAACCAGAGTGAGTTGATGATCACGATCGATCAACCAGAGTGAGTTGACGATCTGAATTTAGAAGCACAAGAACCTGCAAGTTTTTTTTCTTTAGGGGGGAATAGAAACAACACACGAACCAACACAATATCGCACGTGCACAATACGTGCAAAAGAGTACCCAAACAAAATAAAGAGATAGCAGCAACAGAGCAAGAGAGAGAGAGAGAGCAGCACTGGCAGCAATGGGCTGCAGCGTCGGTAGGGGGGGTCTGGCTCGACGGCGGGGCTGACGACGAGAGGGGGCGACGCCGACGGGATCGCGGCGGTGCTCAGGGGAAGAGGGCGATTGAGTTTGGTCGCTGCCGTCAAAAAGAGGACAGGAGGGGGAGGATCGGGATTTGGGTTCTGGCGCTCTGTCGAGCGAAATGAAAGATAAGGAGGACAGGGGGTTGGCTAGCGGCGCTAGGAGGTGCAGCACCGAGATAGAGTGGCGACGGAGAGGAGGTCGTCGGAGGGTGGGGAGCGGGAGAGGCGGATGTACTTCTCACCGAGACGGTGGTCGATTAAGAAAGAAGGAGGAGTTTTTGCAGGAGAGGGGAGGTCGACGGAGGAGGCATAGGAGATCTCGGATCGGAGGAGCCGGAGGAGGCAGTATTTGAGGGCGGAGCGGCGCATTGAGGACCAGAGGGAGGCAGACATGGCAGAGTGGATTTAGATCTCGGCATTGTTAGATCTAGATCTGGATCTCAACAATCACCGACAACAAAAACAAATCTGGAATAATGACGGTGGGTTTGAGAGAGAGAGAGAGAGGTTGCTGATCCCGGAGTTAGGCAGCGTCGACGGCGGGGAGAGTCGCTGGAGTTGGTAATGACAATCTGATGCTGACGTTGATGTTGATGATGATGGCTAGGGCTTTGGAGATTAGGGTCTTGGTATTTGATCGGGAGCGGAAGAGAGATGTCGGGAGGTAGAGTGATTCCGATGAAGACGAGAACCACCCCACCTCGATGACGAGAATCAAATTAGTATAGGCCTTATAGGACGATAGGCTCTGATACCATGTTAGAATTAGGGATAGGAAAATATTCTTTATTATTGATTTAATAAATTGAATACAATTGGCTCCTATATATAGGAGAGAATGAAAGACTAAACTGATACATAACTAATATGGGACTAAACCAATATTTAATCTAATATAATATATAACAGTTACTTATGCAAATAGCACCTTTGATCTTGCATAATTTAATTCTAATTATGAATCCATACACGTGCATTTGCAAGTTAAAAAGATGTGACTTTGCGTTGTTGATCGGCTGTAGGGTTATTAATGGAGCTAAATGAGCAAAACACGAGCCGAGCTTGGTTTAGCTCATTCATATAAAAGCCATGTTCAAGCTTGACTCGAGCTCATTATATTATATTATATCTTAAGCTAATAGGCCTACCCCTCTCTCCTTTCTCTATTTTGAGGAGAGCAAAAATAGGAGTTCAACCTAAATTTATCACGTGCAAAACACACCTTTAACTTTAAAAAAAATAATAATAATAAAAATTTAAAAAAAATAAAAATAAAAAACTCCCTCTACCAAATACCCCCAAACCGCCTAACCCATCCTCGCCGTTCTCCGTTCTCCATTTTCTGACACTGCAGATCGTCGTTCCCAAATGCCCCCACAATCCAAACTGTCCAACAGGCCGTCGTCGTTCGCCCATCCTCCAGTTCACCGATCCTCGCCGTCGCCCCTTTGGCCCTCGCCCAAAAAAAAGTCGTGACCGTTCGTCGTTCGTCGATCCTCGCCATCGACCCTCGGCCCTCGCCCAAAAAACATCAACGATCGTTCACCACCCAAATCCAAACTGAAATTAAAATCAGTATGTGTAATAATCTCTTCTCCCATCTTTTTATTCTTTTACTCAATTTAATTTGAAATTTTTTCTTTGTCGAAGTCTAAAGTTGTGATATTTAAAGTGTTTTTTCAGTTATTTTGATGGAGGGTTTTGGTTAAAACTTAACTCACAATTAAATGAGTTGAATGTGAAAACTTAACTCACCATTCTAATTATACTCAAATTGGTTAGCACATGAGGTGTTTGATAAAAAAAATTTTATGATAAGATGATTTCCATGGTCATTTTCTGCATTATACATCACCATTTTTAGTGGTATATGGGTAATTAATAACTGATGGAAAGAGCTTGATCTAGCTACTATATTACATGTTAAGTATACAGTTCATGGTCAGAGGTATCTTTCAGTATTATTTTAGCCATGTAATTAGTCATGAATTAGTATGGCATAATTTAGTGTGAGAAATTATATAGTGAAAACTTTTTACGTGAATACTTTATTGACTTATGGTTATGTACAAAATTATTGTCTTCAACATCCACATAATGGTCATCAATCTTGTATGCCCAATGTTATGCTATAGGCAAAAGCTAAGCGGATGGTTCATGTCTTTAAAGTGAGACCCTATGATAATTATTTATCAAAGACGTATCCACTTGCACAGATTAAAATTCATACAACCTGAACACTTTGGAGCAACACTCAGAGTTATTTAGAAACATGTCCATCAAGAACATATCCTTAGTTAAGTTTTTCAACTGGGCATTCATTTTTAGCAATCTCCCATAATTATTTTAGGCTGTACAATTTTGCCCGTGGAAGTTCAAATCAAGGTAGTTGCAGATTATCAAGGAAAGTTAAAATTTTTCATTACATCAGGTATGTTAAATGTGTTATTCTCTCTTGTTATACTTCCTTTAATTAACATTTAAGTATAAAAGATTATTGCGATTGAGTTTAGAGGTGTCTTAATGCCATCGAATATTTGAGTTTGAAGATTGTGTCTGTAACATCTTTACTACATAATTGTTGAATGTTGATAGGTTATATTATAATTATACAGGAAAAAAAGTTGTATGTATAGAGAGGTCCTGCCGAAAATTTTATTGAATATTTTCATATTTTAATATATATTTTGGTAAAGTCTGTGCAATTTGCACAGAGGGTACACTAATTAAGTTGTAGGCTAATTGGTTCAAGCTTGACTCATGTAGAAGTAAACGCGTTTATTCATTGAGTATTTAAAGCTCAACTCATTTGAGCTCCTAAGCTTCAATTAAAGCTTGTACTGATCTTTGTTTAGGGCTTGCATGAAATTGTTTTGAAGCTCTAATTAACAAAGCTCAAACAAGCCATAAACAAAAGCTTATTAGGCTCTGGCATTGCTTTGGAGAGCCCAAAGTTCTTTTAAAGGTCTAAAAACGGGTTGGATTAAAAATTGTGTTTGAAAATTTATTTAAAAACTTTGTTTGGGTTAAAAGAGATTTTCAAAACTTGTATTATTTTCACTCCAAAATTTCACCACATCAATTTGAGGCTTTAAACTTCTAAAAAACTCTTTTTTAAAGGGAGGTCTAAGGTTCGGATCTAGACTACGTCCTAATGTTACTACATAAAAATAAAAAAACTATGTTTAAACCTATATTATACCAAAATATCAAAATATATAATTTGGTTAGGAAACAAATGAGAAAAAAATATTTTCACATCTTATATTCTTCCAATAAATAATTCAGTTTCATTTATTTCTTCCTCCCACATCCCACCCACTGTCATTATGTTCTTCATCCCAAAATGAGGAGAGGGAGAAAGTTCTGTAGGATAATGGCTCGATTCTGGTATTTGGTATCTGCAGTGTTCGAAAGTTTCAGAGCATCAGTCGACTGATTGGAGGAGCAGTCGACTGTCCAGAGGAGTTTTCAAGGACTGAAGATACAGCAGCAGCAGTCGACTGATAAGTCGACTATCCCAAAGGAACCAGGCGACTGGTATGAAGACCAGTCGACTGTCGACGGGTTTTGGATCCAGATTCGGCCCAATTCGAAAGGCCCAATAGTTTCCCTATAAATACACCCGTTAGGGTTTTGTAAATTGTAACACCTGATTCGGATTTTGCAGCCGTCATCTCTTGTAAAGGCTTTGTTTGCCCATTGAAGATCATAGTAAAGAAACCCCAACCGCCCCGTGGATGTAGGCATCGTTTTGCCGAACCACGTAAATCTTGTGTTCTTGTGTTGCTTGCTTTTCTGTGTTTTATCGCTGGTTCTCTCTTTGTTTCCGCGTTGGTTTGATTGTTGGTTTGATTTGTATTCCGCGCACAACAAGTGGTATCAGAGCTGTTGGTTCGACCTAGAGGGAGATGGTGGGTGATGCAGATGCAACCAAGGATGTTGTGGGATCAAGTTCGTCAAGAACAACGATTCACAACGCAAAATTTGAAGTTGAAAAATTTGATGGGACAAACAATTTCGGGATGTGGCAATGTGAGGTGTTGGATGTTCTTGTTCAACAAGAACAAGATGTTGCTTTGGAGGTAGAAAAACCTAAGGATATGTCCGAAGCAGATTGGAAGAAGTTGAATCGAGTTGTGTGTGGACTATTCGGCTCTTTATTGAGAAGGCTCAGAAGTATGATTTGATGAGGGATACCGTTGCTGCGGTGTTGTGGAAGAAACTCGAAGACAAATACATGAGGAAAAGTTTGGAGAATCGGCTGTATTTGAAGAAGAGACTTTTTCGCTTCACCTATACGGAAGGTATGTCTATGAATGCTCATGTTGAATCATTTAATAAATTATTGGCTGATTTGTTAAATTTAGATGAGCAAATTAAGGATGAGGATAAAGCCCTAATTCTGTTAAATTCATTACCTGAAAGTTATGATCATTTAGCAACTACTTTATTATATGGAAAAGATACTGTGAAATATGAAGATGTTACAAATGCTTTGTTGAATAATGAAACTAGGAGAAGGGATAAAATGGTTGATAGAGAAACTTCTGAAGCTTTGATTGTAAGGGGCAGGACTGAGACCAGATCTGAGTCCAAATCTGGGAAAAAGGGAAACAAATCTCGTTCCAAATCGAGAGGAGTTTCGAAGGACAGGAAAATACCGGCCAAAGATGAATGTGCTTTCTGTCATGAAAGGGGGCATTGGAAAAAGGATTGTCCAAAGCTACGAAATAAGGGAAATTCGACTGCAAATGTGACTGTTGATAATTTAGAAAGTGGCGAGGATTTTTCTTTTGCACTTGCTTCTAGTCCCTCACTTTATCAAGAAGTATGGTTTCTTGATACAGCAGCCTCCTATCATATGTCTTGGAAAAAGGAGTGGTTTACTTCTTTGGAGTATATGGATGGTGGTGTAGTTTTGATGGGAAATGATGCACCTTGTAAGAAGGTAGGAATCGGGAAGATTGAATTGCTAATGCACGATGGTCTTATTAGGGAGCTTTCAGATGTATGGTATGTTCCAGATTTGAAAAAGAATTTGATTTCACTTGGTGCTTTGGAGGCCAGTGGATTGAAATTTGCTAGTGAAGGTGGCATTCTGAAGGTGACTAGCGGATCACTCGTGGTGATGAAAGGGCAAAGAAAAAGGAACTTGTTTTTCTTGCAGGGAAAAACATATTTGGGTCAGGCTGCCAGTGTAACTGAGAGGCCTAAACAGGTTGTTCCCGACTCTACTAGGTTGTGGCATATGCGACTCGGGCATGCAGGAGAAAAGGCCTTGCAGGGGCTTGTGAAGCAAGGGTTGCTTAAAGATGCTAAAGGGTGCAAGTTGGAATTTTGTGAACATTGTGTTTTGGGTAAGCAAACTAGGGTGAAATTTGGTACAGCTGTACATCAGACAAAGGGTATCCTCGATTATGTGCACACAGATGTTTGGGGCCCTACTCAGACACCTTCTATGAGTGGTAGACACTGGTTTGTTACTTTTGTTGATGATTACTCCAGACGAGTTTGGGTATATACCATGAAGCACAAAGATGAAGTTTTGACATTGTTCACAAGTTGGAAGAAGAAAGTTGAAAATCAGACTGGTAGGAAGATTAAGGTTCTGAGGTCAGATAATGGAGGGGAATATAAGAACGATCCGTTTCTGAAATTGTGTGAAGATGAAGGGATCCAGAGGCACTTCACAGTTAGGAAGACTCCACAGCAAAATGGGGTTGCAGAAAGGATGAACAGAACCTTACTTGAGAAGGTGAGATGTATGTTAGCACAGTCTGGGTTGAAGAAGACATTTTGGGCAGAAGCTGTTATATATGCAAGCCACATTGTCAACCGTTTACCATCAGCAGCACTTGAAGGCAAGACGCCTATTGAGGTATGGAGTGGTAAACCTGCATCTGATTATAGTTTTTTGCATATATTTGGTTGTCCTGCTTATTTTCATGTAACTGAAACTAAACTTGATGCAAGAGCCAAAAAGGCTATATTTGTTGGTTTTAGTACTGGTGTCAAAGGTTACAGGTTGTGGTGTCCAGAACAGAAGAAGTTAGTAATCAGCAGAGATGTGACGTTTGATGAGACCAGCATGATGAGCTCGGGACAGTCGACTGGTGGTATAGGACAGTCGACTGGTGAGCAGCAGAAGAGTGGGACAGTTCTCCAACAGGTGAGTAGCAGAATCTCGGGACAGTCGACTGGTGTACAGGAGCAGTCGACTGGTGGTCTAGAACAGCAGAAGAGTGGGAGCTCGGGACAGTCGACTGATGTACAGGAGCAGTCGACTGGTAGGAGAGTTTTCCAACAGGTGGAGTTAGAAAAGTTGTCAGTTGAAAATCCTGTACCTGTCCAAGATGAAGATGATGTGGTTGATACTGAGAATGATGAAGAAGTTCCTATCCAGCAGGAAGAATCAATTGCAGTAAGAAGGCAAAGAAGAGATATCAAACGACCGTCTCGTTTTACAGATACAGTTGCATTTGCTCTTCCCATTGTGGATGATGAAGTTCCCTCCAACTTCAAAGAAGCCACTAGAAGTTCAGAAAATGCAGATTGGAAAGTTGCTATGGATGAAGAGATGAACTCTCTTCATAAGAATAAGACTTGGGATCTAGTGCAACTACCAAAGGGGAAGAAAGCAATTGGTTGCAAGTGGGTGTATACGAAGAAAGAAGGTCCAAAAGGCAGTGTTCGGTTCAAGGCTAGACTAGTTGCAAAGGGGTATGCTCAAAAGGAAGGAATTGACTACAATGAAGTGTTCTCTCCGGTTGTGAAGCATCCTTCTATTCGGATTTTGTTGGCATTGGTAGCACAGTTTGATCTTGAATTGACACAGATGGATGTGAAGACTGCATTCTTACATGGAGATCTAGATGAAGAAATTTATATGTCGCAGCCAGATGGGTTCAAGACAGCTGGGAAGGAAAATTGTGTTTGCAGGTTGAAGAAGTCTCTCTATGGGTTGAAGCAATCTCCAAGGCAGTGGTATTTGAGGTTTGACCAGTTTATGAAGGTGCAGAGATATTCCAGAAGTGAGTTTGATCATTGTGTCTACTTCAGGAAATTGCAGGATGGTTCTTTCATATATCTGTTATTATATGTGGATGACATGTTGATTGCCTCTAAAAATGCTAAGGAGATTCAAAATTTGAAGAATCAGTTGAGTTCTGAATTCGAGATGAAGGATCTTGGTGAAGCCAAGAAGATAATTGGGATGGAGATAGCTAGAGACAGAGCAAAGGGCGTAGTGAGTTTGACACAGAAGCAATATCTTTTGAAGGTGCTGAAACGGTTCGGTATAGATGAGAAAACTAAACCAGTTAGCACACCCTTAGCCAGTCATTTCAGAATTAGTGCTTCTTAGTCTCCAAGTACAGATGAAGAGAGACAGTATATGGCGAATGTACCTTACACTAGTGTGGTTGGCAGTTTGATGTATGCTATGGTTTGTACTCGACCAGACATCTCTCAGGCGGTGAGTATGGTTAGTCGATATATGCATGATCCAGGCAAAGAGCATTGGCAAGCAGCTAAATGGATTTTGAGGTACATAAGTGGCACCACAGATGTGGGTTTGAAATTTGAAAGGGATGACAATATTAGCAGGTTATTGGTTGGATATGTTGATTCTGACTATGCAGGTGATCTAGATAAGAGGCGGTCTACTACAGGCTATTTGTTTACTATGGCTAGGGCACCTATAAGTTGGAGGTCAAATTTGCAGTCCACTGTAGCGTTGTCTACTACTGAGGCTGAATACATGGCGGTTGCTGAGGCCATGAAGGAAGCCATTTGGATACATGGACTTTTGAAGAGCTTGGGGATTCATCGGGAGAAGGTGGAGGTACACTGCGACAGTCAGAGTGCTATTCATTTAGCGAAGAACCAAGTTCATCATTCGAGGACCAAACATATTGATGTCCGTTATCATTTTGTGCGTGATTTGATAAAGGATGGTGATATTCATTTGGTGAAGATTGGAACAGCTGATAATCCTGCTGATATGTTGACCAAAGTTGTTGGGGCAGTCAAGTTCAAGCATTGCATGAACCTGGCTAATATTTTGCATGTTTGATAATTTGGCATGGGCGATTGGGATAGTACTTTGCTATTGGTTTGTTTAGTATGTGATATCATACTAAGATGGAGTTTGGGTTCGTTTGTTGCATTTGATGATGAGCAGTTGTTTTGAAGTATTTGTGGAGATTGCTTGGGCTACTTGGAAGATTTCACCAAGGTGGAGATTGTTGGATATTTGATTTGGAAGATCTCGCCAAGGTGGAGATTGTAGGATAATGGCTCGATTCTGGTATTTGGTATCTGCAGTGTTCGAAAGTTTCAGAGCATCAGTCGACTGATTGGAGGAGCAGTCGACTGTCCAGAGGAGTTTTCAAGGACTGAAGATACAGCAGCAGCAGTCGACTGATAAGTCGACTATCCCAAAGGAACCAGGCGACTGGTATGAAGACCAGTCGACTGTCGACGGGTTTTGGATCCAGATTCGGCCCAATTCGAAAGGCCCAATAGTTTCCCTATAAATACACCCGTTAGGGTTTTGTAAATTGTAACACCTGATTCGGATTTTGCAGCCGTCATCTCTTGTAAAGGCTTTGTTTGCCCATTGAAGATCATAGTAAAGAAACCCCAACCGCCCCGTGGATGTAGGCATCGTTTTGCCGAACCACGTAAATCTTGTGTTCTTGTGTTGCTTGCTTTTCTGTGTTTTATCGCTGGTTCTCTCTTTGTTTCCGCGTTGGTTTGATTGTTGGTTTGATTTGTATTCCGCGCACAACAAGTTCTCTCTCCCACTTTCTCCCTTATTGTCTCTTTTTTCTCCGTCCTTACTTTTTAGGACTCGTTTCTCCCCCCTCCAAACCTTAGAATCATAATTTTCTTTTGCATCATTTCCAATGAATCCATGAATTCGATCCTTGGACTTATAGAAAAATTAATTATTAAATTTATGTAATTAATTAGAATTATTAAAATTGAGAAAGAAGTGCCTAAGAAAATTTTAATTCTTTAACATTACAGTTCTTTTACCACAGGTTATTAAAATTTTTAATATTAGAGAATTTTTATAACCTAACACCAGTTTTCTAAAAAAAACTTGCAAAAATTTTTGTCATTCAGACATCAATTTTGTAATTGATATTGTCAAACAGTCCTGGTTATTGAAAACGCTTTCAGTTTATTTTTAGCCCACAACACAATTGGCCAGAGCAATACTAAACGGAGCCTTAGTCCAAGTCCAAAGCAAGCTTCGCTTAAGCTCATTAATTTGGAGCTTGGATATGGTCACAATGAACAAGTGAAGCATAAAATTTGGATTGAGCTCACTTTTGCAAGAGCTTTTATCGTGTGGAGGCATAGCGAGTTTCGAGTTCACAAAGCTTTTTTTTTTCCCAGCCCCAGCTACACTACTGGTTGTGTGGACAAGTACAATGTAAACATTTCATTCTATCGAGATTTAAAATTGTTGATGTCTACCAACTGCACAACGGACTCCGTGGCCCAATGGATAAGGCGCTGGTTTACGAAACCAGAGATTCTGGGTTCGATCCCCAGCGGAGTCGAATGTTTTTTATTTAATTTTATTCCTTTTACACAGTACTTTTTTTGAATACCAGTTGTACTAGTTAACTAAAATTAGCATTAATAAAAGTTCTAATTATTTTAAAACAAATATTGAATAACTTTAATATTAATTAATAATTTATCATTATATTAAAATTTTATTCTATGGCGAGACCGGATTAAATATAAATATGGTTGTTTATTTTATTATGATTGTCTAATTTATATAATATAATATTAATAAAATTATATATTAGGCTCATTTTAAAGGTTTTGGTAGTGATGGCAACATGGCCTGGTTGACGGGCGATCCGCCCACTCTAACCCGAACCCGCAATTAAGCGGTTCGGGTCCAGTCGAATGTTTTTATTTAATTTTATTCCTTTTACACAGTACTTTTTTTGAATACCAGTTGTACTAGTTAACTAAAATTAGCATTAGTAAAAGTTCTAATTATTTTAAAACAAATATTGAATAACTTTAATATTGATTAATAATTTATCATTATATTAAAATTTTATTCTATGGTTTCAATATAAATATGGTTGTTTATTTTATTATGATTGTCTAATTTATATAATATAATATTAATAAAAGTATATATTAGGCTCATTTTAAAGGTTTTGGTAGTGATGGCAACATGGCCGGGTTGACGGGCGATCCGCCCACTCTAATCCGACCCGCAATTAAGCGGTTCGGGTCCAGATCAATTCGGGTTGCCAAATTTGTAAACCCAACCCGCTCAACCCGACCAGCGAACCCAATGACCAAGTCAAACCCGCCCGGCAACACACAGGGTTCGATCCGTTGAATTTTTGGATTTGACCGATGGTTTTGAAACGTTTGTTTTTTATTTTTTATTTTTTTTTGTTTTGCTGTTTAAATTTTTTTTAAATCTTTTTTTTGCTACAATATATATATATATATATATATATGCATATGGATATATTCTAAAATATTTCAAAATTTTATAAAAATGAGTGTGAACATCAAAATTAATTGATTACTATCCACTACTCAATTAGGCAACCCCCACCCTAGCTATTTATAGTCAACTCCACATCCTCACTTCTCTCATCTCACCAATGTGGGACTAAAAGTTATCAAAGTTTAAAATCCAAATATATTTAGTCCCACATTGGTGAGATGAGAGAAGTGAGGATGTAAAGTTGGCTATAAATAGCTAGGGTGGGCTAATGAGTAGTGGGTAGTAATCAATTAATTTTGTTGTTCACACCCATTTCATATAAAATTTAAAATATTAACCAACTTATTAAAAAGAAGAACCCAACCCGGGCCAACTCGCGACCCGGCCCGACCTGAAACGGGTTCGCCCCGAATGGGTTCCCGGGTCGGCCGGCTCAAAATTTAGGATTTCAAAACCGACCCGGCCCGATTAGGCCCGCGACCCTACCCAAACCTGCCCTAACTTGGCTGCAACCCGCGCGGATTCGACCTGACTCGGCTCGGTCGACCCGAATGCCACCCCTAGCTTTTGGTGAGACATTTCCAACAGGTATATTTTTTTTACCCATATAAATTATTAATATAATTTTTTTTAAAAGTAAAATTTATTTCAACAAGACTAATTTACTACTACCATTGTTTTTCAAAAAATATATTACATTTAATAGAGCTCCATGTTGGAGTTGCTCTTAATTTTAGGGCCATAAGAGCATCTCCAATCAAGCTAGCCATTTTGGCTCACTAGAATAGTCAAAATGGATAACAATTGGATAATTTGGCTAACAAAATTTTTTTACATTCCAATCATGCTAGTTATTTTAGCTAGCCTTAAAACTGAAAACAAAATAAAATTAAAATAAAGACTTCAAATCGCGAACTACATGAGATCGCGACTTCGTGAGTGGCGAACTTCATATATATTTTGGATCGCGAACTTCTTTTATATATTTTTGGATAGCAAATTTTTTCTTTCTTTTTTTTTGGGGGGGGGGGGGGGGGGGGGGGGGGGGGGGGGGGGGGGGGGGGGGGGGGGGGGGGGGATGGAAAGGGCGGAAAGTTTAGCGAGCGATACAAACTCACAAGATCTGGCGAGTGAATCTGAGAAATCTATTTTGGTTAAAATTAAGAGATGATTAGTGTGGTTGGAGATGGTCTAATAAGAAACTTTTTTAAAAAATTTTTAAATAAGGTCATACCCACACACCCACACTTCACCCCCAAATATATATTAATTGGATTTTTTTGATGTAAGCGAGATTCGAACTTCCAACCTCTTACTCACCAATAAAGAGATTTACTAGTGGACCACATTGAAACTTGCTTAATAAAGTTATATCTTACTGGTGAAAATCAGCCGTGCACCAAGTGTATGTCGTTTGGTGGACATAACTTCTACAAATTACGAATAACACACAAAAAGTAATTTTGTATTTTTTTTCAATCTTGAAAAATTGCAAAATAACTTTAAAATAATAGGACATTTTTTTCAACAGGTCAAACAAAACATAATATGCCATCCAATCAATCATGGGAAAGAAGTACCGGCAAAACTATCACTCAAGTGCCAAATAACCAAATGATAAAAATAAATATAAAACGAGAACAGGAACAAGGGAAAAAAAGAATCTAATGGCAACAAGTGCACATGAGATATAGTTTACTTGTTGTCAACATATGTGGCTTCCATATCACGTTTTTATTTGAACAGAGAATGTTATCATATACAATGAAGGAGAACACCTGCTCATTTGAACAAAGAATACATAGTATAATGTGGTGTCCCATTACCAATTCAAAGCTTGACAAAAGATTTGCATACTCTGTTCCAGAAGTTCTCTCATACGAAGCTTCAAAAGACATTCTCAGAGGAGGTTCATTATACACCCCAACACCCACTCTTACCGACCTAACGAATGTAACAGTAGATTACGAATTATTAGAGATATATATTTGGAAAAATTATAATCTAACAGTAGATTACGAATTATTAGAGATTACAATGAGTTACTGATTCACTCAATACAAGAAATTAAACCCACCCACCAAAAACTATCTCTCTCGAGCCTACCTTGCTGCTGTTATTTTCTTCTACTCTCTTCGATGCTTCGACCTCCGTACTTCATCTTACCTTCTTCTAATATGAAACACGAGTATTCAAGACACATTCCTAACAAACTCTACCATGAATTTCATACGAGTGCTATCATATGATGTGTTATTCATCTCCAAACTTTAATGAATTCCATTTGCAAAAAAAAAAAAACATAGAACAATAGCTTTTTCTTTTAGTTGAACTGATCTCTACCCAATCTCACACGATCCAGTGTAGCCTCCTCAAAGGCACACCTCCGTAGATGTACTCACGAAGTTGCCAAACTCCGCACGAACTCCCATACCCTTAAACTTTCTCCACCTCTCGACGATATTCGAACATCGTAGTCTCGTCTCTATGATTCTAGTTGCGGCAAACTAGCTGAGCTTGCAGGAATAACGGAAAAAGAACTAACAATTCTTGCACAGGATTTTCGGATTCCCCAATGCTTGTAGAGATTGTGTTGGCTTGGCTCAACCACTCTCATACCTCTAATCACTTCACGACGACCTTGAAAAACAGACAGAACTCCACATCGAGTTGTGTACCTACAACCTCGTGCATCCAGAGTTCCCAACGAAATCAGATTCCGTTTCAACAGAGGAACATGCAAAACATCCCTTAAAGTGAATATATTTAGACCTAGCATCTTCAACTGAATTGTCCCCTCACCTGCTACTTCACAAATCTCTCCAGTTCTCGTTGTCATACAACGCCCTGTAGTAGACTTATAAGTAGAAAACAACTCCCTCTCGGAAGAAATATGAGAAGAACTCCCTGAGTCAAGAAGCCAACTAGAATTCACTTCTAAAGAATTTGAAATAAGAAAACACGAATCACCTAAATCAAAGGCACTAACCACATTAGCGGCTGAACTCCCGTTCTTTGCACTCTCCTGATTCTGCAACTTCCAACAATCTTTCTTGATATGCCCTGGCCTCTTGCAATAATGGCAACGGATCGAATCCTTTTGTATAGCAATTTGTCTTCCCCCCGAATGACCTTCCACTACTGGACAACTTGTAGGAATAGACAGTGATTTTTGAGTCTCCTTCCTAAGTTGATTTTCCTTCAATGCTTTGATTATACCATCTACCGAAATATTCTCCTTGGCAGATCTACCGTATAGCATGGTAGTTATCAAAAGCTTATACGAATCCGGCAGTGAATATATCAGGTTGAAATCTTTGTCTTCCTCACACACAACCTCATTAAACACCTTAAGTTCAGATAATATCTTATTGAACTTATTAATGTGGTCTTGGAGATCGATACCTTCCTTATAGATAAACGGAACAACTTCCTCTTTCAATGCATCTTGCATCCGATCTAATAACGACGAACCAGAGTAGTCAGCTATGAGTTTTTTCCACAAACTCGTGTCTTCTAGAAATATGCATTTGACCTCGTCCGCCAAGGATAGTCAGATCAGACTTATGGCTCTTTCACAAATATCTTCCCAAACATCCTCCTTCATGTCGGATGACCTTTCTTTCTTCTTAACGGCTAACTGCAAACGTTCTTGAACAAGGACTTCATACATGTCAACCTTCCAAAGATTGAAATTGATCTTTCCATCAAACTGCTTGATCTTCAAAAGACTGTGACATGTCATCTTAACCAAGGGACTCGGCAACTTGAAGCTCTGATACCAATTGTTAGGATTGGGGCATCAAAAAATACCTCTGGTCGCAGCGAAACTAATTAGAGTAATGAGGAAGTCGAAGAGATGAGACGAATTAATTGAGTAAGCAAGCAGATCCACCAATCCAAACACAAACACAACGAGAATTTATCCCAAGTAGCTTTTGCTTAATCCGGGGAAAAATATAGGGAGATCTGATATTCAACTAGAAGAGATTATAAGGAGTTACTGATTCACTCAATACAAGGAATTAAACTCACCCACCAAGAACTATCTTTCTCGAGCCTTTGTTTGCAATGGAGAAAAGATTCAATGAAGTACTCTACTCTCATATTGGAAGAGTTTACAATATATATAGAAGAATAGAGAGATACCTATGTCTAATCTTGATTCTCATTCGTCCGATATAACCTGAAAAAGAATTAACTGAATAGGAGCCGTACGATCTAACTTGGAGTTGATGATTGGGCTGAAACGGCCTAACAAATCGAGACCCAAAACGAACACAGCGCCGCGGTCGGTCGATTTTCCAACATGACCGGTCGATCGTCCACCCCTCGGCCAAACCCAGTGCAACTGCGGTCGGGTGTGCGGTCGACCGCAACTTGGGACAGTCGTCCTTAACTATGCCTGCACCTTGCTACTTTTGTTTTCTTCTACTCTCTTCGACTCTTGGATCGCCGTGTTTCATCTTACTTTCTTCTAATCTGAACTACGAGTATTCAAGACACATTTCTAACGAGAAGAATGCAAAGGTATGGCCAGGCCCGGCCCTGGGGTAGAGCGAACTGGGCTCATGCCCAGGGCCCAAAATTTTTAAGGGGCACCGGCCCAGGCCAGAAAGAAGAAAAAAAAAATCCCTTTTCTGAAGAGAAATTTTTTTTTTAAGGGGCACCAGCCACAAAAAAAATCCCTTTTGTGGCTCTCTGTCTTCCCCAACAGTTCATTCATCCAAACCATTAATGCACCCCTCCTCTCTTAGACATCTCAATTGAAGCTCCATTTCTAGGGTTTCCTCATAGAAAATGCGCTCCATTTTCCCTCAACACAAGAGCAGGAGCAGATCTCGATCGAGAGAAATGATCCCGGCGGCCGTTGATCCTGATCTTGTTCTCATGGAGCGAGCCAAGATGTTAGAAGGTCAGATCGATCTCCGCCTTTTTTCCAATTCAGCTGACTGATAATTGGGTTCAGTTTCGTTTAGTTTTCATGTAGTTTCATTTATTTTGGTGTTTGGAGAAATGGGGATTTGAGGAATCTTTTTGAAGGGGTTACTTTTGTGCTTTCGAGATATACAAGACATTCGGTGAATTGTTTAGGTCATTTACCAAATTTAGTGTAGTTTGTAAATACTCTCACTTTTCTCAGTCACGTGATGCCTTCATTTTATTTTGTTTTTAATTTGATTTTTTGGTTACAGAGATACCCATTATTTTTAATAAAAAAAACCTTTCTTTTATGTTGATTTATTTCATGTTATTTTCTAGGAAAGTTGATTTGAGATTGTGGGTGTTTATATATATATATATATATATATATATATATATATATATATATATATATATATATATACAGGGCCGGCCCTGATATGTAGGCGGGCAAGGCGGCCGCCTCGGGCCCCCGCCGAAATCGCGATTTTAGGGGCCCCCAATTTCAAACTTTCCTTGTAAATATAGGCACGCATTTCGCACGTAAATTTTTTTTTGCATGTTTTTTTTTAAAATGTATGGGGCAGGGGGGGCCCATTTCGGAAGTTCGCCTAGGGCCTCCCGGAACTCAGGGCCGGCCCTGGGTATGGCATTTCTGGAGAAGTATTCATACGACTTTGTTATTGACGAGCGAAATCACAAGGTTTTATTTAAGCTGGGGGAATGTAGAGTCAGAATAGAGGTATCTTTTAATGTTGAACACTTGGGAGATTTGCTCACCTTTGATTGAAAATGAAAAGGTTGGTTTCTGGATTCTCATTTTGATTTCATATGAAAGTTTTGCACTTGTGTCCTGAGCTTTGTATGGATTTACGATTTCTTTTGATATATGATGTGGTTCTTTTATGTATAAGAAGTTTAAACCAGTCATAGTGGGAAATTTTCTATTGTTGCTGTGTCGGGGCGCAACCCTTTTAAGCAATATTTGAAAACATAGTTAAGTTAAGATAACTGCAGTTATTTTCCTTAAGTTTATAAAACCACAATTATCACAACTTTTACCCGATGGACACCGATTTCAGAGTTAAGATAATTGCACTTATTTAAACTCTACTGTGATCTCTTTTTTTCTTAACTGAGAGTGCAGTCTTTTTCTTTCTCTCCTACCAAGCACTCTCTTTCTTTCTTTCCTATCGAGCGTGCAATTCAAGATCCTTTTTAATCTGATATTGATACCCAAATTGAATATAGTAAGCGTCTTTCGCTTTAATCAGATGTTGATTCTCAACTTCAATTTGATATTGATGTTGATGTTGATGTTGATTCTATTACTTCAATCTGATCGTTTTCAAGTCTCTGCCAATGATCCATTTAGAGATTTGATTGAATAAGAATTTGAAGAATTACAACATGTTTCAAACGGGAGAGATATGGACAGGACTGGGTATACAAATTAAGCCATATTTGTACTTAAGATAACTTTGGGTGTCTTCCCAAATGCCAAGTTTAACTTACATTAAATTCAACTTTAAGTTAGAGTTAAGGTATTGTAACAAAGTTTAGCATACCTATTTCCAAACATGGCCTTATTTCTTGAAACATATTATGGTGACTATGATCCACCTTTTTTTTGGCTGCTCAGACTACTATATATTGCATATTTATAATAAATGAATGAGTAAAAGATATATGAGCAAGTTGAACATTTAGTAAATGAGCAATTGATAAGGTGGCATGCATGTAATACATTGGACAACTAACAATTTTAAAGATTTTCCAATCACATGAATGTCAATATGTCATCTCATCAATTGCTCATTTACTAAATAAGCAAGTTGCTCATACCCCTTTTTCCCTAAATGAATATATAATGCTATGGCTAGTCTCTGTACTAACTCAGAATATTATTAATATTAATATTAACTAGTAGTTTACACGTGCGATGCACGTCTTAATAAATATAGTTTTTTTAAAAGTAAAAATTCAGACGTTGTCCAGATTTGATCTAAAACCTCATTTACAATAGTTATGCACGTGCGTTACACGGGTTGGTAGATAAAAAAATTACACTAAGGCCTTCTCCCACTATAGTAGTAGAGATATTAATTATATTAGATAACTTGTTTTTGGATTTGAAGGCTTTTATTAATTAAGAAATAGAAATTTTAATATACAGTACAATTCTTGTGTAATTTATATATTATTATGGCCTTATTTAATAAATTTATTTATAGGGGGTAATTGTAAAAGATATTTTGGTTCCTTTTAATACTCCTCCCTACTTCTTCCTCTTCTTGAATGATGCCGCAGCTAGAGCTGCAAACGAATCAAGCTATTCGTGAGCTATTCGGCTCGAGCTCGGTCAAAGTTTGGTCAAAGCTCGGCTTGAACCGAGCTCGTTTCGTAAACGAGCCGAGCTCGAACTTCAGTTTTTTTTTTTTAGGCTAAGCTCGTGAGCTATTCGGCTCGAATACGGTCAAAGTTCAGTCAAAGCTCGGCTCGAACCGAACTCGAGCCGAGCTCGAGCTCAAAAATAAGCTCGTTTCGTAAACGAGCCGAGCTCAAGCCTGAAGGTATTCGGCTCGGCTCGGCTCGATTGCAGCCCTAGCCGCAGCCAAAAGAAGAAGAAAAAAAGAAAGGGAAAAAAGCAGCGTCAAACCTTTCCTTCCTCCACCTTGTTGTCACCATCCTACCCATCATCATTCACCATCTACAAGTTCCAAAACACCAACACCATGAACCCATATATGGCTCATTAGTCCTCCGCTACTTATCTAAGTTCTTATCTAGTAGGGTTTGCATTAGGGTTTGCATTTTGAACAGGAAAGAAATGATCTTTTGGAGTTGCATGCTTTGATCTTCTTCTTTTATTAGAGGGTTTGACTGCTAAAATCATATCAAGTTGAGGAGTGTCTCGAAGCCTGCTACAAATTTTATTTTCATGACATTGTAAGTAACTGGATATGCATAACCTGTAGAATGTAGTTTCATAAAATGTTGTTATTTGTAGTGTTGTTATATTGTGAGTATTTTATATGATTATTTTATATGATGTCGCGCGATGACGTGCAGTTAATTTGAGATTAATATATTATTGGCGTGTTTGCATAAATATTGAATTGGTATATATGAATGTCATTATCCTTATTTGGCTTATATGGGTGTTACTAATATTGTTGATGGTCGGCTTAGTTCACATCATTATACATCATCTTATATAGTTTACGTAGAGTTGCATGTACATGAGTGGTCTATGACATCTGGTATATCTCAAGTTATATGAGTCATTATCATAATTATAATTTTATTCCTCATGTGTCATGCATCCATATTTATATACCGGTATATGACTAAGGAATCTAAGTAACTCATTTGGCTCTCAATGTGTCCACTCTATGAGTGTAGCTTGTTCTGACCACGGACTGTAGTGGCATTTACCTTGTCAACCCGACTATAAATGTTGATCGAATTGCACATTATTTGTCCCGACCACGTACCGTAGTGGCGTTTTAATTGTGCAATTTGTTTGTTCCGACCACAGACTATAATGGTGTTTGAATTATCCACCCACGAACTGTAGTGGCGTTTACCTTGTCAACCGGACGTGAAGCGTTGACCACAATGAGAGATGGACGTGCTTAAATTTTCTTGCATTCTAGAATACTTGTATCTAATTATTTACGTAGTATGGAATGTATAAATCATTAGACAAATAACGCACTAGGCATCCTGCATTGTTTGCTTGTACGATCACCTTAATTATTGTTACATTTATATGTAATAAGAGCTTTAGTTAAACATATATATTCTTGTTCTAATACTTGCATTGTTATATGATTGCATTAACATGTTTAATTGTTAATGCGGTATTTTATAAATTGTCGTCGACTTGTTATATTTATTTAATTACTTTTGGGCTTCAACTCATTTTGTTGTTGACAAACTTTTTTATATTAGTACATCAAAATCGGGTGTTTGAAGAGAATAAAGAATCTGTGAGCTTATGTCTTTGGGAGTAAATTATCTTAGAGAGATTTTTAAGCAAATAAATCAGATTTCTAAATTTTTTTAAAAACTATTTTATTGAGTTTGTAAGGTGACTTCTTACTTAATAGTTTTCGTTCATTCTTTTAATGAATTATGAATTTGTTTTTTGCCATTTGAGCTATTTTTTACTGATTAATTTTATTACCATGAAATTGTATAATTATTATGTTATTGTAATGGTTGTTATTGGTTGGGGCAAGATTTTATCTAATAGATTGAAGATTCTCTGGAGCTGGCCTCAGGTCTCTGGCAGTGGAATCCTTGGGGATTCTGATGGATGTACTTGGAAAACTACTTTTGACATGTGGGAATCTTGAGTGTCTCAGTCTTGTACGCTGCGAACAGTTTAAAGTTGCAGTAGACAATTGACGCCTGGTAAGATTCCGACTGGTAATGGAATTTTTGTGTTTCCCATATATCAATGCAAGTACTGAGAATCTGGGAGGAACTGTAGTTTGATCTTGAACCCGATTTGTATGGAGTTTCACTTCACTTTCCTGGAAAGTGAGGAACTGCAGAGTCAAAATGCAGAATGAGAAGGTGATTTGCAGCGAGTCATTTGCACAAGTATTGACTGGGATTGTTACAGGGATCGGGGGCAGTGAACGTCTTCAAAAGTAGTTCGATACTTTTGAAGAACCATACTACTGTCCTAGTGAGTACTTGGATCAAGTTGAACTCATAGGCTTCAGAGGGTCGAAATATGAAATGAGTATCAGCTCGAGAGAATAAACTTACTCTCGGATGAAGAGAAAATCTCCCGAGGCAGACTAATGTCAGGTATAACTTGCTTTGGATCCTCTACCAATTTGATCCACTTTCATTGAGTGGACTGAGCTACGGTTAGTCTGGAACTCAAAGACCAAACCATTCTTCCCTTAAGGGAACCCTTTCTCCTCTCCCGCGAGTGCTGAAGAAAGCGCTATTGGTCTTTCCCCTTCACCTCAAAAGGTCAACAAGGACTAATCGGCCCAATCAAGGGCAAGTGAACCAACTTCTATTTCAGTACTTGGCTGCGCTTCCACATTTGCTATTTCGGGTATTGGAAGACCTGAATTAGGTGAAAGAAGGGACAGTTGCGAATCCTTCCTTCGGGCGCCTCCTTCTTTTCGTCTGAGGGAGAGGGAGAGAGAGAATAACGAGTAAGCAATGACTAGTTTCCTTTAGCAGTAAACTAGCCCGAGTGAGGTATATATTCTTGCCAAAGGAGTTTTCAGTAGTGAACCAGAAGAACAATTTGTTGACGAAACTTGAACTGAATAATTAGTGAAGGTTAAGGCTGTTCTGAAGAAGTACTCAAATAATTTGTAATTGACGAAGGAGATCATACAGTTTCACTAAAGATGGGCGAATGTACTGTGAGAATAAAGACTTCCACTACTCCCAGCTTGAGAAATTTTTGTGCCTTTTTATTTAAAGAGATCGGTGAAGATGCTCAATTAAAATATTTTTCTGAATTCTCATTATGTTTTTCTTTGGAACTTTGTTTGGATATGTTTTTGGTTTTCCATACATTTATTTAGAAATATGTGAGAATTAGCAATATCTCTTTGTACATTTTAACAGATGGATAAAGAATTTTGATTACAACTATTTGGGTTTCATAAAAACATATTCTAAAAAAAGTTTCTCTCTCTAGATTACCCTAGAGAGAGAAAATTCCAAATTCAAATCTCTAGAGTCGGTCGACGGAGACTTCGATCGGGGGGGGGGGGGGGGGGGGGGGAGGAGTCCCTCCTCTTCCACCTCCTCCTCCCCCCCCCCCCCCCCCCCCCCTTCCCGTTGCCGCAGCGATGTAGAGGAGGTCGGAGATTGCCTAGGGCTTCGCAACTTCAGGACCTGTAGATGTGGTCGGCGACGTCGAGGCGGCATAGATGGCGTGTCCATGGAGGAGCGCTGTCAGGGGATGTTGGGGCGGCGTCGAGGCGGCAAAGTTGGATGCTTCGAGACTCCAAAGTGGAGGAGGAGTAGCTTGTCGGAGGTGCTCGGTCTCCAACGTCGAGGCTAGGAGGCGTAGCTTGCTTCGAGACTCCAGCGCCGACGTGAGAAAAAGCCCTTCTTGCTTGGAAGAGAAATCGGACTTGGGAGTGAACGAAAAAGATGAACAGAGAAAGAATATAGAAGGAAGGATCCCTTTTATCCAGGGTATTCTGAAAGATCTTGGTCTCTAGTTTTGAGAATCTCTCAACGGTCTCGAAGGTATTGCTAGAAGTTCGTCTACGCAACTATAGAATAGAAGAGTTTTACAATCAAACAATATCAGCCCGAAGAGCGGATGGATCTTTGAGAATTGATGTCTCCGCGAATGTCTGGTGGAATGCCTTGGACGATCGGGGCTAGGTAGGCCGGGGTGGTTGGGATTGGCCGGAGAGAGGCTAGGGGAAAGGTGATAGATTTGATATTGATTGAGTTGAAATGGTTTGATTGATTGATGGATGGATGGATGGATGGATGGATGATTGACTGTTTGATTGGTTGGTTGGTTTTTGAATATTTGAATTTCAAATTATTGTTTGAAATTCAAATTATATTAGAGAAGGAGTAGAGGAGGAGATTTGAATCATGTTTGAATTTCAATTTAGATTTTTGAAATTCAAAATATTTTCGGGAGAGCAGGAAGAGGATTTGTGGGGTAACAAGGTGAGGGAGAGTGTGTGTAATGGTGAATTTTGAATTTCAAATTTCATATTTGAAATTCAATTTCAAATTTGAGCTAGAGATTGAAAGTCAAATGACATTGTTGGAGAGATTGGCGAGTGCAAGCGTTACATTTGTTGGGCGGTGATGTTCGCAGGCGATATAGATCATTTGTAGCATCGGCCTAATGGTCGAAAACAACGACCACTGTTGAGGGTTGGATTTGACGCAATCGGAAGAAGGCGTCGCGGTGGGGTTGGTTAGGCAGATCCAAGACGGCAACGTCATTGGAAAAGGAGTAAGTATGCCGCAAGAGACGGTGGATGTGTTTGTGGTCATGATGGACACTTGGGGGAAGGTTGAGGGAGTTTCTGGGTTGGAGAATTATTTTGATGGATTTTGAATTTCAATTTAGAGTTTTGAAACTCAAATTACATTTGGGAGTTGATAAACGTGTGCGAGGGCTTTCATTTGGGCTCTTGGTCGCGATTAAGAGTCAGATTAAGTTGCTTAATTTTGTCCTTCATTGAACGATCGTTGGTGATGGTGCTAATCCTCACCGTTACGAGGTACGATTTTGTCTACATCGTTAGGATGATGTACGAGTCGTCGATATGGTGGAGGATGTACGAGCTGTGACAGTTGTGATAGATGTGCAAACCGGCTCCGATATAGTAGATGTGCGAGTCGTCGCTAGTTTGGGAGTTTGAGCGAAGTTGTTGCTGGTCTGCTGATGGCCAAGTCGTCACAGAGACGGTGTTCGGGTTAGTCATCAGCAACGTCGCGAACGGAACATTGGCCACCGTGGTGGTGAATGAGCTGAGCGTCCCATATTAGAGAAGTGACAAGTCGTCACTGGATGGGCGGAGTAGCAAGTCATTATCAGAATTGTGATTAGAAGAGTCGTCTCCGGTATGTTGTTCTGATTAGGTGTCACCGAATGAGGTGGAGAAGTCGTTGCTGGAGTGGTGTTCAAGTTAGACGTTGCTTGAAGGTGCATGGGCAAGTGGAAACTATGGTTGGTGCTCGATGAGTCGGTATCTGATTGATCAATAGGAATTTTGCATGCATCTCATCTGATAGGTGGGAGAACAAATTACATGTGTCTTCGTCTATAAATTTAGCTAGGGGAGAGACTAATTAATGTTGTAGGCTTAACTGCGTAATTATTTTCTGTTGTTCCATTCTAGGAACAGATAGACGCCATATATTTGTAATACTTATTTCGTTAATAATTTATTAATGAAACGGTGACGCAATCACGTTTTTATCAAAAAAAAAAACAGATGGATAAAGAATACATGAATTTAGAACGAATTATTCGTATCCGTTAGTACTCCTAAAATATGACTATATTAAAGAAAACTATCTTATACTTTCGACTTTACTCAAAAATTACCCTAAACAGCTAAACTTGCTTTAATTGCTTGAATATACATAACACCAGCTCCTTAAACTTCCAATTTTATAAATAACTAACTCTAGTCTACAGTAGTTTTCGAATAAGTTGTATTAGGGTAGGTATTTTTTTTTTTTCCTGCAATAAAAGATGACCTCGTCATCGCTTCATTAAAACTTCAGGTAGTTTATTGAAAGTAAATAGGTATATAACTGTCAAATTTTGGGATAAAAATGAAAGTTTTCGTAGGGGCAACACATGCCCAAAGAATAAAACAGTTTTCAGTAATTTAACCCCTAAGATATATGTAAATAAGACAGCTTACGATAAAGGCCTAGAATAAGAAGAACAATCATTCATATATGACAGTCTGAAACAGAAGCAAACGAGCATTCAAATAAACAAACAGCATATACTGTAAATACAAATACACAAGTTTATACATCAATTTAAAATGCATCAATTCCACAAAGCAAATATGAATATGTAACAACTCACACTATATTTGATAAATAAGTTCAACATTTTCCAAGAGTATATCGATTTCGAAGGTATTATACACATACGCCAACAATGCTTGATGTTAGAGTTACCACACATCAGCTCCCTCTGTTGCACCAAATACGATTGCTATTGTAGCAATAACAGCCTGTTCAAGGAACACAAAAAAAAAGCATCAGGATAGAATTTAGTCTACTGTTCTTACCACAAAACATGAAATTTAACAGTTCAAATTGATTACACCAGCACAAGGTCCAAATCTATTGCATGGAATGAACCAATTGAAATTTACTTGAGAACATGGAATATTTGTTAATACTGATTTGGGGAAATTAGGGTTAGGGTTAATCTCTAGCCGCTTAAGATATTATACCCTGCTTATCAGTATTGGAATATCACAGAGCACTATCTCTAGACCAGCTTATAAAGAGATTAGACTGGGTTTAGGGTACTGGGCTTTTAGCCCACTCAACCCGTTCCAATAATTAATACATAACACGTGTAAACCCGTGTTGCCCCATAGAATAATATACACAATATTATCCTATTATATTGAGAATATACATATACATCCAACAATCTCCTCCTATATTCTCAATATATTAGGCTAAGCAATGTTATAATATTGGATCACAAAAATTCAAACATTATTGAATCATAAAAACCATGGATCATAAACTAAATCAATTATAACTTGAATAGTTCAAATATGACTAAACCAAAATAATCAAATAGTTTTAAACCATAAATGAATAGTTCACAAAGACTAAACCAACTAGAGAGACTGTCATAGTTTCAAAATCAACCAAAGCAAATAAACTTCAAGAACAAAATATGAGTTTTAAGCTCATGAACACAAGAGTCTTAAACTCAACAGAAGTTTTATTAAGCAAGTGACAAAGTTATTCCTCAGAGAAATAAACCAAAACTATATCCTTGCAAACTGCTTTATGTTTACTCCTCCATTTTAAGCAAATCATTATTTTGAAATCTATGTTGACAGATTCAACTCCTCTATCTTTGCTAGCTTATTGAAAACAAGAATATCAAGAGACGCATCTCTAAGAATTCTAGCAAATTTCATAAAGTATCTGGTTCTACTAAAGAACTTAGTACAATTCAACGATAGCTTAGCAAAATGTAACGCAAGCATCACAATCAAGTTTCTTTAACAAAATAAAGAACAAGAACTATTATAGTTTCTACACAAGAACTATACTATGTTTCATATTGGAATGATAGAATAGTCAAATCAATTATGGTTAATCCTGAATCATCAAAATTGGAATGAAACATGAATCCATAAAAGAGTTATATCATCAAAATTGGAATGATATAACAGCCATTCTAAACATCGGAAACACATCGACAAGTTTTCATGCTTTCTTTTGGAATAATGAGATGATTCTAAGTAAATTCTAAAAATATATAGCATCATCAAAATTGGAATGAAATTATATATTAACAGAATTTACATAGAACTTTTCAAATTATCTAAAGCATGTCAATTGCCTAAAATTGATGCTTCAGTTTGAACATCTCTATGGCTCTAATTGGATTCTAAATTTCAAAACAACTTGGATGTTAAAGCTTTTGACTCAATAGCTTTTAACTCCATTTCCCCCACAGTTTTGATAATTAGATCACTTTCAAGTCTCTTAGCAAGAGCATTAGCCATATTTATCACACTTGCACTTTATCTATGAGAAAGTTCAACTAGGCTTCGTTCAGCCTTAATATACTCCTCTTACTATTATAGAGTGAGTTATGAGCTACAGTGCATTATAGCTTGATAGTTGCATGACAGAATAGAGAATTTACATTAAACTTCTCAAATGGATGATTAGCAATAAGTCATTCAATCCACTCAGCCTCTTCCTCTGCAGAGGATAACACATAGAGGTCTGATTTCTTGGATGAGAACGCAACACTTGTTTGCCTATTAATCTCCATAATTTTTCTGCTCCTCCTAGTGCGAACACTTATCCACTAGTTGTCAACTTTCACTAAACTTTGAGTAGCACAAAGCAAACTCTTGAGTACCACTCAGGTATCTCATTAGCCTCTTAAGAGCACTCAAGTGTGTATGGGATTATTAGTGAGTCTGCAGATCATACCTACCTCAAAGGCTATGTCTATTCTAGTGCAGATCTTTGTATACACGAGACTTTCAATTCTTTTAGAATGATCTATCTGTCTCAGAGTTGCACCATCATAAGGTGTCAACCTTTTATCATAATCATAAGGTGCTTCAAAACACACTTTCAATCACTATATCCCCACTTTTGAAACACATTATTGATTTATCGGGTTTGACCACAATACTCAAGGGATAAGGGTTATCCCTTGCCAACCAAAACTCACCCTTATACGTAATATGGTGACCACAATACTTAGGTGTTTCAAGCTAAATTTATTTGGATAGCACAATTTAACTCCATTTATAATAGAGATGTCACTTCCAATCAACAATCATGTCAATAAAACCAAGTAAATAATAGCCATTATATTTGACACACCACAAAGTTAAAGGCACTGATCTGAATTACTTGATTCATATACTAGGCTCTTTGAGAAACTTGTCAAATTATTTATACGATAGCTATATTACATGTTTCAAAGCATACAATGATTTTACTAAATTGTAAATCTTGTTCACTAAACATATTAGTCCAAAACTTTCCAGTACAAAACTGTTCAGTACAAAATATCAAGTACAAAACTTTTAAATATCTTTTATGAATGATAAAATTTTCAATAGATATAAGGGTAAGAAAAATACTTATTGTAGCAATATAAGAAACATGTGAGTAAATATCAAACAAATCTACCCCATTTTCTCAGTCAATCTGTTTGCTACTAAAAAGCATTAAAATTGCTACTGAACAATCAAAATTAAGTTTCTTCTGCAAAACCCCACTTACTTACTATAGTTTTAGCCTCTTTTGGCAGATCAACTAAGTTGAAGTATTATTGTATGACACAAAATCATCTCATTGTCTACTAAAGACTATTCTTAGTTCATTTGCCATTTAGGTTTTAAGTGTCAGTAAGGCTGTTTCTTGATTCCAACTGTGAATCATTGAATGTGTTTGTAGGACTAGATTGTTCATACATTTATCTTTGATGAACACATCTTCAAAGATCTTTGCAAGTCTAGATTCTTCTAACACAAATTAGATAGATCCAACATCTGTCCACAGAACTATTCTGCACTTTCTAAACACACAAATATTTATTGTAGGTCCTACTTTAGGCCTTCTAGGGTCATGTACTCTAACAAATGTATCACAACACAAAATTTTCACTTTAACAAAATTATTTGTGTTTTCATGTCATGACTACAAGGTGTATTCAATTTAAGGTGTAGTAACACATTAGAGATATGATTAACAATTCAACATCATTCATTATTACACAAGACAAACAACAGTCAATAATATAGAATTCAATATTTCACTAAGAGTTTGATTCTAACTTTTATCAATACTGTTTGATTGTTGTAAGTAGAGTACAGTGGAGATTATGCCCAATGCAAACTTCTCTAAAGTTGTTAAACATATTCACCACCTCCATCAACACTGAACCCTTGATTTTAACATTCAACTATAATTTTTAATTCTTTAAGAATAATAAGTGCTTTATTCTTCATATATATGACAGACTTATATTAATCATCTACAAAAGCGATTAAATACTTCTGACCAATAATCGTCTCATCTAGTCACAAAGCTACTGAGATCACAAATGTCAGAATGTATTGACTCAAGAAGTTGTGTGCTCCTAGAAACCATACTAAATAATTTTCTAGTAATCATAATCTGAGCACAACTTTTATATTTGTCATATTTAATGAAGTGTCATTTGGTAGAGTTATGAGTTTTAACAAGAACAAACAATTTAATATATAGTTCATAGTGATTCTAAATTTCAAAACAACTTGGATGTTAAAGCTTTTGACTCAATAGCTTTTAACTCCGTTTCCCCACAGTTTTGATAATTAGATCACATTTCCTCACAAACAATTGAATATATATTTCTCAAATCCTAGCCAATTATGCTAGGTTCAAGAACATAATTGGAACTATTATTTTTAATTGTTTCATTTGTTAAACTCAACTTATACATGCGATTGACAATGTGTACACCTTATAAGAGCTAATACAAGATTACTCTATCACAAAAATTGTTCGCTTTCTCTAGTGATCCTAACAATGTCCCCGTGCTCAAACAAATTGAGCTATAATTTCTTTATTCGTTCTTCATCATCTTCGAAACACTAAGCGAGATAATGACCCATATTTTATAATTCAATTTTGCACACACAGTACAATGAACGATAAAGAACAAAACGTAAATAATAGAGTCATATTCTGTATTACAGGATGCTCCTATCTAAGTTACGGACATTTGTCATAGATCTTATACAAAAATTTTAATTATTAGAGAAGCAAATATATAATCTCACACAAACTGCTAACAATGGATTTGTCAAAATATCTATACACATAGTATGATAAAATACTTAACAACCCTAAACATGCTAGTTTTCCAAAGCGAGAATAACTATGATCAAAAACTCTCAATCATATGATCAAACGCACAGAACGTTAACACATTCATCACATGAAAAATACTAAGAAGGTTAGAGTAGATCATACCGACACTTCAAGTTAGAAGTGTTTTCCAAATTCGATGGAGAAGCCTGCGTAGTGCAGACTTATTCAACCGTAATGCATATCCATCGTCTCCAACACACAATTTGTAGGTAACTTTGAAGTTCCTACATTCATCAAATTGTTAAAGATTAGCCAATTAAACAAATTATTGACACTGTTTAATTCTAGCAACAATTTAATTTGGAGATCCAAACTTTATAGTCAAAACTATAATTTATCAAAATAAATATTTGATCCATAGCACGTAGCCAAAGCAGTTATTCAAATTTGTATTTAATTAAACAATGCTTAATACGGTTTTGAACTTTAGCACTTAGCAACAAAATTCAAACAAATAATTAAATAACAATTTAAATTTCGTAAATAACTTATCTTTAATTTATATTTGCAGCAAATCCAGTCTTCTGCCCAAACACGGACTACAAATCAATTTCCAATGGGTTGTCTGTACTAGTTAGATCTAGATTTGATTCATTTTGACTGGATCTGGATCTGATCCAACAGTCCAAACACCAAACAGCAGTCACCAACCAATAGAGAAGCTGTTGGACTGGATCTGAATCTGGATCTGCTCCAACCATCCGAACACAGAACACCATAATCCACCAATTGAAAAAATCAAAAATTTTGGATCTGAGTAGTCTCCTTCTTCTCCTTCAATCTCACAAAAAGAACAATGGAGAAGAGGGTGGAGGAAGAGGCAGCATCGACCAGATGGCTGGCTTCGGCGACCTCCGGCGGCGCGCGTCTCGCGTCTCGCGCCCCACGATGGCAGCGACGCCCAGCGGCGGCGGCTCGCGTTTCGCGCCCTACGATGGCAGCGACGCCCAGCGGCGGCGGCTCGCGTTTCGCGCCCTCGCGATGGCAGCGACGCCCAGCGACGACAGGGGCGTCGACAGCGGCGGCGGCTCGCGTCTCCCTCCCCGCGATGGCAGCGGCGCCTCCACTGGCGTAACCAAGATCCAAACTCAGACGAGATCTGGAGCTGCGCGCGAACACGTCGGCGGGCATGGGCGACGGCAGTTTCCCGATGTACCCTCTCTCTCATTCTCAATTAGTTTAATAATATCTTAAGATTGTTAATACTGATTTGGGAAAATTAGGGTTAGGGTTAATCTCTAGCCGCTTAAGATATTATACCCTGCTTATCAGTATTGGAATATCACAGAGCACTATCTCTAGACCAGCTTATAAAGAGATTAGACTGGGTTTAGGGTACTGGGCTTTTAGCCCACTCAACCCGTTCCAATAATTAATACATAACACGTGTAAACCCGTGTTGCCCCATAGAATAATATACACAATATTATCCTATTATATTGAGAATATACATATACATCCAACAATATTTTCATCGTCATAAGATATAAATAGGGAGAATTTTCATTTAGATCTCCACCTCCCATTACCAGAAATTGACTTCCAAACTTTTATAAAGAACCTTCCTTCAAATAAAATTTTAAGCCTCTACGATTTGGTTAAATAGGCTCAAAACTGAACTTCTCAATAAACCAAACTTTACTGTGCCCTTTCATACAAATCTACTCGTGTATCGGCTACCATATCTGGAATAAGTAGTGCTACCATCATCCATTCCTTTCTGCTACCACACAAATGCAGTTTTCAATTGCATGATATGGAATCAGTTAGTCCAGTGCAGTTAGTATCATTTAGTTGTACACCGCAGGTAACAATATATTAGGCATCTTCCTTCAAAAAGACAATATATTAGGCATCGATCCCGTGAATCTTTTGCCACAAACAAGCCAACCATAACTACATAGTACTTTTCTCTATATTTAGCACTTTTATCCTGTAATTTGTAAAGGAGAAGTAGCTTGGCCAAGGGCCAAGGGCAATTGTCTTATAGAAAGAAAAGGGATCTGTTTTTTGACATGGAGAAAATGATAGTATACTGCAAATAGTAGGGTCTTAGATCAATGGTTTATCTTTCGTGTAAAATATCCCTACCACTACACCAAAATTCTGAAGTTCTGATGATATATTATTATATTAATAATTAAATTCTAACACATTGTCTGCATGTGGGTGAGCATATCTTTCGTGTAAAATATCCCTACTACTACACCAAAATTTTGAAGTGCTGATGAGATATTAACAATTAACTTGGCTTTTAATACATGAGGGAGTTTAGCCTGGGTAACTCTGCTAATGTGTGAGATATCCCTGCCACTACGCCCAACGTTGAAGTTGTGGAGAGGGTTGAGATATGTGTACTTAGTTCTGAGAATGTTAAGAGCTTGATTGTATCACAATTTGGGTTGTACATCTTGATAATGGAAAATTTTACAAGACACAATTATATGTAAACAATTAGTAGTGAATTAGTCCATCAGAAGTCCTTAATCTGTCGTCCATAAAATAAAAGTGCCCTAGAACAATTTGAAAGATGGCTGAAACAGGGTGGCCTTATTCCACCTTTTACCTCAAAAAAAAAAAAAAAAAAAAAAAAACAATTTGAAAGATGGCAACGAGAAAGAGCAGAGATTAACCATTTAACCCTATGAAAACATTAAATAAAACACTAAAATTAACATTTTTATCCATACCGCAATTGTGCAGGCAACATATCCCGGTTTCTCTCTGTAATCAAATCTTGCACACAATAGAATGAAGGCTCCAACATACCAGGGAATAGCAGCAAGGAAGAAGCCAATAATGAACCTTTCAAAGAACAATAAAAATTGCTTTGGTCAAGCCCATCTTACCAATATAAAAATAAAAATAAAAATATCTTAATACAAGATGTGGAAAAAGTAGTGATTACTACAAGCATGAAAACAGCAAGCAAATTTCACTTACAGAAACCATCCAAAGCCAATTCCACAACATGGAAGGCGATGATGTCTAGGTCTTCCTTCAGCTACGGCATAACCTTGAAATTTAATATGAAAAAAATAAGAATATATCATAAACATTACGAAGTAAACAAGAATATGTGAACGTAACTAAAGTTTGTCTGTCTTCTTTTATTTGTTGATAAAACTGTAGACTTAATATAAAAAAAACATTATATACAGCCCAATACACAGCTTCACATGGGATTCTACTAAATCAGTTTTGGAATTAGGTTATAACTAAGTATAACAAAATATGACTCAAATTTTAATCTTCCGCAAAAAAGTTAGACACCATCGCTTTAATTGGTCGTTTGATGCACTCATTTGACAAATCTAGAAGGTATTAATATCAAATAAGTGGTAGCATGCAAGTGATACTTGATGAGATACTTATAAGTTAAATGCTGCCCTAAACTTCACAGAAAACCATGGACAGTTCTGAAGCATGAATACGTACTGGTACTGACAAGGGTATGGTATGGGTATGGAACACGTCAAATTTGTAAAAATGGGTATGTGGACAAGTCTATAATATTATATAATATTCCTTAATATTGTCTCAATTATGTATAATTTAAATAAAAATAGAGTTGGAACAATAAAATTTGTTGCTCACAATCAAAGTAAAAAATATATTGTCCACAAATTATGGTAATACTTCAATGTACACCATAAAATTTGAGATGTGCATGAAAGCAACTAGAGTTAATTAGTAAAAGAAATATAAATATATATATTTAAAATTAGTCCTTTATGTGTTCTAACTTTTTGGATATTAGAGGAGTGTCACAGAAGTGTCCAACATATAATATGTATTTTAAAATTAGAGAAACGCATGAGAAGTGTCCAACCAAGTGTCCGACAAAGTGTCCAAGTGTCTGACACGTATCCGGTACCGGTACGGCTCCCTGCTAGAAGTACCCGTAGGTGCGGAGCCACGGGGGAGCAGGCCGTTTCATGCAACTTTAATTAAAAACTAAGAAAATATCCATTGAAATGAATAACCATATACTCCCACCTTTCCAAAATGCAAGTCGTTTAAGGTTTTCACTCTTTTTAAGAAACACCAAGATTAGAATACTGGGAAATAAATATCACTCTTAAATTGAACATTTTAATTAACATATTAATAGTGTACTTACAAAAATGCTCTCTTATTTGATTATTACATTTATTTTTCTAAATTAAGTTCTCAATTAAAAAATTAATTAGTGATTGACTGAGAGTGTAAAGATATTGCATTGAAACGGGAAAACGACTAATATTTTGGAATACAAAAAAAAAAAAAAAAAAAAAAAAAAAAAAAAAAAAAAAAACCTTCAATGACTTATATTTTGGAACAGAGGGAGCATCTATATGTTCGAATTCATTACTTTTTAGCTATTAACAAATTCTTGTGATTATCTTGGTATAAAATGCAGCATCATTTATTATAGTTATATAGGAACAAATATAAATGATGATTGAAATATGATCAATTATGGTTGAATTCAAATAAATCTTTCGTATTTCTTAGCCAGTTTGGATCCCAAACAAAACCTCCCATGTTCTGTTGCAAGTTTGGCCGAAAAGCTTTGCATGGGATTTTAGTGACTTTACAGATTTTAGTGGATTTACAAGTAAATTCTTGTTTAAGTAACTTTTTATCTGTTGTATTTTTTAAAATTCAATATTTTGAGACTTTGTATGGGCCCCTCTTATTCAAATTCCTGGCTCTGCCCCTAAGAACCCGTGCTACATAGGAGGACAGTCATAAAATTTATAAAATTAAACGAAGGAAAACTAAGTCTGTAGATTTTAATTTTCTTTTGTGATCGTTTAACGGTGGGTTGAATGCTCCCCGCGTTTCATTAAAAAAATAAACAAAACATACAACAAAAAATAAGCCTTATAAAGTTCAGATCCCAACAGGCTCATACACTCCAACAAACAAACAAAAAATACAACAAAATCTAATCCTACTGATCGGCCAGCCTCGCCAGAGCGAATTTTTCGTGCCAATTTGAGCTCACTCTCTCACTCAATCCCTCATTTGTACACCGTTTATCCTCTCCATCTATCACATGATCGCCTTTGTCGCCCCTAGCAGTGATCCAAATGTCAACTCTAAGCACCTTATGAGAGATACTACAGGCACTCCACTCATCTAACAACTTCCTATCCAGATTGAGCTCTCGTTCTCATCCTCTCACTTAACCCTCGTTGACTCTCACTATCACTTCGTGATGAAGACAGACGTCGCACCTGACCCCTCCAAGGCCCCTGACATAAGAGAAACCAAAGACACCTCTCACTTTGACCAGACTAGATCAACGTAGAGACCAAACTATAAAATTTCCTGACAATCGTCCCCCACACCAACTAGGATACATTTCGTTGCTAATTGTAAAATCGATTGTAATTTGGATATTAGGAGCTCCACAATGTCAACTCGAATTTCAAAACTCAATTTGAAATTCAAATATCCCCCTTACGACAGTACTCCCAAGTAAAATTCGAAATTCAAAACCATTTTCGAAAGTCGAAAATCTCCCCCCTGCCTCCACGGCAGCCTCGACTACCCCCATGTTCGCCAAACGCCAACCCATGCCGGCACTTGGCAGTACTCCCGCCACCAGTCCCAACACAACCAATCCGAACCCAGATTGCAAGCTGCATCACCATCCCCGATGACGCCAACCCCAGTCAGCGCGTCTCACAACCACGACCAAGAGCGGCGGTTCCTACGACTCCCCGAGCGGCACCTTCGGCCCCACCAAAGATGTGGCGCTCTCGAAACTCATTGTCGCTGAACCTACCCGACCCAAGGCGCACTCGAAACTCAATGCCTAGCCAACCCTAGTCGCATCCCACTCTGACACCGGAGTAAACCTCGAATGATGGATGCGACCACCATTCCCCCATCATCCCGCCTCCCGGGTGAAAGCCAGCGCCACGACGAACGGTCTCCGATAGAGAAAAGTATGGATTTGGGAAAAAACAAGAGGGAAAGAGAAGATGAGAGCTGGAAGAGCGAAGATGAGGGGAAGCAGGGAGGGGGGGGAGTAGATGCCCCCCATGCTCAGATCTAGGGTTTGGATTTTTTGGGGAGAGCTTCTCTCTTTAGAAAATCTAGCGCGAGAAGTCATTTTTTGAAAGTAGATTTTCAATTTTCATAATATTTTCAGCGCAGTTAGGCCAAAATGACTTTTCGTGTGACCAAAGAATTTCATGATCATGGAATTAAAAGAATAAGGATTCATAATAGACACTTCTGTTGGAACCAGATATGCATTGATGATAACGAATAGATGCTTCCAAACTTTTATGAATAAATACACTGGAAACATAAGAGTATACTATGAAAGGGAGTCCAAGACTCCCAGCAACGAAACAGACTGTAGATGAAATGAAAATGCAAAACTATAGGTAAATGTAGATGCAGGTTAGAATCCTTTAAAAAAAAACATTAAAGTCTAAAATCTCGCCTAGATCAGATCCATCGTTTGTAGCTCTTCTACGGTTTTCACTAGAAATCAAGACTACATTGTTTATAGTCTACTTCCCCAAAGAAACTTTTTTCCTCTCAAAGAAACTTCTCCTTTCTTTTACATCTCAATTGAGTCTTGATTTTCAATAGTGATTAATAACACAAGTCTCTCCAGACATAAACTTATATACATTTTCCTAATATATCCCAAAACATTCCTGATTTTGCCCAAATTGGATGCTAAGGCAGTCTATAGGCAAGGATACTCAAAACTGCTGAGAGAGCACTCATTCTAGGGAGGATTATAGCACCAACTATGTACTAGACCAGTTGACTGACCACACAGCCGGTGCAGCATATCAGCCTTGTATCAACTCATATCAATAACCAATATCACACCAATAACTTCAACTTAAAGTCCTCAGATTCTTCACACATCCGGCACAAATAACATTGGCAATCGCCCAACACTTCGCAAACATCCTAATTCCAGCATTCTACTTATATGACCAACACATGTTATGCAAGCATTCTAGCATGTGCTTTTACAAAAAGCTTAGGGCTTGTTTAGATAGGATACATAGATATGTGAATTCCGAACTTATGTACCATACCAGGAATCCCATTTGGACTTGAGATAGTAATATGAAAGAGACTAAAGGCACGCAAAGTCGCAAATTACCCCTTGTACACCTAAAAAGTTGACCTGAATTATCAAAACAATAATCCCAGACAATCCCTACATGCCCAACCAGACCATTTAGGCCCTGTTTGGGAATGGAGTAACTCATAGTTATTTTCCAAGTGAAGGTAGCAGTATGCAAGCTTCAGGTACCAAAATTTTACATTTACTCAAAAAAAAAAAAAACAACTTTAATTACTTTCACGTCAGTGTCAGTGAGTTTAGATACCTCCAATTATCTCATCTCCAAATAACTGGAGATGCCTAATCTCCAAATAGATTCCTAACTCCACATAACTCCAATTATCATAATTTTAGCTCAACTTCCGCCCATTACTAGGTTTAAGTACAGATCACATGCCCATAACAACTTTTTTGCCTCCAAGAACCAATCTTTCCGCAACAAAATCTAATCTTTAAACACCATAAATACAATGTAGCTTCCAATTTCTTCGATTTACATCAAAATTCCTAAAGCAACTAAAATCAAAAGAATTAAAGGGCCTCTCAGTGTATATATATATATATAGTTCCATACCTGCAACAGCTTGGTACCCATGTGCGTAATACGCGGGCCCACCAGGTTGGGGGTGACCAGGAGCGGCGATGGCGCCAGGGGGAGCAACAGGCTGGGGGAAGCCGACGACCGGCGGCTGCTGGGGGTATTCGATGGGCCCAGCGCCGCCTGATCCGAAGGTGCCGTACTCCTGTGGCGGAGGCGGCGGCTGGTGGTGGTGGCCGG
Source organism: Hemerocallis citrina (assembly GCA_017893485.1). Lineage (NCBI taxonomy): Eukaryota > Viridiplantae > Streptophyta > Magnoliopsida > Asparagales > Asphodelaceae > Hemerocallis > Hemerocallis citrina. Next base: position 402,128,448 of record CM030359.1, on the reverse strand, counting down.
TGACTTTGGACTCTCCGTAGCTCATTTTTTTTGGAGATCTTTTTGGGTTGTCTAAAGTGTTTGACCTTTTCTGTGCTTTTGTTTCTTGCCTTAGTTAAAGTAGGAATTGAAGCGTTAGGTGGGGGGGGGGGGGGATTGGGGACCGTTGGATGTTGGATAGTTGACTGGAAATTGGTGTACCTTTGAGATTCTCTCGAAGTTAAAGCTTTGATAAATTGCAAATCTCTATAAAGTATAAAGTTCCATTCTGAACTAGGTCTGGTCTCCGTGTGCACTCAGTTTTCTGTACAATTTGAATCATTTATATTGATTTATACATATAAATTAATCTAAATATATAAAATCAAATTATTTGAAATTCATTTGACCATCTATTGAAGTGTTACAAAATTGTATGACTGAAAACCGTTATTTTTTATAGTCACATAATGGATAAGAAAATACGTTTTAAATAATTCGATTTACATATTTGGACTAATTTATATGTACAGATCAATGTGAACGGTTCAGATCGTCGATACGAAAGGCGGGAAGGCCGAGTGCACACGAGAGCATACGGAGGCTTAGTACACAACGAAACATTACTCTCTCTCTATATATATATATACTAGTTATTCACACGTGCAATGCACGTCTTTATAAATATATATATTTTAAACAAAATTTTGATATTGTCTCACATCGAACTTAAGATCTCTTTTATATTAGTTATGCATGTATATTGTACGTGTTTGTTTGGTTACAATACACGTGTTTGTTTGTTGACAAACTCTTCCATTAAAATAGTATATATATATATATATATATATATATATATATATATATATATATATATATATATATAGAGTAAGTCTATTAAGAGATGGAAAGCTGAATCCCTTATCTGAGCTGGAAGTGATCAGCCGTCTGATCGATCTTGATCAAGATCGGACGGCTGAGCTTCCCTCCGCCTTCTCTTCAGATTTTAAGAGGGGTAAAAGGGGTATACCCCTTATCAAAAGCAGATCTGTGTATACCACTCCGAATCCTTATCGTGAAAGCCTTCCTCTCTTCTCTCCCGCTCTCTCTCGTTCCAAACCCTAATCGCTCTCTTCTCCCGCTATCGAATCCCGCTCTCGACGATCAAAATCGCTCTCTTATCGATTCCTCTCTTCTTTACTCACCCTATCTTGAAGAGAGCGGCATCTTCGAAACCCTAATCGAAGATCTCTTCGAAACCCTAAGTGAAGTCGAGCGCGCTCTTCTCTCCCGCTCTCTTTCTTCCTGACATGTGTAAACCCCTATCATTAAAGCATCGATCGGAGTAGAGCTTTGCTTATCTTCAGATCTGTGGAGGGGTAGAAGTGGTATACGCGATCGATTGCTTCGGCTGCCGGTTTGGATTTCTCGGCTCATTGGGTTGTTCCTCTCTCATATTCCGGAGGGAAGTATTTGACTCTCATAAATGCTTTAATAATATCTGTTTAATTTCTTGCATTTTCTTTCGGTTTTGTTTGTAGGCAATGATGAGATTGATTTGGATATTAGTTGGTCTGAATAATTAGGGCCATTGAAATTATTGTTTCGAAGAGATTTTTGATTGTGTACCATGATATTTATTCAAAGTTGAGTACACATCTGGGGTATGAGCGGGAGAGAAGAGAGGAAGGCTTGAAAGTATCAATTTTTGAGTTTTAACACTAGCTCAATTCACCAAAATTTTGGGCACCGATGACTCACAATGGTTTAGGCAGTGATGCAAAACACTTTATGATCTGAATAATTATTTCAATCCTGTTTTAAGTATTCTTGATTATATATCTATCATATTCTAGTTGGCGTGGCACTCCAATGCAGCCCTACTTATGATTACTGTTTTCTGAGCCTATTGGTTTTCTTTAGTCTATATATATTCACGAGTAAGTCTATTATGTGAGCTTGGCCGATTGATTGTGAGAAGATAAGAGATAGGGGTATTTGATTTTACCCCTTTTACCCCCAAACATTCTGAAGATAAGCAGTATCAAATATGAGTCGTTCCATCGCATACAATCGCGAAGGATTGGCTAAAACCCCCCCTCTCCCGATAAGGCATTCAGTTCCCCAGCTCTTAATAGACTTACAGATCATGGAGTATACAAAAACAAACTGTATATTAGGCAGTGATGCTAAACACTTTATGATCTGAATAATTATTTCCACTTTTAGTAGGCAATGATGAAAAGTATATGCAACTTGTTAAGTTAACCAACTTGTTTTGTTTGTTTGCAGGTAAATCATTAATGGAAAAAAAATGATGCTCGATAAGCAATTTAGTATCTGAAAAGTTGGTAAAAAATTTCCGATTTATAGTTTAGATTTCCACTATTAGTAGGCAATGATGAAGAGTATATGCAACTTGAATTTTGTTCTTGAACACTAGCTGGTGTGCCTTAATAAAGCGGCCCTAGTGTCAAATTCAAAATTTCAAATTTGACTCCTTTATACCTGATTTAATATGCGGCAGTGATGAAAAGTTTATGCATGATTTCATATTTCATGATTATTGGATGGTGTTGAACTTCATGTTCATTTTGGTTTTGTTTGGGTCGAGAAGAGAGGAAGGGTTAATCGATAAGGAATCGAAGTAGTATACGCGATCTGCTTTGAGATAAGGGGTATACCCCTTTTACCCCTCTTAAGTTTATGCACCTTTGTAAGTTTTTACAAAATATTAAAGTGGTAATTGTTGTTTTTCTGAGCCGGCATGAATTTTTAATTCCGAGTGAATGAGATAATGTTTTCTGTTCCACTTATTCTGAGCCTACAAGTTTTAACCATGTTCAACAAACACTCTCCAGGAACATGCAACATACGTACTTTAATTTTCTTCTATTTGATGAATCTTTTGGTGCAGGAATCGAAGAGAAAGAACGAGATGTTCGTTAGCGCCGAACACATGATACTTGAAGCTATGTTTCTGTGCAGGGCTGGGGAAAAAATGAAACTTCATGTTATGTCTGTGTTGGTTATGAGCATTATAAAGTTTGCATGCTACATGCACTGTCTGTGTCTGTCTGTGTCTGTACTGGGCTGATAAAATTTTTACTTCATGATCTGTCTGTGTCTGTACTGGGCTGATAAAATTTTGTACTTCATGATCTGTCTGTGTCTGTACTGGGCTGATAAAATTTTTATACTTCATGCTCTATACATCATGATATATTGGTGTTTGTTCTTGGCTGTTTAAAATTTTTATACTTCATGCTCTAGTCTGTGTTGTTTATGAGCTTTACAAATTTTGCCACTTCATGGTCTGCCTGTGCTTGTTCTTGGCTGCCAAAATGTTTTAACTTCATGCTTAATTTGTGTTTGCTCTGGTCTGGCATAAAAAAGAGACTTCATGTTCTGTTAGTGTTGTTTATGAGCATTACAATTTTTGCCACTTCATGGTCTGCCTGTGCTTGTTCTTGGCTGCCAAAATTTTTTTACTTCATGCTCAATTTGTGTTTGCTCTGGTCTGGCATAAAAATGAGACTTCATGTTCTGTTAGTGTTGTTTATGAGCATTACAATTTTTGCCACTTCATGGTCTGCCTGTGCTTGTTCTTAGCTGCCAAAATTTTTTTACTTCATGCTCAATTTGTGTTAGCTCTGGTCTGGCAAAAATTTCAGACTTCATGTTTAGTCTGTGTTGTTTATGAGCTTTACAAATTTTGCCACTTCATGGTCTGCCTGTGCTTGTTCTTGGCTGCCAAAATTTTTTTACTTCATGCTCAATTTGTGTTACCTCTGGTCTGGCAAAAAAATGAGACTTCATGTTCTGTTAGTGTTGTTTATGAGCATTACAAATTTTGCCACTTCATGGTCTGCCTGTGCTTGTTCTTGGCTGCCAAAATTATTTTACTTCATGCTCAGTTTGTGTTTGCTCTGGTCTGGCAAAAAAATGAGACTTCATGTTCTGACTCTGTTGTTTATGAGCATTACAAATTTTGCATCATTACATTAAGACAATACTATATACAAAGAAAATAATGAACACAGAATTTCAATCATTACATTAAGACAATAATGAACTGATTATTTGGAAAAAATTGGATCTTCATAGAATTGCAAAGTAATAGTTCACAAATTTTGTACAGCATAAGAAATATTAATTTACAGCATAGTACATTGTTTAATAAATTTCAAGTACATGACAAAATTTACATAATTTGCTCCGAATATCAAATTTTCCCGTACTGCAGTCTTCAATCACTCCAAAATGCACTTCATGCTGAAATCTACCTGAAATCAAAAGTAAACTGAAATTATTGAACATGGAGAAGACAAAGACAATAAAAACAGATAGTCGATTCCAAAGAGAACAAAATTTCAAATAAATAATGTAGGCTCAGGAAAACAGAGGTTGAAGCTGAAGTTCAAAAATCATGAAGTGTTAAATTTTCCTCCTCGATCAGAACCAACACCAAAAAAGCATGAAGTATGACAAAATTTGTAAGCTTAGAGCTAAGACAAACAGAGCATGTAGTTTGCAAAATTTGTAATGCTCATAAACAACACAAATAGAACATGAAGTCTCAAATTTTTGCCAGACCAGAGCAAACACAAATAGAGCATGAAGTATATAAATTTTGGCAGCCAAGAACAAGCACAGGCAGAGCATGAAGTGGCAAAATTTTTAGTGCTCATAAACAACACAGACATAACATGAAGTCTCATTTTTTTGGACAGATCATGATGTATAGAGCATGTTGTATAAAAATTTTATCAGCCCAGTACAGACACAGACAGATCATGAAGCAAGCAAAATTTGTAAGTTGGGAACAAACGCAGACAGAGCATGTAGAATGCAAAATTTGTTATGCTCATAACCAACACAGACATAACATGAAGTATCATTTTTTCCCCAGAGCTAATACAATCAGAGCATGAAGTCAAAATTTAAGTAAGCCCAGAACAAACAGAAACATATTGATGAAGTATGCAAATTTTGTTCACTCAGAACAACAGATACTGAACAACAGAAACTTAACATGTGGTTGAAATAATACTAGTAGGCTCAGAACAGACTATTCATACCTAGGACTGCATTGGGGTGCCACGCCAACTATGATATGATAGATATACAATCAAGAATAAATACAACAATCTTGAAGTAAATATTCAGATCATAAACTGTTTTGCATCACGGCCTACACCAACAAAGCATTTGAGAGACTCAAAGACCAAAAGGCTTAGATGAGTACCCAACGCATACACATCCAACGTCAATTACTATAAAATCTAGTTTTCTGTTGTTTGGAGCATTACAAATTTTGCATACTTCATGCTCTGTTTCTGCAGTTTTGAACTTATTATCAACTGTCTTTAGGAAACAAATAAAAAAACAATAGGCTCACACTACAACAAATATGACATTTGATAGCATTCATAAAATGCTATAGTAGACCTACGATAGCATTTTACAAATGCTATCAAAAGCCCCGCTATAATAAGTCTATAGCGTTTTGACCAAACGCTATAGAAACTATAGCGTTTTACAAAACGCTATAGAATCTATAGCGTTTCCGAAACGCTATAGTTTCTATAGCGTTTTGTAAAACGCTATAGAAACTATAGCATTTTGTAAAATGCTATAGAATCTATAGCCTTCGGCAAACGCTATAGTTTCTATAGCATTTTGTAAAAACGCTATAAAATTTTGACTAGTTTTCCACTTTGAGGAATTAAACCATACAAGAATCCCCAGTGCATACTATGATACTATTAAACAGTTCGTCTGATGTCAAATTCAGCAGATCTTGCACTATTTTATTTCTATAAATAATGGATAAGCTAACCTTGTGATAGTACTGCTTCATTGTTGTCTACTACCCGGAAGTTGGAGCAATTAGAGGCTTGGGCAACGCGTATCCACCAGGACTTGCAACGCGTACCAAGGGATTGGACAAAGATGTTTGATATTACTTTAATGTTTCAAACAATTTCTAATATGCAAGGAACTCTAACAATGTATACAATTCTTTTATCTATAAGCACCAGAACATGGGCATTAAACAAAATCCATACACTACCAATTATGTTGCATGTCAACATTTACATACTTTCCTTTGTTCCCTTCTCTTATTGTTGATTTATTCTATCACTTCCATAAAATATATGAAGTCGAATTATCAGTATACTAACTTTCTTACATTATCTTCTGTTTTTGCCTCAATTAGGAAACAAGAAGTCCCTATCCATCCTTTTAGACTTATACTGTAATTGCAGCCGCAATAAGAAAATTAAGAATAAGATGGATCCTACTACAGCAGGGCTCCACATGCTCAACAATCTTACGCCTATCATCATTTCTTTAGCTTGACGTCCCTATCCACCTATTCAATTTGAAGCTCACAATAATCTAGTCAGTATACCATCACTTATTTCCAGTAACATGAACACAACCGATCATCCTCAGATTGTTTCTGTTTCGAGTACCTTGTATCCATCCTTATTAACAGTTCACCTCAACTATTTTCGATTTACACGAACATTAACAAGCAAATTGATCTCTTCCATATACTGCTCCTTGCAAGTCTACTTTTCATACTCCGACGAAGAACCACAATGTATAACTCTCTCCTATATAGAAATTCTCACACAAGCCTAGTCTCTTAGTCCTACAATAGTGAGGTAGCAATTTCCACAATAAGAATTTTCAAATTCCAAGATCTTTATCAAGATTGTAGCTTTATCCTTTAGCTACAAGTTTTATTGAGTTACTCAAATCCTCTAAATGAACTAACAGTATGAAGTAAGTTCCTTCTACATTAAAGGGAAAAAGTGGTTTCACCGTCCTAGCCTAAATTCTATGCACCCACCAGTCATTTACAATATCATTGATAACTTCAAGAAATAGTAAAGAAACAGATCAAGACAAACTTTTGCGGAGATTATATGACATAAACCCCTAAACCGAAAAGGAATGTACCCAGAGATTACATACATACCTTGCTTGGTTGCTTCTGAAGCGATTTTTTTTCCTAAAATAAAAACAAAGCAAATTGGGGTAGTCATTAAATCAAACAATTAGAAGGTCAAAATTAAACGGCATATGTGTAATTGAAGGGATCAGAAGGTTGGAAAGGGGAAAGGATTCAAGTAATACTATAATATATGAGATGAAATAAATCAAATATAGCATAATAGATTGTTAGAAAAAACAAAAAAAAACAGATTAATTTAACCAAAAAGGAACCCTAACATCGATCGATTCAGCAAAGAAATTTACATAGAGTCGGCTATCGTGGGAGATAGTGGGGAGGAGAAGAGGGTGTTCCGTAACCGTGATGGCGTGGTGGGGCTTCGGGGGGTGGGGAGGAGAAGAAGGCGTTGGGCGACGGCGGGTCAGGCTTCGGGGGGTGGGGGGGTGGGGGTGGAGAAGTGGATTGCGCGACGTTGGGTTAGGGCTTCAGGAGGTGTGGAGGAGGAGAGATTTGGAATAGAGTTCGTGAAATAGGGAACATGGGAGGGGTTTTTGATTTGGAACGGGGGAGAGTGTGAAGAGTTTTGATGGATTTAGATTTCTTTACTCCCATTTTTTTGTTGCCCCTATGTATTCTATTTATTGCGGATATAATAGCGTTTTTAAAATGTCGTAAATACTACAGCATTTTAAAAATGCTATCGTAGCTAAGAGTAAATTTCAAAATTAACCAAAGACAACATTTTCTTCAGAAATGCTATTATTGATCACTTTCAATAGCATTAACAATTAAATGCTATAATAAATCCGCTGTAGAAAGCCCTATATGTTGTAGTGTCAGAACAGACTATCCATAACTAGGGCTGCATTGGGGTGCCGCGCCAACTAGGATATGATAGATATATAATCAAGAATAAATACAACAAATTGAAATAATTATTCAGATCATAAAGTGTTTAGCATCACTGCCTAATATACAGTTTGTTTTTGTATACTTCATGATCTGTTTGTGTTTGTTCTGGGCTGAAAAAAATTGATACTTCATGTTCTGTCTATGTTGGTTGGAGCTTATCATCAACTGTGCAGATCATATATAGAGTAAGTCTATTAAGAGCTGGGGAACTGAATGCCTTATCGGGAGCGGGGGGGTTTTAGCCAATCCTTCGCGATTGTATGCGATGGAACGACTCATATTTGATACTGCTTATCTTCAGAATGTTTGGGGGTAAAAGGGATAAAATCAAATACCCCTATTTCTTATCTTCTCACAATCAATCGGCCAAGCTCACATAATAGACTTACTCGTGAATATATATAGACTAAAGAAAACCAATAGGCTCAGAAAACAGTAATCATAAGTAGGGCTGCATTGGAGTGCCACGCCAACTAGAATATGATAGATATATAATCAAGAATACTTAAAACAGGATTGAAATAATTATTCAGATCATAAAGTGTTTTGCATCACTGCCTAAACCATTGTGAGTCATCGGTGCCCAAAATTTTGGTGAATTGAGCTAGTGTTAAAACTCAAAAATTGATACTTTCAAGCCTTCCTCTCTTCTCTCCCGCTCATACCCCAGATGTGTACTCAACTTTGAATAAATATCATGGTACACAATCAAAAATCTCTTCGAAACAATAATTTCAATGGCCCTAATTATTCAGACCAACTAATATCCAAATCAATCTCATCATTGCCTACAAACAAAACCGAAAGAAAATGCAAGAAATTAAACAGATATTATTAAAGCATTTATGAGAGTCAAATACTTCCCTCCGGAATATGAGAGAGGAACAACCCAATGAGCCGAGAAATCCAAACCGGCAGCCGAAGCAATCGATCGCGTATACCACTTCTACCCCTCCACAGATCTGAAGATAAGCAAAGCTCTACTCCGATCGATGCTTTAATGATAGGGGTTTACACAGGTCAGGAAGAAAGAGAGCGGGAGAGAAGAGCGCGCTCGACTTCACTTAGGGTTTCGAAGAGATCTTCGATTAGGGTTTCGAAGATGTCGCTCTCTTCAAGATAGGGTGAGTAAAGAAGAGAGGAATCGATAAGAGAGCGATTTTGATCGTCGAGAGCAGGATTCGATAGCGGGAGAAGAGAGCGATTAGGGTTTGGAACGAGAGAGAGCGGGAGAGAAGAGAGGAAGGCTTTCACGATAAGGATTCGAAGTAGTATACACAGATCTGCTTTTGATAAGGGGTATACCCCTTTTACCCCTCTTAAAATCTGAAGAGAAGGCGGAGGGAAGCTCAGCCGTCCGATCTTGATCAAGATCGATCAGACGGCTGATCACTTCCAGCTCAAATAAGGGATTCAGCTTTCCATCTCTTAATAGACTTACTCTATATATATATATATTAGGGGATTGATGAATTGCACCATTGTGTGGGTACCTATCCTTTTCAAGATCGTGTAGTGCACATAGAGATAGATGACATATGGTGATACATCAGTAGTTTGTAGTTATAACCTCCACAAATGTGTTTGTTTTTTGTTTTTTTTTTCCTTTTTCCGCATTCGGGAGTAAAAGCACGGATGTGTTATTGTTCTTCCGTTTACCACGTTTTTCCTGTTATCTTGTTTGTATCTTCCACTTTCAAACGTTTTGCCTGTTATCTTATTTGCATCTCTCACTTTCAACATCCTCTACCTTATCCAATTATCCATAAAAGACATTTTTGCTCTTTCACATCAACAATGATTGTCTTTGTACTTTTTCTTTTATTTTTGATTTAATGGGTTTGCCTTGCAATACAACTATTAGTGGGTGCTGGACACAACCCAATTTCTCTTAATATAGTTTGATTAAAAAACTGAGCTTATATTCATTTATGTAGCTTGAATTGTGTATTGTGCATCCAGCATGCTAATCATCTAGTAGTTAATAAGTAGATGATTAGAACATGCATTCAGGTTCTTTTTCATTTTGAATGAAAAGCATATATAGGCAATCTACATATTGTTTTTTTATTCACAATATATTCAATTTCATTCATCAGCAAATAATCAAGCACAATATATATGTAGTACTGAAAAGAAGAACAACAAAGGTAAAACAATAAACAATTAAAGAAAGAAAGAAAAAAAAAACCAGAAACGAATGCACCAGTCACCATGCCTCTCTCTTCCAGCTTCTTTTTATTTTTCCTTTCATAATTTTCTTTCTCTATCTCACTAATTCTAAATTCTAAATTTGGAATTTGCCTCTTAATTTTGTAATTCTCATTGATATAAACATCATGTTGACAGAGATTGGTTCTGAAGAGTAGCATAATGAAATCAACAATGAAGTAATTAGTTACGTTTCGATGCTGGGGTTGTTGGAGTTTCTCTGGGGTACAACTTTGGGTGTGTTTAGTTGCTTATGCAAATTGCATTGCAAGTGAAAATTTCAAAATTTTCTCCGAAACTAAGTGGACTCAATTACCCAAATATCATTTAGAGTCATTGAAATGTACAAAATGGAGGTTACATTGAAAAGTTTTGAGATATTTCAGTAATTGAGTTCAAAAGTTTTGGAGAAAAAGTTTAAATTTACTTGTAAATAAAATTGTAACTTATATTTGCAATCTACCAAACTCCTCTTAGATTATTTACAGATCCACTAGTTGTTCTTGTTCTGTTAAAGTTTACTTGCTGGGGATTATTTGTATGTCAAAATGTGAAGAACTCCATATTTGATGTTGGCCCTGCAACTGTTTTCGGGGCACCATAGAAATTCTAGACAGGCTTTAGGTAACATGTATCCTTTTTGATGTGGGTAAAAATGTCCCCCTTAATTTGAGCCGTCTGATTCCCTCAAGATCTGTGAGCCCATGCAGTCCCAATGGGCCTTCTGCAATACCAGGCCCACGGAAGAGGGTCAACCCGGCCCATTAGGGTTAGGGTTGACCTCCCTCTGCCTATAAATACCAGATCCCTTTCAGAAGATTATCAACTTTTCTCTACTCAAACCCTGACTCCCATTTTTTCAGTGACTGACTAGATCGTCGAAGAGCCTGTCGCCGGAATCTCTCCCGGTGTTTCTAGGCATTTTGCAAGTGTTTGTGGCAGCCAACTACCAGCAGCACCACCTCTCCTGTTGCTCATGAAATTTCCATCTCAAATTCAGATATGTGGCATAGATCTGTCTCGGATCTGTCTTTTCCTTTACAAATAACAAGAATTCACATATGTTGCTCCCACCACTAAATCAGCCGCATCACTTTTCCAAGTTTTAATTATGTTTGGTTGATGTATTATTATTTATTCAAGGTGAGGGACTGAAGGTGTCAGGAGTAATCTGATTATAAAACTAATCTGTCAGGAATTCATGCCATCATCCAGAATCCATTTTCAAGCTACATCGATCCCTAAGATGTTAGGAAAATAAAGCGGCAGCCATTAATCAATCCCTGTCTCATCAACATAATAAATGATTAATTCTCAATTCTAAACAAGGGAACTTTTTGTTCTATTCTCAATCCTGTGTCTTAAAACGGAAGATTAATTCTCACTTCTACTAATGAAAATCATGTTGGCAAGTGGCAACGAATGGTATGGAGACAAGCATAACAAAATCAAATTTGTTGTTATTACTCGTGTTTCTGGGTTTGGTTGGCTCAAGATTTATGTGGATATCTCTATTCCTCGAGGTGCATTGCCTCTTCTGATCCTGCTGAGTTCATATTATTCAGAGATCAGCTGTCTGTTGCTACAAATTTGCTTTCTATTGATTATTATATGTGAGAATGCGACCAACTACTCCATTTTTTATGTTGACCTTGGACTTGCTGTCTTGCTCAGAGGGTAAACACTCTTGAAGCGAGAAAGAGGTTTGCAGGCTGAGCGATCAGAATATAGCTTGAAATTATGGGTAGAACACCTATTTTTTTCCCGTGTTTTCAATTGTTATATTGTCAACTGTGAATTTGTTAATTTGGTGAAAATGACTAAATGAGACATCTGATAAACTGCTGTACCAGGAACTTGTGTGTGGAAATATGCAAGACATAAACCCAACAATTATTTGTTCTTTTGTGGTTGGGACTGCTGAAGTTGTTGCGGATGACTTTTTGTGATCCTGTCGAGCTTAGAAGTGGTTGTTGTTGCAAATTTTGCCTTGTAGTGGTTATCTGTATGCTAAGTGTGGGCCTGAGAATGATATGCTCAAGGGCAACATACAAGTGAATCGAGAAAGAAGCATGCAGGTTTATCAGCCAAAAAATAGCTTGGGGTTCTGGGTTAAAGACATTTTCTTTTTTTCCTTTCTGTTTTTCTTCTCTTTTGCCCTGTTTTTCAGAACATAGTTTTAGAGCATCTGTAGTCGTTGGCTAGTTAGCCAAAATATCCAAAATTTGGCTCGAAGCGTGCTGTAGTTGTTGACTATTTAGCCAAATTTTAACTTTTGGTGAACAGTAGCGAGCTATATTTGGTAGAAGATTTGGCTAAATAAAAAAAGTAGTCCGACGAATCATTATTTTCCGTCTGTTAATCGGACGGTATATGATTTACCGTTCCAAAAACTTTTTTTTAATTAAAAAAATCGGACGGGAAATGATTTCCCGAAATGATTTCCCGTCTGGAATTTTTTTAAAAAAAAAGTTTTGGGACGGTAAATCCCATAATTAAAAAACTTTAAAAAAAACCTCAAAAGGGAAATCATCTACCGTTCTAGGTTTGGGGAGAAATTTTTTGGTTAATAAAAAAAATGTCATTATCAATAGGCTAATTTTTTTTAGGTTTCTTTTTTCAAAAAAATATTGGACGGAAAATGATTTACCTTCCGTCCTGTTAAAATTTTGAAAAGTCAATTTTTTGCTAACAACGACTACAGATGAAAATTATATTCGCTATTGGCTATATGCCAAATATGTAAAATTTGACTTCAATGACTACAGATGCTCTTAGCTTAACCAAAATAAATTTTGTTAACTCGATGACATATCCGATTGTAAAGCTAGTATATTATGAAGATAGGCTACTAGATACTTACTAAAACAAGATAAGCCACCAGACTTTTTGGGTTGTTCTTTTTTTTTTTTTTTGTTTTTTTTTTGGTGATACTTGCAGTCTTGCATCATTCATAGTCGAATTGAACATACGTGCATAGTCGAATTGAACATTTGGGGGTTTGCTGTTGCGGGGGTTTCTTCGTCAAGGAGTGCAGTCGCCTGGCATCGACTGCAGTAGCGAGGTGAAGGTATTCTCTTCACGGTTCTCTCTTTGGTAGCGGCTCTCTTTGGAGGCCGTGCTTTCGGTGGAGGTTTGCGTGATTGTGGGAGGAAAGAAGGACAAGGTTGAGTTCGGCGGGTATCTTACACCGCCTGAAGGGAGTAAGCAAATTTTGGTAGCAAGGCTGCGGGGCTTGGGCTCGAAGAAGGGGTCCCCCACCGATGAGACGACAGGGGTCGGCGGTTGTTAAAATACCGCCTGACTAGCTTCAGGTGGGTGTGTGCGTGCCGTGGAGACAGCGTACAAAGCAAATTTGACGTACATACAAGTCTACTGGGCCGAGCTTTGTGTTTGGGCCCAAGATGGGGTCCAACACAATATTAAAGGAGTATGGTTGTGCTCTTCGATAGTGTGATGACTATTGGTTTGGCGGCCCACCCTTCAGGATTATTGGAGAGATCTGTTGTCATATTGCTTTATATTTTATTTCCTGTTCGTAGATTGTATATTTTGTTAATTTCTGATTAATGAAACAGAATGACCATATTCTAATTTTTCTCTTAAAAAAAATAAAATAAAAATAAAAAAAATTAAAAATACTCCCAAGTTTCGTTTATCTGCATGTGTTTGCTGTGATTCATATTTTATAAATGTGGTTGATTGTAAGTTTTCAGTAGTCATGTTGGCGTAATTTGATCGAGTGAGCGCTGATTACATAGCTGTTATGTAAGGACTTGGGTTTCTAGGACTGGACTTTGGTAACTTTCTGTCGGTCTTATCACTTTCATTAATGAAACAGAGTGTTCACCATTAGATTAACAATAAAAATTCATTTAAGTTCTTTGATGACTAGAGCTTTTTAAATCGCTTCTTTTCTTTTTACTGAGGATGAAAACTGGGATAAAGAATTATTTCTTGTTTTGGTTTCGATCGAGTTTCGATGATGGAAATGTCATAGTCTAGCTTGTTCAGTCTGATTAAAAAAAGGTCTTAAGTCATACATGTCTGTATCTATGTATATCATTTCGCCTCATCAGCTGATTGAAACATCATGCTTAATGCTTTTTATATTATGTAAAGCTAATCTCTGTGACGTGAGTATAAGTGTGACGTCGACCAATTAGGGCAGTCGGAGTTCAGATCATCAGGTCAGAAAGTCTAACCAGCTTTCTGCAATTTCAGGTCCACAGACAAACGGGTACAATCCGGTGCATTAGGATTAGATACCCGCTTGCTCTGTCTATAAATACTAGGCCCCCTCCTCCTTAAAAAATGTAATCTCAAAATCCTAACCTGAATCCTAGTTTTACTGCTGTCCAATAACTGACTAGATCGTCGGAGGGCCTGTCGTCCGGATTTCTCCCGGTGTTTCTAGGCCTTCTGCAAGTGTCCGGTCGTCCAACCACCAGCTGCTTTTCCGAGTCGAAACAGATCCGATCTACGAGTCGAAACCGCATCAGGAACCTGTCCACAAATTGCGGTAAACAGGCGCCTGGTTCGAACCACCAATCCTCGGTCCTGCCTTCCTCGGAGCCTTCTTCCTCCTCTTGGTTCGCTCCGGCGAGGGAGTAGATAAGGGTCCCAGACCAGTCGGCGTGGAACTCGGACCCGCACCCTGAATTGTGGATCTTCTTACGGAGCCGTCCTCGCCTCCCTCCTCCTCGGAAGTCAACTCCAGAACACGGACGCCGTCCGAGCCATCATCCGCTTCCTCCGACTCGCTACTCTCCACCACGAAGGGACGTCGAGAACGTAACGATCTCGCACCCTGTACCTCCTCCTCCTCCCCTACGGGTTCCTCCCACCAAACCGAGTCGGAAGGCTCCTCAACGTGTGCTGACTCCCCCTCAAGCACGGGCTCCTCCCATGACGTCGATCTAGAGACAGGTTTCACTTTCCCCCTAGACGTCGACGCTGACGAGCCAGACTGAGCCTTATCCATTTGTGCCTAAACTAAACAGACTTACCAACTCACCTGGGGTCGCTTCGGAAGGGCGAATCTAGTGCGGCAAACTGCAGGGACGAGTGCTGAAGTGTTGGGAAAATTTTGAAAAAGAAAAACAGCAAGAAAGGAGTGGGCTAAAGGGGGAGAGGGAGGAGTATTTATAAAGAATGAAAGCAACTCCTCGATTTCCGCAAAAACTGTTCACCTATTTGACGGGCAACTGCCGCCTGGGATATCGCGCCACGTCCTCAAAACGTGCGCTGCTGACGTCATCCAACGCCAGGCTGGCAGCCAAGCGCGGGGATTAGTTCGGAGGGGGCATTCGGCAAAGAGAGCGTTTTACTTAAGATTTAAGGCGCCGTCCTTAGACAGACGCCCCGGGCTCCAGGGCTCGGTCAGTTCCCTTTTCACCCGCGAACAGCTCGGGGCTTACAGCCTCAACAGCCGAAACCCTGAACTGTTCGAGGGTGAGACAGAAACCGCCATCACCTGGAGCCCTATTGGAAGACAGGGTGGCCAACCTCCAATCGGAGACGACCCATCTATCCGAGGCTCTTCAGCCCCAAGTCCGGGATATGGTTGATGTCCCTCCCATCTGGATCTCTATATCAGGGTTGTTTGGCCCGAAAAAGGATCCAGACCAGAAAAAGTTTTGATTCAAAGTTTTAAGGCACCGCCCTCGGCGAGCACCCCCAGGGCCCCGGGTTTCGGTCGGTATTCCGCCGACCCACGGGCCCCGGTCGAAAGCAGATCAACACTCAGAGATCGGGAGAAGCGCACCATTCCGAGCCAGTTGATTGCAACCGCAAAGGTTCGGCCTGCTCTGGCAACAGAACCTTCACAGTTGCAAACAACTTGCCCGGAACGCCCTTCATTTCTTCCGGAAGTCAGAACCTTCACAGTTGCAAACAGCTCACCCCTCGGATTAGGACATGGATCATCACCTCTTCCACCAAGATCTTCTGCCTACACAGAGGCACCACCAATCCGAAGCTCCTCATCTACCGGCCCGAATTTCGGTCGTTACCCCTCTCGCCCTGATCCCCCCTGGATCTGGCTGCCGAATCAGAGCCATCAGATCCAAGAGAAGATCCGGGCGGCAGAGAAACTACCTCTCCGACACGACCGGGGGAAAAATTTTGCAAGAGACAGACGTCCGCCGGAGCAGACACCTTTGATGGCCAATAGACCACCCTTGCTGTGATCCAACCCACTGCAGAGAGAGATACTTATAGCCTCCCCCATAGGCCAGCCTTTATGACATGGGAAAAACCAAACGACGGAAGACCATGCGCCGTGCATTTATTAGGCGGCGCCATTAAGGCCCCTGGGAAATTGAAACATCGCACAGATCCCGGGGCGCCTTCAATGCTCAGCAAAGACAGCAGGCTACCCTGCTCAAAATTCCTAAGGCATAACAGTTCGCCCCTCACCCTTGTTGGCCCATAAGTCCCTCGCCTGCTCGAGGTCGGGTCTAGCACCAGGGTAGTCTTCTCAGGAAGGCTCCACGGCTCGCCATCGCCCTTGCCGACCCGTAATCCCTCGCCAAGCTCGAGGTCAGGTCTGGCACCAGGGTAGTCTTTTCAGAAAGGCTCAACGGCTCGCCATCCCCTTTGTTGGCCCATAATTCCCTCGCCTGCTCGAGGTCGGGTCTAGCACCAGGGTAGTCTTCTCAGGAAGGCTCCACGGCTCGCCATCGCCCTTGCCGACCCGTAATCCCTCGCCAAGCTCGAGGTCAGGTCTGGCACCAGGGTAGTCTTCTCAGGAAGGCTCAACGGCTCACCATCCCCCTTGTTGGCCCATAAGTCCCTCGCCTGCTCGAGGTCGGGTCTAGCACCAGGGTAGTCTTCTCAGGAAGGCTCCACGGCTCGCCATCGCCCTTGCCGACCCGTAATCCCTCGCCAAGCTCGAGGTCAGGTCTGGCACCAGGGTAGTCTTCTCAGGAAGGCTCAACGGCTCGCCATCCCCCTTGTTGGCCCATAAGTCCCTCGCCTGCTCGAGGTCGGGTCTAGCACCAGGGTAGTCTTCTCAGGAAGGCTCCACGGCTTGCCATCGCCCTTGCCGACCCGTAATCCCTCGCCAAGCTCGAGGTCAGGTCTGGCACCAGGGTAGTCTTCTCAGGAAGGCTCAACGGCTCGCCATCCCCCTTGTTGACCCATAAGTCCCTCGCCCGCTCGAGGTCGGGTTTAGCACCAGGGCACTCTTCTCAGGAAGAAACAACGGCTCGCCATCACCCTTGCCGACACATAATCCCTCGTCTTCTCGAGGTTCGGTCGAGCACCAAGGTACTCTTCTCAGGAAGAAACAACGGCTCGCCATCACCCTTGCCACCAGGGTAATCCCCTCATGAAGGCACAGTGGCTCGCCATCCCATTTCTACAACCATAGACACTCCTCCACGGCTAGCTCCCGCACCCACGCAGGAGTGGGGGGCTTGTGTGGTAGGGTAAAAATGGCTTGGGGCCCAACCAGGGCCCAATACAACTCTCACTCAAAAATGGAAGTAACAGCAGTCTAGTTCGGTTCCGAGCCACCACAGGATCGGTGCCGAACCTCCAGTTCACCCCCACAAAACTGGCCTCCTCGTATCCGATGAAAGACGATGGCCCTCGGCCTCCGATCCACGACAGCCCTCCAGGCCGTCCGCCCCTCCTGGTACAGAATGAGGATGACCTGGCACAGCCTGGGCCACCAGATCCTCCCGGAAGCACAGAAGCCCCATGATCTGCCATGTCAGCTCCAAATACCACCAAGGGCTTTGCCACGTCAGCCCTATACCACTCCTGGTACTGCCACGTCAGCCCTAAACCCCCTGGGCCTTCTGCCACGTCAGGCCCATGGGCTTTCGGGTTCAGACCCGGCCCCCAAGAGGATCCAAACCCGGTTGGAATTCTCTATAAATACTAGACCCTCACCCACCTTTAGAGGTAACCAATCTTTTGCCACTTAAATTCACCTAGTTATTGCTACTCTCTCACAGAGACTGACTAGATCGTCGGAGGGTCCGCCACCGGGATAAACCCCGGTGTTTCAGGACTGTCTGCAGGTACACAAGACCTCGGATCCGAACCCTCTGATCCGAGCCGAGGCATCCACTTCATTCCGAGCCCATCGCAGGTGCCGCCAGGTCGCTCCGAGGGTCGTCTGACAAGCAGCTTTCTCCTTCAATATAAATTGAGTCCGAACTCACACCTGGTGCATCCACACGTCTCCCAGAAATAAACCGCATCAGGTTGCAGATCCGATCTACGACTAAGATCTGGCCCTTCCGCTACACAAAAAAAAAGAATTCACATCTGTTTCTCCCGCACCAAAAACAAGCAGCATCAGGTTGGCGCCATCTGTGGAAAGGTTGGCAGATCCGAAACCAGCATCTGCCCTCCTTTTATAAATCCTTCCTCGCATTGCACCGAAACTGAGGAAAGCACCTACGGCATGGCGGAATGCCGACCTTCTTCACCCTGCTCAGAGTCACGTGGACACCCAAGCTCTCGGGTCCAGGTCGGTACGCGTCATGCTCGGACTCCAGGCCTCTCGAGCGTCATAATGCTGACGATCTTCGGAATGTCATCAGTTCACGAGAACCTGAGAACGACATCCAGTCCCAGCTTGATCGCTCCAAGACCGGGGCTAGTCCGTCCCATCAAGCTCCGACCAATAGCGTCCATCTGCCTCAGGACAGGGAACACCGGCGCGGTCACTCCCTGAGGGATGGGCGACCTTCGACCAACCAGTCTGAGGAGGTCCCTATCACGAGGACCGAGTTCAAGGAGTTCAGGAACGAAGTCCTCCGGGCCATCCGAGGGGGTCCTAAGAACCAACGTCACAATGAAGCCCCTCTCCCTGAGGAACGAAGCCGGGGTAGTGAGTCACATGGCTCAACTCGACCAGCGAGAGGGGATGATGTCGTCCTCAAACATCTCCAGAATATTGAGAATCACCTCACCCGCATCAGTGAGGGAGGAGGACAATCCAGCTGGGGCACCAGCCAACCGGCCCCGCATTCTCGACTCGAATCCTGGACGCCTCGATCCTAAGAAATTTTAGACTACCACATTTCGAGACCTACGACGGGGAGAGTGATCCAGCTGATCACATGGAGGGATTCAAGACCCTCATGATGATTCACAATGCTACGGATTCCCTCCTCTGTCGGGCATTTCCGGCCATGCTGCGTGGCCCGGCACGGGAATGTTTTTCGAAGCTCGCTCCGAACTCTATTTTCTCACTTGAGCAGCTTGAATCAAGCTTCCATGCTCACTTCGTCACCAGCAGGAAGGTGGAGAAGATGAGCGCGTCCTTCCTAGACCTCAAACAAAAGGAAGGGGAGTCTCTTCAGGATTTTGTGCGGAGATTCACAACTGAGGCTAGAGCAGTCTCATTTCTTGAAACCGGCATTGCATTCGCTGCATTTCGGCACAATGTTCACCACGGGCCGCTGAAGGTCTCCCTGGCTAAGAAGCGTCCCATTGATTTTCCAGACCTCCTGAATAGGGTCGAAAAGTACATTCAAGCTGAAGAGGTTCTATACTGAGAAGGTCTGACAGAAGCCCCAGCTAAGGGGAAGAGGAAGATAAATGGTCCCGAGCTCACAAAGGAAGCTCAGAAAGACTCACTCGGCTAGAAAAGACTGCCTCCGATCCCTCGCTTCGAAAAATACACACCGCTGACACATAGTGTGTCAGCAATCCTCATCGAGATCAAGGATAAGGGGATCGTGGAACATCCCCCTTGATCCAACATCAACAAGAAGAGGGACCGAAGGTAGTACTGCCGATTCCACCGGGACCACGGGCACGAGAATGATACGTACCAGGTCCTCAAAGATGAGGTTGAAGCCCTCATACAGATGGGGTACCTGAGAGAGTTCACCCGACCTAACCAGCGAGATTCGAAGGCTTCTCCCCTATTTTCTGGCCGGATCCGGAGCCCGAACACGATGGGGGCTCGGCCATCCTACACTGCGTCCATGGTAGGCCCTTGGTGTTGATTCTTGATTTTGATGATCACAACACAGTGCAACATGTGTCTATGTTATACAGCTAACATTTCAGGTTATACTACAAAAGACTATTATAGCTGAACAAATGAACAAGCTCAAAAGGATACAGATAAAGACTTCACTCAGAAAAGATCCAAGACTTCACTCAAGACAAGACTCAAGACTCAAGACCTTTAGCTCAATTGTGTCAAATTATAGTGTCTTGTAAAAACAAATGTATTTTTACTTTTTTGTTGAGTCTTAGTCTGATGTAAAGCCTTGTCACACACACACACACTCAAAATTTCAAAATGTGTGTCTCTTAAAAACCCCCCAAAAAGAGTCAAAACAGATTGAAGAAATTTAACTTTTGAGTACCAGTCGACTTAAGCTTCTGCCAGTCGACTGATAGTACAAAACTATTTAAATTTATTCAAACTCTGATCAGTCGACTCATATGGCAACCCAGTCGACTGTTCGAGAGCTTTTGACCGTTTTCTGTTTTTCAAAATCAAATTTTTTCAAACTCAAAAGCTTAGATCCGTTGGTTGACAGTTGAGTAACTGTCTCCCAACGTTCAGGAGATCAAACTCTTTAAGTAGAGTTCAGATCTCACTGAAAAGATCTACAGAATTCTCTCTTTGAAAATCCGAGCATTCCTTATGAAAAAAGTTCTAAGTGATTTTTTTGAGAAATAAAGCTTTCAAGATCATACTCTCTGGTTCTCTACACTCAGTCCAGTATAGCAACGAATTCACTCTGGACTGAGTGTAGAAGTCGACCTATTCTTTTAGCCACGTGCATCAACACATACACCAACAAGGCTATAGGTTGACTGTAAAGTATTCTTTGTTCTCTTGCTCTCGGTTGGAGAGTGTTTTTGACTCTAGGTTGTAGAGTCGGTGTTGTTTCACTCTTGGTAGTAGAGTGGGTCGGCTTTCTCTGGTTGAGAGAAAGGACCACGGGTTAGACAAGGTTGTTGTCGTAACGCCATAGGGTATTCTTGTAATCTTTTTCAAGAATAGTGGAAATCTCAAGTGGGTTGCTTGGGGACTGGATGTAGGTCGGGAGGACCGAACCAGGATATATCTTGTGTACTCTGTGATTGATTGTCTTGTGTTTGCATTTACTTTTGGTTATTTAAGTTCTGTAAAAAGTTTCTGGATAGTCGACTCCTTGCTCTATCAGTCGACTGGTCAGTGCCGTTTGTAGTTGTAAGTTTCATTGTGCCTTCAGTCATCTGTCTTATTTATCAGTCGACTGCACAGAGTTATTGTTTTAATTTATTTTGATTATATCAGTCGACTGGTTCATAACCAAGTCGACTGCACCGAGAAAAATTTCCGTAGTTTTTATTAAACACTATTCACCCCCCCTCTAGTGTTTGTTGTCTCGCCTACAGGATCCAACACTTGGTATCAGAGCGAGGTTACAGGCTATGGCAACTACGTCAAATACAAATCAGTACCATGAAGGCTAATCTACACAACGGCCACCACTATTTGATGGAACAAACTACAATTATTGAAAGTGCCGAATGAGAATCTACCTCCAATCAATCAACTACGAGATATGGCAAATGACAGAGACGGAATACACTGCCCCTACCATTCCATATGCACAATGGAATGATGATCAAAAGAATCAGACTATGAATAATGCCAAAGCAATGAATGCCTTATTTTGTGCGCTTACAAAGGAAGAATTCAACCTTGTATCCAATGCTACAACCGCACATCAAATTTGGCATACACTCGAGGTAACACATGAAGGAACAAATAAAGTAAAAGAGTCTAAAATTTCTGTTCTTGTCCACAGGTTTGAGATGTTCAGAATGAAGGACAATGAGACTGTGTCCGAGATGATCACCAGATTTACAGACATCACAAACTCTCTTGTGGCGCTTGGAAAGACTTATACTCAAGCAGAGATGGTTAGAAAAGTCCTACGTGCACTCACTCTAGAATGGGAGAAGAAAACCACAGCAATAGAGGAAGCGAATGACTTGTCAACACTTTCTCTCGAGAATCTTGTTGGCAATCTCATGGCATATGAGGTCCAACTTGAAGATCGAAAGAAGGATACAGAATCACACCAAGCAAAGAAGAAATCATTGGCTTTTAAAGCCATGACAGACTCAGAAGATGAGGAAGAAGATGAAGAAGAAATAGCAATGTTCACTCGAAGATTCAAGAAGTTCTTAAAGAAGGGTAAGTTTCATTCTAAAGTTAGAGATTCTAATGACCCTCCTACATGTTTCAGGTGCAATAAAATAGGTCACATGAAGAAGGATTGTCCCTTAGAAAATGCAAAGAACAAGGGAAAATCATCCAACTTCAAGAAGGACAAATATTCAAAGAACAAATTTGCCAAGAACAAGAAGGCTTATCAAGCTACATGGGATGATAGTGATTCATCTTCCGAAGAAGAAACAGATGAAAATAACGAAGTGGCAAATGTGTGTTTCATGGCTGCACAAGAACATGTAAGTAATGATTATGATTCCGAAGATCTTCTTGATGCTTTTAATGAAATATTCCAAGAGTTAAAGAAAGAAAAGATTAGAGTTAAGAATCTTGAGAAAGTGAATCAAACACTTAATCAAGAAAATCTTAACCTTGATAAGGAAGTAAAATCCTTAAATTCTCGCATTGCAAGTTTAGATACTGATCTTGAAACTCTCAAAAAGAATTATGAAGAGATTTCAAAGAACATATCTAAGTTTAACAAAGGCAAAGAGAATTTAAATGATATGCTTCATCATCAAGTTACATCTAGTCAAAAATATGGACTTGGTTTTAAAAAATCTTCTGTAAAAGAATCTTCTGTAGTAAACACTAGTAAAAATAAATCAGCATCTATTTCTAGTGTTACACACAAGTTGTATGATTTCTTTGAAAAGCCTAAGGTTGATAAAAGCAAGACTACCGTTCGGTTAAGTCGACTGAACCATACAACCAGTCGTCTGTCCAGAGAAAGTGGATCTTATTCAACGATATCAAAACCTCTTATAAGTCGACCTAGTGTATCAACCAGTCGACTGATGTACACCAACAGTCGACTGAAAGACACTATTAAGTCGACTGGACAGAACAAGTTAGTATGGGTTCCAGTCAGTCTAAATCAGAATGATAGAATTGCTTATATTAACTCATATATGTTAAATGTGTGTAATTCTACTTATTATATTCCTGCTTATGGAGGAAGGTCAAACTCTTCATGGGTTTGGTTTTCCCCAAACTAATGTGTTTTGGACCTAATAAAAAGGGTACCATATTTACCTTAAACTTTTTATAGGTACCCAAGAAAGAACGCTGGATATTAGACAGCGGATGTTCAAAATACATGACAGGACATGCCAACCTACTATCCACCATTCAAAGCATAGATGGAGGAACCGTCACCTTTGGAGATAACAACAAAGGCAAAGTCATAGGTATTGGCATGGTCGGTAAAACTTCTAACCCAACTATAGAAAATGTGTTAGTGGTTTAAAGCATAATCTTTTAAGCATTGGTCAATTGTGTGATAAAGGATATAAAATAGTTTT
The DNA here is from genome assembly GCA_017893485.1 of Hemerocallis citrina. Taxonomy (NCBI): domain Eukaryota; kingdom Viridiplantae; phylum Streptophyta; class Magnoliopsida; order Asparagales; family Asphodelaceae; genus Hemerocallis; species Hemerocallis citrina. The sequence continues at coordinate 402,104,879 of CM030359.1, read as the reverse complement.
TGAAAAAGATGCATGCTTGATTTATGATTCTACTATGCAAAATGTTATTTTTCAAGGTTTTCGTAAAAATAATATTTATGAATTGTGTTTGAATGCAATTGATTTTTCAAATGACTTTTGTTTAATAGCCTCTAACAATGAATCTTGGCTATGGCATAGAAGATTTGGACATGTGAACATGAAAAATCTCTCAAAACTATCTAAATATAACCTAGTTAAAGGACTGCCAAAACTATCCTTTAAAAAGGATAAGTTATGTGATGCATGTCAACTAGGAAAACAAATCAAATCCACTTTTAAAACAAAAGAAATAATTTCTACTAGTAGGCCGCTCGAATTAATTCATATAAATTTATTTGGCCCTACTAGAGTTGCTTCTTTAAATAAAAGTAGATATGTGTTTGTTTTAGTAGATGATTTTTCAAGATTCACTTGGACATTCTTTTTAAAACATAAAAATGATGCTTTTGAGGAATTTACACATTTTTGTAAACGTGTTTAAAATCAAAGATCTCTAACCATAGTCACTATTAGAAGTGATCATGGTGGAGAATTTGAAAATGAAACATTTACAGAATATTGCAACAAGAATGGTATAACACATTCATTTGCATTTCCTATAGCTTCACCACAAAATGGAGTGGTTGAAAGAAAAAATAGGACTTTGCAAGAATGCGCACGTACTATGCTTGTTGAAAGCAATCTACCAAAGCATTTTTGGGCTGAAGCTGTTACTACAGCTTGTTATGTTTTAAATAGAATTCTTCTAAGACCTAAGCTAAAGAAGACTTGTTATGAGTTTTTTTTTAATAAAATTCCTAAAGTCTCTTACTTTAAGACATTTGGTTGTAAGTGTTTTATTCTAAACACAAAAGATAATTTAGACAAATTTGATCCTAGATCTAATGAGGGTATCTTTTTAGGATACTCAAATAGGAGTAAAGCATATAGAATTTTCAATAAGTCTACAATGACTATTGAAGAATCAATGCATGTTACATTCGATGAATCTTTACCTTCATCAACCTTAAATAAAGATGATGAAACTGATTTATCACCTTTAGATAATGAGATTAAATCCTTAGAACAAACTAATCTGACTGATAAGTCGACTGATAAGGTCTACCAGTCGACTGAAGTAAAGCAGTCGACTGAAGAACAAGTCAAGTCGACTGATCCGATTGAGATATCTTCAACTTTACCAAAGTCATTTGTTGAAGTTAAAGATCATCCTCATGACTTAATAATTGGTGACATCTCCCATGGTATTCAGACACGTTCACATGTTAATATGATCTCTCATACAGCATTCTTGTCGGATTTTGAACCGAAAAATATACAAGAAGCTTGTGAGAATGAATATTGGATGAATGCCATGCAAGATGAACTAAACCAATTTATAAGGAATGATGTATGGGATTTAGTTCCTAGACCTCCTGATCAGACTATTATTGGTACCAAATGGGTATTCAAAAATAAGTTAGATGAATCAGGACAAATTGTAAGGAACAAGGCTAGATTAGTTGCTCAAGGATATAATCAAGAAGAAGGTATAGATTTTGATGAAACATATGCTCCTGTTGCTAGACTAGAATCTATTCGTATTTTATTATCTTTTGCTTGTTTCATGAATTTTATACTTTATCAAATGGATGTGAAAAGTGCCTTTCTTAATGGGTTTATTAAGGAAAATGTTTATGTTAAACAACCACCAGGTTTTGAACATGAACAATTTCCAGATCATGTTTATAAATTGAAAAAGGCTTTATACGGTCTTAAACAAGCACCTCGTGCTTGGTATGATCGTCTGAAAACTTTTCTTTTAGAAACAGGATTTGAAATAGGTAAAGTAGACACTACTTTGTTTATCAAAAGAGTTAAGAATGATATCTTAATCATACAAATATATGTTGATGATATAATTTTTGGTTCTACTAATAATAATCTATGTCAAGAATTTGCTAATACCATGAAAAATGAATTTGAGATGAGTCACATGGGTGAACTCAACTATTTCCTTGGACTTCAAATTAAACAGTCCTCAAATGGCATATTTATCAATCAAGGCAAATATGCAAAGGAACTACTCAAACGTTTTAACATGGATAGTACTAGTAGAAAATCCACACCTATGGCTACTACTACTACTCTTGACAAAGATTTATTAGGTAAGAGTGTTGATCAAAAACTCTATCGAGGTATGATTGGTTCACTCTTATATATTACTGCAAGTAGACCAGATATTATGTTCAGCGTATGTTTATGTGCTAGGTATCAATCTAGTCCTAAAGAGTCTCATTTAAAAGCAGTGAAACGAATTTTAAGATATATTAGAGGCACATCTGAATATGGTTTATTTTATCCACGCACCGATAATTTTCAACTTTTGTCATATAGCGATGCCGATTTTGCTGGAAGCAAAACTGATCGCAAGAGTACTAGTGGTACATGTCACTTTTTGGGACATTCCCTAGTATCTTGGTGCAGTAAAAAGCAAAACTCCCTGTCCCTATCAACTACAAAAGCTGAGTATATCGCTGCAAGTTTGGCATGTGCACAAATTTTATGGATGAAACAAACCTTATTAGATTATGGTATTTCATTTGAGAAACCCTCAATTATGTGTGATAATACCAGTGCAATTAATTTATCTAAAAATTCGATTCAACATTTACGTACGAAACATATTGATATTCGACATCATTTTCTACGTGATCATGTTTTAAAAGGAGATATATCTTTAGATTTTATCTCTACTGATAAACAAGTAGCAGATATATTTACCAAGCCCCTTAAAGAAGATACTTTCATTGAATTAAGGAGAGAACTTGGAATTTGTGATTTTATTGATATTTGCTGAAAATTGTTACTGTTAAGTCGACTGTATTCTTGAGTAAGTCGACTGTACTGTTTTTTTTTATAAAATATATCAATTTTTTATCAGACCAGTCGCCTGGTTCCTATACCAGTCGACTGATTAGTAGACATAATTTTTTTATTTTCTTCTCGACTCAGTCGACTGATATACCCTACCAGTCGACTGTCGCGAGCTCAATCGTCTTCAGCGACTATTCATCGCGTCTTTTGAGATGGAATTCACCTCTCTTTTCACCCGTGATCTCTAATCTTTACCGTCGATTTCTTCTCTCTTTGATCTCAGCCATTTATTCGCAGTTAAAACCCCTTCACCAGCCGTTTCTCACCCTTACCGATCTCAAATTTTTTACCCAAATTTCAAAACCCTAGTTTTTGAAGAAGAAAGTGGTCGACTCTCAGATTGCTGCTGGTGCTTGCCCCTGGTCTAAACTTTCCTTTTCTTAGGTAAAATCCTTTCCCCTCTATTTTCATGGCACCTAAAAGATCTAAACGATCTCATGAGGGTAGTTCTTCTTCTCAAGACTACACTCAATATCTCTTGATTCCCGATCTTATTGATCGATAGTATCTTTTTTGTACCATTACAATCTTCCCTGGAAGATTTGTTAACTTTAATGACCTTGATCGTTTCAATCTCATTCCCCTATTCCAAAATAGTAGTCTTTATGATTTTCTATCTTTATCAAACCAACCCAATTACTATCCCCAACTCATCTATTTGTTTTACACAAATATGAGAGTTGTACAAAAACCAGATGGGGATGTTTTAATCCGTTCATCTGTGAAGAATGTTAAAATGACACTCACACCGACTAGGATTAATCAAATATTGGGTATTGATGATGGGGGATTCCCTCTTGATGAAATTCTTTTAGATGATGCTTCTATTTTATCTAAAATTTTCTTACCTAATCATGGCCCTCCAATGACAAGCAAGAATATTAAACCAATTGCTAAGCTTGTAGGTAGAATATTAGCCTATAACATCCTTCCCAAAAAGGGTAGTTATGACCAATATTCTATAGAATTACAAAAAGCTATGTATGCAATTTTTGGTAAACTTGCTGTTAATTGGGGTCAAGTCATCTTTTCTAAACTTAATCAAGACCACACTCACTTTCTACCTTTTGGAGGTCTTCTTACTAGAGTCTTTATAGCTTTTGGTGTTGATCTCGATTCCGAGACCAATATTGTTACTCGTTATGAGTGTTTCGATCGTGCTAGTTTGGCACGTATGAAACTTCTTGATGCTCCTACTAGATCACCCCCTAGGTCTCCTCCTCTTTCTCAAGCTCCTTTAGGTTCTACTTCTAGACCTTCTACCTCTACTGATCCACTTCTTCAAGCCAATTATGATGATCCCCGTACCTTATATGACTGTGTTTCCTATCTAATGAAGCATTCAGCCACTGTAGATACCCAACTCCATAACCTAGATTCCAAACTGGACCACATTGATTCTAAGCTTGACAACCTCACTCATCTCTTCAGCACTCAATTTCATCCTCCTTCTCAAGATGACGATGACAACTCCGATGACGAAGATTGAAGACTTTTTATTTTCTTTTCTATTATGTAATTTTCTTCCTTAATGCACTTATTTATGTATCGGACTTTATCTTAGTTTCCTTTTAATGCAAAAGTTTGTTATTTTGTGCTTTTTGATGATAACAAAGGGGGAGAAATATCTGTGTTATAGTGTTATATCTGTGTTATTTATGTCTGTGTTATTTATGTTTTGATATCCTCTCATTGTTCTATTTCTGAGTATTAGAGAAATCTCTGGTCAGTCGACTGCCCAACAGTATACAGTCGACTGCTGCTAGCTACTGCATCTGTACTTATTTTCTGCTTATGATTTTTCTAAGAATGGTTTCCTGATCAGTCGCCTGCCATTTTTGATCAGTCGACTGATACATATTATTTTTTTGACAATGCATTTTGTGTTTTTATAAGGGGGAGCATGTCTTAACTATGCTTGTATATTATCTCTTATTATCAGCTATTGTGTTGTCATCATCAAAAAGGAGGAGAATGTTGATTCTTGATTTTGATGATCACAACACAGTGCAACATGTGTCTATGTTATACAGCTAACATTTCAGGTTGTACTACAAAAGACTATTCTAGCTGAACAAATGAACAAGCTCAAAAGGATACAGATAAAGACTTCACTCAGACAAGATCCAAGACTTCACTCAAGACAAGACTCAAGACTCAAGACCTTTAGCTCAATTGTGTCAAATTATAGTGTCTTGTAAAAACAAATGTATTTTTACTTTTTTGTTGAGTCTTAGTCTGATGTAAAGCCTTGTCACACACACACACACTCAAAATTTCATAATGTGTGTCTCTTAAAACCCCCCCAAAAAGAGTCAAAACAGTTTGAAGAAATTTAACTTTTGAGTACCAGTCGACTTAAGTTTCTGCCAGTCAACTGATAGTACAAAACTGTTTAAATTTATTCAAACTCTGATCAGTCGACTCATATGGCAACCCAGTCGACTGTTCGAGAGCTTTTGACCGTTTTCTGTTTTTCAAAATCGAATTTTTTCAAACTCAAAAGCTTAGATCCGTTGGTTGACAGTTGAGTAACTGTCTCCCAACGTTCAGGAGATCAAACTCTTTAAGTAGAGTTCAGATCTCACTGAAAAGATCTACAGAATTCTCTCTTTGAAAATCCGAGCATTCCTTGTGAAAAAAGTTCTAAGTGATTTTTTTGAGAAATAAAGCTTTCGAGATCATACTCTCTGGTTCTCTACACTCAGTCCAGTATAGCAACGAATTCGCTCTGGACTGAGTATAAAAGTCGACCTATTCTTTTAGCCACGTGCATCAACACATACACCAACAAGGCTATAGGTTGACTGTAAAGTATTCTTTGTTCTCTTGCTCTCGGTTGGAGATTGTTTTTGACTCTAGGTTGTAGAGTCGGTGTTGTTTCACTCTTGGTAGTAGAGTGGGTCGGCTTTCTCTGGTTGAGAGAAAGGACCACGGGTTAGACAAGGTTGTTGTCGTAACGCCGTAGGGTATTCTTGTAATCTTTTTCAAGAATAGTGGAAATCTCAAGTGGGTTGCTTAGGGACTGGATGTAGGTCGGGAGGACCGAACCAGGATATATCTTGTGTACTCTGTGATTGATTGTCTTGTGTTTGCATTTACTTTTGTTTATTTAAGTTCTGCAAAAAGTTTCTGGACAGTCGACTCTTTGCTCTATCAGTCGACTGGTCAGTGCCGTTTGTAGTTGTAAGTTTCATTGTGCCTTCAGTCGTCTGTCTTATTCATCAGTCGACTGCACCGAGAAAAATTTCCGCAGTTTTTATTAAACATTATTCACCCCCCTCTAGTGTTTGTTGTCTCGCCTACAGGATCCAACACTTGGGGGGAGAGTCGAACACATTCTGCAAGGCCTTCTTGAGGGAGGTTAACTCTGTCCATGATCATTCGCCCCCCAGTAGCAAGGGACTGGTTGTGTCATTTTCCAACAATGATCTGAAGGGCGTCCGCCTGCCACATTGTGACGCACTGGTAATCAGCCTCACCATGGTGAACCACGAGGTTCGCCGCATCCTTGTGGACAACAAAAGCTCTGTGAACATCTTGTTCCTCGCAACATTCGAGGCTCTCAAACTCCCCAGGGAGAGGCTGAAGCCGGCCAGATACACATTGCACGGATTTTCGGACACCCCTGTACAGATCGTGGGCATCATCACACTCGATGTCACTACTGGAACAACGCCAAGTATCCAAACCGAGGCCATGAACTTCATGGTGGCCAACGTCAAGGCCGCCTATAAAGTCATCCTCGACCGACCCGACCTCTGTTCCCTTCAGGCAGTTCCCTCTGCCTACCATTTGAAGATGAAGTTCCCTATAGACATGGAGTAGGCATGGTCAAGGGGTAATCAAGAATCGATCCGGTCCTGTTATATGACTACAGTGGGAAGCACTGTTCTGCCCCTCGACACTGTCAAACTTCCGTTCGAAAGGAACAAAATGGGCTTGGAGCCTATCAACGAGTTAGAGGAAATCACCTTCTTCGAGGAGGACAGTTCTAACTGTTTCCAAGTTGGCTAGTCGCTCTACCCAAATCTCAAAAGTGCCCTTGTTAAATGCAATCGGAGGAACCTTGATCTCTTTGCCTGGACACCTTCTGATATGTCTGGATTCAAAACCCATCCATCAGAAGCACCGCAAGTTCGCTCCCGAAAGGCAACATGCTACAAAAGAAAAAGTAAGCAAGCTCCTCTCAGCCCGATTTATACAAGAGGTCAGCTATCCAGAATGGCTGGCGAATGTAGTAATGGTAAAGAAACCTAGCGAAAAGTGGAGGATCTGCATAAAATTCACGGACTTGAACAAGTCCTGCCCGAAGGATCCATTCCCGCTCCTGAGTATCGATGCCCTGATAGATGCGACCTCAGGACACAAACTGATGAGCTTTATGGATGCCTTTTCAGGCTACAACCAAATCCGGATGTTTCCATCAGACATCCTCAAAACATCCTTTGTAACCGACCAAAGCCTTTATTATTACCATGTCACGCCCTTCGTGCTAAAGAATGCTGGTGCAGCGTACCAAAGGCTCGCCAACCGGGTTTTCAAGCATCAAATAGGCAAGAACATGGAAATCTATGTCGATGATATGCTCGTCAAAAGCTACCAAGGCGAGGACCAAATTATCGAATTCGAGGAAGCCTTTGGGGTTCTACGAACCCACAATATGAGGCTAATCCTTCTAAATGCACCTTCGGCGTGTCATCTGGGAAGTTCCTCAGATTCGTGGTCAGCCAATGGTTCATCGAGGCAAATCCCGAGAAGATTTAGGCCATATTGGACATGGCACCTCCCAAAAACGTCAAAGAAGTACAGAGGCTCACGAGCCAGTTGGTGGCAATCGACCATTTCCTCTCCAAGTCTGGAGAAAAATCCCTCTCATTCTTTAAATCACTCTACATGGCAAAAAACTTTGAATGGGGCGAATCGCAACAATAAGCCTTCGACCAGTTGAAGTCACACCTGGCCAACCCCCCACTCCTTAGCAAACCAAAGCCGGGTGAAACCCTCTATCTTTACCTCACTGCATTTGAACATGCCCTCAGTGTTGTTCTCGTTAGAGAGGAAGATGGGGCCCAAAAGCGAATTTATTATGTCAGCAAGGTCCTACACGATGCGGAACTCCGGCATACGACGGTAAAAAAGTGGCTTATGAGTTGGTAATGGCCGCACGGAAACTCTCACCGCACTCCCAAACTCACTTCATTAAAGTCCTAACAGATCAACCACTCAAGCTCGTCCTCAACAAACCCGAAAATTCAGGTCAACTAATCAAGTAGTCGATCGAGCTGAGCCAACATGACATCCACTATCGGCCCCGCACGACCATCAAGGGCCAAGCACTTGAAGAATACGAGGCAATGACCGCCGGACTCACACTCACCCGCAAAGCTGGGGCAAGACGTGTTAAAACCTTCAGTGACTCTCAGCTCGTGGTAAATCCAATCTCCGGGGACTACGAAGCGCGCTACGCCCAGATGATCCTATACATGGCACGAGTAAAGCTACTCATAGACGCTTTTGACCAAGCCACTGTTGAGCGCATACCACAAGAACAGAATGGTCAAGCAGACGCTTTATCCAAGCTTGCGTCGTCTTCCTTCGAGGGCCTCGATCGGACCGTCCTTATCGAGATACTTCACTAACCCAGCATCGAGAAGACCGAGGTTCTCTGCCTCAAAACGGACACACCCACGGGTACTTGGGCAGATTACATCCACCGTTTCTTAAGCGAAAGGGAACTACCAGAGGACCCGGCCGAGGCCAGGAAGATCAGGGTCCGGTCGCAGAGGTTCACCTTGATTGACAATACTCTCTTCAAACGTTCATACACCCAGGTATACGGGAGACCATACCTCCAATGCCTGGAAGCTGAGGAGGTGAAGTATGCGCTTGAAGAGTTACATCAGGGAATTGAAGGTTGCCATATGAGCAGCAGATCGCTCGCTAGAAAGGTGCTTAATTACGGGTATTATTTGCCGACAATATTGCAAGATGCCACCGACCTGGTGAAAAAGTGTGGACCCTGTCAAAGATTCTCTCTAGTCATGCGTGCTCCACAGGCCGAACTAAAAAGCTTCTCTAGCCCGACCCCCATTTCCATGTGGGGAATGGATCTTGTCGGCTCGTCCTCTTAGCCTTTAGTACCATGAGAAACGCTCACACGGGTCAGAATTTTGTGCTGGCTTGCGGTTGTATCTTCGCACCTTTTCTCACAGACAGCGCTAATATGATGTTATTATTTTGGTGTGAAAGCAACAGATAGTGAGTTCTTGTTATTCGGAAGGGAAGAGACATATATCAACCACATATCTGGTCAAATGTGAGGTTGTATGAGTGTAAGAAGAGGTGGATCTGGTGGTGCTTGACGGCTCAGACGATGCCAGATTTTTACCCATATCATGAAATATTATAGGTGTCGTATATTGAAATAATGAATTGTGAGTATCTTATTTGTAATTTAAAGAATTGTAAGTGCTCTTTCTGAAAAAATCCCAAAAAAAAAGTATGACAAAAGATATAGGCCTTTGATTCTCGTGAAAATTATATCTCTTCCAAATTTCTTCAGATTTCTCCGGATGTTGAGGGCCTTGTGTTACGTATATTTCACTTTGAACAACTTATCTTCAACATTATGTAGTTGTTGAACAAATTTTGTTCCAACTTCCAGTAGAATCTTCTCTGAGTTCTCTGCAAAAAAATACGACGAATTTTTTTTATTAGGCTCCTTAAATTTTTCTTTTTTCTTTTTATGAGTTTAGGCTTCTTATTGGAATGCGATTTTGCATAATCCTTGTAGATCAATTGGGATGATGGAAAAATTCCCTACCCCATCCCGATTTTTTTCCTAAACTATCCCACTTTTTGAAAGTTTTCCCCAAACTGCCATACTTTTTTAAAAAATTCCCAAACCGCCCTACTCGCTTTCTTGAAAAGCAAGTTTGGATAAATCCCCATCGCTTTTTCAGAAAGCGAGTTTTAGGCTGAGTTTTGCTCCTGCTCACACTCGCTTTCTCAAAAACCAGATCTCACTAGACTTGCTTTCTCAAAAATCAAATCTCACTAGACTCGCTGAGTTTTGCTCCTCCTTTCACGCTCTCACTTTCTCTTTCACTCTTTATCTTCTTCCTCCTTCTCTTTCACGCTCGAAATCAAATCTCACTAGACTCGCTTTCTGAGTAGATTTTTTTCTCAGAAAGCGATTGTGGAGTAAATTGTTTTCCAGAGATCAGCTTGATCTCTGGAAAACATTCTACTCAATAGTCGCTTTCTGAGAAAGCGATGTCATTTCACCAAGACTCGCTTTCTCATAGGTTTGCACACTCAGGCTCAACACTCGCTTTCTCAGAAAGCGAGGAGCTCTATATTAGACTCGCTTTCTGAAAAAGCGAGTGTAGGCTTAAAAAATGATATTTTTCATTTTTTCTTACAATACTCTTCAACCAAATCATACATAACCAATTCTCAACACGCAACAATTGCAGTCATACATAACAAATGGAGATTAACGTTTTTTCAAAATTAAACTCATACAAATTAGTACAAAGTCCAAATTACATAGTACAATTACAAACATAGTACAATTAAATGTTTTGAGATCCTCTATTAATACATCATCACTTATTGTATCCATGCAACCCACATTTCGAACATTTCATTTCCGTACCCCTGCTAGACCTATCTCTCACATCCATGTCGTTGCGAATTCTCGTAGATCTAAGCCTGCCTTTTTTTGAACGTCGCAAACTAGCATCAGGTACGAGTCGTGGTCCATCAATAATAGGCCAATATGCTGGATCTAGAGTTGGATGAAAGAAGGGAGCCCATGTTTGTGCTAATGAAGTAACAAGGTAAAATTTATCAACATAAGGCTTGTGATCGATTGCACGATATGCACAAGCTGCCAATAAATGAGAACGTGGAATATGATATAGTTGAAATTTAACAGTTGCTCGTAAGAGGAGGAGGAAGACAGAGAGTGAAAGAGAAAATGAGATTTGATTTCGAGCGTGGGGGCTACAAAGACCCAATCGGCATTCGCTTTTTCAAAAAGCGAGTGTGGGATAAATCCCCTCGCCTTTTGAGAAAGCGAGGGTGGGCAAGAGCAAAATTTAGCCTAACACTCGCTTTTTGAAAAAGCGATGGGGATTTACCCAAATTCACTTTTTTAGAAAGCGAGTAGTGCGGTTTGGATTTTTTTTTAAAATAGGACAGTTTGAAAAAAACTTTCAAAAGTGGGATAATTTGGGAAAAAATTCCTCCATCCCCAACGAACCAACGACTGCTGCAAAATAACAACAATAATAATATAAAAGCAAATAAGAAAATAAATTGTATACATTGTGCCATTTTACTTTTTTGGTATAATTCATATTGTGCCATTTTATGTATAAGAGCATCTCCAACCACGCTAGCTATTTTGGCTAGCTAGAATAGCCAAAGTAGATAACAAATGGATAATTTGGCTAGCGAAAAAAACTCACACTCCAACCATGCTATCTATTTTGGCTAGCCATAAATAATTAATTTTTATTTACTAATAAATGTTTACCATGAGGTATGCTCCATCATCAAGCCAGTGGTTCTCCTTCAAAGCTCCATGTCCACTAGTTTCTATAGCTAAGTGTGATTCTTCTCCAACAGAGTTCTGCAAATATATTTAATGAATGAGACCTTTATGTCTGGAATACAGGTCAATTAGTTTGCAAGATGCAACAATAACAAATTCCCAGACTATTACACAAGGAGAGTTCAAGTCTGTCAAACACCACAGCATTTCCAGAGATAATTCACATGAACACTACTAAAACAGGAATACCAAAGCAAAGCTTTATTCTTGAATTTATTATGCAGACTCCTTGATGTTTCATAATTTCATCATGTTAATAAATTTATTCTATTAGATCCTGCATTCATCCAAGACAAGTTGCCAATGGGTTCTTCCTAGGGTTCCCAGTTAATCCATTCACATGTGCACTGCACGAGTGCACACCAAGCAATTGAGCTGGCTACTCAACTCAAAAACTAAACACCAGTTCAACTGTGCTATCTTTTGTCAGGAAAAACAAACAAAAAGAGAAATTTCAAGAAAAACAAAGCAATCCAATATTTTGTGTTGACGAACTCCAAGAACTTTAAACAAACAAAGCTATCTCTTGCAGTCATAAACTCATAAATGAGAACTGAAATTTAAATGAAGTGTTACCGCATAGGCGAAAATTGATCCATCATTGTTGAAAGCACTGCAGGGGATTGGATGAGGGCATCTAGCCATAGCCTGAAAAAAAAAGAGAAAAAGAAGGAAGATGAAATAATGGGAAACCGAGGGGCGTTATATCCTGATAACCATATGAATCTAGTTGAGAGTATAAAATAAGGAGCACTATACTACTGGACATGTCTTGTTTCATCAGCTAAGGAAAAATTAATAACTTACAGGTGTGTATCACACTAATGTCAAATATTTGAAGGTGTTATTCATAGTGTATCAGCAGATAATGTCAAATATATTAGCAAATAATAACGGTGCCATTTGATTCATATATACGTCAAAAGCATATCTGCTTTAATATATACCTTCAGTAGACTCTAAAAGTCAGAACTGATCCTCAAACTGAAATATAGACCAGAGGGGCTTGGAACCAGATTTCATTCCTTGATCATACATATTAATCTTCAATAGATAAATTCACTTAAAACTTTATTAATGCAATGATAGGATGACAAGAATTATGCCAGCCATTAACAGGTTTAGGATGTCCATCTCGTTGGGCCTTCTTCATTTTGTCAGCCATTAACAGGATTAGGATCAAAATCAGTACATTCTTCAATTGAGAGCAACTCTTGCACAAAATCAATACATTCTTCAAAATCAGTACATCCACAAAGTGACTTCCATAGCTTGGCTCCAATTGAGAGCAACTCTTGTACAAACACATATACAACCAAAAAAAGGTAATGAAAGGGAAGGGGATCATACTAGCTTGGCTCCAATTGAGAGCAACTCTTGTAGTTTGTAAATCTAGGTGTAAAGGTAACCGACATATCGGTCTTCTAGCTATGGGGATCATACTGAACATGCATGCCAATCTCACTTGCAGGTACCACCAACTAGCTACTATCTACAAGGGGTATCAGATACTTGATAAATGCAAATTTATCTATAGAGAGATTTGTGAAGCCTCAAGTTCATGATGATAAGCAACTGAAGCACACATTCGATATGGATTAAGCAAAATACAAGAAGAATTGAAAAAAACAAACAATTCCAGAAACAAGCTTGTCTATAGAAGAATAAATAAAAATATAAAAACTTGTCACAGTTCACCTGAGAACCCCTGGTTGTTCTTCAATTGCTGAGAACCCCTGGTTGTTCTTCACCAACGCTCTCACCCAGCTCACTGAAGAACCCCTGGTTGTTCTTCACCCCTGGTTGTTCTCCACATCCCAGCCATGCGCAGTGCCCGTGCGGTTGATGAAGGGCTTCGACGACAACAGGGCTTCGATGATGACGACAGGGCTTCGACGACGATAGGGCTTCGACGACCACAGAGCGGCTTCGAGGAGGGCTTCGACGACGACAGGGCTTCGAGAGTGGAAGAGGGCTTCGCCAGTTTGGAGGAGGACTTCGATGGCGAGCGGATCCCGCTCGCCAGATTTGGCGAGCGGATCGCGAGCGAAAATGAGAACGCCAGAGTAGCGAACGCTTTAGCGAGTCGGTTGGAGAAGATTTTTGGGAATATGCTGGCTATTTTGGCGATTTTGTAGGTATGGCGAGTGTGATTGGAGTTGGTCTAAGCAAGTTTACATGATGCAATACTAAAAATTCTTTGACTAGTGAAAAGTTTTGGATTCCAATATCCTCATATGCAGTAGCAATAATAGAAATTATGCTGACCCATCTATATGAATCATCTGATTTTTTCCCTTCCCTCGATCGATGATAAAAATTGGTTAGATTCTACAGGATCAACAAAACTATTAAACTTAAGAAATGATGGAAGAGAATTTTTTTTAAAATGTGGGGAAAAAAATCGAAATAAAATTGAAATTAAAGAAAAAAAATTAAAATAGAAAATTGAAGGCCCCACTAGTTTTATTTTGATAAAACTGTTGGTCGCTAAAGCCTACTGTCTTCCTCCATTCGTATGTTTCTTATAAATAAACATGTTACTGGTAGTTATGCACTCTCGCCATGCATATTCGATCTCATTAAAATGTATATAAAAGAAAGAAAGAAAGAAAGAGGGGGACAAAAAAGGAATAGGAAAGTCCGAAAGTGTATGGTTTGGTGAAGAAATTCAGCTAACATACAAAAAGTACGGTTCTCTACTAGAAACCATATTTGTATAAGTGCAAGCAATCTTATATATACATCAAATTTACACACAATATGTTACTCATGCTTTGAAGTGAACTTCAACCCATTTGGCTTATTTGCACGCATTCATATATATATATATATATATATATATATATATATATATATATATATATAATTACAAAGAAAGCTATCAAGTTGCTCTCATTCAATCTCCCCTAAAATCAATGGTATCAAGTTGCTCTCATTCAATCTCCCCTAAAATCAATGGTTTAGATAGAATCTCCTAAAACATATTTTTTCGTCCAAAATTTCAAACTTCAAAATTAAATTTTTCCCCCCAAAACTGAAAAACTCATTACTTTATTACTATCTCTCTTTTCTCTCTTCCCCCTTCACTTTTTCATATTTTTCTCTCTTCTCCCTTTACTTTCTCATATTTCTCTCTCTCTTTCTCCCTCTCTCTCTCCCTTTCTCCCATTCTTTCTTTATTTATTTAAAAATTTAGATTTTAAGATTTCAGTTTTGTAAAATTTTCAGAATTTTTATATTTTTTTATTGCACATATTATATTGAAAATAGCAAATATCTCTTCAATAGTTAAATTTCATCATTTTCCATCCTAAAGTTCTAAGAAGTTGAATTTTACACCCTCATTTATAATTATTTTTCAACATATACTAATAGAAACATGAACTTTTATTTACAACTAATTACTGTCATACTATTCAAACTTGAACTACATAATTGTTGTTTTACTGTTTACAGGGCTTTTCGTGTGTTGTATCGTTCCGAAAACGTGCCGTATGCACGTGCCCACGGGCAAATCTATTCTATATAATAAATTACAAAGAAAGCTATCAAGTGGCTCTCATTCAATCTCCTCTAAAACCAATGGCCTAAATTGATTCTTCCAAAATATATTTTTCCGCCCAAAAATTTAAACCCCAAAATTAAATTCCCCCCCCCCCCCCCCAAAAAAAAACTAAAAAACTCATTACTTTATTACTATCTCTCTCTTCTCTCTTCTCTCTTCTCTCTTCACTTTTTCATAGTTTTTGCTCTCTCTCCCTCTCTCTCTCCCATTCTTTCTTTATTTACTTAAAAATTTAGATTTTAAAATTTCAGGTTTGTCAAATTTTCAGAATTTTTATATTTTTTTATTGCACATGTTATATTGAAAATAGCAAATATCTCTTCAACAGTTAAATTTCATCATTTTCCATCCTTAAAGTTCTAAGAAGTTGGATTTTACGCCCTCATTTATAATTATTTTTCAACATATAGTAATAGAAACATGGACTTTTATTTACAACTAATTATTGTCATATTATTCAAACTTGAACTACATAATTGTTGTTTTACTGTTTACAGGGCTTTTCGTGTGTTGTATCGCTCCGAAGACGTGCCGTAGGCACGTGCCCACGGGCAAATCTAGTATATATATATATACACACATACACACACGTATATATATATATATATATATATATATATATATATATATATATATATATATATAGGGTAAAAGGGATATGAGCAACTTGCTCATTTAGTAAATGAGCAATTGATTATGTGGCATGCATGTGATACATTGGACAACTAACTCCTTTAAGGCTTTTCCAATTTTTCAATCACATGTATGCCACATCATCAATTGCTTATTTACTAAATGAGCAAGTTGCTCATACCCCTTTTTCCCATATATATACATATATATATATATATATATATATATATATATATATATATATATATATATATATATAGACACACACACACGTGTGTGTGTGTCTTTCGTTGTGCACCACTTATAGTACACAAGGCATGTGCACTAGGCCTTCAGGCCTTCGTATCGACGATCTGAAATGTTCACATTGATCTACACATCTAAATTAGTCTAAATATGTAAATTCAAATCATTTAAAATTCATTTGCCCATCTATCATGTCATTATTAAAAAAACGATATTTAACTATACAATTTTGTAACACTTCAATGAAGGGATATATGAATTTCAAATGACTTGAATTTACATATTTAAACTAATTTAGATGTGTATATCAATGTGAACGATTCGGATCGTTGATACGAAGAATCGAAGGCCGAGTGCACACCATGGCCAGTGCACAGCATATATATATATATATATATATATATATATATATATATATATATATATATATATATATTAAAGTATAAAGAGTATAATGAGAGAGTTGGAGTTGCACGTGCGATGCACTTAAGTTGATAGATTGACAACATTACAAATCCAACTTTCCCACTATAAAAGTTATCCCGACGAACCACCGACTAACCACCTTCTCCTCCATCAACCACCACCACCTTCTCGAATCCCCCCCCCCCCGTTCCCCGCTCCATCTCCAACCAACAACCACCCCCACGACCATCTTCTCTATTAAATCATTCACCTCCTACTACCACCACCACCACATCCTCCCTCGAATATCTCGCCACCCGCCCAAATCCCCCCCCCCCCCCCCCCCCCAATTCTCTTACTTTAAATCCTTCTTCAAATCCTTCACTTCCCACCACCTCCGACCAACCCTCACCACCTACCTCTCTTCATTAAAATTTTCAAACTCAAACAACTTCCACCACCACTACCACCACCTTATCCTCCCTCGAATCTCTCATCTTCCACCCCAATCCGACCAACCACCACCACCCCCTCATTCTCCTACCTCGAATCTCTCACCTTCCACCCCATTCAACCAACCACCACCATTATCACCTACCTCTCTACATTGAAATTTTCAAATCCAAACAACTTCCACCACCACCATTTCATCCTCCCGTGAATCTCTCACCACTCACCCAAATCCGACCAACCACCACCATCCCCTCATTTTCCTACCTCAAATCCTTCACCTCCCACCACCTCCGACCAACCACCACCATCCTTGATTTCTCCTCCATCAAATCTCTCATTTTCATCAATTTAGGGTATCTATTTATGAATTATATTTAGTAAAAAAATAAAAATAATAAATAATAATAAGGGTAATTTGGTCATTGAAAAGTGAAAACAGTAGCAAGTGCTCATACGTGATAGAAAAACACCCCAAAATTGACGGAGTAGGCCATATTGTCTAACGGAGCATACTTAAGTATGGTTTTATGCAAAAAAAAGAAATTCAGAATGGTTATCTGCCAAACTTGTAAAATTGAGTAGGGTTCGGATCGTTGATATGACTCCATTTCCATTGTGCACCACCCATGGTGCACACAGCGTGTGCACTCGGCCTTCGGGCATTTATATCGATGTTCACATTGATCTACACATCTAAATTAGTTTAAATATGTAAAATCAAGTCATTTAAAATTTATTTGCTCATGTGTTGAAGTGTTACAAAATTGTATGGCTGAATATCATTTTTTTGTAATGACATGATGGATGGACAAATTAATTTCAAATGACTTGATTTTAAATCTTTAGATTAATTTAGATGTGTAGATCAATGTGAACAGTTTGGATCGTCGATATGAACGCCCGAAGGCCATGGATCAATGTGACTTTTCCTTTGGATTCTGTAATGCTAGTTTCGATACCAGAGACCACCTACTTCTGGATTGCCCAAGAAGCAAAGCGGTCCTCGTTGAGGTCCTTACCGCTCTGGGTACTAACGAATACCCGGTTCTGTATGAGGATCTGTGGATTGGCCCGAGGTTCGCTGTTGAGAGACGGACTATGAGAGAAGCTTGGTTTATCGCTATCGCCACAACGACCTGGGTACTTTGACTAGATAGGAATAACTGTTACTTTCGTGGAACTAGTAATAGTATTTCTGGTAATTTAACTCACATTATACATCTTATTTCGTTTTGGGGTACTGCTCCTGCGACAGGTCATCGAGGGAGATTTTTCAGCGTCTTCCAGGTGGAGGAGTATAATGACGATGAAGTCGAGATCGGGCCGACGCTCGACTGAGAGACGACGCAGCGTCCTCCTACTGTTGATTGATCCCCACCCCCAGGGTTACTTTTGTTTGGATGCATGTTTGTACCTATCTTTCTTTGTCCCACCCCCACCCCATGGTTATGGGATGATCTATGTGTGCTATGTTTTGTAGGATTATGTACTTTGCTCTATTCTCTGAGTTTGTTTTATTAACGCCTTATTAATGAAATAGTATGGCTATACTCCACCTTTTCCTTAAAAAAAAATGAAATTCATTCCAAATAACAACTTTTGTTACCAAAATTCATTTTATATAACTCACTCAAAAATAATTATATGAAATTAAATATTTGTAAGTGAGGTATATAGAACTAAAATATTTGTTAGTAAATCATGTGGAAAAAAAACCCAAAAAATAAAATACTACTAATAGTTTCGACATTAATGAAGTTGTTGGTTATTTTATTAGGTTATGGGACAAACCTGGTGACCCGCGAAATACACGTAATAGATTTTAACAGTAGATGTTTGGCATTATGGAAGGGAGTGGCGAAGGTGGGTAACATGTTCCACGCTAATACAAGATGCAGGACCGGGAATGGGAAGGATACAAGATTTTGGCAGGATAGGTGGTGCGGTGACGTTATTTTGTCATGCCTATTCCCCGACGCAGCTGAGGCTACAGTCAAGATAGATTCGATGGTATCGGATGTCTGGTCCAACAAAAGACTGCAATTGGATATTAAGGGCCAGGTATCGCAGGCTCAGTTAGCAAACCTTAACACTCTGAATATGTTCATCAGGGAAGAAGGTAGGTACAACAACACCACCGAGGATAGTAGAGAATGGATGCTTGAGTCTTCGGGGGATTTCTCCGTGTCATCGATGTACACACGGATTAATGACGGAGGATTGAGATGTAAGGACGCTAAGATTATCTGGAAGCTTGCAGCACCATTGAAGGTTAAATTGTTTGCTTGGCTAGTTATGAACGACGCAATCCTGTCAAAGATCAATTTGCAAAAAAGATGGTTGCAGACTGATACTATTTGCGGGGAATGCGAGAGAGAGGAAGAAGATACCAATCACTTGTTATTCGACTATACTAAAGCTAAGTGTGTATGGGAGGCGATATGTGCTAGGTTTGGGTATATTCAGAGGCCTAGAGAGAGTACAGACGTCTGGGGACGCTGTTGGGTAGGCTTAGCCAGTCAGAGAGACAGAGTGGAATGGGGTACCATAGCCGCGGCAACGATGTGGGGTTTATGGTTAACTAGAAATGATTTATGTTTTAGAAATACCAAATGCTCTTTCACAGGTATTATGCATAAAATTCTGTTGCTAACACATGATTGGACAGGTAACAGAGGGGCTACGAAAAGACTCTGTATGAAAGAGGAGGAGTAGGGTTATGATGATGGAGATCAGGTGGAGGGTCAGATTCTCATTCAGTTCGAGTTCAACAGGATCTCACAGCCACCTTAGGATCACTACTGCTTCTCGTTCAGTCGAGTGGTCCTACTGTATCTGTTTTAGCTACTACTACTTCAGTTTCTGCTTTATGATTATGTCTGTTGTATCGAGTCTGTATCTTTTCTTTATGCTTTTGACTAGCCGGGAGCTAGATGTGGGTTTTGGATGTATCTGTGTATTGTAAATTGTTCTACTCTGTTTCTTTAATTTTCCGTTAATGAAGCGATGACTAAGTCATCTTTTATCAAAGAAAAACAGTAGATGTTTGAACGCCACCTATCACCTTTCATCTTTTGTTAATAAAGAAAATTACTTTCATACCTTTATTTTATAGTAACATTATTTCTTTTATACTTATTCAACTTAGGTGGCCTAAATTAAGTTATCGGAAATAATTAAACCCACTTTAATTTTTAACATTGTTAATTAAAAGTATAAAACCCCATGAAATTATTATATCAAAACATTTGATTAATTTTAATATTTTCGATCTTTTGTGACATGAAATCAAGGAATAAGTCCATCATCAAATTTGATGGGAACATAATTAGTTTGGTTGGATACATAGCATCATTTTATCTAAATACAGTGAACTAGCTAGTACACTCTCTTTATACTACTAAAAAGCTTCGCATTTTGTATATAAAAATCAATCATAGTATGTCATTTTGTTTTTTGGTTTTTTGATAATAGGATAGAGTCAGGAAAGACTACAACCAGCAATATTATTATTAAAAAACAAAGAAGCGGTACTGAATAGATATTTATAAGAAATGAAATAAAGAAAACAAAAGAAAAGTACATGTTGTAATTGAGTATACATTCAAAACACTCTTCTTGTTGACAACATTGTTTTATGTCCTAACGGTTAAAGTTTTGAGTTCACAAGAAGTTGGGGATATATATATATATATGACTGTTACTGAATTCTTTTTAAAAAATTTTGAACTGTCAAATTTGAAACAGTTTTCTTTTTCAATTAATAATATGACTGTTTCAAGAGATAAATAGGCTTTATGTTATAGCTGTTTCAAGAATTAAAGGATCTTCATTATGTAGTCATTTTTTTATTAAATGCATACAGTATTTATTCCTTTATGGTCACTGTTTATAAAAAGGTATCATTTTTTTTGAAAAAAAAAAGAAATAGAAAAATAACCAGTCATTCACTTCTTCTAATCAATTTTGAGTGGTTTTTGCCTTGGTTTTGGTGTTGCAAATTGGTACGTGCTGCTATTGGAGCATTGGCAGCACTGTAGACAAAAGCTCGTTGTATCTCGGGAGAAGTTTTTGGTGATGAACGATTCATCTCCAGAATCGGCCAAATAGCTTCTTAAAGAAAGTGCAACCCACGCCTCGAGCCACTTCTCAATTTCCTCCTGTAGCAGATCAACTCCAGAGCCATTCTTATAAGGTTTATTTGGTGCACACAGGTTTAACCATTTTTATTAAAAAATTTAAGAAGCTATTTTCGTAATCTGTAATGGCTCTTGTTTCTGTCCGCAAGTATGAAACCAACAAACCCGAGAAATTTGTTGGCCTGAACTTCAAGCAATTGAAGAACAAGATGTTTTTCTATCTGCCACTGAAGGAAGTTGCCTATGTTCTCACAACCGACATCCCTGTAATGCCTAATCCAGAATCTGTTGATGTCCACGAAATTGAAAAAATCTTAGATGACATATCAGAATGGAAGGATGTCAATTTTAAATGTAGAAACTTTATCTTGAATGGGCTATCCGATGAACTGTATGACGATTACTTACAGTCCGATACAGCTATATCTATTTGGAAAGCCCTGTAAAAGAAATATGACACCGAAGAGGCTGGCTCAAAGAAATTCCCAGTCAGTCGTTATCTCAAATACACCATGGTCGACGACAATTTGGTAATATTCAATCACACGAATTAAAACACATTGCTCATGAGATCATTTCAGAGGGAATACTCCTCGATGAGCAATTTCAAGTAGCTGTGATGATTGACAAGTTACCACCTGGTTGGAAAGACTACAAGAATATCCTGCGACACAAATCAAAGGAACTGACCATGGAGAATTTGATAACTAGGCTTAGAGTTAAGGAGGAATCCAGAAAACAAGACCAGAAAGAAGAAGTCTTGCTTGTTCAACAGAACAAAGCGAAGGTCCATTTGAAACTGAAAAACAAGTCGTTCAAGAAGAATGCTAGTCGGAAGTTCAATTCGAACTTCCGTCAGAATGGTCAGAATGGACATTAGAATCCAAACAAGGGAAATAACCAGCAAGCCCAAACCAACAACAATGGAACAGATCCTATCGAGTGGTGGAAGTGTCATCGCTTCGGACATATTGCTAGGAACTGCCGATCGCGTACTCCTGCACCACATGCAAATGCTATCGAAGGGCCTTTAGTGGCTATGATCACCGAGATCAACATGGTTGGTGTAACCGACGGGTGGTGGGCTGATACGGACGCTACTAGGCATGTTTGCTATGAGCACAGCTGGTTCAAAACTTATAAGGAGACTGCAGATAAGAAAGTGCAACTTAGTGATTCACACTGTATCAATGTGATGGGCACTGGGGAGGTGGACTTGGAGTTTACCTCTGGCAGGACTATAACCCTCAAGGATGTCTTCTACACTCCTAAAATGAGGAAGAACCTGATTTCTGGATACCTTCTCAACAAGGCTAGGTTTCATCAGAGCATCGGATCCGACCAGTATGTTATAATGAGATTTTTGTGGGAAAATGATTTGCTTGTAATGAGATGTTTAAACTTAGTATTGAAATGAATAAGAATAATTCTTCTGTTTACTCCTTGTCGTCTTTTAATTTATGGCACACTAGACTATGTCATGTTAACAAGAAATCGGTAAAAAATATGAGCAAACTTGGCATTATACCAAAAGTTAACTTAAATGAATTTGAGAAATGCACCTCCCGTAGTCAAGCTAAGATAATTAAAACTTCACATAAAAGTGTAGCTAGAGAAACAAAAATTCTAGACTTGATACATTCTGATATATGTGAGATGGATGGAACTTTAACTAGAAATGGTAAAAGATATTTCATTATGTTTATTGATGATCATTCAAATTATACTCATGTTTATCTGATGGAACATAAAAGTGAAGAAATTGACATGTTTAGAAGTTATGTAACTGAAGTGCAAAATCAATTTGAAAGAAACATTAAGAGATTTCATAATGATAGAGGTAAAAAATATGATTCCAATGTATTTAAACAATTATATGCATCATTTGGAATTATTCACGAGACTACTACACCTTATTCACCTGAATCTAATGGAAAAGCTGAAAGAAAGAATAGGATTCTTACTGAATTGGTAGTTGCTTCGCTTATTAGTTCTGAAGCACCCAAATCCTTATGGGGTGAAGCTATTTTATCTGTATGTCATGTTTTAAATAGAATTCCGCATCTATCTTCTGATACTTCACCATACAAATTATGGAGAAGTAGAAAGCCTAATATTGATTATTTTAGAGTTTGGGGGTGTTTAGCATATGTCAGAAAACCTAACCCTAAAAGAATCAA
Organism: Hemerocallis citrina; assembly: GCA_017893485.1. NCBI lineage: Eukaryota > Viridiplantae > Streptophyta > Magnoliopsida > Asparagales > Asphodelaceae > Hemerocallis > Hemerocallis citrina. The sequence goes on along the minus strand of CM030359.1, from coordinate 402,081,692 downwards.
ACTTGCAAGTAGAGCATATGAATGTGTTTTTATTGGTTATGTAGATAACAGTAAGGCTTCCAGATTTTTAGACTTGCATAATAATGTGATTATTGAATCTTTAGATGCTGATTTTTATGAGGATAAATTTACTTACTTATTGAGAAACATTGGGGGTAGTAGTGGGGGTTCACAACCCTTTACTTCTTCTAGCGTACCTCAAACTAGTACAGATTTTAATGTTGATTTAGATTTTGAACCTTGTAAAAGTAAACGTGCTAGAAATGCTAAAGATTTTGGTGATGACTATGTTGTATATGCTTTAGAATCAGACCATAGTTCTATCAATGAGGCCTTAACCTCACCCGATGCCGATTTGTGGCAAGAATCCATAAATAATGATATGGATTCACTAACCTCTAATGGTACTTGGGAGTTAGTGGAATTACCTCGCGGTAGTCGTACTATAGGATGCAAATGGATTCTTAAGAGAAAGCTGAAACCAGATGTTACTATTGATAATTTTAAAGCTAGACTAGTAGCTAAAGGATATGTGCAAAAGAAAAATATAGATTTCTTTGACACTTACTCTCTTGTGACTCGTGTGACTACCATTAGAGTTTTATTAGTCATTTCTGCTGTGCATAACTTGTTGATTCACCAGATGGATGTTAAAACAGATTTCCTTAATGGAGAACTTGAAGAGGAACTTTATATGGATCATCCTGTAGGTTTTGTGATTCCAGGACAGGAACACAAAGTCTGCAAGTTAAATAAGACTTTATATGGTCTTAAGCAAGCTCCTAAACAGTGGCACAATAGAATTGATCAATTATTACTCTCAAATGGTTTTTCTATTAATAATGTTATAAATGTCTTTATTATAAAACATCCAGTGGTAGTTTTTTTTTTTTTTTTTGAAAGAAAAGGTGGAATCTGGCCACCCTGTTTCATTAATCAGAGATTAATAAACAAAACTCAGAGTACTGAGCAAACAACAAAATCCTAGAAAGAAAACAGAAAAACATTCTCCACCCTAAACGTAGTGGGTGGAATCTGGCCACCCTAAACATCCAGTGATAGTTGCATTATGCTTTGTCTATATGTAGATGATTTACTCATTTGTGGTTCTTCGCTTGAACTGATTTCAGAGACTAAAACTATGCTTAGACAAAATTTTGATATGAAGAACCTAGGTGAGGTCAATGTTATTTTAGGCATGAAAATCAAACGTTCTGAGACTGGTATTACTCTTATTCAATCTCATTACATTGAGAAGATCTTGAACAAATACAATTACTCTGACCGTAGACCTGCATGTACACCTAGTGACCCTCATGTTAAACTTTTGAAAAATTTTGGTGCTGCAGTTAGACAAAAGGAATATGCTGGTGTTATTGGTAGCCTTCTCTATGCTAATGAATGCACTAGACCTGATATTGCATATGCTGTAGGGGTATTATGTAGTATTATGAGTTGTCCTAGTTCTGAGCATTGGAATGCTATTGACAGAGTCATTAGGTACTTGAAAAAGACCATGAACTTAGGACTACATTATGAGAGGTTTCTCGCTATGCTTGAGGGATTCAAGATGCAGATTGGAATTCATTTTCAGATGATTCCAAGGCCACTAGTTGATACATTTTTAGTATCGCTGGTAGTGCCATTTCTTGGAGATCCAAGAAACAGACCATTTTAACTTACTCTACTATGGAGTCTGAGTTAGTTTCTCTAACTGGGGCTAGTGAGGAGGCAAGCTGGTTAAGAAACCTCTTGTCTTACATTCCTTCATGGAGTAGGCCTATACCTCCAATCTTAATCCACTCAGATAGTACTGCTGCCATAGCTAAAGTAAAAAATGCTTACTATAACGGTAAGAGATTAGCGATTCATCGCAAGCACAATACGGTGAGAGAGTTCCTCACGTCTGGTGTTGTTACTGTAGATTTTGTGAGATCGGAAATTAACCTTGCAGATCCTTTGACGAAAGGATTGTCTCGAGACAAAGTTTGGAACACATCGATAAGGATGAGACTGAAGTCCATTTAGGATCACAATTGGTGGGAACCCAACCTATACGACTGGAGATCCCAAGACATAGGTTCAATGGGAAAAACAAGTCATACTGTGATTGGAATCAACCTAGGAGTTTATCACTCCTTAGTCCATCCTGATGTGTATGTGCATGATGTTTTGTAGCGTTAGTAAGAATGAGCTTGGCTCTTAATGAGCTCTATATCTCTGAATGAGAGGAGTTCCTAGCTATAAGAGTACTCTTGATAGACTCACCTGGGTGATTGGGAAGTGTGGCCGCTTCTTTGAGAATGAGGCTGAATCTCTGAAATATTCACCCATACTGGGATAAGCACAAGGTCGGAATGTGCTGGCATTTAGAACTTGCACCTGGTAGAATCACATGTGGTTTTCCTTCACTATATAAAAGCGGTTAATGAGTTCAAGACTTAAGATCACTCATTATTCTTGCATTGTGGGGACTGTCCACTATGTAAGGTTCAAGTCTTCAGACACCTTACTTATGCATGGTTCTATACTTTTCAAATTAGTATTTTAAATATATAAGTGGGGGATTGTTGGAATTGAGTATACATTCAAAACACTCTTCTTGTTGACAACATTGTCTTATGACCCAACGGTAAAAGTTTTGAGTTCACAAGAGGTTGGAGGTTCAATTCCTACATTCTACATTCTACATAAGACTGGGCCGGGCCTTAGGGTCGCTTGAAAAAAAAAACAGAATTCTTTTTTAATTTTTTTTGAACTGCCAAATTTCAAACATTTTTTCCAATTAATAATATGATTGTTTCAAGAGATAAATAGGCTTTATGTTATAGCCGTTTCAAGAATTAAAGGATCTTCATTATGTAGTCGTTTTTTTATTAAATGCATACGGTATTTATTCCTTTATGGTCACTGTTTATAAAAAGGTATCATTTTTCTTGGAAAAAAAAGAAATAGAAAAACAACCATTCATTCTCTTCTTCTAATCAATGCTGAGCTGTTTTTGCCTTGGTTGTGGTGGTACAAATTGGTACGTGCTGCTATTGGAGCATTGGAAGCACTATAGACAGAAGCTCGTTATATCCCAGGAGAAGTTTTTGGTGATCAACGATTCATCTCCAAAATCGGCCAAATAGCTTCTTAAAGAAAGTGCAACCTACGCATCGAGCCACTTCTCACTTTCCTCCGGTAGCAGATCAACTCCAGAGCCATTCTAATAAGGTTTATTTGGTGTACTCAGGTGTAACCATTTTTATTAATAGTACATCAATACAAAAGGGCAAGGAGGCCCCATAAGGAAGATAAGTCATCTGTCCAACAACACGACGTAGGTCCAAAGCAGTCAAAAACGTAGCAGCAAAACAACACGAACAGAGAATGGACACAATCTCAGAACTAGCGATAAGATAACGCCCCCAATAACATTGAAATGGAGAGAACAAGAAGACTCAACACAAGCAGCAGTAAAAACCCCAACGGAGATGAAACATATACCACTACAAAACAAACTGGAGAGTCAATTAACATGCCGAAATGAGCAAGAGGAACACATCAGTAGAGCAAGAAACATGACAACGCATAGAGAAGTTATACATATAAAGAAGGAAGCTCTATACACATATAGCAAGGTAGAAATATAAATAGATAGGGGGAAACAAAAGAACTAGTAAATTCCCAACTCTAAGATGAAGCAGCCTAGAAAAAGCAAGTGAAAATATCCACCTGCAAGAGAAAATAGAAGTCCAAGAGAATCTCCTGTATACAAAAGAGAGAGAGAAGTAGGGCGTCAAAATATGAAGATAACATCGAACATAGAAGGCCCCAGAATTGGAGAATCAAAATTAGACGAAATTCCTCACTCGCAAACCACAAAATAACATTGTTACCGCTAAATTTGGTGTGGGGTCAAACAGATAGTATTTGTGGATTCTTGGAAAACCTGAATAGCAAACCTGTTACCTGTTCCACCAGAGTTTGACCGTTGAATCCCACCGTTCACCTGCAAAAAGTGCGAGACACCGGGGTTGATCCCGGCGATGCACCCTCCGACGCTCAAGTCTGTAATCAGGAAGATTATGAAAGAGCGTAAATTGGCAAAAGATTGATTACCTCCTAATGGTGGTAGATGGGGGGTATTTATAGTCGACTTAGTGATCATATTAGAAATGTAATCCCTGTGATCTGATAAGGAATATAATCCCCGTAATCAGATTAGGAATGTAATCCCTAATTCCCAGTGAAATGATAGATGTGGATCAGGACCGTTGATTAGTATTAATCAGAGATCCTAATCCTATCCTACTGGACCGGGTTTTCTGCGGGTTGAAACCCGCACCTAGTTGAGGCGGATCCGTTCGTGGGTTATTGGATCTTTGGGAAAGAGATCCAGTACCCATTTCAGACCCGTTTGTAGGGGAAATTACCATTTTACCCCCAGACTTTAAGATTCGTGCCTGATTTGGACGGTTCCGATTTAACCCCATTTTTAGCAATATCACGAGCCCCCCACTCTCGAAGACTGAGCTTGATCAGCCTTTGAGGAGTGGTTTTACTGTTTCAATGGCTTGCGGAGGTGTATCGGAGTCCAAATGGAAGGTCTCGAATCTTTGTAGGAGACAGTATGGTGATTTTTCAAGCTGGTTGCGCTCTAAGTTGTTCTTGAGCTCTTCTAGACATTTGGTGATTTTTATCTATTTTTTCAGAATATTTACTTAATTTTGCGAAGTGTCGATTCGTCGTTCGGGGATCTTAATAAATTTTCCTAGGCGATAATTATCCACTCGGGGGCTCAAAAATATTTCCCGAACTTTATAATTATTTTCTAGGATTTTTAATTAATTTTCCCATATTTTTAATCATTTTTTCGCAATTTTTAAATAAATAAAAAGATTTTAATAAATAAAATTTAATTTTAAATACCGAATTATGGCGTGGCACGATCTGGACCGCTGATCTTGTGCGGGGGCGAATTTCTGAAAGATTGGATGGACACGGTCACTCGGCAGTAATTTCTCCGCTTCTGAGGGTCGGATGGGCTCCGCCTAACGGCAGGCAAACGAGTTGCAAGTTCATAGAACGAGATTCCTCTTTCGCTTTCTTCACGAGTACACGACGTACTGCGAACATTGGTCCTTACGGGATGAGGTTTCAGCATTGCAATCTCCTCCTCTAGCTCGACGATCCTATCTCTCAAAATATCGTCCTCCGCCGATACTTTGAGACAGGGAAGTTTAGATGAGCCTGCGACGTTAGTGCTATCGGCCACAATACGACGGAAATGAGTCACTTCGATACCCCTGTCGATCGTGATCCTCCTCAGTTTGTCAATTCTTGCCGTCGACTCATCGCGCTCAGACATCAACTTCCCCACCCTTGGAGCTAACTCCTTTTCCTCCGCCGAGTGTTCTTTCACCGTTACCTCCAAGTGACGAATCTCCGCTAGTAGTTCACTGTTCCTTTGGTCGACATCGAAGAGCGCCTTATGGGGCAACTCTATCTCACCTTCGAGATGAGTCTCTCGAGATTGCTTCCGCAGTTGCCACAACTCACGAAAATACCCTCTCACAGTTGCTTTGATATCCTCCAATTTCAAGAAGTCGTAAAACGCTTTATCTCGACTGCGAGAAAGAGCCCGCTTCGTTTTCTTAAGCTCAGTACGAAGATGGGGGACCTTAGTAATCGGACCCAACTCAACCTGAAAAGTGGAAGAATATCAAAAAGAAGTCTTCAATACTTAAGGACACAATCCGAGCAAAAAGAGTTAACACTGCGAAATTTCGTAATATTCAGCCAAAACACCAAGAAAGAAATCGTTTCATTAAAAGTCCAAGATTTACAAAAAGCGGTGGCCAGTCCGTAGTTAGGCATTACAAAAAAGAAGAACAAGAAAATGAGAAGAGACGACAAAGTCAGGGGTCAACCTCATCTTCGTTCGGCACGGGTACAATCGCACGCTCGGTGCCCCCTTCTCTTTGGGGACGAAGATGCGCTTGTGCTCCTTGGTCAGGATTGCCTCTGCCTCGGCAGTGAGGGGCGGAACATCGAGAGCCAAAGCCACGCTAATGTTGAACGCTCCGCCCGAAGACCCTGGAGCATCTGTTCGCGCCGTTGGGGTCGGCGCATCCGAGGTAGGTGGGACGGTCGGCACGACAAGGCCTTGATCGGACTCGACCGGAAGAGCCTCAACAACCTACCGCTCGGGGGTCGAAGAGATCGAGGGGATCTTGGGCGCTCGGCCGCCTTGGGGCCTGGACACGGTCCTCTTTCTCTTCCTCACCTCCTGCTCCTTAGCCGCTCGGGCCTTAGCCATCAGATCTTTGTAGTCCATGCCGGGATATTCTGCGCAAACCGAGTGAAAAAAGTTAGAGAAAATTTTCAAACCTCAAAGACAAAACAAGAATAGGAGAAGCGTACTAGGGTCGATCGGACTGAGACCCCCTCAGAATAAGTCCTCCTCGGTGATGTCTTTCCAACTGAGGGTTGGAAGCCCGAGCAGCTTCTCCACGATTTCTACCTCCTCGTTGCTGAGCACGGGCTCTTTCTTCATCCACTTCGGAAGGCCGTCCCTCAACCACACCATCGGGATTACCTATGGCTCGGGAGCTCGGACGAGTAAGTACTTTTCTTTCCAATGCATGATCGAGTCCGGGTTCTCAATCAGCTTCACACCCTTCCTCAGGGAGATGTAGTACCTCTGCTCATTATTGTTTGGTTGGCAAGGATGGTAGAGACTCCGAAGGATGAACATATTGGGCAGAGCGCCGACCTCCTGGCATTGAAGAACAAATGCCATAACGTGCCGCCAGGTGTTCGGCATTAGCTGAGCCGGGCACAAGCCGTACCACTGCAGCACCTCGATTACGAAAGGGTGCAGCAGCAGCCGAAGCTCGGCATTCAGGGAGCCGGCAGGAAAAATGCACGTATCGGCTGAGGACGAGGTACACGCTCGGAAGCCAGGACCGGGGAGAAGGAGCCCGTACTCCGCGGGGATTCGGAACCCGCTTCGGATCCGATGCAAATCTGCCTCGGTCAGGACTGAAGAGATCTGGTCCACCTCAGAGGTTTCCCTCGGCTCGTTCTCCTCGATCGACTTGGCAGTGCCCTGCGTCACCTTCTCCAACAGATCTCCAGAGTAGCTCCGCACACTGCCAATGCTCAACAGAATGCTCGGATGCCGACCCAACTTCCCTGTAGTCTTCGGGTGCTCGATTATCGTTTCCACACCCTTGCCCTTGCTAAACCGGACCACTACCTCCTAGAGAGGCTCGGCAACCTCCACATCTGTACTCAGCCTGACCATTGTCTCTTCGGTCGGCTCCATGACCTCTTTCCCTTTATCCTTGCTCGGCCTGACCGCTCAGCTGACGCCTAGGTCCGAGGAGGGGGTCTCATCCGTGGAAGAAAACTTAACCATTTTACAACGATGAGGAGAGGGACTGACCTTGAAGTGACTAGTACGGCCGAAAAAGATCGCCGGAGTTTAAAACGCCTCGCCGCGACAGCTAGCAGCGCCACCCAAGAGCTAAAAACTTCGCTAAGAAGTAAAACCAAGAGTGAGAAATTGAAAGTGAGAAATGAGGTAAAGTGTTGAGGGGATGAAAACTTACAGTAAAAGTGATGCCTCTTGGGCTTTGTAACGTAAGGGCACAACTCTTGGGCCTCCCTTGAAGCGTTACAAAAGCCCAAACGGCTAAGTAACGAAGAGCCACAACTGTTGACAAAGGAAGCGACGTTTCGATCCAAGTAAAATCGCTCGGCGCCTCGGAACCAAAATCCGAGCGGCAGGCGGTCTGACCTCCACAACAAAGAGGATAGCTCGGATTCCGAGCAAGTGCCAATCCCAGCTACGAATTGGAGAAAAATGACTTTCCCCTCAAAATTTGCGTAAGATTTCGATCAGACGGCTCAGATCATGCCAGCACCACTAAAAGACAAGATAGTACTTTCTTGGAAACTGAGCTAGCATCGAGATCTGTGCCATCATCCAACGGCTTGGATCACCCCACGTCCCACGGAACCAAAATCCGAGCGACAGGCGATCTGACCTCCACAACAAAGAGGATAGCTCGAATTATCGAGCCACTTCACTTGGATTCCGAGCAAGTGCCAATCCGAGCTGCAAATTGGAAAAAAACGACTTTCCCCTCAAAATTCGCATAAGATTTCGATCAGACGGCTCAGATCATGCCAGCACCACTAAACGACAAGAAAGTGTTTTCTCGAGAACTGAGCCAGCCTCGAGATCTGTGCCATCATCCAACGGCTCCGATCGCCCCACGTCTCTCGGAACCAAAATCCGAGCGACAGGCGGTCCGACCTCCGCAACAAAGAGGATAGCTCGGATTACCGAGCCGAGCAACTAGCGACCCGAGCCACTTGCTCGGATTCCGAGCAAGTGCCAATCCGAGCTGCGAATTGGAGAAAAACGACTTTCCCCTCAAAATTCGCGTAAGATTTCGATCAGACGGCTCAGACCATGCCAGCGCCACTACACAAAAAGATAGTGTTTTCTTGGGAACTGAGACAACATCGAGATTTGTGCCATCATCCAATGGCTAGGATCGCCCCACATCCCTCGGAACCAAGATCCGAGCGACAGGCGATCCGACCTCAACATTCAAGAGGATAGCTCGGATTCCGAGCAAGTGCCAATCCGAGCTACGAATTAGAGAAAAATGACTTTCCCCTCGCTCGAGTGGCTCGGTTTTTCCCTCACGCGAGTGGCTCGGATCGCTAGTCGCTCAGCTCGGAATTCCGAGCGACGTGGAGCGATCTGTGCCGTCGGATCTTGGTGCGAATCTCGAGGTAGGCACAGCTCCCAAGAAAACACTATCTTGTCGTGTAGTGGTGCTGGCATGATCTGAGCCATCTAATAGAAATCTTATGCGAATTTTGAGGGAAAAGTCGTTTTTCTCTAATTCGTAGCTCGGATTGGCACTTGCTCGGAATCCGAGCTATCCTCTTGAATGTTGAGGTCGGATCGCCTGTCGTTCGGATCTTGGTTCCGAGGGACGTGGGGCGATCCTAGCCGTTGGATGATGGCACAAATCTCGATGCTAGCTCAGTTCCCAAGAAAACACTATCTTGTTGTGTAGTGGCGCTGGCATGACTAAGCCGTCTGATCAAAATCTTACGCAAATTTTGAGGGGAAAGTCATTTTTCTCCAATTCACAGCTCGGATTGGCACTTGCTCGGAATCCAATCAAGTGGCTCGGGTTGCTAGTTGCTCGGCTCGGTAATCCGAGCTATCCTCTTTGTTGCAGAGGTCGGACCGCCTGTCGCTCGGATTTTGGTTCCGAGGGACGTGGGGCGATCGGAGCCGTTGGATGATGGCACAGATCTCGAAGCTGACTCAGTTTCCGAGAAAACACTATCTTGTCGTTTAGTGGTGCTGGCATGATCTGAGCCGTCTGATCGAAATCTTATGCGAATTTTGAGGGGGAAGTCGTTTTTCTCCAATTCGCAGCTCGGATTGGCACTTGCTCGGAATCTGAGCGAAGTGGCTCGATAATCCGAGCTATCTTCTTTGTTGTGGAGGTCGGACCGCCTGTCGCTCTGATTTTGGTTCTGAGGGACGTGGGGCGATCCAAGCCGTTGGATGATGGCACAGATCTCGATGCTGGCTCAGTTTCCAAGAAAACACTATCTTGTCGTTTAGTGGTGCTGACATGATCTGAGCCGTCTGATCGAAATCTTACGCGGATTTTGAGGGGAAAGTTGTTTTTCTCCAATTCGTAGCTGGGATTGGCACTTGCTCGGAATCCAAGCTATCCTCTTTGTTGTGGAGGTCGGACCGCCTGCCGCTCGGATTTTGGTTCCGAGGCACCGAGCGATTTTACTTGGATCGAAACGTCGCTTCCTTTGTCAAAAGTTGTGGATCTTCGTTACTTAGCCATTTGGGCTTTTGTAACGCTTCAAGGGAGGCCCAAGAGTTGCGCCCTTACGTTACAAAGCCCAAGAGGCGTAACTTTTACTATAAGTTTTTACCTCCTCAACACTTTACCTTATTTCTTACTTTCACTTTCTAACTCTTAGTTTTACTTCTTAGCGAAGTTTTTAGCTCTTGGGTGGCGCTGCTAGCTGTCGCGGCAAGGCATTTTAAACTCCGGCGATCTTTTTCGGCCGTACTAGTCACTTCAAGGTCAGTCCCTCTCCTCATCTTTGTAAAATGGTTAAGTTTTCTTCCACGGATGAGACCCCCTCCTCGGACCTAGGCGTCAGCCGAGCGGTCAGGCCGAGCAAGGATAAAGGGAAAGAGGTCATGGAGCCGACCGAAGAGACAATGGTCAGGCCGAGTACAGATGTGGAGGTTGCCGAGCCTCTCCAGGAGGTAGTGTTCCGATCTAGCAAGGGCAAGGGTGTGGAAACGATAATCGAGCACCCGAAGACTTCACGGGAGTTAGGTCGGCATCCGAGAATTCTGTCAAGCGTTGGCGGTGTGCGGAGCTACTCCGAAGATCTGTTGGAGAAGGAGACGCAGGGCACTGCCAAGGCAATCGAGGAGAACGAGCAGAGAGAAACCTCTGAGGTGGACCAGATCTCTTCGGTCCTGAACGAGGCGGATTTGCATCGGATCCAGAGCGGGTTCCGAATCCCTGCGGAGTACGGGCTCCTTCTCCCCGGTCCTGGCTTCCGAGCGTGTACCTCGTCCTCGGTCGATACGTGTGTTTTTCCTGCCGACTCCCTGAATGCCGGGCTTCGGCTGCTGCTGCACCCTTTCGTAATGGAGGTGCTGCAGTGGTACGGCTTGTGCCCGGCTCAGCTAGTGCCGAACACCTGGCGGCACGTTATGGCATTTGTTCTTCAATGCCAGGAGGTCGGCGCTCTGCCCAATATGTTCATCCTTCGGAGTCTCTACCGTCCTTTCCAACCAAATAAGAATGAGCAGAGGTACTACCTCTCGCCGAGGAAGGGTGTGAAGCTGATCGAGAACCCGGACTCGATCAAGCATTGGAAAGAGATGTACTTCCTCGTCCGAGCTCCCGAGCCATGGGTAATCTCGACATTGTGGTTGAGGGACAGCCTTCTGAAGCGGGTGAAGAAAGAGCCCGTGCTCAGCAACGAGGAGGCAGAAATCATGGAGAAGCTGCTCGGGCTTCTGACCCTCAGTTGGAAAGACATCACTGAGGAGGCCTTATTCCGAGGGGGTCTCAGTCCGATCGATCCTAGTATGCTTCTCCTATTCTTGTTTTGTCTTTGAGGTTTGGAAAATTTCTCTAACTTTTTTCACTCGGTTTGCGCAGAATCTCTCGGCGTGGACTACAAAGGTCTGATGGCTAAGGCCCGAGCGGCTAAGGAGCAGGAGGTAAGGAAGAGAAAGAGGACCGTGTCTGGGCCCCAAGGCGGCCGAGCGACCAAGATCCCCTCGGTCTCTCCGACCCCCGAGTGGCAGGTTGTTGAGGCTCCTCCATTCGAGTCCGATCAAGGCCTTGTCGTGCCGACCGTCCCACCTACCTCGGATGCGCCGACCCCAACGGTGCGAACAGATGCTCCAGGGTCTTCGGGCGAAGCGTTCAACATTAGCGCAGCGTTGGCTCTCGATGTCCCGCCCCTCAGTGCCGAGGCAGAGGCAATCCTGACCGAGGAGCACAAGCGCATCTTCGTCCCCGACTGGTCGGTGATGAAGGTCGACGGGTTCTTAGGGGACGGTAACATCTGCATGCAGGCAGTGAAGTACCTGCCGACCCCTAAAGACCGAGCGGCGCTCAAGGCGGGCGAGGTTGGTGACGCTGCGATGCAGATCGCTCGGAACACCATGTCGGTAAGAACTAGAGGCGGCCGAACTGTTGCATTCTGCTTTGCTCGAGGCCGAAGTTGCCGACCTAAAGGCTCAGCTAGCCGAGGCGCTGAGGAGCTCGGCCGCCGAGGCCTCCAAGGTCGAGACCCTAGAAAAGGAGATGGCTCGACTCGAAGGGGAGCTGTCAAAGGCCCTGAAGGCATCGGAGGATGCCCTGAGTGATCACGCGTCGAAGGTGGCAGCCGCAGAGAAGGCAGTTCGGTACGAGGCCGAGGCTCACATGTTGACCAACATGGAGGAGGCGTACGGCGGAGCGCTGAAGCATATCGCCGCTCGGAACCCCGGATTTGATGTATCGTCCTACTACTTCTACGACCCCGTAGAGGGTGAGGAGGAGCTGCCCCTGGCCGAGCTCGCTCCGAGGCAGGAGGTCGGAGACTCAGAAGACGAGGGGGGTGCCGAGCGTGCAATTGTACCCGTGCCGAACGATGATGAGGTCGATCCTTGACTTTGTCGCCTCTTCTCATTTTCTTGTTCTTCTTTTTTGTAATGCCTAACTACGAACTGGCCACCGCTTTTTGTAAATCTTGGACTTTTAATGAAATGATTTCCTTCTTGGTGTTTTGGCTGAATATTACGAAATTTCGCAGTGTTAACTCTTTTTGCTCGGATTGTGTCCTTAAGTATTGAAGACTTCTTTTTGATATTCCTCCACTTTTCAGGTTGAGTTGGGTCCGATTACTGAGGTCTCCCATTTTCGTACTGAGCTGAAGAAAACGAAGCGGGCTCTTTCTCACAGTCGGGATAAAGCGTTTTACTACTTCTTGAAATTGGAGGATATCAAAGCAACTGCGAGAGGGTATTTTCGCGAGTTGAGGCAACTGCAGAAGCAATCTCGAGAGACTCGTCTCAAAGGTGAGATAGAGTTGCTCCGTAAGGCGCTCTTCGATGTCGACCAAAGAAATAGTGAACTACTGGCGGAGATTCGTCACTTGGAGGTAATTGTGAAAGAATACTCGGCGGAGAAAGAGGAGTTAGCTCCGAGGGTGGGGAAGTTGATGTCTGAGCGCGATGAGTTGATGGTAAGAATTGACAAACTGAGGAGGATCACGATCGACCGGGGTATCGAAGTGACTTATTTCCGTCGTATTGTGGCCGATAGCACTAACGTCGCAGGCTCATCTAAACTTCCCCATCTCAAAGTATCGGCGGAGGACGATATTCTGAGAGATAGAATTGTCGAGCTAGAGGAGGAGATTGCAACGCTGAAACCTCATCCCGTAAGGACCAATGTTGGCAGTATGTCGTGTACTCGCGAAGAAAGCGAAAGAGGAATCTCGTTCTATGAACTTGCAACTCGTTCGCCTGCTGTTAGGCAGAGCCCAGCTGACGCTCAGAGTGGTGTAGCTATTTCGTCCAGTGGCGCCTCGGTTGGGGCCACAGCTAGAATTAGCGGCGAAGGGGGTTCTCGCTTCGCTGGTTTATAGCCGAGCTCAGAGGTAAGGCGACGCTGCCCTCGTGTGTCTCTGAACCGAAGCGTTCCCTTTCCAAAGAAGCGCTAAACAAGTTGTATTATGCTCTTCAAATTATTGTAAAACTCTGTTGTAGTATCAGCCTTGTCCGGGCTCTTAATAAAAAATTTTGTTTTGCTTCTGATGTTCGAATGCTGTAAGTATAATTCCTCCAACTTTTGACAAGTACGCAAAATCAGAAGCAAATCTTCCCTCTTATGGGCGAACCGCTCCTAGGTCGCTTAAAAGCGAGCTTGCAGAGCAGAGTCGAACCAAGTGTTGGACTCCGAACTCGTCGTTAGAGTTTATTCAACGGTTGTGGGAGCAATTCCGAATGGCGAACCACTCCTAGCTCGCTTAAGAGCGAGCTTGCGGAGCAGAGTCGAACCAAGTGTTGGACTCCGAACTTGTTGTTTTTTTTTTTGAGGACTCCGAACTCGTTGTTAGAGTTTGTTCAATGGTTGTGGGAGCAATTCCGAATGGAGAACCACTCCTAGCTTGCTTAAGAGCGAGCTTGCGGAGCGGAGTCGAACCAAGTGTTGGACTCCGAACTCGTTGTTAGAGTTTGTTCAACGGTTGTGGGAGCAATTCCGAATGGCGAACCACTCCTAACCCGCTTAAGAGCGAGCTTGCGGAGTAGAGTCGAACCAAGTATTGGACTCCGAACTTGTTGTTTTTTTTTGAGGACTCCGAACTCGTTGTTAGAGTTTGTTCAATGGTTGTGGGAGCAATTCCGAATGGAGAACCACTCCTAGATTGCTTAAGAGCGAGCTTGCGGAGCGGAGTCGAACCAAGTGTTGGACTCCGAACTCGTTGTTAGAGTTTGTTCAACGGTTGTGGGAGCAATTCCGAATGGCAAAATCACTCCTAGCTCGCTTAAGAGCGAGCTTGCGGAGCAAAGTCGAACCAAGTGTTGGACTCCGAACTCGTCGTTTGAGTTTGTTCAACGGTTGTGGGAGCAATTCTGAATGGCGAACCACTCCTAGCTCGCTTAAGAACAAGCTTGTGAAGCAAAGTCGAACCAAGTGTTGGACTCCGAACTCGTCGTTAGATTTGTTCAACGGTTGTGGGAGCAATTCCGAATGGCGAACCACTCCTAGCTCACTTAAGAGTGAGCTTGCAGAGCAGATTCGAACCAAGTGTTGGACTCCGAACTCGTCGTTAGAGTTTGTTCAACGGTTGTGGGAGCAATTCCGAATGGCAAACCACTCCTAGCTCACTTAAGAGCGAGCTTGCAGAGCAGAATCGAACCAAGTGTTGGACTCCGAACTCGTTGTTAGGGTGAAGAGTAAAAGCGGAGAGATACAAGCAATTTTACAAGTAAAATTCGAAAAAACTTTCTTTATTGATAACTAATAGTCGGCTGCTTCTAAGTTGCGAGCCGTTATTACATGAGAGAAATAAAGGAAAAAATACAAGTAAAAGGAGAGGAACAGTTCGACATCCCAGAATGCTTAGAGAGGCGTTAATGCTCTCTCTTGGTATTTCAAAAGATGGTCGGCATTCCAAGTCCTAGGGATTTCTCTGCCTTCGAGGTCTTCTAGACGATATGTCCCGGGCCGAACTACTTTGGTGATCTTGTAGGTTCCCTCCCAATTTGGAGCTAGTTTACTCTTCTGACCAGAAAAAGAGATTGCTAACTTTCAGAGGACCAAGTCCCCTTCTTTGAGGTCGGTAAGACAAACTCTCTTATTGTACGCCAATTCGATCCTCCTCCGATAACTCTGTTGGCGGACTGACGCTCTTTCCCGTAGCTCGTCGACCAAGTCTAAGTTTGCCCGAAGTTCTCTGGCATTCTGTTCTTCTTCGTAAGCAAGAAGGTGAGGAGAATGTATGCCGACTTCCAATGGGATCACAGCCTCGGACCCATACGTGAGGTTGAATGGGGACTCTCCTGTGGGGGTCCGTTTCGTGGTGCGGTAGTTCCACAGCACGTTATGGAGCTGATCGACCCATAAGCCTTTAGAGCACTTATTTAGCCTTTTCTTAATGCCGGAGAGGATTTGTCGGTTAGCATTCTCCACCTGGCCATTCAACTGTGAATGGGAGACAGAGGAGAAACATTGTTGGATGGCGAGGTCTTCACATAGAGCTCGGAAGGCAGCCCCGGTAAACTGGGTTCCGTTGTCTGTTATGAGGACTCGAGGGACACCGAATCGGCAGATAACGTTCTTCCAGAAGAACTGAAGTACTTTGTTCTCGGTGATTGTGGCCAAGGGCTCGGCCTCTATCCACTTCGAGAAGTAGTCGACTGCCACGACTAAGAATTTGAGCTGGCCGGGAGCTGGTGGGAATGGCCCTAGTAAATCCATCCCCCACATTGCGAAAGGGATAGGACTTGATAGGGAGGTGAGTGGAGCTTGTGGGAGGCGACGGACGTTGGAGTATTTCTGACAAGAGCTGCATTGCTGAACGTGCAGTTTGGCATCTTGTAGGAGAGTGGGCCAGAAATATCCATAATCAACACCTTCTGGGCTAGGGATCTGGACCCTGAATGTGCCCCACCGATGCCTTCGTGGAGCTATTGCAGGGCGTAATCGGCTTGTTTCGGAGAGAGGCACCTCAAATAAGGTCTGCCGTCCACTTGTGTGAAGGAGCGTTTGTATAGGATGCCTTCGATAAGTGTGTACCGCTCTGCTCGGGTTCTTACTCGGCGAGCTTCCTTAGGGTCTTCGGGGAGGAGTCCATCCCTTAGGAATTCCACCAGGGGTTTCATCCAATTATCTTGAAGCAGGACAGGTAGCGACTCCATTGAGTCGGTAGTTTCATCCTCTATACTTGGCTTCAGGAGCACCTCGATCAAGACGGTCTGCTCGAGACCTTAGAGGGAGGAGGAGGCTAGCTTGGAGAGGGCATTGGTCTGGGAATTCTCTTCTCGGGGGATTCGCTGGATGAGAGCTTCTTCAAATAGGGCCATGAGATTCCTGACCTTGGCTAGGTACTTAACCATTCGGTCATCTCGTGCCTCGTACTCGCCTAGGACCTGATTTACGACCAGCTGAGAGTCGCTAAAGATCCGGAGGCGCTTCGCCCCTGCATTGCGAGCCATTCCGAGGCCAGCTATGAGTGCTTCATATTCTGCTTCATTGTTAGAGGCCTTGAAGTTGATGCGGAGGGAGTATTGGAGGATGAAATCATCTGGGCCGGCCAGAATGACCCCGGCTCTGCTTCCCTCGTTACAAGAGGATCCATCTAGATATACTGTCCAAATAGAAGGTCCGTTTGATGCTTGACTGACCAAGGGAATGGTGCTTTCAACTATGAATTCAGCTAAGGCCTGAGCCTTGATCGCGGTCCAAGGCTGATATATTATATCATGCTGACTCAGCTCGATAGACCACTTCATGAGGTGACCAGAGGACTCTGGCTTGTGGAGAACTTGCTTCAGCGGTTGGTCGGTAAGAACGACCACCGAATGGGACTGGAAATATGGGCGAAGCTTTCTTGCGGCCATGACTAAGGTGTATGCTATCTTCTCTATCCTCGGGTAGCGGAGCTCGTCGTCCCGAAGTACCTTACTCACGTATTAGATGGGCTTTTGCGTCTTATCTTCTTCCCTTACAAGGACGGCGCTGAGGGTCTGCTCGGAGGCTTCTAGGTAGAGGTAGAGGGCCTCCCCGGGAATAGGCTTACTGAGGAGAGGAGGATTGACTAGGTAAGTCTTGAGCTGGTCGAATGAATCTTGCTGCTGTTGACCCCACTCGAAACCTTTGGCCCCCCTGAGAGCTTTGAAGAAGGGAAGACACTTCTCTCCTGACTTGGAAAGGAAACGCCCTATGGCTGCAAGGCGACCCATTAGCTTTTGGACCTCTTTAACATTCTTCGGGGGAGCCATGTCCAATATGGCCTTGATCTTCTCGGGGTTGGCTTCGATTCCTCTCTGGCTGACCATGAACCCTAGGAATTTCCTCGGTGAGACCCCGAACGCACACTTGTTCGGGTTGAGCCTCATTTCATATTTCCTCAGTACATCGAACGCCTCTTGCAAATCTGCCACATGATCGGCCCCGTGGATGCTCTTCACAAGCATATCGTCAACATATACCTCCATATTTCGGCCGATCTGAGCATGAAAAACCTTGTTGACGAGGCGTTGATAAGTGGCACCTGCATTCTTCAAACCGAAGGGCATTATCCTGTAGCAGTAGAGGCCTTGATCGGTTACAAAGGAGGTCTTCGGGATATCCGAGGGAAACATACGAATCTGATTGTAGCCTGAGAAGGCGTCCATGAAGCTGAGGAGTTCATGGCCCGAAGTGGCGTCAATCAAAGTATCGATGCTTGGAAGAGGGAATGGATCTTTGGGGCATGCCTTGTTGAGGTCGGTAAAGTCGATACAAATCCTCCAGGTCCTATTGGACTTCTTCACCATTACTACATTCGAGAGCCATTCAGGATAATTTACCTCTTGTATGAACCGAGCCTTCAAGAGCTTGTCCACCTCCTCTTTTATAGCTTGCTGGCGCTCGGGAGCGAACTTGCACCTCTTCTATTGGACCGGTTTGGACCCCGGAGCAACGCTGAGGTGGTGGACTAAGAGCTCTTCGGAAATTCCGGGCATATCTGCAGCCGACCATGCAAAGAGGTCGCGGTTCCTTCGGATGCACTGGACTATGTCGGAGCATAGGAAAGATGGGAGGGTCTTGCTAACAAAGAACTTTCGGCTCGGATCATGCTCTGAGAAGAGCACTTCCTCCAATTCATCCACCGGCTCGGACATTGGTCGGACATTCTCTTGGGGTATTTCAAGTGTTTCGAGGGAGAGGACCGGACCCCCTGTTGAAGTCATATAGCACTTGCGGGCTATCTCTTGACTGCCTTTTACTTCCCCTACCCCTGCCTGGGTGGGAAATTTCATCTTGAGGTGATATGCCGAGGGAACGGCTTCTAGGGCAGCTAGGCCGGGTTGGCCCAAAATGACATTGTAAGCTGCAGGGACATCTACGACCATAAAGTCCATCGACTCCGTTCGGGTAGTAGGAGTTTTGCCAGCAGTTATGTTGAGGGTAATCACCCCTTCAATAGTCACTGGCACTCCCGTGAACCCATGGAGTGTGTAGCCGGCGGGCTTAAGTCTGTCCCGGAATAGTTTGAGGCCTTTGAAAGCAGCGAGGAAGAGGATGTTAACGGAGCTGCCATTGTCCACCAGGATCCTCTCCACTTTAAAGTTTACCATAGAGAGGTTGATGACAAGCGCGTCACAATGGGGGGTTCGGACACCCTCAAGGTCTTCATTTGAGAATGTGATGGGCACTCCGAGGCTTTTAGGAGGAGGTGTGGCGTGAACCGAATTAACTTCCCTTATAAACGCCTTTCGGGAGGAGTTGGAGGAGCCCCCCCTTAGGCCCCCATGGATGAGGTGTAGGACACACTCCTCTTCGAATTCGGGCATTTCATCGCGTTCAGGACGCTTGTTAGCCCCCCGAGGCGGGGGAGGAAGATCGGTTCGGTCCTTTCTCACGAACTTGGTTAGCTGACCCCTCTGGATGAAGGCTTCTATCTCGTTCTTCAGGGCCCGACAATCATTGGTGTCGTGGCCATGGTCCCGGTGATAGCGGCACCACTTCTCTTTGTCCCTCTTTTTGCCGGGGGTGTTCATTTTTGGCGTAGGAGGTATCACCCCCTCCTTCTCAACTTCCATGAGAATTGTGGAGATATTGGCGTTAAGGGGAGTAACTTTTCAAATCTGGGAGGAGGTCGGCGCTGGCCGCCATTATCCTTCTGGAGCTTCTTGGCCCCTTCCTCTTTCGTTCCCTTTCTCTTATACCGGGAGGAAGGCCCCTCTAAGTTGGGGTGGTGCTCAGCTTCCTCGGCCCGAATATACTTTTTGCTCCGGAGGAGGAGGTCAGAGAAGTTCTGTGAGGGCTTCTTGACGAGGGAAGAGCGGAGGCTGGAGTTGAGGACATTGGATTGGAATGCTGCTGCAGCGACCGACTGGTCGAGGGATGCTATGGACCTGGCTTCCGCTAATAACCTTTTCACATAGTCTCTTAGCTTCTCACCCTTCTTCTGGTTGAGGTAGAGTAGCGAAATGCTGGTCTTCTCAGTTCGGCGGCTACTCACGAAGTGGGTGACGAAGAAGGTCTCAAATTGCTCGAAGGAGAATATTGAGGATGGGGCAAGGCGAGAATACCATTCTCGAGCCGGACCCTTGAGAGTAGCGGGGAAGGTCTCAGGTGTACAATGTCTTTCATGTGTCTACGCTGAGAGGTTATATACCAGATCCGAGTCATCATTTGCCTGAAGTGCCGGAAGGTTTGCAGTTGGATCTGAATTACATCGAGTCTCCTGTCGAGATTGTTGATCTTCGGGAGAAAGTCTTAAGGAATAAGACGATACCGATGGTCAAGGTAGTCTGGAGAAACCATTTGGTTGAAGAGGCTACTTGGGAATCTGAGGAGAGGATGTTGAGAGATCATCCTGAGCTCTTTGTTTGATTTGTATTTTTGTATTTTTCTTATGCTTGTTTTGTTTCTCGCTCTTGACTGTAGTTCCGGGGACGGAATTATTCTAAGGAGGGAGTGTTGTAATGCCCCGATTTTCATTTATGAAAATTACTTATTTATTTTGCACGTAGTGTGCACGTGCAGTTTTTGTAATATGAAATCTTATAATTATTTTCTTTATGGATGATGAGTATATGCATATGTATGTATATATATTCTTTAAATTATTTTCAAATAAACACAAGCCCAAAAATCTAATTTAATTATTCTGTAAAAACTAATATTTTGGCCCATCAATTTAAGCCCATGAATTAATTCTTTTTATAACAACTTGTGAGGTAACATCTTTTAAAAGATTATTTTTTTATAATGTATAATGTACAAGTTTTTATATGGAGACTAGAATAGCACGTGCATGCAACATGGTGTGCTTTGCACACTATTTTTCTTGGCCGGTTTTGGGGAAGTGGAGTTAGTGTATGGGTGGTTACTTAGTTGTGGGTAGTTACTACAACTCCTACTCTCATCCTAGCCCTCCATCTCATAACCATCTATTAAATCCTAGCCCTCCATCTCACCCAAAATTGTGTATAAATACCCCCTCACTTACTTGTTTTCTACACAAAATTTCATTGTGAGAAAAGAGTTATATTTTTTAAGAGAGTTGAGAGTGAGTGCTTTTGGAGGCCGGCCATCACTTCAGAGGGAGCTTCGGTGTGTAGCAAGGAGCAAGGAGTTGTGCATCGCATTAAGAAGCATTACGAGATTCGTTTATTTCGTCAACAAGGTGGGTGTTTCTCAGGACTTCTAATATAGAGATCATGCTAGGGCTAATATTGATTGTTATCATATTTGTGAAAGATGGGTGTTTCTCAGGACTTCTAATATAGAGATCATGCTAGGGCTAATATTGATTGTTATCATATTTGTGAAAGGTGGGTGTTTCTCATGACTTCTAAAATAGAACTCATGTTAAGATTGAGATTGAATTGTGTATGTATTTATAAACTGAAGTGATAAGATGATTGCTAAATTAATACTGTACGAAATATTGAAAATACGAATGAATGAAAAAGAACTAATGATAATTAGAGAACTGGAAATGACCGGTACAGTCGACCGATCAAGTGAGCAGTCGACTAGAACACTGAAATAAAATGTGTACAGTTCAGAATTCCATGAAACGATGTATTTAATATGAATTGTTAACTTGATTTTCTAGCATGCTAAATTAGAATAATATTCATTTTCGTAGATAAAGGATGAGCAAAGGAAAAATGTATGTTTAGTATCTCATTGGAGAAAAGAAAATATTAGTATGTGAAATTTACATTTAATCATAAACTATGTTATGATGATGGTGAATAGATAAGAATCACATGTTTATGTTGACATTTGAATGTACTGTAATTGAATAAAATGCTGTGTGCTAAATGAAGAACAGAAGGGAGAGATGACCCCTTAATTTGAAAATTTATCCTGTTCAGTCGACCGAATGTATGTAACAGTCGACCGTACTGAACTTGAAAAGTTGTATAATTGAACTCTGTAGAACAGCCGACTGGTTTGAATGACAGTCGACTGCCCCGTAAATGATATTTAGATTTTGAATGCTGCGGAACAGCCGACTGGCCATGTGCAGCAGTCGACTCTTCCGAGCGGTTATTGAAGAACTTTCTTCGACTGAACAAGTCGACTGGATAAGCTCTAAGTCGACTGTTCAGATCACTTTTGATATCTCAGAAATTCTATGAATTGTTTTATGGTAAAGATTATGAATCTTATGTTGAATGATTATTGGTAGTGACAATTTAAGTAAACTCTATTTGTCTTTGCATGAATTTATACCTGAAATGAAGCGAATCGTTTATTTGAATTTATGAAAGTTGTACGAATGTGAAAGTTATGGACATGGAAAAGGAAAATCTATTGAGATTATGAAAATGAACTCATGAGCTGGTAACACTCAATTTTGGTAATTGTGAATTGAAATTGAAACAAAAGAGTAGCTAAGTCTCCCACCGGCAATTGGAAATAAATGAAATAAAATTTGAAAAGAAAGACCAAGGTTGGTCGTGTTGAATGAATGATTAAGTCCGGTATAGTGGAGAGGCTAACTCTAGAGCTTTGATTTTGTTCATGATTCTAATAAAATAAGGACTAGATACATAGTGAAGATGTGATGAAAGTAAGAGAAAAACATTGAGTATGAGGGCCATTGGATTGGGGACGAGAGCGTATCCCAGGATGTCCCATGATGAGTCATGATAGGGCGTGGATACTGCTCCAGAGTACCGTCCCGGTGGCGACACTCGTGGGGTGTTTGACGATTGCGGGTGGTGTCATGTCTATGATAGGAGCTGAATTACCATAGGATGCCTGCATGATGAGTCATGTGTCAGTGCGTTGGAATTCCCTCCAGGGCGCCTAGACATGAGTTCGTATGTCGGAAAACATCTAGGATACTTACCGTAATTACAGTAGTAGATTAAGTCATGACGAGGGATTGAACCCTACAAGATGAAAAACGATTAAGGGCTTGCCCTCGGACCTATGTAGTATGGGATGCATAGAATCCGAACAAGTGTGCATTAGTGTCATATAATATAAATAATTGCATTAATGACTACGTGCACAATCATAACACGACATCAATAGGGTATTTCCTTTAATTTGATATGTGAACAAGTTTATGATTTGTTAAGAAATGAGAATTGTGACACTGTTTTTGGTATAGAGAGGATGGCCATGTATAATTTTCGTCGGTTGAATAAACTGACGTGCCCACAGTTTTGTATGCAGGATAAATGGCTTGAAAAAATTGAAAGGAGAATTGAGGCTTACAAATTATTCATTGTTGATGTAAATTTATTTGAATGATGTAAATTGCTTCCGCTGTCATTACATGTAAATTATTGTGCTATATGCTTCCGCTGTAAAATGTAAAGTGTAAAATCTCATGTAACTCTGATGTAAAATGGAAAGTTTTCAATTCCTTGTAAAATTGTACCGAATGAGACGAAAAGATCCTATGGAAATCTCGAATTCAGTTGTATTTGGAATTCGGGGTGTTACAGCTAGGAGCTGGGGGAGGAGTTAGGGACCGTCGGCGAGGACTTCGGACCGGAGGAGGAGTGGGAATCCTTGGAGCATTGGTGTTGTTGGGTCGGAGATTGAGAGCTTGTAGGATGGTTGCTTGGAATTGCTGGAACTCGGCACGAGTGATGGGTGCCTCATCGTTCCTCGGATGTTGCCGACCGGCAGGGGAATGGGGTCTTCTCCTGTGATGTTTGGGGGACTCTCTCCGCCCTCTTCGGGTATGGGACCTTCTGTAGTCTCGGCGGTAAGGAGATCGCTCATCTGGACGTTGTTGGCGGGAGGCTCCTCTCGAGCCCGCTTCTCATCCAAACGACGGCGAAGATCTTCATCCTTCTGCCGATTGAGGATGGTATTGCAAAGGTCGGAAGCTCAGGGATTGTGGGAGGCCATAGAATCCGTAGAGGCATTGTGTATTGAGACGTGGTCCTGGTGGAGAGGTTGTTTCTGCGGGGTGGGACGCGAGACCCCTGCACCGGCATTTTGAGGACCGGGGGGACCCTTAGAAGATTGTTGATTCTGAAGAGGAGGCTGGTCCTGTTGGAGAGGGTCCTCGGCTTGAGGCGGAAGTTGCCCCTGCTGCTGAGCGGGTTGGATGGGAACTTCCTGTTGCTGATCAGGGGGGTTGGGTCCACGGTTGGACCCTCGGGATCTTACTTTCCTGAGAGGCATGGCTGGAGAAGATCTGACCAACGGGAAGAGGGGAGGTTGCTATTCGTTTGGATTCCCACAGACGGCGCCAATCTGTTACCGCTAAATCTGGTGTGGGGGCAAACAAATAGTATTTGTGGATTCTTGGAAAACCTGAATAGCAAACCTGTTACCTGTTCTGCCGGAGTTTGACCGTTGACTCCCGCCGTTCACCGGCAAAAAGTGCGAGACACCGGGGTTGATCCCGGCGACGCACCCTCCAACGCTCAAGTCAGTAATCAGGAATATTATGAAAGAGTGTAAATTGGCAAAAGATTGATTACCTCCTAATGGTGGTAGATGGGGGGGTATTTATAGTCGCCTTAGGGATCATATTAGGAATGTAATCCCTGTGATCTGATAAGGAATATAATCCCCGTAATCAGATTAGGAATGTAATCCCTAATTCCCAGTGAAAGGATAGATGTGGATCAGGGCCATTGATTAGTATTAAACAGAGATCCTAATCCTATCCTGCTGGACCGGGTTTTCTGCGGGTTGAAACCCGCACCCAGTTGAGGCGGATCTGTTCGTGGGTTATTTGATCTTTGGGGAAGAGATCCAGTACCCATTTCAGACCCGTTTGTAGGGGAAATTACCATTTTACCTCCAAACTTTAAGATTCGTGCCTGATTTGGACGGTTCCGATTTAACCACATTTTTAGCCATATCAAACATCAAGGCCGAAAGTAGTAGTCAATAGAAAATGGAATCCCAACAACAATATACAGTCAGCAACTCAAAGAAAGAAAGCTATCAGAAGAGATCATCAATAGCTGCAACGAAACTACATGAGATGAAACATAGACAAGTCAAGTACACCAAGTAACAAAAATCATAACAGCAAAGAAAAAGAAAAGGAAACAGAGAATAAAGAAAACGATGTGTAAGACATAAGAGAAGAGCAACAGTCAAAACACATCATACACTGCCAGTACATATATAAAGTGAAAAGAGACCAGCATAGCAAAGGACCCAAGGTGGAGCAAGCAGAAGTCAAGAAAGCCAAAACCTGTACACAAAAGGTCAAACTTAGAAAACTCAGGCCTCACACAAGCAATCACGGGAGCTTAGATATGCAAAACAAAATAAATAATCGTGAAATAAAAGGGTAGAGCTTAGTAGAGAGAATAAGAGAAAAGGTAAATTAGAAGCAAAACAGATAGGTAACGGAGGTGAATAAAAGGAAAGAGAGAGATTAGAAGATGAAAAACTATAGAAGACTATAAATTGGAATAAATAAAGGAGGCGGCAGCAAAGGCAAGAAAAGATAATTGAAGTTTAATTTTCTTACAGGGGGGAGACTGCTGGCCCATAAATTAGTGTCACACCCCGCTTTCCAAAAATACGGAATACGAGTACATGACATTGGCCAAGCGAATGACTACCGTCACCCATAAACTTTTTATCCGATCGACTCAACAATATAACCAATACTGAACAAATGCACAAGCAATAATAATAATCTCATGAACAAAAATACTTGGAATGAAGTAATAAAAATATCCAAATACAATATTAATAATCTAATGTCTGTAACAATAATAAAATCCTGGACATAAGCCTAAAACAATAATAATCCAATCCAAAAATAATAACAAGTCTCAATACATTAAGTTTATTAAAGCAATAAGTAATTTAAAAGCAGTAGTCTTCAGAATGTCTGTTCTCCAATTCCAGCAGGCAATTCTCCTTCAATACCTGTATATACTTCATCTAAAAAGAGGAAAAAAATTGTCCTTAGAGCAAGTCATGGATAGCAAGTTTAGAAAGCAGGGAACAATGGAATAACGATATAACAATAAATCAATTGATCAATAGGAATCAATAACATGGGACAATAATCATGATAATCGATGCAATGACTATAAACAATCATTCAATATTCAGTAACAGTAATCAATGATCAATAACAATAATACTTAGCCAATATTCGATATCAATAAGAACAATGATGAACAATATGCAATGTCGATGTGTAATCCTTATGTCTATTAATCACTTTAAATCCTAACTAATGTATGTACTACTGCATCCCATAGTACAGGTTCGATGCATATAATCAATTTCGTTTAGACTATAGTGGTAGATTCTATAGTTCATGTACTAGGTGTGATGATGATAACAGTAATAATACGGGTCATGTAATTTCTTACACGATGACGATAACGGTAATAATCACGGGCCATGTGTAATTTCTTACACGATGACGATAACGGTAATAATCACGGGCTATCATCCGAGTACAATCCCCATATCATCAACTACTCTGGTCAATCCCTTAAACCTCGGCTTGTTAATTATTTCATCAATGCAACAATACACTATGCAAATGAATGGACATTTCGGTGAACGATAATATCAATAAGGAAAACAAAGGACGATAACATGGAATAGGGCAATTAGAATGATGACAATAACTCATTAGGATCATGCAATGCAACATACATACATCAATTCATGTAATAATACGATATAGGAATAACTAATTCATTAAAAAGAGGAATCTAAAATTCTGGACAGCAAGCGCAATCTAAACAAAAATGCAGTTTTCCGCTGACTCAGAAATCGAAAGTTGAATCCGTCAGAAAATCTAGAAACTAGACTTCCATATGGTTCCAACGCATATTTAAAGATCAAATTTTGATAACAGTAGCTAGGTCAAACACATGGTTCTTCAGAGGTTTTATGTTCAGGCAGAATTTCGACATCTTGTTAATTTAATTTTTAGAATCAGCAAAAACTCATTATTAAAATCAGAAAAAAATATTTTCTAGACTCCTAAACATGTTATGAAACAATCTGGAAATTTTCAGATTAAAATTTTATCATCTGATCAGCCTTTTTAATGTTTAAACATGAAAGGTACGAGAATCTGAAAATCTGAAAGTAAAAACACAGTTGTAGTAAAATAGGCATAACTTTTGCTACAAAACTCGGAATTCAAAAATTCAAGATGATATGGAAACTAGAAAGATAAGTCTACAATTCATATTCAGAAAGTATTTCATTTTAAGGTCGTTTACTGATTCGAAAACAGCGGTCAATATTTAGGTCAGCAAGCATATACAGTTTTTAGGATATTTTTCTTGAAAATAAATTAATTAAACATGATGGGTATCGATTCTTTAGTCAATAAATTGTGTAATCAACATGATGGATTTCAAAAAATGATAAATAAAATTAGAACGCGCTCATACATTAATTTATCATCAATCAATCATCAATCGATCAAACAACATACAACCTAGCAATTGTCTCTACTATAGTTTATTTGTGTGATGG
Organism: Hemerocallis citrina; assembly: GCA_017893485.1. Taxonomy (NCBI): domain Eukaryota; kingdom Viridiplantae; phylum Streptophyta; class Magnoliopsida; order Asparagales; family Asphodelaceae; genus Hemerocallis; species Hemerocallis citrina. The sequence goes on along the minus strand of CM030359.1, from coordinate 402,054,930 downwards.
TTATATGAACAACCCTAGAATCAATTCTATATGCACTCATGAAAGATCCAAACTTTAGAGTCAAAAGTGGCACGATGTCAAGAATATTAGGGTTAGCTCGTGTAAACCCTCAATAGACCCAACAAAAAGATGAACAATGGAAAATACGATAACAAAGAGATCTACTTGCAAGAATTTCAATGAAACTTGAATTTGATACAATTAACAATTCAAGAGGACGGTGACTTGCCTGTTAGACAGTGAAAACGAATACCAAGAATAACGGGATAAGGATCCCGAAGCAACGAACTTACAAACTAGTACAATCCCAAAAGCACGTGCAATATACGTGCAATAGAACCAAGAGCAAAGTAGTAAACGCAAAGAGACAACATTAAGGACAACAACAACAACAACAGCCAGGCCAAGGGACGGCGTTGCTGGCGACCAGAGGCGAGGTCGACATCGACGGCGGAGGTGCACGGGGGCGGCGCTGGCGGCGACGTCGATAGAAATAGAGAGGGAAGGAGTGGGTTCGGTGCTCTGTTAATGTCGAGGACAGAGAAGGGGTGGTCGGGGAGAGGTCTGGGCGGCTGTGCTGGCATCGACGGGGTAATGGACGGCGAGAGGCGGCGACGGGTGGCCGAAGCTGGCCGGGGAAGACGCCAGAAGTGGGTTTGGGGGTTTTTGGCGGGAAAGACTCCAACCAGGAGAGAGAGAACGGGAGGAGAGAGAATAGGAGAGAGATTAGATGGCTAGGGTTTCGATTTGTGTACAAAAAATTAGGGTTTGCATTAGGGTTGTATTTATAGGGTACAATCACGGTATTGGGTTAGTGGTTTATGGTTCAATAAAAGGGGTTTTGGGTCAAGAACACATCAAATTGGGTTTTAGGGTTCACTTAAGAGATAGATCGAAATCAATAGGGTTTAATTAAAAACACAATTGGATCAACAAGGATAGCTCAAACAAAAACAACGGAGATTTCTATGAAAATTCTTAGTTAAAAATAATAATAATCAAGAACAAGAATAAGGTTTTTATTAAATTGCAAATAAAAATATTACAAAGGGGAAAAATTGAAAATTACAAAAACGGTAGTTACAATTAGTGAGATTGATGAGGTCATCAATTAAGAATTTAATGGGACGAGAATTATTGCAGAAAATTATATTGTTCTTCTCATTCCAAATAATCCAAAACAAAGCCATCATTGATAAATCCCAAAAATGACAAAAAATACTCTTGACACGTAAGTACCTCCACTGATCCCACCACAAAGTGATGGAACCGGGTTTGCCATGAGTGTGCCAAGCTTTCTTACAAATGGACCAAAGGGGAAGAATGAATGAACAATTAATGAATAAATGTCTAACATTCTCTTGGTGGGAAAGGCAAAGGGCAAAATTTTGATCAATAGCAATATTTCTTTTGATGAAGTTATCCACCGTGGGAAGTTTGTTATGTAAAGTCAACCAGGTAAGGATGCGAATTTTAAGCGGAGCAATGCACTTCTAAATAGTTGTGGAGAAAGGGGAGATAATCCCATTGGAATTGAGGAAATTATAACACGACTTCACCGAATAGGAGCCAGTACTATTTCACCACCAACTGATATCATCCTTCGGTTGCCATTGATAGGACCGTAACAACAAAAGAAGACTTAGATACTGTGGATACAAAGCAATAGGAAGCACTCTACGGAATGAGATCAGCCACTCCCTAAGATTGTTCTGATGAACAAGATAAACATCCACTGTAGAATTAGGGTTAGACACTAAATGAGAGAGATCAGGGAAGAAAGAGGCAATAATGTCATTGCCAATCCAGAGATCCGTCCAAAATTTAACGGTCGAGCCATCACCACAATCAAACTGCATTTGAATGGTTCAACAACTTTCTAGACTCCTTTCCAAAAGGAAGAAGCTCTGGGAGAGAGGGACGAGTGGAGTTCCCAAGCTTTATGGTGAGAATGATATCTATGAGTAACAATACAAATCCAATTCAAATCCTCTAGTTTGAGAACTTTCCACAGCAATTTTCCTAGAAGGGCTAAATTTTGATGCCTAAGGTTCATAATACCTAGACCACCTTCGCGTTTAGATTTGCATAGGAGATTCCAATTACAAAGATGTTTACCAATCTTCAAATCAAAAGACCCTGACAAGAAGAAATTCCTTCTAATTTGGTCAGTATGCTTGATAACCCAAGACGGGACATAGAAGAAATACATCATGTATAGAGGGATAGAAGTAAGTATAGAATTAATAAGAATTAATCTACCACCTCTAGACAAAAATCGACCAGACCAAGCATTGAGTCTAGATTCAACCTTGTCAATCATTGGCAACCAGTCAGCCTTATGAAGTTTGGCAATCATATTATGTAGTTTGTAAACACTTGTTTCCCAATATGTAATATATATCGATATAAATAGTATTTTGGTTCATAAATTGCATATAACTGAAATTATGAGTTTTGAAATTGGATTACATGAGTTGTTAATTAAATATGTAAATGTAGACTACTAACCACTTATAGCTGCCATAAGACTATATTTTATTTTATTAATTTGTAATTATAATGTTAGAAATATTATTTGTGCAAATTTATTAAGTATTTTTCTCTAAAATTCATTCTTTAAGATTCTAAAACAATTATATAAATAAGAAAACTATTCGAATATTAAGAGCTTACTAGTTATTGTTGGATATATATAGGTATATTTTCTATAAAAAATAATATTATGTATAATATTATTTTATGGATAACACGTGTGTTATATGTACTATTGTATGGATATCGAACCGCAGGCTGAGTGAGTTTATAACGACTTATGATGATTATATTGAGGATGTGGATGATGCGACTTGGATAAGAGATGAGTTGAGGACGTGTGTAGGAAGTTTCTGTTGAACAGTGTATCAGTTCGTCTGGCGGAGTGTACATGAAGTATGAGACTACTCAGAAGATATGGGATAATTTGTTGGATGAATTCAAAAAGGAGGAAAATGTCTTCAAGACTCACTTTGTAGACAAGTTCATGACCTTCAAATTCAAAGAGAAGAAAGTCACTCCCTCAGGTAACTGATCATGAAAACTTAGTGGATAAAATGAAAATGAAGATATCATTGTGTTTGATATTTTTCTTACTGAAGCAATAATTTTAAAATTAACTTCATCATGACTTACTTTTAAAACTGAAATGCATAGACTACCAGAAAAATTAAACTTGCACAACTTAAACGATATATTAAAGTTGAAGATGAGACTAGAACTAGGATCAATTTGGAATTTGCCAAGAAACAACTTTCTACTACTAATGTGTTAATTAATACCAAACATGTTCCCAAGTTTAAGAAGAACAAACTTAACACTAAAGGTGAACCGCCTAAGTTGAAAGTCACTAAGAAGATTGTTAACAAGAAAGGAAAGTGCTACAACAGCAGAAAGTGGAGTCACCATGCTTCCGAATGTAGGCTACCCAAAATGGAACCACCTAACAAAAAAAAGGTGAACTTGTTACAGGGAAATACTGAACCCGCCAATTTTTTGTGTGTTGTTGGTGATGATAAGGTCAGTGACTCTGGATTCATGAGCTACATGCCATGCTTGCAACAATAAGAGCTTGTTAACTGATATCAAGGATGCAAATTAGTCTGTCTCTTTGGAGAATTGAGAGTCAGTCAAGGTTCTTCAGATTGGAACAACAAATCTCAGTCTCTCGTCATCAGGTAAATATTTAATTTTGCTTATTGTTAAATATGTTCCTTTTTTAGAAAAGAATTTAATTTGTATAAGCTTACTGAATTATGCTAGCATGGTAGTTTTTATGATTAGTGGTAAGGCTATATTATTTGTTGACTCATATTACTTTGGTTATGCTTACTTAGTCAACAACATGACAGAAGTGCCCAAAAGAAGGTCCTCTCTTCTTATTCTTTAGAAACTCGAAATTTCATAATAAAAGAAAGGTTGGGAAGTAGGACGTCATTTTTTGAATTAAGAATTCCAAGATATAGCAAATAAAGTGATTAATGCTATTAGTTCATAATTGTGTGGCCCTTCTACATGACATAATAGGTTGGGAGATGTAAACTATATTAAATTATTTGTTGTTTCTAAAACTTTTAATCTTTCGATTGATACATCCTTAAAATATGACAAATGTAGAGCGTGTGCTCAGACAAAGATCACTACAAAACATTTTCATCCCGTTTCTAGGAGTACACAACTTCTTGAGCTAGTTCATTATAATATATGCGATTTCAAAAACTTTGTAACGCAAGAAGGTCGGACGTACTTAATCACTTTGATAGATAATTATTCTAGATATCGTCACATTTATCTGTTGAAATCTAAGGATGAAGCACTTATAAAATTTACAGAATTAAAAGATTGTGTTGAAAATCAGTTAAATGCGCAAATAAACAGGTTTAAATCTGATAGAGGTGGAAAATATGTCTCAGTGGGTTTTAGAGAATTTTGTACTTCAAATGGTATTATCTTTGAAACAAAAGTACCTTACCACCGTCAAATGGTATTGGCCAAAGAAAGAATCGAACACACACTGAAATGTTGTATGTTATTGACTTCTGGGTTATCTTCGAGTTTTTGGAGAAAGGTTTTACTGACTGCAAATAATATTCTTAATATATTACTACACTCGAAACTATCTGCAATACCTTATGAGTTATGGCATAAACGCACACCAAATTTTGATAAAGAAAAAGCATGGTGATGTATTGCTTTTGTTTAAATACCTGACCCTGGAAGACCTAAAGTAGGACCCTGAAAAAATACTTGTGTGTATTAGGGAGTACAGTTGATAGTGCGGCATACAAATTTTTAGACCTATCTCTTAATCGAATAATAGAATCTAAAGATGCAGAATTCTTTGAAGATGTGTTCATCAAACATAAAGGTATAACATTATCTGGCCACACTGACTTTGTAACGCCCCGATTTTCATACACAGGAAAATCGTAGCACACCCAGAAATCTTTTCCTTCAATTGAGTACATAAACATAATATAATACAGAAAAATGCGGAAAATCTTAATATAAATACAAACCTCTTGGATTGGTAAGATGACAGGCTCAGGATGTAACGCCCCGAATTCCAAAATACGGTAATTCGTAGCACAACAGGATCTTTACTTCATTTCGTACAATTTACAAGGAATTTAAAACTTTTATTTGTACAAAACTGTTCATTTTACACCAACGCAGCGGAAAAATATAGATTACAATACAAAGCATGTACAATTTAATCATCAACATTTAAAACAATCTTTAGCTTCAAATTCATATTCCATTCTTAGCCAATCCAACCCCTGCAATGAACACGGTGGGCACGTCAATTATATACAACTGACGCAATACTATACATGGCCATCCTCACTATGCCATAATATAACGACTCACTCACTTTAGCAACCACAAACTTGAATGCATCACAATGTGTAAAAAGTGACTATCCTAAACATATCGATGTATGCAATTGCCTTAATACCTAATACAAGTGTTTACGCTAAGATAACACTAATGTATACTTATTCGGATTCTATGCATCCCATACTACATAGGTCCGAGGGCGAGCACCTACGTACTCCACATTATATGGTTAGATCCATCGCCATGCAATCTACTACGATGATTACTACAAGATTTAGACACTTTGCAAGTATTGGCTCTCACCATTGGAATACTGGAGACCAGTCCCTCTCCATGGATCATTCTGTGGTACTTACGTCCATCGTCCCGGAATAGTGGGGATCATCTCGCTCCGCAGGTCATTCTGGAGCCCTCATTGCACAAGCATCCCATGAGCGTCGCTCTCGTCCCGGAAGACTGGAGATCGTTCCCACTGCGTGGATCATTCTGGGGCCCTTACGTCCATCATCCCGAAATACTGGGAACCGTCTCTCTCCAAGGATCATTCTGGAGTCCATAACTCACGTTTGCACTCAATTCTTCATATCACCAACTAGTGTCTGGTCCTTAAGTTTAGGTTATGATTGTTAAGAACTAGAGTTTAGCTTACCCACCGTTCTTAAACACAACAATGAGACAGTCAACCCATACTAGTTACTTCTCACAATTTCATAAATTTCAACTTTCGGTAATCTAGGCCCCGCTCACCCTAGAATAACAATCGTCTCAACTAAGACTACCAAGGTTACATCTAACCTCATCAATATATTTTATTTTTTTATTCACAATATCTTTCTTATTCATTTATTTATAATCTTATGACATGAAGTAACTCGCTTCAACTTTCATTATCAATTTAATCAATTAGCCGTGTATGCTACTCAAAATTTTCTTAATCAAATATATTTGAAACCAAGAAAATTTGATCAAGAAGAGTCTAATCATATTCCACTTTAATCACTTTTAACCATACAAAAATCACTTCTTTAATTTTGAAACCAAGTTTTTTTTTTGTGATAAAAAGATGACCTCTGTCATCGTTTCATTAACGAGTGATAACGAAACAAAGTAGTGCAGAAAATACATGCTACACAGGATCCTACCAGACCCTTAATACAACCTCCCTAGAGAATAAAAGTAGACGAACTAAAGTAGCATCAAAAGTACATCAAAACAACAAAATACATCACAACACTAATCTAGTTGGGTCCACTGATGTGATGAGGCGCGCGCTCTCCTCCCTTTGGCTAGAACCTCTACTCCTCCTCGGACAGCTTTAACTTCTTCTTTGCTCCCACAAACCCTGCCTAATTATGGATTAGAAGAAAAATTTTATGCATAGAAATTGAAAATCTGTAACTAATATTTCGAAAGCATAATTCGTTTCGGTCTAGCCATAGACTCCACAGGGTTTCCGCTACGGTTATCTCCCCGGCCTTAGTGTCCTCTCTCCTAATGAAACTCTGTCTCCACCGACCCCACGCGTCTAAGGAGGAGGTAGGGCGCTGTGCACACCTAAAGCCTCTACATACTATTTCCCACGTAAGTTCTGCCCTAGGACATGGGAAAAATAAATGTGTTGTGTCCTCGTCCGCGCTTAAGCAGTTAATGCATCTGATGTCGATTTGCATATTTCTTTTTCTGAGATTGAACTTAGTTAGAATGACATCGTTGTGCACCAGCCAGCTGAATACCTTAACTTTTAGGGGCGCCTGAGTATTCCAGATGACATTCTCTTCTTTGCATCTCATCCCTCCATCATTTAGCCACTTGTACATTGAGGCCACTAAAAAGGTTTTTGACTCTTCGATGTTCCACCATCTTTCATCTATCTCGTTAGTCAATTATACCCCATCTGCTTGTATGATCCTATTTAGCTCTTCGAATTGCCTGATGCTCCCCTGCGATAGTCGATCTGCGACTGTAAACGTGAGCTTTCTCCTTTTCCACACATCTGCCACCAATGCGTCGGGGTTTACTGTCACCGCCGCAGCTTGTGAAAATATGTTTTCTAACGTTCTGCTCCCGCACCATTTATCCTTCCAAAACCTGGTATTCTTCCCTTTCCCAGTTCTGCATCTTGTATTTGTGTTAAAAATATCCCCTTATTTGGCCACCCCATTCCATAGGCATGAAACCCTTCCGAACGCGCTTCGGCCGCCGAATCGATACCTTTTCCTCTTGCGTAATATATCGAATGAATGGGACCACCACCCTCTTGGTCATCTGTAGATCTTCCACCACCATTTACTTAGCAGTGCGCGATTCATATTGTGAAGATTAAGGATTCCTAGCCCTCCGAATTCTTTTTTCTTGCACACTCTGCCCAACTTGACTAAGTGAAAGCCTTTATTTCCCTCATCGGTTCCTTTCCATAAGAATCTTCTTCTCATCTTATCTATTTTGTAAATAACCCACTTTGGCAGTTCGTAGATCGACATCATGTATAGTGGAAATTGCGTTCAGAACCGAATTGAGCAGTGTGATCCTCCCTCCTAGAGAGAGGTATCTACTCTTCCATCCAGTCAATTTCTTGGAAAATTTCTCGATAAGGGGTGTCCAGTCCTCTCTTAAAAATGGTCCCGGCCTGATTTGCATCCCTAGATATTTGATCGGGAATTCATCCCTCTCACACCCTAAGATTGCAGCAATGGTGTTTTTCGGGATTGACAGCTGATCACTAATAGGGATTACACAACTCTTCCACAGGTTTACATTCAATCCTAACCATCCTTGGAAACAATCCAACATCGTCTTAATCGCTACAACTTCTTCAGCTTTCGCCCTTCCAAATAAGAGTGTGTTATCGGCGTACTGTAGAATGGTCATTGGCTGATCTATCCCATTGATCTTAATTCCCCTAATGACATTGTTATCCTGTGCTTTCTTGATCATCTCTGCCAATCTATCCGCTATGATAGCGAATAATAGTGGCAAGAGCGGATCCCCTTGCCTAAGACCTCTTTTGCATCGGATCTCCCTACCTTGCCATCCGTTAACATGTACGCATGATTTCCCTCCTTTTACACATAGTTGGATCCATGATCTCCATTTAGCTCAAAAGCCTTTACGGTCAAGTGCTTCATCCATACACTCCAATGTACCGAATCGTAGACTTTTTCGAAATCTAGTTTGAGGAGGAATCGATCTGCTTTCCCTTTGTTACCCCTGAATACGATTTCATGGGCGGCAACTATACTGTCCATGATATCTCTTACCCGAATGAATCCACTTTGCGATGGCACCACCACTTCCTCCATACACGGTGCCAATCTTTGGACCAGTACTTTCGTGATAATTTTGAACGAGCCGTTTATTAGGCTGATCGGTCTGAAGTCCTCTGCCGTGCAAACCTCCTGTTTCTTAGGGATTAGAATAATAGAAGCATAATTTAGTCTATCCAAGTTTGCATTTCCATCGTATACTTCTTTAAAGATGGTCATCAGATCCTCCTTGACAATCTTCCAGTATATCTTGTAAAAAAATATAGGCAGCCCGTCCGGCCCCGGTGCCTTATCCTATCCCAGATTCTTGATTGCTTCATACACTTCCTCTTCCATGAATATATTCTCAATTTCCTCACCCCCGTCTATCCTGGAAGAGATCCACATATCTGTCCTGAGACTGCATCTCACGCTGCTCCTTCTGCCTAACAACTCGCGATAATTGTTTTCTAGTTGTCCTCTGATGAGCTCCTCATTCTCCGTCCAGATTCCATCCACGATCAGTCCTGCTATGTGGTTCTGTCTTCTTCTTCCATTTTCCACCATGTGGAAAAAGCTTGTGTTGGCATCCCCTTCCTTAAGCCACTGAATTCTCGACCTTTGTTTCCAATGCATTTCCTTCATAAGTTGTATATGTTGTAGCTCTATTCTCCCATTTGCCAGTTCTTCCTTCTCTGGTCCTGTCAAGTCTCTATCCTCTTGGGAAGCTTCTAGATCATGGATCCTGTTGTCGAGCATCTCTCTTCTTGAATTGACGATACGAAGTTTCAGTCTAGCCCAACCTTTTAGTTCCCTCCGAAGATGTCTTGTCTTTTCCACCCAGATTCCTACGTCCGAGTTTTGTGAAGTTGAACGTTGCCAGGACTCCTGAATCATCTGACGCGTTTCATCCGTTGTAGTCCAAGATTTCTCGAATCTAAAAGGAAAGAACTTGCACCTATAGTCCTCAACGCAGTGTATGACTAACGGTAGGTGGTCTGACGTGTAACGAACTGTGGATCTCATTTTTGCTAGTGGGAACATCTCCTCCCATTCATTTGACACCAAGACTCTATCTAATTTCGCTAGGGTTGGATTTTGTTGCATGTTGGACCATGTAAATTTTCTGTCCATCATCTCTAGTTCCATCAATTCCATATCATCTATAACATTATTGAACATCTCTTGCTCGGTGCGAATGTGACCTCTACCTCTATGCCCGTTTTGGTATCTAGTGATAATGAAATTCCTCCTACCACCCAAGACCGATCCCATCTACTCCTGATTTCTCTAAGCTCTTTCCATAAGTCTTTGCGTAATCTAGAGTCATAAGGACCGTACACAGTCGTAACGATATGTTCCCAATCATCGGTTCTCCTTCTAATTCTAATTGACACCGTAAAGTTTCCAATAAACTCATCTGAAATCTCGAAGGTCCGAACGTCCACCCCAAGCGCTATGCCCCCAGAGTATCCTACAGCCGCTTTAAATCTCCAATCAAAATTGATTGCCCATCTAAGGCAATTGAAGTCACCTACGGAATGCTTCTCCATTCTAGTTTCTTGCAGCCCACAAATGGTTGATCGAATTTTATTAAGAGATAACGAAATTGTTCTTTTTTTGCTGTTTTGTCTTATGCCCCTAACGTTCCAAAAGATGTACACCATCAAAACAAATAGACTCTAAACACCTACCCTCTACCCCCAAAGAAACCCCCCCGTCTTACGCCAATGCCAAACAAGACTCCCCTCTAATGATTGCTACATTTTCTAGTTGTTCTACCATGTTAGAACCCATGGCTAAATCATAGAGACTAGCAAAATAAATAATCGAATCATCATTTAAAGTGTTTAAAATGGAGAAGTCATGATTGATAGTACCTCCCGCCACCGGTTTGTGGTCCATCTCTTTTGACGACTCTTTGTTAACCTCATCTGGCTAATTATCTGCGCTTCCCCCTTGCTTATCTGTCTCTTTCTCTTTCTCTGATATTCAGTCAATTTCTTGCTACTGTTGCTGCAAACGCTTCCCTTGGTCTCCTTGCCGCCTATCTCAGATTCAGTATCCTAATTTATGCTGTCTTCCCTAATGCCGTCTAGGGCTCCAATCATCCCCCCCCCCTTAGTATCCTGCTCCGGCGATTGCTGATCCTCAATTTCTTGATTAATGGGTCCCACCTCTTTGGTTAGAACCACCTCTCTTTCTGCCCCCTCTTTCACTGTAGGAGTTGTCTTTTGCCCAAGGAGTTGGTGTCCAGTTGTTCTCATATTAACCAATGAGGTCATAGCTAGTCTAATTGATTCTTCAACTTCTTCTTTTGTGAAATGAGTCGAGTCCTCTATTCCAAAGCCCATCTCCCTACTAGCCTTAATTGCATCCCTATCACAGTCTTTTTTTTATAATCCAAGCTTTAGTCTTAATTGTTGTGCTTTTCTTTAGCGCCAAAGACCCTGTCATTTCCTCGGCTTCATCGAGCCCAGTGTTGTCCACATAATTGCCTCTTGGATAATAACCATCTGTACCTCGTACTTCAGTCTTGTTGAAGACATTATGTAACCTTTTGTGCTGCCAACTCTACCCCACTTTGACTTTCACCACGTCCTCGAGGACCTCCCGCCTCGTACCATTTTGAAATGGAAGGCTTTGACCACCCTGAGACTTAATGAGCGGCTCTGGAGTGCGGAGCGCTAGATTAGTTGATGAACGTCCTGATGCAAATCTGCCCAATCCAATGGCCTCAGCTCGTCTTCAACCTCCAGTAGCGAATCCTGACCATCGTTTCCCCCTTCGTTTGCCAGCTCCATTCCATGAAACGAGACAGATTTTTTTGCCTCCACGACAACGAGAACTTCATCGATTTCGCTTCCAAAGTCCACGATGACCTTCGATGGGTTATCAATTGAGCTTGCCACCCCGACTCGGACTCTTGCATACTTGCGGCATGTGTGAGTTACTATCCACTTGTCTACCTCGATCAACATACTGAACTGGCGTACGATGTTTTGGAAGCCTGACGTCGCCCAACAGTGGAAGGGGACATTGAAAAGTCGAATCCACACTGGGTTGAGCGATTCTGCTTTGAGCGGTCCAAAGTCGCGCAACCAAGACCTGAGAGTAGCGAAGAACTCCGATCCTTGCGAATCTCTTCCCATCAACCCCTTCAAATTGATCGCATCCACCGTTACTGCAGCATCGCTACCATGGACGAAGAAGGTACTGTCGGAAATTTCTTGCACAACTCAAGTCGGCGTCGGCGACACCGCTGCCTCTAGAAGATCCTTAATATCTTTGGCATTTGGATTTCCTTTCTGCGCCTTCACCAACATACCTCATTTATATTTTCTTTCGAATTCTGCCATTAGCGGAGTAGGTGTGATCGTCTCTATGATTAACTTTCTATCTCCTGCAACGCTCTCTTGAGTCCTACTCGCATCGGAGTTCATAGGTGCAGCGTGCAAGCTTGGAAGGTCCTTGGATGCCGATGTTGCTTTATTTCTTGGACACGCTGTCGAAATGTGGCTGGACGACTTGCAAACGTAGCAAAACTAGTCGTTTTTGCAGCTGTTGATGGAGTGGCCGGCTTGAGCACATTTGTGGCAGCTTGGTCTAGCTTCCCCCTTCCTGTCACCGGAGTAACTTCTAGTAGGAGCTTTCTTCGGAGCTTTTTTGGGCTTGACAAGGATCCATTCACTTCCTTCATCTTCTCTTTTCCTATGCGTCTCTTTCTCTACAGAGGGAGATCATTGGCGAGCTCTATGCTCCACCGCATCTCTTTTGGCGCCACTAGCCACCTCATCGAAAGTTCTTTTGTAGTTCTCCGCCGCCCTTGGTTCTAACTAGCACGCCTTTGGTGAAGGACGATGACCTCGAGAGTCCCTGATGCTCAATCGGTCCCTATGACCAGTCGGAGAGCGAGCTGAGCTCCTCGCACTAGCTTTGCTTCGATGGTGGTCTTCGTCATCTTCTCCCCTCCTCCTACCGTCGGTTTCTTCTCTCACGCGCTTCGGCATTGTCAGGGGGATGTGGTCGTTGCTCCTCTCAAGCTTGTCGGCGTGATGATGGTGGGAGTGGTGGTGGTGGGTGGTAGTGGTGGGGTGGGTTCTCATAGTTCCTCTCAAGCTTTTTTAGCTTTCTTTGTGTTTTATTATATATAGATTCCGAAACCAAATTCACTAAACAAATTGTTTTAATGTGAAATACCACTTCTAAATTTCACAAAATGTATCAAAGTATGGATGAAATTTTATAAAATCTAGATAATATTTTAGAGAAATAATAAGTTTTTTCCCAAATTTTTATACTCTTGGAAACTCAAAAAAAATCAAAAAAATCAAAAAAAAAGAAATTATTAAAAGACCAGGGTTCAAACCCATGACCAAGGGCAACCAAAAGGTAGCGCCCAAAGTCGAGCCCGAAGACCAATAAGCCCAAAGTCATTGACTGATATGAATAGGAACTAAAATGCTTTTGTTATACTTCTTTGTTCACAACTTTCTTTTTACAAAATTTCAATTTCTAAATTATTTTGTATAAATTAAAATCTAATCTCTTCCATAATACATTCTTTCCAAACTACATATTTAAACTTATAAAACTCTTATATATATATATATATATATATATATATATTTATTTATTTATTTATTTATTTATTTTGACAATATAATGGAATTTTTCATCCAAATTGTATTAATGTACTCCTACAACCAAACTATAATTATTGTATAAAATATTGTCCCTCTTCAAAACATCTTTATAAACTTTATACCATTATGATACCCAAAATAAATACTAGTGTGGTTATTTTTATATTTCTTCATTATAATAGAATCTTGAAAACTTTTTTTACACCATGTCTTATTTTGACATTTACATGAACAATCTAATATGCATCAATTACAAGATTTTCATTCCCACAACCCACTAGATGTTACTTTCATTTTCTCTCTCTAATTAACAAGTATTTTAGCCATCAAACTGAAGTACAACAACTTTTCTACAAGACATAACTTTCTTATATTAGTATTGTGCAATCTACATTCATCATATCAATCAAAATTTAACAACTAAATATATGTCAAACTAGCATGCATAATATTAGTAAGTTAGAAAGCATAAGAACACCCACCCTAATGAAGAGTATCCTAATAGCAAGCCTCCTACAAAAAATCACACAAAAAGCAAGACTTCTCATTCCTCTTGAAAAAATCCGAAATCCCCATAATGCACAGCAAACCACTTTCTAATTCTTTTGTTTTTGTTTTAATTTTTGTGATTATGGAATGATTAAAGTGTGTTTTATTGGAGAGACTAAGTGGTTTTATTAACTACTCTTGCCCACTCAATCCACTACTCCACTCACCAATAATCAAAATGGCAGCCGGCCAATTTTCTCTTGGTGTGCACATTGCATGTGCTTGTGCACACCACACCCTTTTTTATAATTTATTTATTATTATTATTATTAAAAAATTAAAAATAAAAGCATATGTTATAATGTATAATATGTATTTAAATAAAACTAGCTTAATTTAATTTAAAATTAGAGTTTTCATGCATGAATAAAAATAAAAACTCACATATTTTATTTTATTTTGAAAGAGGATACAACCAAGACGTGCTCCGCAAACATGTGCATCACACGTAAAATAAATATTCAAGTATGAAAATAGATTTGATCGATAGGAAATGTTTATAAATAATCAGAATGTAACATACGAAAATATATTTCATTATACATATACCATAGTGCAATCAATACGTATACAGAAAAAACACGTGCACCGCACGTATAATAATATTTAAATCGAAATGGGAGAAAAATGAATTTCTGTTTATAAAATAAATTCGAACAAGTCATGAAATAAGTAATTGAAACACATCAAAAATATTACACGTTATTGTTGCTAATTTTGGTGTGGGAGCAAACAGATGATTTGTGGATTCTTTTGGAAACTGTAAAAGCAAACCTGTTGACCTTCACTAACATGTTGACTTGTTTCTCGCTGTTTCTGCGGACCTACACAAAGTTCGATACACCGAGATAGATCCCGACGATGAACCCTCCGACGCTCTTGTCAGTAATCAGAAAGATTAAGAAAGAGATTTTGGTAGAAAAAGATTGATTACCTTGTTATGGTGGGGGGGAGGGATATTTATAGTCGCCTTAGGGACCCGTTTTGAGATAATGATAAATCTCTACTTCTCGCTGTTTTTGGATAAGATCTAGAGTTTAAATCGTTTCATAGAGATAACTATAAATTTGAATTACTCTTTATCCATCTGGATTGGTTTGTAATGGGTTACTATCCATACCAAGTGGCGAGTAGGACAGATCCATTTATGGGTTATTGAGCTTTGAAGAAAGACCCAGTTCCCATTTGAGATCCTATTGTAGGTGAAATTACTGTTTTACCCCTGAGAGCTTTAAGATTCGTGCCCGATTTGAACGATCCAGATTTAATCCTAGTTTTAGCCATATCATAAGCTCCCCACTCCTCGAGACTGAGTTCTACAATCTTTGAGTAGTAGTTTTGTTGTTCTAATGGCGTACGAGATTTTATCGGAGTTCTTAAGGGAGTTTGGATCTTACTCAAGGTGTAACGGCATTATTCTGAACTTGTAAAATGCCCAAAAATATTCTCAGATTTTTCTAGATTTTTTGTGATTTTTTCCAGATTTTTCTGAAATTTTTTCTAATTTTTTATTCAATTTTTGAATTTAAATAATTAATTTTTGAAAATGTTAATTAATTATTCTAATTTAATAATTATATTTTCAGAATTTTAAAATTATTTTATGAATTAATAATTATTTTTAGAATTTTTAATTAATTTTTTTCGATTTTAAAGTATTTTTTGGATTTTTTAAAATATTAATTAAATTAATTAATTAACTAAATAATACCTGTACACGTGGCGCAATCCTGTGCGTTGATTACGGTCAGGGGATGCGCATCTCAAAGCAGGACATTTTTCTCCAATTTCCAGGTCGGTACCTAGGTAGCTCGGAACTGGCCTCAGATCTGGCCGAGCAGCTTGAGGTGATGCCACGTGGCCTTTTTTTTTCTTTTCTTCTTCTCCCACCTTCTTCTTTCCTCCATCCTCCTTCTTGACTTAAACCTCGACCCTGGCTTCCGACCTCACCCCTCACCCCTTCCTCGACTTCAACTGCGCCATTGACCACACCTTCGTCTTCGTCTCTGCCACCGAGGGAGTCACTGAAGTTCGGCATGGGGATCTCGAAGTTTAGGTTCGGCGGAGCTCCTCCGAAGGAGCTCGACGAGGAGAAGTTGGAGAGGAATGGGGGTTGACGAGAGCTCTATGGAGTGGAGCTCGAGCTCGACTTTAGGGGAGCTCGGCGGCGGCGGTAGTGAGGTCGAGCTTGGAAGTGGGGGCTCGAGCTTGATGAAGCTCCGACGGTGAGGGGAGCTCGCAAAGGGGAGAGCTCGATGGAGCCATGGGAGAGAAGCTCGAGCTTCGACGAAGCTCGAAGTTGGTAATGGAGAGAGCTCGGCATGGACAGTGTTCGACGAGGGTGGTGACCTCGGTGTATGGCAGTGAGGAAGGGAGCTTTTGAAGACGAAAGAGGAGAGTCCGGTGGAGCTCTCTCGAGGGAACTCGATGAGGAGTTTGGAGGAGAGCTCGAAATGGAGGAGTTCGAGAGATGGGGTTCGGCGACGATGGAGGATGGCTCAGCGAAGCTCCTCCGAGGAGTTCAGAGGACGGTTATTGGAGGTGGCTTTTCGAAGAGCTCGATGATGGCGAGGTGGTGGCTCGTCGAGGAGCTCGGTACTAGAGGTGGGGCTCGACGAGGAGTGGAAGTGGAGGAGTTCGGTGTTTGAAAGTCGAGCTCGACGAGGCTGAGCTCAACGAGGGAGTAAGCTCGATACCAGCTTGGAATTGGGTTTTGGAGGTGGCTGACACTTTGAAGAAGAAGGCTTGTTCATGGTTTTGTTTTTGGCGGGAAAAACTGAAGGAGAAGAAGACGGGGAAGGTTGAAGAGGGGTTGTGGGTTTGGGCCTCTAATGTGTCTGAACCCGACCCGTTAACCTTTTAATAAAACTCTTTTCTTTTTTGTTGTGCGAATCTGAGCCATTAATTGTGATTGAGCACGAATTTTGAGACGACGTTTTTCTCCAATTCGCAGCTCGGTAGCTCGAATTGTAAATTCGAGGTACGTGGCATGATCTGAACCGCTTGATGAAGATCTGGCACGAATCGTGAGGCGATATTTTGTTCCAATTCGCCGCTCGGTAGCTTGGTAGCTCGGATTTTAGATCCGAAGTACATGGCATGATCTGAACCGCTTGATGAAGATCTGGCACGAATCGTGAGGCGATAGTTTTTGCCAATTTGCAGCTCGATAGCTCGATAGCTCGGATTGTGGATTCAAAGTACGTGGCATGATCTGAACTGCTTGATGAAGATCTGGCACGAATTGTGAGGCGGTATTTTTTTTCCAATTCGCAGCTCGGTGGCTTAGTAGCTCGGATTTTAGATCCGAGCTATGGAGTGAGATCAGAGCTGTCGATGAGGATCAAGTATGAATTTTGA
This sequence comes from Hemerocallis citrina, assembly GCA_017893485.1. Classification (NCBI taxonomy): domain Eukaryota; kingdom Viridiplantae; phylum Streptophyta; class Magnoliopsida; order Asparagales; family Asphodelaceae; genus Hemerocallis; species Hemerocallis citrina. The sequence continues at coordinate 402,037,757 of CM030359.1, read as the reverse complement.
GGCGATGATTTTTCCCATTTTCACGCTCGGCGCAACTGTGTTGTGACCCACTTTTCCAGTACTACGGAGGTCCGATTGGGGCATGTGACCCATCGTTTCAAAGATGTCCCGAAGATCTACAATTTCTTTTTGGAGGTCAGTTGAAGAATCACTCGTATTTAGGGTCAAAATAGGCTTGCAATGTTCTCATTTGTGTCAAGTTGAGGATCTTCGGTTTTCGGAACCCTCGAAGAGGAGCTCCACGCCTATGGGCTAAGAAGATGAGCTAGGATGATCCTCGTAAGACCCATGGGAAGATCCGTTCTTAAAGGCAAGTGCGAGGAGCAACTCTAGGGGAGAGTTTGAGCCCATTGAGAAGAATGGTGCTCGTGAGGCGAGCGGAGTAAGGAGCATCACAAAGCTCTAGGAGAGAGCCATTCAGGAGACGAGTTTGAGGAGCAAGTCTAGGGGAGATTTTGAGCTCCAAACTCGTTTTAGAAGAGGACCACTCTGGAGGCGAGTGGGACGAAGAACCATCTCCAGGCTCTAGGATTGAGCCGTTCGGGAGACGAGTTTGAGGAGCAACTCTAGGGGAGAGTTTTGAGCTCCGATCTCGTTTAGAAGAGGACCACTCGGGAGGCTAGTGGGACGAAGAATCATCTCCAGGCTCTAGGAGAGAGCCATTCGGGAGACGAGTTTGAGGAGCAACTCTTGGGGAGAGTTTGAGCTCCGAACTTGTTGTTTAAGTGAGTTTCAACAGTTGTGGGAGCAATTTCGAATGGTGAGCTACTTCGTACTCGCTCGTTCACAAAAAGCTAAAGCAGCATCGAACCAAGTGTTAGACTCCGAACTTCTTGTTTGAGGAGTTTAACGAGTTGCATGAGCAATTCCGAATGGTGAGCTGCTCCGTACTTGCTTGTTGCAAGCGGCTAAAGCAGCATCGAACCAATTGTTGGACTCCAAACTCGCTTTTTGAGCTTAGTAAGTTATGGGAGCAGCTCTGTAGGAAAAGCTGGACTCTCAACTTACCATTTAGAGAGTCGTAGATGTGACTCGGAGAGATAGAAATGAGGCAAACACAATAATTTTTAATAGAAAAAAGCTAAGTTTTATTGAAACAAACTCAGTGGCTGCTTCAATGAGGCGAGCCATTATTACATGCTTTTGGCCGTGTTAGAAGCATCGGCCTTATTGAAACTGAAAACCTACTTCTATGATAGGGTGAAAGCCTTTTGGGAGGCATTTGGTTCTCCCCCATTGGACCTCCTTAGATAAAGTGGAGGACGGCCGCAGGTTCGGAATCTTGGAATTCGGCAGACCTCTCTGTTCGCTCCTAGGCTCCTCCAGGTGGAAGGTCAGTTCCGTATCTTTGGACGAACTTGGCCAGGTATCCCCGTTGTATGAGCTCTTCGATCTCCTCTTTGAGAGTCTGACAATCATCCGTGTCGTGGCCGTGGTCCCTATGAAAGTGGCACCACTTATCCCTATTTCTTTTCTTCCCAGGGGTATTCATTTTAGGGAGAGTGCGGAGTAGCCCTTTCTTGTCCACCTCCATATGAACTGCTGATATACTAGAATTAAGGGGGTTGAACTTCTCAAAACGAGGAGCTGGGCGGCGTTGGCCATTGTCATTCCTCTGGAATTTCTGGGACCCTTCTTTGCTCGTATTCTTCCATTTATTCCCGAAAGATGATTCCTCGAGAGTGGAGGGGGGGGGGGGGGTTGAGAGCCTCTTCCACTCGGATGTACTTCTCACTCCTAAGTAGGAGTTCTGAAAAGTCTGGAGGAGGCTTCTTAGCAAGGGACGCCTTGAGGTCAGCGTTAGTGACGTTATGCCCGAATGCAGCCGAGGCTACTAATTGGTTGAGGGAGGAAATAGACCGTGCTTCGGCGGTAAAGCACTGAACTTAATCTCTTAGGCGTTCACCCTTTCTTTGGCTGAGGGTCACCAAAGATGTACTCGTTTTCTCGGCCCGGTGGCTACTCACGAAATGAGTAAGGAAGAGCCCTTCAAACTAATCAAAGGAGAAGATGGAGGCTGGGGCAAGTCGAGAGTACCATTCTCTCGCAGGCCCCTTCAGCGTGGCAGGGAAGGTTTTGCAAAGGAGCGCATCCGTAGCCTAGTGGATCATCATGAGAGTTTTAAAACTCTCAATGTGGTCGGCGGGGTCCGACTCCCTGTTGTATGACTCAAAGTTAGGGGGCTTGAAGTTTTCCAGGACCGGAGCTTCCATGATGGTCTGCGGGAATGGAGGCCTGCTCGGACGGAAATTCCTCGCCCGTTGTTCCTCTTCTCTGTCAAGTCGGCCAAGGCGCTCTCCATCTCGTATAGACGGCGGTAAACCAATTCTTCCCTTTAGTCATATCTTACCGAGCCCCGAAACTCGTTCTCATGCGAAAGGGGATTGGGAGTGCGGTGGTGATGGCTTGGGGCAGGTTGAGGACTAGGTGCCCGTAGCTCGTGGTGGGAGCGACGTTGAGGGCCTGCAGAATGGCTTCTTGAAAATCTTGAAACTCCGCCCTTGTGACTAGTGCCCCTCAAGCTTGGCGGTCCCTATGTTCAGTCGAGTTCAGAGGTCGACCCCCTATTGGCGGTTGACAATCACTTGACGGAGATCCTGCTCAGGAGGGCTTTGAAAAGCCATAGAGTCAACTGAAGGATTGTGGACCGCGACATGGTCATTAAGAGAAAGTTGCTTTGGACGACTCCGACGAGAGCCCCCCTGGGCAGCCCCCTGATATCCTGGAAAGGCTTGTTGAGGAGGAGGTTGTTGAGGAAGAAGAAGAGGAGTGGCTCTTCGGCTGGAGACCGCTGCCTTCCCCTTATTCTTTGGATGCATAGTTTGAAACAACTTCCGCTGATGAAGTAAGGTTGGATTGCTCTTTCGTTTCCCACAGACGGCGCCAATCTGTTGCTGCTGATTTCTGGTGTGGGAGCAAACAGACAAATTTGTTGATTCTTTTGGAAACAATAAAATCAAACATGTTGACATTCACCAACGTGTTGACTTGTTTCTCGCTGCTGCCGCGAACCTGCACAAAGTTCGATACACCGGGATGGATCCCGGCAACGAACCCTCCGACGTTCTTGTCAGTAATCAGAAAGATTAAGAAAGAGCTTTTGGTAGAAAAAGATTGATTACCTTGTTATGGTGGGCGGAGAGGGGTATTTATAATCGCCTTAGGGACCCATTTCGAGATAAGGATAAATCTCTACTTCTCGATTTTTTTGGATAAGATCTAGAGTTTAAATCGTTTCATAGAGATAACTATGAATTTGAATTACTTTTTATCCATCTGGGTTGGTTTGTAACGAGTTGCTACTCATACCCAGTAGGACAGATTTGTTTATGGGTTATTGGGCTTTGAAGAAAGACCCAGTTCCCATTTCAATCCGTTTGTTGATGAAATTACCGTTTTATCTCTGAGAGCTTTAAGATTCGCACCCGATTTGAATGGTCCCGATTTAATCCTATTTTTAGCCATATCACACGTAACAGTGGAATATACGTAATTGACACGTGCATCGATAACATGTGCAATGCACGTAAAAACTCAAAGATTGAAACTAGTACTTGAGTTGGCTCAAATAGGGTAAGAATGAATTTTGAGAAGACGGGAAAGGCATAAATAGTAGAAATACAAAATAAGTATGATATTTATACTGAAATGCGTTACGGATATCACCCATAACCATGCAAAATACACGTGCATAACACACGATGGGCAAAATTGTCATTTCCAATTTTGCGAGGTGTTACACTCACCCCCCTTAGAACAGTTCTGTCCTCAGAACTTACTAGGGTAAAGATTGTATTTAGTACACACCCAGAAAATATTACTATTGTATATAGAAAGTTGTCAATACTAAGAAAACAAATGTAGCATAAAATGCACAGTGTGGGAAGACACATCAAACTTATATAAGGAATCTTTGAGTATCAAGCGAACGAAACACAAAGGTATCAGAAAAACTAGAAAATTAGCAGGGCGAGAAATGTGACATTGAAAGATAATGTAGATTGAAGAAAATTTTTCATACAAAATAATGAAGTACTAGATACTGGAGAAAAGGAAAACCTAAATTAAATCATCAATTGTTAGAGAATTTGAAAAACTGCGGAAAGAGAAATTTATTAACGAAAACGGGAAGGATAAAAATCATAAACTAACTAGTATTATACACTGAGATAGAAATGAAGTATCAATTTAAAAGAAAATGTTTGAAAAATATATGAGCATGAAATTTAGTGAAAAAGATAGACAATATATAAAATAATTCTGCATAACAAGTTAATTTCATAAAATAATTTGGAAAGTAAATACAATAATTATATATACGATTTAAAAATTAAAGATGTAGAATACTGGTTGACATATATCAAAGTACTTCAATTTGTCAAGTAGAGAAGGAAAACCAACATACAAAATTATATATGTACATGGGCGTAAATATTAGGGTGAAACAAACAATGTTATTATATGAAAAGTATACATGGTTTGTAGGACTAAGGCAAGACATCATAGTAGGAAAAGTAATAACATATTATGAAAACAACACAAAACTAATTATATAGAAATAAATCAGGAATCGTAAACAAAAGTGCAAATAATAAAAAATTTCTTGTTAGGTGAGTAGCCACCAAATCCAAGATACGCTAGCAGCAAAATAAAATACGATGAAGTTGTATGAAATCCTAACTTATGTAAAGATTCAAAATAATAAGGAGAAAATGGCAAGATATTAAGTAGTAAACACGCAAGTAGGATATGTATAGAAACTAGTATAAATAATAAGATAATTGATTTAATGCTAGGTTGAAAAATATTATAAAATGATATAAACTAGTACAAAAATAGGGTAATGGTAAGTAATATATGTGGAAATAACAGTGGGGGTTATTAAAGTGGAAATTCTTCTTTGTTAAGGTTTTGCCTCGTTAGTGTCCAACTGCAGGCTTGCCTCATTGACACCAAGTTGCAGAATTGCCTTTACGACATCCGATTGCAGTTTTTCTTCTAGACGTTTGGTTGCAGAGTTTGCCTCCCCAAGATCCAATTGTAGTTTGTCTCCTTTGATGTCTAGTTGCGGATTTTCCCTCTTGACATCATGTTGCACAAAAACAGGAGAGGGAAAAATGTAATCTTCCATATATACTTGGATATTGGATGTTCAAATATACTTGGATATTTGAAATCGGTGATATAAAAATGGATGTACAAGTTGGGATAGTAAGAGGAGAAAATTACAATGATAAAATATTAAAACAAAATGATAGATTTTAAATACCGAATATAAGCTATATCACGAAATAGTAGGAAGATGATTTATAATGTGTAGAAATTTTTCGTATCTATATAAGTGAAACATTACAATCTCGTTAGAAATATACTAAAATATATAAGGCAACATAAGATAATGGAAAAATATAGTACCACAAAATCAAATCATATAAAATGAATGCACATAAGCAAAATTCATAAGCAAAATTCAAAACATAAATAATAAATGAAGAAAATAATAGTTGCAATATTAATTTAATAAGCGGTAATAAAATACGTAAAGTAATAGCAGATGTCAACGAATAAATATAAAGGGACATAAACACGAACGAAAAAACTTTAAGACTGAAATACAGATAAAATAAATTTAAAAGATCAAGACTAAGGAAGGTAGAAAAAATAATAAATATCCAATTGATTTAATAGTATAAGAAAATATTTATTTGAAAAAATATTTAATGTTGAAAAAGTACTATGATAAAAATTCACGAAGAAAAAATTTAAAGAGGGAAGTGTGTCACGTGTAAGGTATCATGAATATAGGTTCAAGCCTACCACGCTTCCGCCCGCCACTTCTAAATCTCACAAAATGTATCAAAATATGGTGGAAATATTTTATAAAGTTTAGATAATATTTTAGAGAAATAATAAGATTTTCCCCAGATTTTTATACTCTTGAAAACTCAGAATATATCAAAAAAAAATTATTAAAAGGCCAGGGTTCGAACCCATGACCAAGGGCAACCGAAGGGCAGCACCCAAAGTCGTGCCCGAAGACCAATAAGCCCAGAGTCGTTGACTAATTTGAAAAGGAACTAAAATGCTTTTGTTATACTTTTCGCAACTTTCTTTTTACAAAAAAATCAATTACTAAATTGTTTTGTATCGATAAAAATCTAATCTCTTCCATAATACATTCTTTCCAAACTACATATTTAAACTTATAAAACTCTTATATATAAATATATATATTTTTCTTTTGACAATATAATGGAATTTTCCTCTAAATTGTATTAATGTACTCCTACTACCAAACTTTAATTTTTGTATAAATATTGTCCCTCTACAAAACATCTATATAAAATTTTATACCATTATAATGCCCAAAATAATTACTAGTGTGGTTATTTTTATATTTCTTCATTATAATAGAACTAGGTTTGCCCGTGGACACGTGCCTACGGCACGTTTCCGTGAACAGTGCAGCATATAAAAAGCTCTGTAAAAATTTTAATATATGCACGTCTTCGTGAAGAATGATTTATATAGATGTGTATTTGGCAATAGACATTGATGTATTCTGAATTAAGTTGTTTATTGGTTTATATCTTACAGGATCATTTGTCAGAAGCTTGGGATTGAAAAAGAGTACTGTGAATCTACAACAATAGTGGATCAAAATCACTTGCTATGAGTTACTTCAACATAAGAGATTTCAGATTTGATTTGTGCATGCCATAAGTAGCAATTCAGTTGCTAATGTAGTTATCACTTCAAACTGCATGAGTTAATTCTCATTGTCATATTTTCATAAAGTTAATCATGTATGATTTTAAAAGAGGTTAAAAGAGAGAGAAAGAGTGTGAGTGAGAGAGAAAGGTTTTTGTGATGTACATGTGAAAATCTTTTGTTAAATGTGATCAAGTACAATTACATCTCCATATTAATATATCTAATATCCATATACTGGAGAGCCTACTGTAAATTTGATCTGAAACAGGCTTGTTGGCCCCAATTTTTGATATATTTCAGTGTATAAGATATTTTACATTCTTGGGTTTATGTATTTTGTGTGAGAGATGATGTAAGTTATAGATTAAAAAAAAAGATACAAGCAGGTAGAATTAATAACAACGATGACAACATTAGCTCCAACTCCCCAAAATAATTACATAGTGATTCATACAAAACATATAAGCTCATCTATCAGGCATTTCAAACATTATGAGAATATGAAGATTGCAGATAGATTGACGACTAAATCTGTCAAAAATCACGATCAATGATGAAAAATCATTATAATGAAAAAAGAATCAATCAAGTAAAAACCAATGGTCATTTCTATTCTAGAATACTATTGAAATTAGTAAAAATTTCTATAGAGTCTCCCCTAAAATATTATCCCTTTTACAGCAATTCCTTACGGAATTCTGCTAACAATTAAAAATATAACATCACAGACAGTTAATATCAATCTTCCCCAGGCCAATCCAAGCAATATCACACAGGCATCATATATATAACGCTTTGGGTGCAAAAAATTTTATATGATGCAAGATACAAAATAAAAACCAAGATTTCATTTGAAAATGTAATGGATTTTTAGAAATACCTTTGAAAAACCACACACAGAACCCAATACTCCATAACTTTGTGGGTACGGGTTTTAACATCACTGTATTATATCATCATTCTATATTGATACTTACATCACCTCCCAAAATACTAAACATTACACAGATTTACATAATCCCTCATTCTACATAACTTAAGTTAACAAAATATACAACTAATACATCATCCACCAACCCTACTACCAAAAAAAGATTACAGGGTTGTTACAATAGGGATCAAATACAATGCTTAATTCTTCAATATGGATAGTTTTATCACGAAACAGTGAGCCTAAACAAACAGTAAGAGTTTTTCAAGAAACAATCAAAACCAGTGATAATTTTAAAAAAAAGTAAGAATTAAAAAAAAATCAATAATGAGCATCTAATATAATAAGGGGTTAAGCTTACCTTGCGAAGAGATATCAGATTAAGTTCGCGTTCATCTTGAATGGTAACCCCTACATTTTTTTGTCGAAGGAATTGCACCTGTAATGGAGAAAAAATAATTTTGAATGTAAGTGGACAATTAATTAATTTGATAATAAGACAATGAAAAGCTTCACTTACTGTTTTTTCCAAGTCAACATCAACCTGTAAGGTATGAAAGTAAACATTATAATGTGAAGAACATAAAAGAAACAATTTTTTGATATAATATGAAAGAGTTGTAGATGTCATTAAAAAAAGAGAAACTTACATGGCCATATATAGTGATGTTAACCATTGCTGTTGTTTAATTCTGATGAAGGACTTGATCTATATATAAAGGAGGAGAAATATATGATGATTAACTTTGACGTTCTAATTACCTTAACAAACTAATTAATAACCTACATTAGCTAAAATCTAACACAGAATTTGGATAGCCAGTAGATGACTCAGTTTTAAGCTAAACGAATCAATTACTTACATTAGCATGTTTATTCAAGATTAAGACATTGGAGTTTAACTGTATTTAACATAATGTCACTCTAGTAATATGGTGAAATCGGCATAATTTCCGAATGATCTTCATCAGGTATGAACACAAACTCTCAGTCTCAGATTTTCTACTTGTATCATCTTCACATCAATTATTCATGTTAATCAAAATTTCTTTAACTTGCAATTAAAATTCCAGCATCACTTCAATTCTACTGTATTCTTTTGGATTCTCATACAATATTTGCACTGCAAATTTGATTAGACTGGTTAAGAATCTCAAGATGGCAGATTGTCATATTTTTTATGTAGAAGTTATTCTTTCACCAATATGATTTCTTTAACAGATAACATGCAACTAAAGTGACCTCTTCTTGACTATATCGACTAAGTTTGATCATAACTAAAGGCATAGCATTCATAATTTTTGGTTGAATATGAATTAGTGAGCAAAATGAAAATGAACTGATAATGAATTTGTGATCTCAAAATCAAATGTCTCTTTAGCTAATTATCTAAGAGTGATCCAATGTCAATATTGTATTTGTAGGACACTTCTGCAAATCAACTTGGACGTACTTAAGTTCGTAGCAAACTCGCAGGATCCTGTTTGGATCACGAAATTCAACGTCAACTACTAGTTTGAGATAGTTCAACAACTTCTTTTTCGGGTTTATAAGAAGCATCTCCAAAATAATCTTGCAACTTCAGTGTGCGTCTTAATGTATGTATTGTGGTATTTGGTGTCAATATCATATTACTCGAAACACCAGCTGTTGAACTGTCTCAGACCGGTAGTTAACGTTGAATTTCGTGATCCTAACAGAGGATCCAGTGAGTTCACTAGGACTTCAGTATGTCCAATTTCCTGTTGTTTCCCAGAACGGTCCTTCAAATACAATACTAGCATCGGATCACTCTTTGAAAGTAGCCAAATAGACATTTTGTTTTGAGATCATGCTCAAAAAAGGGTCTCAAATGTTCAGTATTCTCGCTGTAGCTTCATGCTCAAAATATTCAAATAATCAATGTTTAGTCCACATGTGTCAAATGGAGATTCTGATCTAACTTCAGTTAGCCTTATCCAACGTAAATTTTTGCGTTTCTTAGTCTTTAATGTCACATAACTTTGATTTTCATGTGTTTACCGTGTAGTTCAATATTTTCTATTTGGATATTCTTCCTTTATGTCTCTACCCTAAAATTTTAAAATTACAACAATGAGATGAACCCAATGACAATATCATTTTTTCTATTAATTTTCGTAGTAATTTAAATGATGATTCACTCAAAGATGAAATTCGGAAGACTTCCGAAGTTTGTGTATCAATGATTTTGCATCAACCTGTATCGAATCTCTTAGTCTGAAATTGTTTGCCTACCTGAGCTTCGTGTGAATTTCATCTCATGCGACATTAAAGGTTACAAGCTTTCCATGATCAATTATATGAGAAAAAAGTAACCTATGGCTTCCGGTGGAGTTTGGGAAAGTTCAAGATTCCAACATCTATAGAGAAAACAACCTATCAATGCAATGAAGCAGCTAAGATAATGGACTATAACTAAAATTGTAGCTAATAATTGCATCATTTGCATAGGACTCATGTAGTATCGTCACCAATAACAGATGTATACAACCATCACTTGATTCTAAAAAAATCATATTGAACTTTACCCATTCAATAGGCTTCGTAACACCCAAAAAGAAACTTCTTTACATGTAACAATACAATTCCAAGCAAGAATTAGATTTTAAGGGAGACATGAAGGCCAAGGTATACTCAAGGTCGTAAACTTAAAAAGTTAAAACTCTTCGCCCACATCCTCGTAATGTCTATAGGTATAATGTGTATTTGTTTGTTAATGTCAATTACAAACAATCGTGTGTTATCATATGTTGTTGATAATTATTAGGCAGGATATTAACAAAATAGAAGCTTCCAAACAAACATAATTAACTCTAAAAGCAAAATTATTATGCAAAAGTACTACAGGAACAAAACTGTGTGTAAATCTCATAATACAAATTTAAGAAAGTCAGAGACGAAAGAAAAGTTCTCGGCGATCAAGGTGCATATCTAAACATTAATAACCAACGTATATCGCACAACACTGACTATATAGTGACCATCATTTCTATTCCCCATTGTTCCGAGATAGACACCACTTGAACATATCATCCCTCCATCCATCAATTCAATGAAGGTGCATATCAAAACATTAATAACCAACATATACCGCAGCAATGACTACATAGCAGTCATCATTTTTATCTCCCATTGCTTCGAGACAGACGCCACTTGAACCCATCCCTCACTTCAAAACTAATAATTTGGCCACTGCAACCAACCAATGGAAAAACGAAATTATAAAATTATTGTAGAAAACTAATATGGTTGTGACTAAACAACCATTTGATTGATTGAAGAAATAATCTTTTCAGTTACAAACAATTAGGATTGAATCAAGCTTAAGTATGTTTTGTTTAACTATGAAAATAACTGTAGATTCATCAGCTTTGAGCTAAAAATATCATTATGAGACATAGTTCATGTTGTCCCCTTCTCCATGGGTACCGAGTTGCATATCAACTGAAAATATATGCTTGACTCAATAAATGTAAGCCTAATACAATTTTTTTAGCGAAGGGCTTCACCTGCAAAAGACTAAAAACATTTGATTGGGTCGCAACTCAAGTTCAAACTTCAGGGTAGAGCTTCTATACTAAGAAGTTATCGATGAAGGAAAGATTGATTAAGGAAGGATGATATGGAAGGATGACTTCACCCTCAAGCTGCAAACGGGTTCTATTCTATTATTGCAAAAAATAAAACTCAAGCTACAATCTCGACATGGGAACTAAATCTAACAAAATAAAATGGGTAATCAAAATTTCACCAAAGTATGAAACAAACAGCAATCCAAAAGGCCATATCTTTGCATTCAAACCCCAGATTGCAAATTACCTTCATCTAAGACAACCACAAACAACAATCCTTAATTTCACTTCATCTAACACAAACACCAATCTAACACAAACAGCAATCCTCAATTTCACTTCATCTAACTCAAACTACCATTCTAACACAAACCCAACAAAACCTGGGCAATATAGTATATATACTTGAGATGCTCAAATATACCTGATATTCACGGAACATAGAAGGTAGTTAATAATGCAAGTAGAATTAGGGTAGACCTGCACGAACTTGAATTCATGCAATTAAAAGAGGTACAGTAGTCATTAACATGACAGACAAGTTTAATAAAGTTGGATGGAAGAGAGATTCGTACAGCTATTTCTAAACAAAAACTATGTTGTTGTTGTTACCGTTATTATTTCTACAACAAATAAATACCAGACTAACACCTAGCAATACCCAAGTTGAGTCATGTATCTTGAACCTACTAATAGTACATCTTTCTATAAAACCTTACATTGACATAGTCCCTCCCCAGGTACAGTTAACATAATAACATCTGCAAATGCACATCAATGAGAAGAATCAAAATTTCCTAACACATGGGGCAAACATAAAGTGCAAAATGCAAAGCCCTTTTATTTCCATGTAAAGGAACCAAAATAATTCTCAATTAAATTAGCAGTCAACGTTACGAACCAACACTTCTTTCTTAGACCCAATGGGATGTTTCTAAATTAAAAGAAAAAATGCATCTCTTTTGAGATTTCTTGTCTTCACTCTCAATTAACCTCTACTAAATAAATAACCAATATACCAAAAAGCCCAAAGAATACTCATCTCATGCCGTAAACATCTTGGAAAGAAATTTAACACCCTGATTCCATAACATGACCAAAACAATTCTCAATTAATTAGCAAACTGCAAAGGCCCATTTTTCCATATAAAGGAACCAAAACAATTCTCAATTAAATTAGCAGCCAACGTTACGAACCAACACTTCTTTCTTAGAAATATGTGACATTCCCCAACACTTCATCTGCATGTTACAGTGGCAAACAATGGCATTCATCATCAAGCATCAAATAATTAAGTTTGAGCAAATAAAAATGCAAGTATTATTAATCTTAAAGTAACTAATTACAGGTGGGGTATCCAAAATTGCCACAAAGCAGAAGATAGTACTCAAGGATATATATAATGATCCCTTACCATGACAATTGATCGATCAAATGATCCACTAAGAAGTGATTCTGGTGAATACAGGTTCCATGCTACTGCTTGAATCTGCAATAGAGGTCAAACAAATTCATCAGTCCCAACTTTGTGTTGCTAGAATTAGCAAGAGCAATAATCATTACTGCAAGAAAATCCAAGAAAGTTTCCTGAGAACTGAATAAAAATGCAGATACCATCATAATGAAAATAATGTTTGATAAGAAACATAAATTAAGGAAAACATGTGAAATGGCGTTACAAAGACTTTAATCCTAACCCACATGAAGTGGTGAAACTGAGAAGCTTGACGCTCATGCAACAAAAGTACGTAAAACATCTATAATAATTAAAATGCAAAGGAGAATTCAGGATAAATACACATCAGTGATCAGTCTATAAATTCTGAATAGTTCAAAGGCCGACATACATGCATACTAACGTGTAAAATCCAAAGTCCATCTCACATAACATAAGGCAAGGTAATTACAATTGACTGGGCTAAACATCAGCCAGCATTCTCCAAATGTGCCCAAATTTAACTAGAAATGCAAACAATTATCCAAGTAGAAATGCAAAAATTAGCAGAATCTCAAAAGTAAAGTAGAAGGAAACTAATTGCCTTGTCATTTCTCATTTCCCAAATCCCAAACCTTGACAGACTTGTTAGCGCTTGCACTGGCAAGGACATTCCTGAAGGACAAACACAATTGCATCAGTTAGACTATGCAGAAAGATTGTATAACCTGGAAGAGTTGGATCACGAAACTTATGTATCACCTAAACTCCTTATTCCAGGCAAGACCAAGCACAGATTTCTTATGACTACCTGATTTATACTTTCCCGATTTCTGCAAAACCAAATTCCGACGAAACATTATAAGAAATATAAATATTAAATTCAAATGCTAACACCGAAGTTCATCATTCTAGATAGAATGCAACAATTAATTAGATGTCGAAGACATAAATTAATATTCGTAGTAGATTTGAAGTAAATTCTCAAAGTAACATATTTTTGTATGAAGAAGGTCATTACTATCATGCATGAAAGACTGCAGAAAGATCATAAGGGAATAAATACACGCAAGCAAGATTAAGTTTTTTTCTTAGTATACTATGAATCATGTGGCAGAGAGGCAATTAATTGTGCATGACTGCAAGTATGAGACTTAATGAACATATTTCACTAATAGCCTATAAGAACCATAATTCTAACCTTTTTAACCAAGTAAATAAAATAGACATCAAAATGCCCTCCTAATGAAATTCAATCTAAGATCCATCATCCAAAATTTGAAGACAAATCTGAAGCTTACTGAAAACTTCGAACATATCCATGTAAAACCATTTTTATAACCATCTATAACTAAGAATTATGAGCACAAACACACCCACATAACACATTTTCAAAACAGAACTAACACATTGGTTGCATTTTATTACACATGCTAAACTCGCATCTAGTGTGGACCCTAAAAATCACTGAGTTATTACTCATGCTACTATTGTTAATTACAGATGCCAAACCTGCAATTACATCATCTACGATTGTTAATTACACATGCTAAATCAGCAATTACCGCAACTACACATGCTAGAACCCTAAAGATCACTGAGTTATTCCAACTTGCACTCAACAAATTCAACACAAACCGGGTAGTAAGAAACATACTGAAGTTGCAATCTTGATTACCTAGATTGCGAAAAATCTCTACATTCAATATTGGCAAAATAAAATGGGTAATAAGAAAGGCCATATCTTTGCATCCAAACACACGTTTGCAACTCCAAAACACCACCAAAATTCCCGAATTTCACTTCATCTAACTCAAACTACCAATCCAACACAGAATGGAAAAAAAACGTAGGCAATATAGTATACCTGAGATGCCTATACGGTGAAGCTTCGGTAACGGTGGGACTAAACAAAAATAGGGATGGTGAAGCTTCGGTGTTCGATTGGCCTTAGACTGTGGGGGTTAGGGATTTCGGGATTGGCCTTGGATGGTGGGGGTTAAAGAGAGATGGTGAAGCTTCGATGGGGTTAGGGATTTCAGAATCGATGACAGAGAGAGAGGGGGGATTTCGGGTTGGACGAAAGAGAGACACAGAGAGAGAGTGTGTCACGCCCCGCTTCCCAAAATATGGAAATACAAGTCTGTGACGAAGGCCCAACGAATAATTTTAACATTATCAATAAGTTGTACCATTCTTAACTCAACAACATGACAAGAAATAATCACAACCACGTAGGAAAACATAATCATATAAACAGATACTGAGATAAAACATGCAGTAGTCCAATATAATAACCAACAACTGGAAATAAACAGCAAATACAGGTCAACATAGCCCGGGATACAAAGTTCAACAAAAGTAACAGTGCGATATGAAAAATAACACTGAAGAAACAATTTATTGCGAAGCCAACTCCTGCTCCAATCCTAGAAGAACTGCACACCAATGCCTTCTGAAAATTCTCCTTGTGCAGCTGATACTGATGAAAACAGAGGAGGGCGACGATTGGGTGTGTGCACAGCAGCGAGGCAGGCGACTGGCGACGTTGGGCAGCGGCGGCTTTGGGTGGTGCGCTGTGGCGGTGAATCGGGGAGGAGTAGAGACGGTGACTAAGTTCAATTGATGGGTTCTCGGCCTCTGTTTCAAGATGGAAAAATAGAGGTGAGGATGGGGGCTCGACTGCGACAATGGCAGGGTGATGATGACGACGACGAGGAGACGGGGGTCGACTGTGCTGGCGAAGAGGCATCTCGACGTCGACGAGCAGAATGGGTGCTTGCGAAGGAGGAGGAGGCACTCGAGCGTTGACGGCGGTCGGTGGAGCTTTGAGGAGGCGACGTCGACTTCAGAGTTCGAGGTGCAGGAGGCGAGGGGGTAGTCGACTAGCGGGGAGTCGACGAGGAGGAAGGTTGCAGGCGGCTCGACTTTGGCTGCGAGGGAGTTGACGAGCAGGATGGTTGGCAGGGTGATGGTGCTCAGGGCAGGGCACAAGGTGAGCGATAAGGATGATGATGGCGGACGAGGGCGGCGAGGCTCAGGTGAGGCAATTGGACGGCGAGCGGCGGGGCTCGGGGTGTAGTCGCAACACTCGAAGGTGGCAGGTGACAGGGAGAGAGTTGAGGTTCTTTGCTTCGTTTGGGTAAACAGATGAGAGAGGGAGGGAGACGGGGAGAGAGAGTGAACAAGGGGAGATTTTATATAAAATAATAATATAAAATAAATATAATAATGAGAGTGGATTGTGGGTAGTTAGAAGATACGTGGGATTGTGGGGGAGAAGATCTGGTCAAAATAGATTAGGGGAGAATTTGGGTTAATGGGCATGGGTTTGGGATCCAATAAGATGTGGGTTTGGGTTTAGGGTAGGCTATGATCCAATAAGAGATGGATATGTGTTTGGGCTCAAGTTATATATGTAAATAAATAATGCAAAATAAGTAAAAATTGGGCTTTAGATAATGGGTTTCATATTAAATAATTAATAATACAATGTCTATCAAATCGGTGGGCTTTAACAAAGTAATAATAATAGTAATAATAACATTGGCTTTACAAAAATAAGAACAATGACAATAAAATATAACAATAATGGTAACAACATCGATAATAATAATACTAATAATAATAACAACAAATGTTGATAATTAAAATAATAATAATACTACTACTACTACTACTACTACTAATAATAATAATAATAATAATAATAATAATAATACTACTGATAATCATAATAATAATATAATAACAACAACAACAACAACAACAACAACAACAACAACAACAACAACAACAATAATAATAATAATATGCATCAAAATAAGATTTGAGATTAACAAGTTCATTAAAAATCTAAACAGTAATAATATAAAATATAAATAGTTTGACCAATTAGAAATAGAAAGTACATCGTTATTCAAAGTAAGTATAATTGTCGATTATAAAATACTTGGTAAAAGATCCAAAATCAATTTAGCACAAAATAATTCTATAAATAATCAACTTACCGAAAATATTCAGGGAATACGTATTTACGGAAACGGGGGTTACAGAGAGGGGGGATCGATGTGAGAGAGAAATACGGGGGATCGATGTGTGAGAGAGAGATGGGGGGAGGGGGGGTAGGAGCGATGAGAGAGAGACAGATAGAGCAGGAGGGGATCGATGAGAGAGAGAGAGAGAAAGAAAAAAGAGAGAGAGAGAGAGAGATGGAGAAGGGGGAGACAGCTCGGGAAGAGAGAGAGAGAGAGAGAGAAACGGGGGGTTGAGTTATTTTGGGGTTTGAAATTTTGGGCGAGAAAATATGTTTTGTGAGAATTAATCTGGACCATTGATTTTGTTTATACTGAATGAAAGCCACTTGATAGCTTTCTTTGTGTTTTATTATATAGATCTTGATGGATCTATAGCAAAGTATAAAGCATGAATAATAGCTAAAGGTTATACTTAACAAAGTGGAGTAAATTGTTTTGATATTTACTCACATGTATATTATATTGCTACTATAAGGATTCTTTTTTTTCATTACATCTATTGGGAAAAAAAATTATTTATCAAATGGGTGTTAAACCCGCTTTCATAAATGGGGATCTTAATGAAGAAATCTAATGAAACGATCTGAAGGTTTTGTACTTAAAGGCCTGCAAATTGGTAAAATCATTGTGTGGATTAAAAACAAACACTTAAATTATGACATGAAAATTTTGAAACAACAATAAAGAGCTTAGTTTTAAATCTAGCAATTCTGATAAATGCATTTATTTTCGTGATCTATCAAATAAAGTTGCTATCATTTGCTTGTATGTTGATGACATGCTTGTTGTTGGAAGTGACATATCTACTATAATTGAAGTTAAAACTATGTTATCCAAAAAATTCATCATGAACGACCTAAGTGTTGTAGACACCATATTAGGTATGAGAGTGAGTTTTGGTAGGTAAGAGATAATCTTTAGTCAATTTCACAATATCAAAAATGTGTTACAAAAGTTGGTATGTAATGGTTGCAAAATATTTGAAACACCTTATGATTATAAAAATAAGTTGACACCTAATGATGGTGCGGCTATGAAATAATTGGATTATTCTAAACTATTGGAAGTCTCATGCATGCAATGATCTATATTAGATCAGAAATAGTTTTTGTGGTAGACATGCTCAGCATGTTCACTTGTAATACTAGTACGTCACATTGGAATGCCCTTGGAAGACTAATGGGTTACTTAAGTTGTACTCAAGTGCTAATTTTGTGCTACTCTGTTCATCCTTCAGCTTTGGAAGGGTGTTTTGCTGCATCTTAGTGCACAGAGTTTGTTACAGAAATCCACTAGTGACTATGTGTTTACACTAGGAGGAGCAGTTGTGTTATAGAAATCTAAAAGGCAATCAGGCCTTGCATTCACATTTATGGAGTCCGAACTCTTTGTGTCATCTTGTGCTGATGAAGAAGCGGAATGGATAAGAGATATGTTGCTAGATATTCTATTCTGTAACAACCAAGCTAAAAAAAATGTAGCATCTAACACTCTTTACAATGGTAAGAGACAAAATGTAGGCCTTAGCCAAGCAAGTTGAACTATCTCATTAAACATGGGATTATATTCATTGATGTGCTATCCAAATAAAATATGGCTGATGCTCTTACTAAGGAACTACAAAGATGTGTAATTGTCAAAACTATGAGGAAAATAGGGTTAAGAGCCATTGAGTTATTAAGGCATTAACACTCTAGTTATTTTGATTATTAGAACCCAATTGAGTCATAAAGAAGTTCATACTTATGCATCAATTTTGACAGTTGACATATTTTAGATAATTTTGAAAAGTTTCATGTAAATTTCACAAAAATATAATGCCAATCCAATTTAATGGTACTATATATTTTAATTATTTATTTAGAATTATCATATTATTCCAATACGGAACATGAAAATTTTTCGATATGTTTCCAATGATTAAATTGTTTTTATATATCATTCCAAATTTGATGATATGTCTTTTATGGATACATGTTTCATTCTAATTTTGATAACTCGGTATTTAACCATGGTGGATATGACATTTTTTTCGTTCCAATATTAAACATATTTTGGTTTTTGAGTAGAAACTTTAAAAGTTCGTGTACTTTATTTGTTAAAGATACTTGATTGTGATGTTTGTGTTATAATTTTGCTAAGCTAAATTGAATCGTACTAAGTTCTTTTGCATGAACTAGATATTTTTTAAGTAATTTATTTGAATTCTAACAGAAGTAACTCATTAAATTCTTGTTTGCAATATTAAGAAACATATGCTGACAAAGATAATAGAGGTGCAACTCTAGATCTCGATTTCGAATATGATGATTTGCTCGACGTGAGGAGTAATCATGAAGCACCTTGCAAGAACATTCTGTCATTTTTCACTTGCTTGATGGAACTTCTTTTGAGTTTAAGAGTCTACATATTTTGAGTTTAAAACTCTTGTTTTGATTTTGAAGTTTACTTGCTTTGGTTGGTTTTGAAACTATGACAAAGTTTTATCTATTTGGTTTAATCTTTGTGAACTATTCTAATTTTTATATGGTTTAGGAACTATTTACTTATTTTGGTTTAGTCTTGTATGAACTATTCATATCTATAATTAATTTATTCCTTATGAACTATACTTTGTGATACATTTCTTCTATTTTAATATTGTTATCGGCCAGTTAACTTTATGTTGAACCGATGAGATAATCTAGTACTAACTTTATATATTGAGAATATTGGAGGAGATTGTTGGATATATACATATATTCTCTATATAATTATTATTATGTGTAATATTATTCTATAGGTAAGACGTGTGTTACATGTACTATTGTATGGATATCAAACCTCTGATTGAGTGAGTTTATAATCAAGTACCCAAACCAATATTTATCCAATAAATACTAGCTTGTGATAGTAGTCTGGGTATTACAATCTTGATACATAGAGTAAATATCTCGAGCACCTTAATCTAGGATATTAACCTTAATTTCCCTTATAATTATTTCTCATAATCTTTAACAGTTACTGCTCTATATAATTAATTGCCTTACTCGAGATTTATATTTTTTAAAAAGATTTTAAAATACAAGAATAAGAATATGTTATATTCAGTATGAGTAATGCTACACTCATTACCCTCTGCACTGTCTACCTTAGGTGGCACACTACTAGTAAAGTTTATTGTAGAATATGTGCAGAGTAGGTGGTAGAAAATTCCAATAGTAATGTGCCACCTAAGATAAGGAAGAGATAGATAGTGGAGAAAGTAGTGAGTGTAGCATTATTTATTAGTATTTTAAAATTATTGTGCATAAGAGCATCCACACTCATTACTGTCAAATTTTGGCAAAATGGTAAAGTGAGAAATTACAATATGAGATTTTTTTGTAGTTGTCATTTGTCGAAATTTGAGAGAGAAAAAAGTTTATTGGACGAAACATGTTGTTCTCACCGAGATGTATTTTTGAAATTTTAGAAGGATTAAAATGATATTAGTTTTTAAATAGTCACTAGTTATTAATTAGTTATTAAATTTACCCTAAAACATGATTAAATTAACAAACCAAGTTAAATTAACATTATAATCAATGATTATCAACATGATTTGGCTGGTCATAAGTGGAACAGGACATGTTGTCCCGTTTGAGTATTTTTTGGTTTCGGACGGAGCAACATGTCTCGTCCGATCCCAATTTTTTTAAAAAAATTGGGACGGAACATGTTTCGTCTGATAATTTTTTTGAAAAATTACTAAAAAATTCATGGACGAACCATCATGTGTCGTCCGATAATATTAAAAAAAAATTTGGGACGGAACATGTTTTGTCCCCCTATATTTTGAGAATTCTCAAAACTTTTTCAAATATGCGAAGCTATTGTTTTTTTTGAGGAAAAGGTGGAATAATGTCACCCTGTTTCATTAATAAGTGATTAATAAACAACCTCGAAGTCCCGGGAAAATAAAAGTGCAGTGCAGGAAATAAAACATAACCCCCAACATAACCCTGGGGGGTGGGTAACAACATCCAGCCTAAAGGCAACCAAAATACAAATACAACATACTAAGGCCTGATACAAAAAAATGTAATAGTGAGGCGATAGTCCACTCATCAGTCAAGAGTTGGTCCGATCTCTATCTCCTCGTCATCAAACTCATCCACCTGGAATACCCTTGCGATCCTCCCTCTTGCTCCTGAAGCAGCAGCTGTAGCCCAAAAGAAAATTAGATGCATGATATGAGTAAGATTACTAGAAGTAATCTTACTTCTATTGTTCCAAATATGCGAAGCTATTGTTCCAAATTTTTTAAAATTTTGCAAATAAAAAACGAATGCAGCTCTTATTTTGCCAAAATTTAAAAAAATTGGAAAAATAATAATCGAATGTGGATGCTATAAGAAAACATGGGTCTCAAAATAAGGGTTCTTTTATAAAATTTCTCCTCACGTCACCTTGTGCCACAATAACAAAATCTTATATATATAAAATACACTACCAAACCAAACTAGAAATTGAATTTCTTCCCAAAACGACCCTTTTTTGTAAAGTTTTTTTCAAACCGCCCTACTTTTTTTTTTATTTTCCAAAGCACCCCACTTGGTCTTTGAAAGACCGAGTCTAGTTAAAACAAGGTCGGTCTTTCAAAGACCGAGTCTTGCTCTTTGATTTTTCAAAGTGCAAGACTCGGTCTTTGAAAGACCGACCTTGTTTTAACTAGACTCGGTCTTTCGAGTCTTGGACTTTGTGGTTTTTAATAACGCAGATCCCCTTTCTTCTTCTTCTCGAATTATTAGAAAGTTGGACTTTATTTTCTTCTTCTCTCTGTCCCTCAACGAACCCATCGCCCTCGCCAATTTTGTGGTCGATTACGCCTTTAATCGATCGATACACTCCCCAAAACCAATTAATCTCTAATCCATTTTCGATTTTTCCCAATCTTATTCCCCAAATTTGATTATTTCTTAAAACCCTAAATCCTGAATCCCCAATTTCGTAGACCTAGTTTAATTTCGTCTTCGTCTTTGGAAGATCTCGGTTGAAGGATCTTGCTCTTCTCTACCTTGTCAGTAGCTCGCTTTGGAATCTCCTACTTGAAAGGTATATTTCTTAAGCTTTTGCTAAGCAAAAATTGTGTTACTCTTGATGCTATTGTGAAGTTGATGAGTTGAATTTGACTTATTGTTGACAATATAGAGTAGCTATTGTTGTTATTTTTAGTTTTAATTTTATTGAAAAAGAAAGAGTTGAAAGAGTTGAAGTGGTTGCTATCAACGGCATTGTTATATAGTATTTGTTGAATTCTATATAGATTTTTGCTAAAATTAAGAAAGAGTTAGAAATTTTAGAATTTTTTGAAGTTGAATTTGTTATATAGAATTCTATATAGAATTTTGCTAAGAAAGAGTTAAAATTCTCTAATTTGCTAATTTTAGAGAATCAATGGCATTGTTATATAGAATTTGTTGTTGTGGAGATGTTTCGAGATTGTTGTTTTTTTTGTTGTTGAGATGTTGTGGTTGTGGATAAGTTTTGAGATTTTTGATGTTTTTGTTGTTGAGATGTTGTGGTTGTGAAGATGTTTCGAGATTGTTATTTTTTATATCTAGGTTATGTGTAGTTAATAACATTTTTGTTGAAGTTGTAGGATTTGGAGTCTATTGTCAATGGCACGCACAAGGGGTAACATGAAGGTAGGAGAAAGTAGTAGAGGTACACGTGATGGACCACGTACTCGCAGTGGATGTGGTCGTGGTTGTGGTCGTGCTCGTACCAAGGGTATTAATGTAAGTAATTAATTGTTGATTGTAATAGAATTATATTACATTTCGGTCTATTGATGTAAATGTTATTGTTATATAGGTTGAAGTCAATCCAAATGAGGCGGGCACCTCTTCTTCAGTCCCTTCGTCATCATATGTCCCTTCTGGAGGGCCAGGACCCCTCGACCCTTCACTCCTCACTCTTCAGCCGTTGCATCGATCGCAAAATATTTGGAACGGTGAGGCTACGGAGTGCCGCTTTAGGACTGGTCATCCGCTACCTGTGCACCCACGTATACACGAGATACTAAGAGACTGTGGATTCTACGGTATTGCCAGGATGACATCCATCAAGTGCGATCATCCTCTTTTGGAAGCACTACTTGAAAGATTGAGGCCCAAGACACACTCATTTCACCTGCCAGTTGGGGAGATGATGGTTACTCTACAGGACGTTGCCATACTTACCGGGCTTCCAATCGATGGAGAGGCAGTCACAGGATCGATGGACTTCGACCCAATGTATATAGTGGAGGAGTACTTAGAAGTTGAAGTAGAAGCCGGTGCGATAAATGGAAAATTTATCCGTTTAAAGTGGTTGAAGGACACGTTTAAAAATAGATTGAATGACAGTTCAACTGCAGCGGAGGTGGAGTGCTATTGTAGGGCGTACATTCTCACGCTATTTGGCACCGTCTTGTTTCCAAATTCGACCGGAAATAGCATCTCATTGATGTTCTTGCCCTTAATCGCCGATCTAGGTAGGGTCAGCCGTTACAGTTGGGACAGTGCAGTACTTTCGTCATTGTATCGGAGTCTGTGTTTGTGCAGTATAGGTTTGAACCAGATGAATGGGCCTCTGATTTTACTGCAGATATGGAGTTGGGAGCAGATTCACGTAGGTCGGCCCGTAGTGCGGATCCAATCTCAACATTGGAGAGTTCTTCCCGATGATATTGACATGCTACCTCCTATCGGTATGTACTGGACAGGCAAACTAACATGGACAGCCAACCCCAACAGGTGCTTGACATACTACCGCGATGAGCTCGATAGGTTGGCAGCTGTCTGTGTAGTGTGGTCCCCTTACACGGAGGAGCGACTGATTCGACTGCCGCCTATTTGCACGTACAGGCGTGATTTGTGGCTCACGAAAGCACCGTTAATCAAATTTGGGGTTGTCGAGTTTTACTACCCCGATAGAGTGTTACGCCAGTTTGGTCTTCACCAAGGGATTCCAGTTGCCGCACCATTCAATGCCGAGATGCACAACATCACAGGAATGGGCCGTACCTCCGGTCACAATTGGGCCGCTTGCTTCTTCGAATACATTCAGAGATGGAATGTTCACCGTTTCCAAGAAGTCATCGGTGACATTCCACCGTTTGTCCTCTCGGTGCATGGGATATACATGGCTTGGTACGAGAGAGTCACTAGAAGTTTCATTTCTCCAACGTTGCAGACTCCTGCTGGAGTTGCAGTCCCGATCCGTCGACCAGGGACCGAACCAGCAGATCAACATTCCGTTAGGTTGCCGATGTACCAACCAAAGGGATCCACTGTTCGGAATTTTGTAAGTTTTTTAAGTTTCGTTTTAAATTGTTAAAGTTTATATATAAATTTGTTTTCATATATGTATGTGTATTTCTAAGTAACCTAATCATTCAACTTTTCATGTTTCTCAGTTGGTCCAGACTTGGTCCCTTGCAAAGAAATGTGCAACTATGTTGAATAGCAACATCGCCGATCAGGCGAAGGATACCTTACGGGAGATGTTATCGTGTTGCTGTGCACAAGCTGATCTTGTGGGGGAGGGCGCAACATTAGATGAAATACTAAGGACCCCCACACATCGAACGAGCGGCCGTACTGGTATTCGACGAAAGAGAGTTGTTCAAAGGTCCCCACCTCAACCTCAAAGCGATTCAGAACACGAAGAACAAGCAGGGCCTGAGATTGAAGGGGATGATATACAACAAAAAGTTGGGGGTGAGATTCAAGAAGAGGATGACATCCCGTTGTCCGCACTAACACAGGCAACTCCACAACGTAGTAGACGACAACGAAGACCCACCAACTTCTACACACCTAACCCTTGACCTTTGATGTTATGTAGATGTTAGTTTGTTGTGATATTTTTTGAATTTGGTAGGTATTGTAATATTTTTAGTTAGTTTGATTTTGTAGTTTTTTTTTAAAATGTTCTTGTGTTTGTGAAGAAGTTATTAATATTGTTGATGTGGTTGTGAAGATGATATTAACAACATTCTTGATGTGGTTGAGATGTGGTTGTGAAGAAGATGTGGTTGTGAAGATGATGTGCTTGTGGTTGTGGAAGAATGCAAAATTGGTTTGTGAGTTCAAATTTCTATTGTCGAAAAGTTTCAGTTACTGAAGATGAAATTTGTGTTGTGCTTTTGGTTACTGAAGATGAAAAGTTTGAAAAGTTTGAGTTACTTAAGATGAAAAGTTTGAGTTCAAATTTGGGGTTGTGCTTTTGGTTGTGGAAGTTGATGTGCTTGTGTAAGTTATAGAATGCAAAATTGAGAAGTTGATGTGGTTGAAGAAGAGTATATTTGTAAAGGGAGATGATTTGAAAGATGTTATATCTGGCTGTAGCAAAAAAACAATCAGTATCAAGACTCGGTCTTTCAAAGACCGCTGTCATTTTAACTAGACTTGGTCATTGAAAGACCGAGTCTTGTTGCTGATTGCAAAATTTGGCTATCAGACTTAAGACTCGGTCTTTGAAAAACCGAGTCTAGTTATATTAAGCTCGGTCTTTGAAAGACCGAGTCTTGAGTTCAATCTCTTCCAGAGCTCAAGCAACTCTCTGGAAATGATTGAACATCACAGTCGTTCTTTCAAAGACCGAGCTAAATATAACTAGACTCGGTCTTTCAAAGACCGAGTCTTCACTCAAAATGAAAAAAATTTCACAGATTGAAGACTCGGTCTTTCAAAGACCGAGTCTAGTTATATTTAACTCGGTCTTTGAAAGACCGACTATGATGTTCAATCATTTCCAGAGAGTCGCATGGTCTCTGGAAGAGATTGAACTCAAGACTCGGTTTTTCAAAGACCGAGCTAAATATAACTAGACTCGGTCAAAGACCGATTCTTAAGTCTGATAGCCAAATTTTGCAATCAGCAACAAGACTTGGTCTTTCAAAGATCGAGTCTAGTTAAAATGATAGCAGTCTTTGAAAGACCGAGTCTTGATGCTGATTGATTTTTTTAGAACATTCAAGGTACTTTTATATATATAATTGAAACTTACTAAATCCAAAATACTCTGTTTGGACAATATTTACACCTCAATCAATCATACATTTTCGACAATTGAACACATCCAAACTAAGTGCTTAGTTCGATATAAATATTACAAACACACTAGAAAGCACATAACAATAGAAAGAACAATAGAAAGCACATAATCACATTTTAATTGTTTTGAGATGCTCTGTTAGTACAACGACGCTTGTTGTGTCCTTCCAATCCACAACTTGAACATTTCATTCTTGTACCCCTGCTAGAACTATCTCTCACATCCATATCGTTGCGTATTCTCGTGGATTTAGGCCGACCTTTCCGTGAACGTCGCAAACTAGCATCCGGTACGAGTCGTGGACCGTCGATAGTAGGCCAATATGCTTCATCTAGAATAGGACTGAACACAGGAGCCCAAGTTTGTGCTAATGACGTGACAAGGTAAAATTTATCAACATAAGGCTTGTGATCGATTGCACGATATGCACAGGCTGCTAATACATGAGAACAGGGAATATGATATAAATGAAACTTCATACATGTGCATGTTTTCGTACCCAAATTCACGGTGTGCAAATTCCCACCCTTCTGTTCTCCATTTACCATGCGTATACCCGTTTTCACGGAAAAAACTCCAGGCCGATGATGAAACATTGTAACCTCATGTTGATTTGCTCTTTCACGGCGACTATCAATCAAATCATGTACACTTTTAGCAAAAATCTTCCCTTCACATAAAAGCTTACTAGCTTCCTGTCGACGAGTAGTAAAGTAAGAGTTGAGACATAAAAAGATCGTCTCAACAATCGCAGTTCCTGGTAAACTACAGACTCCTTTCAATACTGAATTGAAGCATTCTGACAAGTTCGTAGTCATCATTCCATATTTTCGACCTTCATCTGCATAAAGTGCCTATTTCTCAACTGGCTTCTCTTTCAACCAATTAGCCGCCTCGACATTGACGGTTTCAAGTTCAGCGAGTTTGGCCATGAACTTTTTGGGTTGGTTTTGACAAGCTATAATTTTGGCCTTTTTTCGCAATGCCTTGCTACCAAATTTACTAAAAAAATTTGTGGCAAAATGACGCATACAATATCCATTCGGTTCGTTCCAAGCTCCGTTTTGCAAATCCATAGCAGACAATATACCAGCATGACGATCCGAGATAACACACAACTCAGTGCGATCGGTGACATAATACCGGATGCAAGTCATAAACCATGTCCACGTATTTATACTCTCTTCATCAACCAATGCAAATGCAAATGGAAATAAGCAACCATTCGTATCCGGGGAAACAGCAATTAGCAAACAACCCTTGTACTTACCGTACAAGTGAGTTCCATCTACACTAATAACCGGTCTGCAAGACTTGAAACCTTCAATCGAAGGACCAAATGCCCAAAATACTCCCTTGAATGTTTTCTTGCTGGGGCTAGACTCATATTTATCCCAGTGGACAACGGTTCTTGGATTAGCTGCTTGAATTGCTGTTAGTAGAAAAGACAGCTTCGTGTATGCTTCTTCGAAGGTACCGTACAACCTCTCAATTGCCTTTTGTTTTGCTTTCCAAGCTTTCTTATATGAAATCTGATAATTATATTCTATTTTCACAATCTGAATAATTGTTCCCGGTAATAAAGCAATATCCTTCTTCACCACACCCACAATTAAATTACTGACAAGGTTAGCATCAATTTTACAGTGGTCTTGATTCAACGTGGGATTCGTATAAGTATGAGGCCCAACTATCTTCTTCACCACAAAATTTCTCCCCCCTTTTGGAACAATAGCTCGTAATCTCCAAGGGCATCCACCATCACTTACTCCTGGGGGACCTTGTACGATCTCCTCAATTATACGTTTTCTGGGTGTCATTTTGCATTTAACAGTGTACAGTGACGGTGTTGTTTTCAATGTGACAAATTCACGATGTTTCTTGATAGAATACACCTTCACAGCTTGCTGAATGGACTCTTTACTTATAAACTCCTGTCCAACGTAAAATTCATCTACATTGGATGAACCAGAGGACTCTTGTGGAAGTGGGGGGACTCTAGCAGCTTGAGCCATCTCCTCCGTAACATGAGCGTTAACATTAGCATAGCTATCAGTAGCTCTCACTTCGTTAGAACTGTTGTTCGTAGGATTTACATTTGCTACATCATCATCTTCTTCTCCATCATCATTTTCTACACTTTCATCATCGTCTGTTTCTTCCTCTTCTTCATCATCATCTAATAAGCTGTTGTTAACCACTGCATTTTGAAAGAGCTCAAATACACTGTCATTTGGAACATAGTCAGGAACCGGACTAGGTTGGGGTGGCAACTCAACATCTGTAGAATTAGCGTTTCTTGTATTTGTGGAGGTGTTTTCTTGTGAGGACAGTGGATTTGGTTGTGAAGGTTGAGCGGGGTTAGACCTCATCTGCTGTGTAGGTACTACCCTTATGAAGCTTGAACTGGGAATATCATATGGCTGAGCATCCAAATTTTGAATTTGCTGAATATATAACTCTAATGCAGACCAAGCACAATTGGGATCAAATGTTCTAGCAATCAATGACTTCAGTGCATTATCAGTAGGTACGGGCACTGTCATAAAATACTAACCATCTCCTCTACCTGCTGCGTATCGAGCTAAAATTTTCACCTTCTATTGATTCCTATCCCAATTAGTAACTTCATAAATTTTCTCAACTACTTCTGCAAATGTTATGGTACGAGGTACCCAAACTATTTCCGGATCCAACACACTGTAACAACTACCAATCTTTGGATCACGAATTATTTCACCACCAAAGTATAACCAAATAGGAATCTTAAGATCCATACCTATGTATATTTATACGAATATACGAGTTATTATCTAACCACAAACAAAATCTATAAAAAAGGATAGAAAATTAAAGGCCAATATTTGGGTAAAAGAGTTGAAGTTGCTATCCTCTTCAAATTTAGCAAAAATCCAAAATAGGGATCTTTCAAAAGATGGGTTTAGGGTTTTTATAGTGGAGATGCTTAGAGGGTTAGGAAGAAATTGGTAAATATATTTAGATTAAGATGAGATTTTGTGGGTAGGAGGTCGCCCTAGATTTAGGAAGATGGGTTAGAGAAATAGAATAGGTTAAAGTAGAGAGAGAGAAGAAGAAGAAAGGGGATCTGCGCAATTAAAAACGCCAAAGTCCAAGACCGAGTCTAGTTAAAATAAGCTCGGTCTTTCAAAGACCGAGTCTTGCTCTTTGGATTTTTCGAAGTGCAAGACTCGGTCTTTGAAAGACCGAGCTTATTTTAACTAGACTCGGTCTTTCAAAGATCAAGTGGGACGCTTTGGAAAGTAAAAAAAAAAGTAGGGCGATTTGAAAAAAACTTTACAAAAAATGGTCGTTTTGGAAAAAAATTCCTAGAAATTACACCAAGAAATTGTATGTTTCCCTCACAACTGTCCCACATCCCACGTGGCCATTTGTGCTATGCACTGGCCACCAACATATCCATCCAAACCTAACCAAAGAATGTTGTATTATTTTGTTGCCTAGAATGGAATTTGTTCCAAACTAAGCCACTTTCGGAAAGTATTTACCAAACTAGCCCATATTCGAAACTATTTATCAAATTGACCCCTCACTGTTAGTTCTATGATTTTCTCTGCCACTTGAAGAAATTTTTAACTTGTAATTTTTACTTGAAATATATATAAATACACACAGTATTTTAGATAGCGCTCAGATAGAGAGGGTAGTTGTACTCATTTATTTTAGAAAAATTTTGAACATGAAATGTATACAACTACGCTCGATATTTCTGATAGTAAGTCTAGTTCAGTTGAACTCGTTATCTAAGATAGTGAGTATACTTGTACTTATTTTTTAGAAAAAATTTAAATAAACAATTTCTACCTGAAATGTATATAAATGATCTCGCTATCTTAGATAGCGAGTGTATTTATACTGATTTTTTTAGAGAAATTTTAAATATTAAATTTCTACCTGATATGTATAGACCTACACTCTGTACACTCGCTATCTGAGATAGCGAGTGGGTCAACTAGACTTGCCGTCTCATATAGCGAGTAGGTCAATTTGGTAAATAGTTTTGAAAATAAATCAGTTTGGTAAATACTTAAAACAATTGGGTCATTTTGGGAGAAAATATCCCTAGAATGCTAGAGCCTCTTTTTTTTAACCCATAGTATTAGGTCAACTCTTCCTCTTTTTCCCTCTATATAAACACACACCTCTTCATTTTTCAAGCTCATAAAAAATTCTATATATAAAGAGATCCAAGAGAAGAGAAGAGAAGAGAAGAGAAGAGAGGTGCAAAAAACATAAGAGAGAGAGAGATCATGGTGTTCCCCATAGTTCTCCCTAGGCTACTAGCTAAATGGCTCCTCTCCTACTACAAACCAACAAGAAAGCTCAGAAGGCAAGCCTCCTTACATAGAACCAACTCTATAATACTGCACCCAAACTTGTATCCAAGTGTAACCAAGTTCCCAACAAACCATAGAAATCACCCTTCCGAATCCTTTGTGTGTGACTTCCAGACAACCCTATTGAGTTCATCCCAATATTCCCTATTCCCTTTCTTCATGCTTGTTGCATTTGAAGGTGGTAGCTTGCTAAGAGCCTTCTTTCTTCTCCTCTCTTACCCTTTAATCCTTCTCGTCGGCGATAACGAGGAACTTAGCATAAAGATCATGGTGTTCATTGCATTCTGTGGGCTAAGAAAAAAGGATGTGGAGATTGTGAGCAGGGCTGTTTTGCCAAAGTTTTATTTGGAGAATTTAAACAAGCATTCATATGAGGTGTTGAGTAGAATGGAGAGGAGGGTGGTGGTGACTAGGATGCCGAGGGTGATGGTGGAGTGGTTTTTGAAGGAGTATTTGGAGGTGGGTGAAGTTTTGGGTGCAGAACTTGGGGTGAAGATTGTGGGGGGTTGTGGTTTCTTCACTGGTTTGGTGTCTTCTGGTTTGAGGGCGAGTGAGAGAAGCAAGGCTCTTAAGGATTTGTTTAGTGAGAAGAAGGCTGATGTTGGGCTTGTTAGCTACTGCAATCCACTTGATAACCTCTTCATCTCATACTGCAAGGTTTGATTTATTTTCTTTATTCTTGAAATTTTGTGTTTCTTCTTTTCATGCACAAATATGATCAATTTCTTTTTTTTAATGCATGGCTATATGAATGTTTAGATTAAGCTCATAATGATGTTCTACATAAGCTGGATGTTGATGATACTCTTTGGTTCATAATCATTTTCATTAGAAGAAAGTTATGAATTAAATTTAACTCGTTGTTTACTGTTGTTTATTTCATGATATGCGTATTGTATATGTAAAAGTCAAATTTCCGTATTTTTAACTTCTATAATAAACAACTACAGCCAACCATCCTTCAATGTGTTTTGGCATTACAATAACTAGTAATCTACACGTGCAATTTATGTCTTAATAAAGATATTTTGAAGTAGTCTTCCTTTGAACCTAGACATCTTTTATATTAGTTATGTATAGGTAATGCACGTAAGTTGATAGATTTACAAACGACAACTTCTACTCTCCCATTATATTTTTTTTTAAAATAAAAATTCTGACGTTGTGATGACTTAAACCTGAAATCTCCTTCATATTAGTTATATATACTAGTAGTTTACACGTGCGTTGCACGTTTTAATAAATTTAACTTTTTAAAATAAAAATTTAGATGTAGTCTTGATTTTGAACCTAAGACCGCCTTTATAACAGTTATGCACGTGTGTTACATAGGTTGGTAGAATGACAAAATATTTACAAATAACACAAAGACCTTCTTCCATTATAATATTAGAGATGTGTCACATATGGATATATTGACATGCTTTTTCATTATAATATTAGAGATTTGTAGCTCTCACATGAAAAAGAAAAGTATGACTTTCAAAAATTTTCAAACTTTTTTTTAAAGGAAAAAAGAATATTTCAAACCTCCAAAAGAACATTTCACATATACATTAAATGCGCAAAAATGAATTAATTTCAAAGTACGTATAAAGGGAATCTTATCATAAATCTGTCATAACCCCATCTATTAATTCCACCGTTTTTTTTCCCGCTATTAAGTATTAATTCCAGCTATTTTTATCTATGCATCATTGCATCCTTAGCTAGCACCAATTAATTCCCATTAAATTCTCTCAATAAATACAAACTATTCCTCACTTGTCACCGTAAATTCTTTAACACAGGAACCCTACATTGTGACCAAGGATGCAAGTGGGCCCACCTCACTCCTCTCAAGAGAAAATTACCCTAAGCCCTTGGTCTTCCATGATGGTAGGCTTGCCTTTCTCCCAACTCCAACCTCCTCCGTCTTCCTCTTCCTCTACTTCCCATTTGGCCTCATTCTAGCCATTGGTAGAGTCATGTTTGGCATCCTACTCCCCTACAAGCTGGCCCGAACCCTAGGTCCTCTTTGTGGGGTCATCCTAAGGGCCCACAACCTACCCCACCATGTCAAGATCAAGAACCAAAGTGGTGGGGTCCTCTTTGTTTGCAACCACAGAACCCTTCTTGACCCAATCATGTTGACTTGTGCACTAGGCAAACCCTTGACTGCGGTCACTTACAGCCTTAGCCCTGTCTCTGAGCTACTTGCACCAATAAAAACAGTTAGGTTAACAAGAAATAGGGCAACCGATGCATCCAAGATCCAACAACTTCTGAGGGAAGGGGATTTGGTGGTTTGCCCCGAGGGTACGACGTGCAGAGAGCAGTACCTTCTTCGGTTCAGTGCACTGTTTGCGGAGTTGGCAGAGGAGATGGTGCCGGTCGCGGTGAATACTAGGGTTAGCATGTTTTATGGGACGACCGCGAGTGGGTTTAAGATGTTGGACCCTTTGTTTTTCTTGATGAACCCGAGGCCGGTTTACGAGCTGAAGTTTCTAGGGTTGGTTCCGAGGGAATTTACGTGCGCCGGAGGGATGAAGGGGGTGGATGTGGCTAATAGGATACAGAAGGAGTTGGGGGAGGAGTTAGGGTTTGAGTGCACTGGGTTGACAAGGCGGGACAAGTACTTGGTGTTGGCTGGGAATGAAGGGATTGTACGTGAATGAGAAGCAGAGCAAAAAAGATTGAGACATGAATTATTGATTGGTGATAAATGCGTGTATTTATTTGTTTCTAATAATTGTAATTCTTTTTATTTTTCATGGATATTCAATTACTGATTGTATATTTGTATTTTTTTTATTTGAAAAAATGTTCTTAAATATAAAGATTGAATTAATTAATTTGGTATAGATATTTAGTTGTTTGAATAGTACGTAATTCTCTTTCGGTGGCTTTTCATTAGATACTTTACTATTTTCCGCATACAGGACCGGCCTCCACCTTGAGACCAGTGAGGCTGCGTCTCAGACATCCGATTTTTTTTTCACTTTTAGGAGTCTTAAATTTATATTTTTCTTATAAATATAGATACGTATTATATATGTAGAAAAATTATATTGTAATTAGAAACTTCCAAAAATAATTATTTAGGTCTTTCGTCTTTGACCCTGAAAACTCAAGACTGGCTGGATGAATTCATGAATATCATTCATTTTGATTGTACTTGTTATTTTATTAAGATGTTCTTGATAAAATTAGCGGGGACTTTGCCTTATCTTTTAGATAAAATAAAAAAAAAGTCTTTTAATATATTTGTTGACTTCTATAGTTTAAATTTTTGGATGTTTGTTTGTCCTTGCGAATTCTTGTATTTTTGCATGCCATACTTGTACCTTGTCGCTAATATTCAAAAAGTAATAATAATAATTTACAAGTGATATGTACGAGAAGTTAGAGGAACCTAGCTACATTTGAGGTTATATACCCACCCTTGTCGCTACTTTTGAGGAAAATGTAATAATTATTTATAACTGACCACCATTTGAAATTTCATTTTGACGAAGAAACTTGTCATATATGCCTCACCTTTCTATAATTTGGTGAGCGACTCGAAGGACTTTTCTGGAAGATTGGTACGTGGAAGTTGCAAGTTGAGGTTAAGTTGCTTCAAACTAATTATATATATAAACATTTGTCACTCTCCAGCCTCCAAACTCCTTGTCAGTTGATATCATAAACTAGCTATATGTACCCACTAATACCTATCACTTAATTTTTTAATTATCATTAATATTAAGCAACATGACTTCGTATCAAACAAAATACTAGCTAGGTAAGGTAGTTACCAGAGAACATTAAATAAATTCTAAGTACTACTATCTCTCTATATATCCCTCCATATATAATGGAAGAGTTGGAGTTGTAATTTGTCAACATACAAACCAGTATGTTGCATGTGCAACTCCAACTCTTTCATTAATTACAACAAAAATAAACAAAAAAACAAAACTCCACCTACTTAAACGTGCAATACACGTGCAAAATAAAATTTCAATAATTTTTAAACACCAAACAGACATATATATTGCACGTACAACTTCAGTTCTACTTACAAACACGTACACCACACATCCAACTTCAAAATTCTTTATTAACACGCGCATCGCACATGAAAATTCTCCAACTCTTATCAAAACGTGCATCGCACGTGAAAAATACTAGTTACTTTTAATTCACTACCTTAGTCAACATAATCTTCACTACACAATTTACACATGCACATATCTTCTCTTGAAATTTCCTTTAGGCTTCAAGTTGTTTGATGGCTAAGAGCATTTGTAGTCGTTTGCCAAATATGCATATTATGCATATTTGGCTACAGTAGATTGCCAAAAATGAGAGAAGATCTGAGAATTATCTTCTCTGAGATCTGAGAATTATCTACATAACTTGAAGTGCCGTCGCACAAAAAAAAAAAAAATAATGGTCGGACGGCACTTCGTCCCACCAAAAAAAATTAATTTCGTAATTAAAAAAACCAAAAAAACCCCCAAAAAGCCCAACTTCTCGGACGGCACTTGAAGTGCCGTCCCACCACTTTTGGTGTTTTTTGCAATTTTTGAATTGTTTTTGTAATTTTTTGTAATGTTTCTGTAATTTTTGTAATTTTTATAATTTTTTTGTAATTTTTGTTTTGCACTTCGAATCCATTTTTTCCTCCGACGGCACTTCGAGTGCCGTCGCTCTAATTAAATTTTTTATTTTTATTTTTTGCTCCGACGGAGCTTCGAGTACCGTCCCACAAATTTTGTGTTTTTTATTTTTTTTTCTCTCCGACGGCACATGAAGTGCCGTCGCTTATTGTTTTAATATAAAAAGTTAAAATATAGCTTTTGACGACTGCAGCAAAACTTCGATTGCTATTTCCATTTATGCATATATGCATATTTTTACCCCCCAACGACTACAGATGCTCTAAGGGGAAATATAGAAATTGTGCTAATTAATGCATCATACGTACACTACAACCAGTGGTGGAAGCAGTGAAGGCCGCTCCCCCTGGAATTTGACAGGCTCACTAGTAGGCCCAAGTGAAAAAAATCTTTGCTCCCCTCAACTGGGCTTCCGCTCTTCTTTCGGCCCAAACCGCTCTCCTTCTTGTGGCCCACCCAAACTCATCGGGCCCAAACCAAACCTGAGCTCCCACCTCCCGCTCCTCTTCTTTCTTCTTTTCTTTCTTTCTTTTCGCCTCCAGCCTCCACCCTAAATGGCGAAACCCTAGCTAGTAGCACCCTCTCCTTTCTTCTTTTCTTTCTTTCTTTCTTTCCATGCTCTGGCCCTCTGCCGAAACCCTCCACCGAAATCCTAGCTCTCTCTCTCTTCTTTCTTCTTATCCTTTTTTTTTCTTTCCGTGCTCCAACATCCACCATTCCATTGAAAGTCCATTACCCTAGCTCATAATCCATAGATCCAACTCATCAAAGCCCTCAATTACAATTTCGAAACCTCCAAATCTTCAAGACTACCTCCAAAGTTCGAATCTCTCCCCTCCTAACTTGACGTCAGTCGCAGTCTCGCAGATATCGATGGTGACTTCACTGGTGAGTGAACTGTGTTCATTTTGTAAATAAAGATCAATTTTGTAAATAAAGATCAATAAGAGGATTTGAAGGAGTTTAACTGCGCATTGATATTATGAAAATCCTTTGGAGTGAACTTTGGCCTTTTGACAGACTAATATGTACTCGCTTATTATATTTAATCGAAAAATATGTGAATCAGGATCAGTGGCTTAATCAATGCGCAGTTCAGATTAGAACCAGGATCAGTGGCTTAATCAATGGTTGATTATCCTTATAATTTGTGTTGCACTGCATGAATATCATCTTTTCTTCAAATAATGTGTATATCATCCTATGTTCAATTTTACTCTGCAATTCAGTAAATAGATGTGTATTGTGTACTTTCATAAATGGTTTTCTTCTGAATATTAAAGTGAATTACTTAATAATAGTTCATATCCTGATACGACTTGTGTGTCTCAGTACTGGCTGATAAACGAAACCATTACTCTGGGAAGCATTGTAGTAAGTGGAAACAGTATATTTTCAACCAAATGGTTCTCATTCATTCACAAATAATTGTAAGAACTTCCAATTCCTTCATGTGAAGAAGGATGGTACCTGCTGAATATCATAGAATGTGAGATATTCTCCAAGGTTACCACAAGATTCATAGCAAACAAAAAGAAAGCATTCCCAGACAACTGTTGAACTACAAATAAAGTTATACACCTTCCATAAGAAATTTTATTTAGGCAAAAAGTTACACCACCATACTCTGAGCTGAAGTATCCAATGATTGAACATGATATTCCATGTATAATTGTTTTCAAACTCTTCCATCGCTTTTAACCCAATAAACTCTTCAATTCGAGAGAATAATAAAAATAATTTAGACAAGAAGTAAATCTCAAAAAATGTAGTAGTAACTGTGGTACTTTGCAAGTTGAATTGTTCTTGTACTGTAATTACAAGTATATGCTGATTCATTTTTTATTTCCCAGGTGAGGGAAGGCACCTAAAATATTGTGGGCCCTGAGATCCTGTCTTGTCAGAATTCCAACCACAAAATCAAACAATAAATTTAGTTGAAATTATCCAAAATAAAACAATGTAAGTAAAGATCAATTTTGTTGTGTTTGAAAAATTAAGAATTTTGGTTGGTGAGTGACGGCTTCTAAGAGGATTTGGAGGAGTTTAATTATTGAAGGATTTAAAGAAAGATCCGCCTACGTCTTGCACTGCATGTGTGGTTTTTGTTATGCGCTCTTAGAAATTCTCGTAACTTTGTTTATGCTCTTTTGAAATTATGGTTAGTTTTTGATGAAAAATTAGATTTAAATGTATAGAATTAGCGGGCTCTATGCTAGTAGAGTCTTGGTTTAACACATTTAAGAGCACTAAAACCTATACTATACTACACCGTAGACTTGTCTCCATATTGTACCTGTCTTTCTTGTTAACTGAAATCTAGAAGCTCACATTCATCACCTGCAAGAATAGAATTAGAATTTTGGCTAAATCTTGGACTATGTATTTCTTAGTATTTCGCTCTCGCTGGATGAAAATCCTAGCTCCGCCACTGACTACAACTTCTTGGTTGTTTATCAACTTCTTATGTGGCTTTGCATCTAATTATTTAACATAATCTTTGCTATATTATATAGAATTGTAAATATATAAGGATGTTACTCTCAAGTAGAAGAGTAAGATTACCGTACAAATAACGAATTTCTGACCAAAATGACCCACTTTTTAAAAGTTTTTACCAAAATGATACAATTTTAAAAGTTTTTACCAAAACGACCCGCTAGTTAACTGAGTTAGCGACCTTAGTGAAAACAGAGTCGCTAACTGAGTTAGAAAGTGTATACTTGGCCTTTTTCTTCAGGTTTCACCACTTGGAGAAAATCCTGAATAAAAAAGTCAAGTATACACTCGCTACCTCAGTTAGCGACCCTATTTTCACTAGAGTCGCTAACTCATTAGCGAGTGTGGTACAAATGAATTGAGAAAAAATATATTTTGGCTTGAATTATAAAAAAAATCATTGGGTTTAGAGTTGTTATCTCAGTTAGCGAGTGTATTTGTACCACATTCGCTAACTGAGATAGCAAGTGTATTGACTTGAAGAAAAATATATTTTGATTTAGACTCGCTATCTCAGTTAGCGAGTGTGGTACAAACAAACTTGCTAACTGAGTTAGTGGGTCTAAACCCAATTCGTTTGTTCCACACTCGCTTTAGCGATCTTAGTGAAAACAAGATCGCTAACTGAGATAATGAGTGTATACTTGATTTTTTTCTTTAGGTTTCACCATTTGAAAAAAAAACTGAAGAAAAAGGCCAAATATACACTCGCTAACTCAGTTAACAACCCTGTTTTCACTAGGGTCGCTAACTGAGTTAGCGAGTGGGTCGTTTTGGTAAAAACTTTCGAGAGTGGGTTATTTTGGTAAAAACTTTTAAAAAGTGGGTCATTTTGGTCAAACATTCACAAATAACGTGGTGCATCCGTGCATGTGTTGTATAATCGACTAACTACCGAGTCATAAATGCACGAACTCCACTTTTCCTTTTTGCTGTTCTTTTGGTTTGTTGTTCTTTTTCTTTTAGGGTTTTTAACATGTATACCCCTAACAAATATGCTAATATCATATATGCCCTTCAAAAATGTATATTTTCATATATGCCCCTAACAATATGAGCTCATTTCTTATTTACCCCTAAAAGTTACCTCCAACTACGTGTATTTGAAACTTATAAGATTAGTGACGAATCTGGATATAAAACATGATGAAGAAGATGAAATTATAAAGATGTACTGTAAATTTGTCCATTTATTAAGAAAACTTAAGAAAAATTGAGAATGATTGATGTATTTCAATCGGTTTTATAGACGATTTAGTTTATAAAAAGTAATAGGAATAAGCTTAACTAGTAGAGGAAGGGTATTTCAGTCATTTTACAAAAAATCTATTAAACATAACTATATATTTCATACATTTTTATGTTTTTAAAGTAGTTTTAAGTTAAGGGGTAACTAGAAGGTTGGATACACATTGTTAGGGGTAAATGTGAAAATACACATTTATGAGGGGTATATGTGATATTCACATATTTGTTAGGGACATACATGTTAAAAACCCTTTCTTTTAATGAAAAAATAATAATTAACACATAAACCAAGATCTCATTCTCGCTATATATACTAGTATAATGCACGTGCGATGCACGTCTACAAAAAATTTAGTCATCAAATTAAATGAATTTGAATTAAATTAAATGATTAATATTTTTCAAGATCACGATGTATGCCTATAAAAAGGTTTAGTCATTAAAAAAGTTCAGTTTTTCAGTAATAGTTGGACTGCTAATTACTGGTACATTCGCATTTTTACCTACTGTATTTGAATTTTTCGACCTGGTATTTGCATCATCCATGCTCGTTAAACTATGACCGATCACAATCTCCCAGTCTAGGTCAGAGTTTGTGTCTTCTAGAACTTCACTCTTTTCATTGATCTTACTGCGACTTCCTGACTTGGGTCTCCCACCATCTAGTACAGTTTTGGCAACGGGGGAATGGCTATCAATATCACGCTTCCCTTCTGGTGAATCTGCATTGCTAACGATCTCCTCCGCCTAAAAAACTCCTCTGTTATTGAAGCAACTTTTGCTTTAAAAATTTGCTAATTCTACTTAAACCCACCCGACCCGATTCAGCCCGAACCCAGGCAAACAATAGAAACCTGGCCCGAACCCACAGGGTCAGGTCCGGGTTTAAGAAGCTACAAACCCGTCGGGTATGGGTCGGGTTTTATGAGTATAAGGTTTGGGTACAGGTTAAAGTATGTCAAAACCCGCCCGACCTATCCCATTTGCGGCCATAACTGCTACTACTCACCTTCTTATTGAATTTCTATACGAAAGACTACTCACGGTCGATGATATATTGATGCTTATCTTCTTTGTCGTTCTCTAGTAATGTTTTTTTTTATATGGATGTCATTTCACGCACATTAGGCTAATGTTTACTAATCAATTACTATTTTCAAATCTTATTTAGGCCAGGACTGAACAACTGCACCATCAGTGAAGATGAAATTAAGCCTGCAATAAAGCTTTTCATGCAATGTACTTGGCCGTGTGATTGGTGCTAATGTGTATGGTCATCATGATGTTGCCCAATCAAGCACTGGTTCTACTAATGCACAATTGTTGGAGCAAAGACTTGGCCTAAAAATGCAATAGTGAACAAATTTATTTTGCCGATATCTCATGAAACAGAAAGACATTAAAGTTTACCAGAGTAATCTTACCTGTATGTAGCATCGAATCTCCTTATTTTTCAGTTTTGAGAAAAGAATCTTCGAGCTCATGCTAGCAGGGGTCAGATCTTGAACGTAAACACGAACTGGCCTACAACCTCCTTCTCCATCAAAGCTTGGGACTATTCTAAGAACTATGCAGTCTAATTTGAAGGGCTTATCTGTAGTGTCAAATGCATATGTACAAAACAAATTAATAAGTTACAATCATAGTTAACGCTTGCAATAGCCAATAATTTAGGAGATAACATACTTTTTTAGCAAAATGTGCACTTGGATAAATTTGTTCTTTAAATTAAAAAAGACGAATACAGATGTGTATGCTTTTATCAATTCTGATTCTAAAAAGCTCATAATCATTCTCATCAAAATGTTTGATAGGACTGGAACCATAAACTTTGGC
This sequence comes from Hemerocallis citrina, assembly GCA_017893485.1. Classification (NCBI taxonomy): domain Eukaryota; kingdom Viridiplantae; phylum Streptophyta; class Magnoliopsida; order Asparagales; family Asphodelaceae; genus Hemerocallis; species Hemerocallis citrina. Next base: position 401,997,375 of record CM030359.1, on the reverse strand, counting down.
GAACTAACCAAAAGCAGCATAGGAAACAATTAAATTATCCTATTATAAACTATTTCACTTATCCCACTTCCATCCACATAGTTAACTAAAGTATTACAACTATCTCCTCGTCGGGGAGTGAGAAAATTTATATTTACCAAAATTTTACATTGACTCTTTTATTACATTACATTTCCTTATTCAGCCAGACATCAACCTACTCAATCATTCATATATTCACCCTAGCTAACAAAACATCAACATAAACTTTTATGTTTTTCAAATATGTTTGGGTCCGGCTCTACATCTTTAATATCTAACTTCTAACCCGTTAGGAACTTAAAGAAAACAAAGATGTCTGCATTATAGTATAGATGATCTCATGTACATAATAAGATTTTGCACGGAATGCATTCTGTATTGGGATGCATGACTGTAACTATGGAATTATCACATGAAGTATTTGCTATAAAAGAGTGATCAATTTTCATATTTTCGTAGACCTAACATATCCCAAGTAGATCTCATATTGAACGAATGCACTTTGACTAACCAATCCATCATAGTTAAAATGTTTGCATCATAGTTAAAATGCCAAACCGGTAAATAGGGTGCAGACAGACATTATTGAGATCTAATGAGATTCTTATCAAGAAAAAAAAAGAACATTAATTGGGTGAAAACCATCTTAGCAGTAAGTTAGGTATATCAAATGCGATATAAAAAATGCACTAACTATTATCTGGGTGAACTCAGCTTATGGATGATCAGTTAATTGGACTTATATAATTCCTAACTTGAATAATTGCAGATTAGGGTTTTTACCATTCGGGCTCGCTCTCCCTTCTCCTCGGTCGCCTCATCTTTGAAAAGCCTCTACACACAAAACCATTCACCGATCAGCAAAACGGGAAAAGTTCAGATCCAAAAGTTATCATTTGAAAATGAAAAACAAAAAAAAAGATGAAGAAAGAGAGGGTGGATCTATACCGCCATCAGCGGAGCAGGAGTTGAGCTTCACACTAAGCGATGAAGGGAATCAATGGAGATGAAGGGATAACCATGAAACGAATATATCAAAGAATCTCTCGAAAACCGTGATGATAGCCACAATCACCCTGCAATCAATCAACCAAAAAAATAGCACCTTTAATCAAATACTCAAACTAAGACCCGAATCTTCAAGCAGTTAAGCAAACCAGTACTAGCACCAAAAGTAGAGCTTTCCGACTTGGATTCGGATACGGATTCGACTCTATCTCCATCTCCATCGCTTTGAAGCACTCGAATGCCGGATAAGTGTACCCCAGAACTAACCTTTATTCACCAAAAATAAAGAATCGCATCAAAATCTTCGAATCAAAATCAGATAAAAATCGATTCAAGAAGAACCGAGCACTCATGCAAGAACTCCGATCACTAATTCGTTCATCGAAAACCGTGACGATAGCCACAATCACCCTGCAATCAATCAACCAAAAAAACAGCACCTTTAATCAAATACTCAAACTAAGACCCGAATCTTAAAGCAGTTAAGCAAATCAGTATTGGCACCAAAAGTAGAGCATTCCGACTTGGATTTGGATATGGATTCGACTCCATCTCCATCTCCATCGCTTTGAAGCACTCGAATGCCGGATAAGCGTACCCCAGAACTAACCTGTATTCATCAAAAATAAAGAATCGCATCAAAATCTTCCAATCAAAGTCAGATCAAAATCGATTTAAGAAGAACCGAGCACTCACGCAAGAACTTTGGTCACGAATTCGTTCAGCATCTTCGAATCTCATATTAGAGAAAGAAAGAGAGAGATCTGGACTGGAGCTGTTGTTCTTGTCTAGGGTTTGAGTGGGGATTTGAGAGAGGGGGAGAGGAATCGACACCGGAGGGTTTGTTTATTTGATAGAGTGAGTTTGATTTGGGTGAGAATTACGGTTGTGACCTTCTTTTGTGTATAGTTTAGGGGTAAAATTTGATAGATTTAACCCTATATTAATTTTTAGGTGTGTTATGTATATGAGGGCATGATAGTAAAAAGTCGCTAAAATAGGGCTTTGCTTAATAATAGTATAGATATTATACTATATCTTAAGATAATAGGCCTACCCCCTCTCCCCTTTCTCCATTTTGAAATGGAGAAAAGAGAGTAAAAGTAGGAAATCACACCTATCTTAACACATGCATACCACATTTTTTTACTTAATAAAACAAAATACAAAAAAAACCAAAAAAAAAAAAAACCCTTCCTCTCCCAACTTCCCCTCCCCCAAAATTCCGCTAACCCACCTCCCCCAAATCTCAGTAGTCGTCGTTCGCCAGCCCGCCCAAATCCTCGACGTCGATGCTCGCTAGCCCGCCATGGGTGATGACATCATCGGTAAGAATTCTCCTATGACAAAATCACAGTTTTTGAATTCCTAATTTGTTTGTAATATTGTATTCATGAAACCTTAATTTACCACTCTAATTTACCACCCGCTTTTACTCATTATTTCTACTTAGGGCAGTTCAATTCTTAAAATTTCGGAATCCAAACCCAAATTATGGATTCAAAAATAAAGATTGGTTATTTTCAGACCAAATTCTAACTAATGTTCTATTCTTGATTCTTTGTTTCTTCATATCCAAATATATTAGATTGTAGAGGTCATGGTAGAAATTGGGATTTTGGAAGACAAATATATGAAGAAAAGAATCTGTGGGAAAGAAAGAGGTAATGTAAGTGTTTATTATATATTTTTTTCGTTTATTCACTGATTTACACTATTCCCTCCAATGTGTACTCACAGAGTTTGGGAGATGGCAATTAGGCCTGTATGTCATGTCGTCGCTGCAATTGGCCCAGATGTAGGTTACCTGAAGATCAACTTTTGTTCTCCAATTTGATGATAATTGTGCTTACTACTTCTCATCATTATTTCTCATGGAAAATTACTTTTGTTAAGTTCTTGAGCTTGCATTTATTTTTAGCAATCTCTCATAATTATTTTAGCAATCATTCTTCAATTTGAATTGTTGTTTTAGTTTTTATATCTTTTTTTTTCGGGTAATACTTAATTTGTTTGTGTCTGGATATTTTTCTGCTTTTTAATGATAGTATGGTCAAGTTTTGAGATTCGGGATCAGATACAAATCTAATAATGTAGGGTTTCGGATTAGAAGAAGGGGGATCGTCAGGTGTGAGATTGGAACGAACTGACTTGCATATGAGGGCTTTTTCTTCTAATTGTTATATGTTTTCATTTGGATTTTTGCATTCTAAGTAATATTATCATTAAATATTCAATTACGAAGAATGATGGATTGTAGATGATGGTAAAAAGCATGAAATTTGAATAGTTTGGTCCATTTTATTATTATTGTATTTTATTATTTTTATTTTCTTAGGGTAAAAGTGAACAAATATATAAGAAAGTTACGGACTTGCATCAAATGGTTGATGAAATGACAAGATGAAAATTTGATGAAGTAAGAGAAGCTTCGGAATATGCTGGAATCAGAAGGGAAACAACATGCAGATAGTGATATCTTTTCTATATCTTTTGTTTTGTTTAAAAAGTTTTGGTAAATTGTAGTATTGTATGTGTGTTTTATAGTTTGATCATTTTATAAAGATACAACTATGGAGTAATATCGAACAGTTTTGGCAAGTATTGAGGAATTTCGCAGACAATATGAGTATTTGCAAGCAATCTTTAGAATGGAGGAATCTGACAAGAGTGTAAGTCTCTTTCTTAGCATCTCTAAATTTCGGTAATTATTCGACAATTTTTTTATTTTCTTTTAATTGAATATAAATATAGAATAATGTTGGTTGGTTTGAAAGTGTAAATTAGTTAATTTGTAGATTTGTCATATTTTCATTATATTGTGATTGAAAGAGCTAAGAGGCATTTCTAAATTTTTAAGTACCATATTATTTTATGAGTTCCTCAAAATTATTTTAGTCTGTGCAATTTACACAGGATAACACTAGTATAATACTAGTCTATTAGCATATGCATGGTAAATTTTTGTAAATTTTTTAGTCTTCTGAATAACCTTACAATGTTGGTCTCAAAATTGATTATTATTGTTTTCAATATTTAAGATAGAAAATACATGTGTTATGTATTACATGAACTGCATTATATGTCATTTGCAACCCTAGTTTTTTTAATTATAAAGGAACGACCAGGGCTGGCCCTGAATTCCGGAGGCCGAGGCGAAAGACCCAAATAATTATTTTTTGGGCCCCTAAGAGCATCTGTAGTCGTTTTCCATTTACCCAAAATTTTCAAATTTTGGAAGGAGAAAAAAAAAGCGCTGTAGTCGTTGGCCATTTACCCAAAAATTGGGTTTCGCCGCTATAGTAGTCGGCTATATCTGGCAAACGAAATGGCAATTGCCAAAATATAGCTAACGAAAGATGATTTTTCGTCCGTTCGATCGGACGAAAGATTATTTTTCGTCCGACAGACTTTTTTTCACGCGTACTCATCGGACGAACGATTATTACCTGTCCCTTATTATTATTTTTTTTTAAAAACGGTCGGACGGGTTTCCGTCTGTTCCATTAAAAAAATAAATAACATCTCAAACTCAATGATTACATCTCCGTCCTAGGATCCAGTAAGTTTTTTGATTTTTTTTTTGGTTTAAATGTCACCATCAGAGGATTTAATTAATTTTTTAAGGTTTTTTTAGGTTTTTATTAACGTTGGATGGAAAATAATTTACCGTCCGTCGTATTTGGATTTCGAAAAAGCTAAATTTTGACTAACAACGATTACAGACCAAAGCTATTTTTTCTATTTGCTATTTGCCAAATACCTAAAATTTACCTTTAACTACTGCAGATACTCTAATAACAATATAATTTTTTACGTGCAAAATATATATCTACATTTATAAGAATAATACAAATTTGGAGTTTCTAAAATTGAAAAAAATATGAGAGGTCTGAGACACTTGTGAGTGGGGACCGGCACTGGATACGACAAACTTTGCAAGCAGATTCTTTTTGTCTTTTTGTCTTTTTGTTGACCTTTTGGACCATGGAGGTGTGTAGTTTACTATATTTACCTTGCACCTTTCATCTTTGACAGTATTTTATTGGAGAGAACACTGACAATCGCTCTGTTCCCTATTAAACACGTACACGTTTCTAAAAGTTTTTATTCAAAATGAGAAGCAATTAAGTTCACGTACATGAATCCAAAGTTCCTTAACACCAAATCCAAGGTATTTGATTACAGAAGGAAGGTAACCTAATCAAGACTTGAAGGGAAGCTTATGGTGCCATATAATCTCATGCGTGAATACGTGGGTGACCTAGATATTTGTATGACAATATCACATCCACTCATATAAAATTGTAAAGTATATTAGTATATAATAACTAATTTAACTCCTAGTTTAGGCAAGTAACTAATTTAACTACTAAAGTACAATTAGGAATGACATACGGAGGAAATTAGGTATGCGATAGGTCTTCTTAATTGAGGATTGACTACATACATGGGTGATGCGGTTTATTTTTGGGAGACGTGTGGATGCACCAGGCGTGAGTTCTTACTCGATTTGTATTGAAGGAGGAGACTCCTATGTAGACGACCCTCGACTGGACGAACGGTACTGGGGTAAGCGGTATTGAGATGGAGGCTGATGCTCGGCTCGGATCTCTGGGGCTCGGATCCGAGGGTCTCGTGTACCTGCAGACGGTCTCGGAACACCGGGGTTGGTCCCGGTGGCAGACCCTCCGACGATCTAGTCAGTTACTAAGAGAGAGTAACAGTAACTAGGGTTTGAGTGCAGAAGTTTTGATTACCTGGAGAAGGAGTAGGGGTCTGGTATTTATAGAAGATGCCAACCGAGTCTGGACCCGTTTGGGGCCGGGTCTGGACCCGATTGCCCGTGAGGCTGAAGCGGTGGAAACCAGGGCGGCATAGGGCTGACGTGGCAGATGCCCGGACGGTTTCCGGGCTGACGTGGCAGCGGTCCGGGTGGTTTTTCGATGCTGACGTGGCGGATCCGGGGGATCAGAAGGTGCGCGTATCCTGAGGGGATCCCGTGGCCCAGGATGGGCCACATCGTTTCTAACTCATATCACAAGCCCCGCACTCCTGTAGGGCTGGGTGAGCCTGCCGTGTAGGAGTGATTCTTCGCCACTGTAGGAAGAGCAAGGTGGAAGGTGCGGTGAGAAAGTAGGTTTTGCTATTTCCAGAAGAGGCCAGGGGGTAGGAGGAAGGGATCCCTTATTGGAGTTTGTGCGAGATGCTAAGTGTAGAAGAGTCGGAGTGACGCTCGCCGAGCCTTAGGGTCGGCAGACGAGCCTTGGGGGTCGGCAGACGAGCCTCTCGCTAGTTGGAAGAGCGAGGGGACGTCGAGGTCTGTCGGGATGGGGCACAGTTTCCCGAGCGTCTAGGGTCGGTAGATGAGCTCCGAGGGTCGGCAGACGATCCCCTCGCTAGTTGGAAGAGTGAGGGGATGTTGAGGTCTGTCGGGTTGGAGCTCGGTTTGCCGAGCGTCTGGGATCGGCAGGCGAGGGCCCTTACTTGCTGGAAAGGCAGAGGGGCGTCGAGGTCCTGTTTAGTAGGGGCTAGGTCGGTGGGTGATCCCCTAGCTAGTTGGAAGAGCGAGGAGGAGGCGAGATCTTCTTCTGGGGCTCAGTTTGTCGAGCACTAGGGGTCGGCAGACGAGTCCCTCGTGACAAGAGGAGGGCTCATTGGGCTCGCGGTGCCATCCGAGCTCCGAGCCCTCCTGAACAAAGGAGAGTAGTTTGGGGCTCGCGGTGCTATCCGAGCTCCGAGCCTGTAACTCTCTGTTCCAGTTGTACGTATTTTATTACGTGAATTTTTGTACTTTAATTTTCAGATCAGTTTTATTTTTCTCTTTGGACTCTTTATCTAAAGCCAGAATATTTTTCTGATCAATTCCATAATTTTGTGATTGTTCGACCGAGTTTAAATATAAATTTTAAACCCTGATTAATCCTAATCCTAATCCTAATCCAACAGTTAACCTAACTCTGTTCTCCTACACATTATTTTCTTCCTCCCTATGCTTCATTTTCTCCCTCCCTACTTCTCCACTTCTGCATACACTAAATTTTCTCCCCCTCATTTTCTCATTCTACGCCTAACTTCTCATTTTTTTCCACACATATGTTTGATTTTTCTACACCACTCATACACATGCACCTCCTTCTTTCTATACACACACACACACACACATGCAGAACCTCCCACCTCTTTCTCTTCTCTTATCTACATCCCATTCTTCATTTTCCCTTCTTCTCTTCCTCTGCCTTCTTCACACCCGAGAGCTCAAGCAACACCCAAGCTCCACTTTTACTTCCACCTTCGAGCCAACGACTCCGCTTCTACGATCCCGTGAACCCCGAAAAACAACCCGACACCTCGCCACCTTGTTGTTGTCGTCGCTCCACGTTGCTACCGTTGCTCACTCGCTACCGTCTTGCCACCATTCTTACCGCCGTTGTGCCGCTGTCTGTTGTCGACGTCGCTTCTTCTTTCCGTGGTTAACACCACCACCGAAATCGTCACGTTATAAGGTAAGTACCTTGTACACTATTTTTGTTCTCGTACAAGTATTTTCCTTGGACTCGTGGCAAGTAGTCTAGTTATCATCATATTTTATTGTCAAAATCCATTCTAGTCACTGGTTCCATACTATATCAACTCAAGAGTGAACCGTTAACACATTTCGAATCGTGTTATCGAATATCGAATATTCAACCTTACTATCTCTAAAATTTCTTGACCTTGCACTGAGAATTTGACCATGTTCCCAATACTGGATTGAAGATTTTCTATGTGAAATCGTAGCCCATCGAGTCCCGAATCCAGAACATCTGACAGTTTTTCAATCAGATGTATAGATTGTGAGATATCGCGATTTTAGTACTATCATATTGTGAATTTCTGAACCTGCACGGGATCACTAACCGGTCTCTCGTACTGAGAATTTGACCATGTTCCCGACACTGGATCGAAAAACTTTCTACATAGAAATCGTAGTCCTTCAAGTCTAGATATCCGAAACATCCTACAGTTTCTCAATCCGATGTATAGATTGTGAGATATCGCAGTTTTAGTATTGTGACTCCGAATTTCCAGAATGCGCGCGAAACATCGAAACCAGCGAAGAATGAATTTGTACGCATAGCTACAGTCTTTAGAATGTATCGTGTGAATATGCGTTGGAACCGAAAGAGAGTCTACTTTCTAGAATCTCTGACGGAATCAAATTTACTTTTCTGTAACAACGGAAAAGTGGATTTGAATGCAGATATATCAAGTTGTCTAAAAATTCATCTATACATTTTTGCATATAAACCCATTACTTTTCATATTTAATGAACTGAATGTATTCTTGTTCTTGTAATAATAACTTGTATAGATATAATGGGTTGATAGAATGCATTTTATACCACTTGATAATTTATAATAACTACTCTCGATACATGTACCCGTTATATCTCATACCATGATTACTGCCCTTGATATTTTTCTAGATTAACTGTCTTGATTACACCGTTCCACTAGTCGTACCAATTGCATGTTCATAATTAATTATAAAAGAATAACAAGCCGGGGTTATAAGGGTACGACTTAATTGTGGACAATATAGGGGAGTATACTCGGAAGGGGGCCCGTGTTTTCCGAAATAGTGATTCTTGATTCTTGATTCTTGATTACACAATTCTTGATTACATATTTCTCGATTAGATGATTCATGATTACATGTCTTGATACTATCACTGGAAGACCCGAGTACATAATCCTATAGAATTTACTACTTAAGTCTAAACATCACATGATTGATATGCACTGAACTTGTGGTATGGGACACAGGATTGCGTGCATTAGATAATTTAATAACACAGATAAACTTGAGATCTTCACTAAGCATGATTCTTGATTATATGACTCTTCGTTACATGACTCTTGATTCTTGATTACATGATTCTTAATTACATGACTCTTGATTACATGACTCTCGATCCTTGAGTATATGATTATCAATTAACTGAGCCTAGGTTATCAATTGCTTATACCTTGAAGTCTAGAATACACTAGTTACAGTTATTACTTACATGATCATATTGTCCCAGTTCCTTGCTTACTTCCATATTGTATTTGTACTTCTACTTCTTGTTTTTTCCATGTTATATCTTGTTATATTACCCCTTTTTCTGCTTGTTGCTACTTGCTGCCCGAAACTTGCTCTAACGGGAACTTTTCTATTTTTCTTTGAGTTAATAATTATACAGGTACTGATGGACCCGACGAGCAGACTCTCTAGACGATCGTTACTACTTCCTTACTACTTCATGTTGTTTTTCTTTTAGTCGCTATTTTATCTAGTTGTTATAGCGAACTGCTTATCATATTATTTTAATTTTGGCACCTTGTACTCCCGGACATCTTGATCCGATATTGATGTATTATCCAAATGATGGTTATTCTATTTTCAGCTCATGTGATTATTATATCTGCCTGCGTGAATGTGTTATAAAGATCTTGTTGGGTTTATAATTGTACAGCTTATGGATGATGTATATCATTCGCTGGGCCTCAGTTGCGTACCTGTATTTTCGTATAGTGGGAAGCGGGGCGTGACAGAGCCCCTCTGAACCAAAGGAGGGCAGTTGGGGCTCGCGGTGCTATCCGAGCTCCGAGCCCCTCTGAATCAAAGGAGGGCAGCTGGTGCTCGCGGTGCTATCCGAGCTCCGAGCCCCTCTGAACAAAGGAGGGTAGATGGGGCTCGCGGCGCCATTCGAGCTCCGAGCCCTTCTGAACAAAGGAGGGCAGTTTTTGGCTCGGGGTGCTATCCGAGCGCCGAGCCCTCTCTGAATCAAAGGAGGGTAGCTGGGGCTCGCGGTGTTATCCGAGCTCCGTGCCCCTCTGAACAAAGGAGGCTTGCTGGGGCTCGTGGCGCTATCCAAGCGTCGACCCTTCTGTGAAAATAGAAGAGGAATTATTGGCTTGCGGTACTATCGAAGCGTCGACCCTTCTGTGAAATAGAAGATGAATTATTGGCTCGTGGTACTATCCGAGCATTGACCCTTCTGTAAAATAAAAGAGGAATTATTGGCTCGTGGTGCTATCCGAGCGTCGACCATTCTGTGAAAATAGAAGATGAATTATTGGCTCGCGGTACTATCCGAGCGTCGACCCTTCTGTGAAATAGAAGAGGAATTATTGGCTCGCGGTACTATCCGAGCGTCGACCCTTCTGTGAAATAGAAGAGGAATTATTGTCTCGCGGTGCTATCCGAGCGCTGAGCCCTTCTGTGAAAATAGAAGAGGAATTATTGGCTCGCGGTTCTATCCGAGCGTCGACCCTTCTGTGAAATAGAAGAGGAATTATTGGCTCACGATTCTATCCGAGCGTCGACCCTTCTGTGAAATAGAAGAGGAATTATTGGTTCGCGGTGCTATCCGAGCGCCGAGCCCTTCTGAACAAAAGAGGGTAGTTTGGGGCTCGCGGTGCTATCCGAGCTCCGAGCCCCTCTGAATCAAAGGAGGGCAGCTGGGGCTCGTGGTGTTATCCGAGCTCCGAGCCCCTCTGAACAAAGGAGGCTAGCTGGGGCTCGTGGTACCAACCGAGCTCCGAGCCCCTCTGACAAAGGAGGGTAGATGGGGCTCGCGGCGCTATCCGAGCGCCGACCCTTCTGTGAAAATAGAAGAGGAATTATTGGCTCGCGGTACTATCCGAGCGTCAATCCTTCTGTGAAATAGAAAAGGAATTATTGGCTCGCGGTTCTATCCGAGCGTCGACCCTTCTGTGAAATAGAAGAGGAATTATTGGCTCGCGGTTCTATCCGAGCGTCGACCCTTCTATGAAAATAGAAGAAAAATTATTGGCTCGCGATTCTCTCCGAGCGTCGAACCCCCAGACTTGTCGAAAAAAGCCTGTTTGGAGAGAAAAGATGGAGGGGTAGTGGGGTAATTTTATGCCTATTGTTGACGTCATGGGCGCAAAGATCAAAGTGTTTCCAGATCTTGGTGGCCGCTGGATCTTGATAGTTAAGATCCAACGGTCAGATCTTTTTTGCGAAAATCGAGGATCGCTTTTCCCCTTTAAAACACCCTCCCCCTCCCTCATTTCTTCATCTTCACTTCATTACTCACTTTCCAATTTTTAACAAGAGCGGGAATCTTACTTGCCGTCGGTGATATTTTTTCGGTGACCATAACTTCCTACACTCCAGGTTAGTACTTTCTTTTTAGTAATGTCGCGAACTCAGTCCGGATCTGAGGCTAGCTCGTCAGGCCGTTCCGCAGAGGAATCCGAGCAGGAGATGTCCTCGTCCTTGAGTAAGTATAAGGTGAAGGAAGAAGTTCTGACCGACCCTGAGTCGGACGATGGTGATGACGTATCCTTTGTTGTGTCCCCATTGAAGTCCAGAAGGCCGGGAAAGGAGCCCATGGATGAGGGTGACGAGGAGGAAGATGATGAGGGGGACGGCGAGGACGAGGAGGAATAGGATCAGGAGGAGGACGATGAGGAAGAGGAGGGGGAAGGCACCGAAGGCGAGGAGGAAGACGAAGATGATTAGGGTGACGAGGGTGAAGAGGAAGACGAGGAGGATGAGGTCGACGAACGGGAGGCTGCCCAAGGAGACGCTGGCCAGGGCACGGCTGGAAGGCCGATCGGGGTCGGAGAAGATCTTCCACCCCTTCCCCCTTTTTTGACGCCGTCTCCCGAGCAGAAGGCTCGGCCTCGTCGGAAGAAGAAAGTCTTGACCATACCACACAGTCCTTCCTCACTAGATGAGTACGCACCGAGACCGGGTTTCGAGTTTCCCCCGGTCTCCTTCAAGAATCCAGGGTCGATTCGGATGTATCCCGACGACATTAAGGATATCGGACCGATCCCTCCAGTGCCTGGCGAAGACACTCAGGTGAAGATTCGCGCTGATAGCATCCCGAGCATTTTGAAGGCAGAATATCTGAACATTATTAGGGCCGCCTACTATATTCCGCGGGAGTTCGAGATCTTCATTTCAAGCCCAGGTATTCGGCCCACCACGGCTCTGGCACCGGGTTACTGTATGTTCCCCAAGGACGCCTTCCTCTCGGGGCTGAGGCTGCCTCTGCATCCATTTGTTAAGAGGATTCTGAACTGGGCGGGGCTGTGCCCTATGCAGTATGGTCCGAACTCTTGGAAGCATCTAGTCTGCTTCATACTAAAGTGCCAAGAGAAGGGAGTGATGCCAAGGCTGACGTATTTCCGAGCCATTCTTGGGATAGGCTCGCTCGGAGACCAGGAGGGGATTTTCTACTTTTCACCGAGGCCGCATAAGAAGGTTATGCATGGTCATCCAGACTCCATAAAGGGGTGGAAGGAAAAATACTTTGTGGTTCGGACTAAGGGGTCTTGGGGAATTCCGACCAGGTGGAACTTCGTCAAGTCGAACCATAAGCCTCCGAAGCAGAGCGACTTGACCGCCAAGGAGTGGAAGAGGGTGGAGAAGATAGTCGGGGGGCACAGCATCGTGTGGCCTCGAGTGACCGAGATACACCTCGCCCAGGCTGGACTGAGTCCCACCGACCCTAGTAAGTTTCTTTCCGAATATGTTCATTTTCCTGCCTTCGTGTTAACGTTATCTCTTCTCTTTTCTGTTTTTGCAGGGATGACAACTCAATAGGCGGACGCTAAGAAGATATTGCTTGCTATCGCCGAGAATGCGAGGATAGAGAAGAAGAAGAAGGTCGAGCAGGAGAGGATAGCGGCCGAGAAGCAGAAGTTGGCTGCGCAGGCCGGAGGGTCCTCCAAGGGGCCGGCCCCGGAGGCCGAGGGGCCTTCCCCGGCGAAGAGGGCCAAGAGGCACCACTCCCCCCGCTCCCATTCGTCGAGGGCGGCTCGGGACACCGGGAGTGGTTCGGGCAAGACAGTGGATGCCCCGGGAAAAGGGCTCCCTCCTATTTGGCCAACCGTCGTAGAGATGGTGGGCAAGCAGGGTATGCTGCCCTTTGCCCTTGATTGGTCCATCGTGCGGGGGGATTCTCTGCTTGATGGGCCTGTGTCGGTCGAGTTCGTCTCGAAGGCCGCCACCGAGCATGACTTGATGGCCCTGGCGACGCAGACGGCGGACCAGGCCTACATGCGGTGGTGCCAGGGACACCTCTCGGTAAGTTGGCTTGGCTCCGCTTTTCTTTTTTCACTTGGAGTTTTTCTGATATTTCTCTCCTCGGACAGGCGATGCTCCATGGTCAACACTTCCACAAGTGCTTGGAGAAGGAGATATACATCGAGAGGCGGAATGCAAAGAAGTACCTTCACGAACTGAACAAGGCCACGGATGAGCTGAAAGATGTCGGGCTATGGTGGCCGTCCACGAGGCCCAGATAGAGTCGCTCTGCAAAATCCACAAGCAGGACCGGGAGGATCTTGAGGTGAAGATCGCGGCCGAGGCGGAGAAGGGGAAGAAGGCACTGGAGGAGATGGAGTTGGCCTTGGGGGAGACTCTGATGCTGGCACAGGACGAGGCGTACGAACAGGCCAAGTCCCACTTTAAGCAGATCTACCCCGAGCAGAACGTGGACCATCTCTGCTATGGATGGGCACCGAATCTTCCTCCCACCCCGGGGGGCGACAAAACGGGGGGCAACGAGGTCGACGACGAGGTGCCACCCCCCCTCAAGAATAGAATAGTCTTTTTTCTTTTTGCTCGTTTTGATGTAAATGCCTTAAGCGGACTGGCCACCGCAGCTTTTGTATCAAAATTTTGAAAGAAATGAAATTTACTTTTTTGGGCCGACCCTTCCAGACTTGTGTTTTTTGTGATGTTTGTTCTCGTCTTTTGATAGATGCACGGGACCTATGTCGCCCTCCCCGTTGTTGCCGAGGTACTTCTAGTTCGAGCGGGGGAGGAGGCCACGGAGGCAGCTTTGGCTCGTCAACAGAAGCAGGCTCGGGACCGAGCCGCCGCCGTTAACTATTTTCTGAACAGGTCCAGGGAGCTCGATTTGGAGGTGGCACGCCTGAAGAAGGCCGTAGCCGACCGGGACTAGTGGGTAATCGATACGGACCGGTCCCTCTCGGATGCTTCGAGCGGGGGGTCGGCTTCGAAGTCTTTCCTTTGTGAGGCCGTAGTCGAGAAGGAGCTAGAGATTTGCAGGCTGAAGCTGGTGTTAGGCGCTGGTCTGATTGAAGGGGCCAGCAACTCGACCCCGGGGTGGTCTCCGATATTTCTATCGGATGGGGCGCCGCCTGAAGATGCAAGAAGCTCGGTGGCGGGAGTGTCTTCCCAGGCCGGTCCAGCCGAGCGTGATAGGAGCCCCGAATTCGAGTTCCCCGCTGAGTGCGAGTGAGTTGTGAGCTTTTTCCTTGTATTTGTACCGACGTTCATTGAGTTGTAAGCAATGAGTAATAAATAAGAACATTTGATTTTTCGTGCTCTGATTGTCTTGGTTGCTAGGGACGGTTGCCGGGCTCGTTGTGCAGGGGTCGGCTCCGAGGTGACTTATTACAACGGGTGCGACCGTCGCGGCGTTTAGCTTTTCAATAAGCAATAACTGGAGACATTTTGCATTCCCATGAACATTTATGGCGACGTTTCGCCTTCTGTCGTCTCATATTCTGTAACGCCCCGAATCCCAAATACAACTGAATTCGAGAGTTCTACAGGATCTTTCCACTTCATTTAGTACAATTTTACAAGGAAATTAAAACTTTTCACTTTACATCAGAATTTACATGAAACTTTACTCTTTACATTGCAAAGTGAAAATAAAATTACAACGTTTAAATGAATGTACAACAACTTGAATAATCTTTAAGCATCTGTTCTTCTTTAATCTTTATCTTGTCATTACCCTGCCTACAAAACTGTGGGTACGTCAGTTTATTCAACCGACGAACATTATACACGGTCATCCTCTCTATGCTGGAAATAGTATAACTTATTTTTCATATTTAACAAACACAAACTTGTCACATATCAAACTAAAGGGACTACCCTATTGATGTCGTGTTGTGATTTGTGCACTTAGTCCTTAATATAATTACTTATGTTACATGACACTAATGCACACTTGTTCGGATTCTATGCATCCCATACTACATAGGTCCGAGGGCAAGCCTCTTATTCGTTCTTCATGTTTGTAGGGTTCAATCCCTCGCCATGACTTAATCTACTACTGTAACTATGGTAAGTATCCTAGATGTTCTATGAGTTACGAGCTCATGTCCAGATAGCCTGAAGGGAAATCCCACGTCATGTCACGACGCATCGTGAAGACAGCCTGTGGTCAATTTAGCCTCCGTCATGGGACATGACACCACCCGCAGTCACCAAACATCCCATGAGCGTCGCCATCGGGATGGTACTCTGGACCAGTATCCACGTCATGTCACGACGCATCGTGAAGACAGCCTGTGAATACTCTCACTCCGCCAATCCAATGGCCCTCATACTCATGTTTTTCTCCTACTTTCATCACGCCTCCACTATGTACTAATCCTTAGTTTTTATTAGAATCATGAACAAAATCAAAGCTCTAGAGTTAGCCTCTTCACTAAACCGGACTTATTCATTCATTCAAACATGACCAACCTTGGTCTTTCATTTCAAATTTCATTTCATTTATTTTCAATTGCCGGGGGAGACTTAGCTACTCTTTGTTTCAATTCCAATTCACAATTTCCAAAATTTGAGCATTTCCAGCTCATAAGTTCATTTTCATAATCGTAATAGATTTTCTTTTTCAAAAGCATGATCTCTAATTTATTCATAAGTCCATAGCCATACATGGAATCATATACTTCATCAAATATCAATTTCACATTCCATAGTTTTTCACATTATTCTCAAATGAGAATAATTTACATCACATCACATAATATAATTCCTATCTTTATTTCACTTCTTTTCTAGTATTTTATTTCAAGTCCTTTTGCAAAGTGCAACTTTTATAACATACAAGTGTATAACTTATAATTCTAAATTATACATTTTATTTTCAAAACATACTTCATTTAATGCAAATAATCCTCAAATTATTTTTCACAAGTCCCACAAAATTTTAGGATAATAACCATATTTTTTTCATATTTTTTTTTCACTCATCAAAATCACTAAAAAAAATATTTTTCCCCAAATTTTAAAACACTGCCGAGACCAGTGTTCAAACCCAGAACCACAGGGAAACCAATCGAAGGCACAACCACTGGGTCGAACGCGCTATGCGTTAATGAAGGCGCTGAGAGCATTAAATGCTCTCGGCTGCAGTACTTTATTTTTTTCCAAAAAATGCAAAAGTATGTTGCTAAGGGGATTCGAACCAGCAACTCATGAGACCCGAACCCACTGTAGCGATTAAAGCCATCCCGACCACTTGAGCTACGCGCACAGGTTGTCAATAATGCGACTCGAAATTTATTTAAATCAATTCTCTCTGTTATTTAAACATTTCGATATTCAACAAGTCCTCATTTCATTTTGCTTTTATAAAAATTTCTGTAAATTTCCAGATTGACTAATACTATCATAAATTATACTCCAGTATATAGAAAATAATTTTTTCAATAATTAAAACATGTTTTACATACAATTAATTCGAACTCTAAATTATCACTACCACATTTCTTCTTTTTCGACATTTCTTAACAATTAATATTGCTAATCTCTTTATTAGCAAACTTCATATTAATTTTCTGTTTTTAATCATTTACCAAACATACAAATCTATAATTTAATTCATTCATTTCAATAAAACACAAATATTCATTTAAACACATAAAGTAGCATTGTTAATTTACTAACTTTTGTGTATAATTCTTGATGTAGATAATGAGATTTTCCGCAAGCAATCCATGGCCATATTCAATTCACACAAAATTTAGACTTACTAATGGAACCACATACAATTTCCTATCAACATTTCAACAAATCAATAGATCATGTTTCCAATTAAATGTGTGCTCTCATTAATAGTTTTCATGCTTCATTCTTTCCATTCAAATCTAGCATGCATTCCTAATTAGAAACATGGAAAATTTACCCACCTTAGTTTGGAGAGAAAAACAACTAGCAACTCCTAAACGAATGTCCTTGCAAACGAACGATCCTCCTCCTAGAAGCGCGCACACTAGCCAAACTCGAGCACTCCACAATGACAAACCGAGAGCCCCTCTTTGATGCCGGCCTCCTTTGATTGATGCAAGCACAATTCTCCCACACACACTCTCTCAATCTTTTACTCACTTGATAAACTACTAGATAATTGTATTTTAAACTATAAGCTTGGAGGAAAATAATTTGCACAAGAATACTAGCCAAAGGGAAGGGTATTTATACTAAAAATTTAGGAGAATAGATGGCTAAGATTGAAGTAGGAGTTAGGAACAAATGGCAATGATTTAAGGAGGAGTTACACTAACTACCCATGATCAAGTAACCACCATCACCATGACTCCACTCAAAATTTTGATTTCCCTCCTAAAGTCACAACCGGCTAAGCAAGTGTGCATTTGCACGTGTACGTGTAGTGCACGTGTATGCAACTTGGTCTCCAAAAAATTGTACATTATATTTTACATAAAAATAAGCTTTAAATTGTATCCTACGTTACAAGTTGTATTTAAAAGTAAAATAGCTCATGGGCTTTAGTTTTTGGGCCAAAATAATAATTATAAAAAAATAATAAATTGAATTAAATTTGGGCTTTAAGAAAAAGGCTTTTTGTTTAATTGAAAGAAGGCTTTATATAAAAATAATTAAAAGCAAAAAAATTAAATATCTATACTCATCATAATGAAAATAATTACCAAAAATATTGCACGTGTACACTACGTGCAAAATAAATAATTTTTCATTAAATGGAAAATCGGGGCATTACAACACTCCCTCCTTAGAATAGTTCCGTCCTCGGAACTACAGTCAAGAGCGAGAAAAATAAACACTCACAACAAAAACAAAAGATACAAAGATACAATCAAGCAAAAAGCTCAGGATAGTCCTTCAACATCCTCTCCTCAGACTCCCAAGTGACCTCTTCAACCAAATGGTTTCTCCAGACTACCTTGACCATCGGTATCGTCTTATTCCTCAAGACTTTCTCTCGACGATCAACAATCTCGACAGGAGACTCGATGTAATTCAGATCCAACTGCAATCCTTCCGGCACTTCAGGCAAATGATGACTCGGATCTGGAATATAACCTCTCAGCATAGACACATGAAAGACATTGTGCACCTGAGATAACTCTTCCAATAATTCAAGCCGGTAAGCAATTTTCCCGATCCTTTTCAATATCTTATACGGGCCTATAAACCTCGGGGCTAATTTCCCGCCTTTGCCAAATCGAATCACACCTTTACTGGGCGATACTTTCAGAGAGACGAAGTCACCTTCCTCAAACTCAAGGTCCCTTCTCCGGTTGTCTGCATAGCTTTTCTGCCTGCTCTGAGCTTCTACCAACCTTTTTCTGATCAGAACAATCTTCTCAGAGGTTTGCTGCACAAGCTTAGGACCAAACAACTGACCTTGCTCGGGGCGACGCCGAGCTCCAGCACATGTTCTCAGGGAGAGACGGTGCGGGCGTGGCTGACGAATGTCGCCTCATACATAGGTTGATGAGCTTGAAGAAGCCCAAACCGAGCGAGGGACGAATGCCGAGCCCCCATACCGGTGAGAAAGACAATTGCGGGCGTAGCAGAGGGTCGCCGCCGAGCGTCAAGGTTGCGGTGCCTTGAAAAAGGTACCCGCCTTGCTTGGGGCCGACACCGAGCTCCAGCACATGTTCTCAGGGAGAGACAGTGCGGGCGTGGCTGGCAGATATCGCCTCGTACATAGGTTGATGAGCTTGAAGACGCCCAAACCGAACGAGGGACGAATGCCGAGCCCCCATACCAGTGAGAAAGACAATTGCGGGCATAGCAGAGGGTCGCCGCCGAGCGTCAAGGTCGCGGTGCCTTGAAGAAGGTACCCGCCTTGCTCGGGGCCGATGCCGAACTCCAGCACATGTTCTCAGGGAGAGAAGGTGCGGGCGTGGCTGGTGGATGTCGCCTCGTACATAGGTTGATGAGCTTGAAGAAGCCCAAACCGAGCAAGGGACGGGTGCCGAGCCCCCATACCGGTGAGAAAGACAATTGTGGTCGTAGCAGAGGGTCGCCGCCGTGCATTAAGGTCGCGGAGCCTTGAAGAAGGTACCCACCTTGCTCGGGGCCAACACCGAGCTCCAGCACATGTTCTCAGGGAGTGATGATGCGGGCATGGCTGGCGGATGTCGCCACGTACATAGGTTGATGAGCTTGAAGAAGTCCAAACCGAACGAGGGACGGATGCCGAGCCCCTATACTGGTGAGAAAGACAATTGCGGGCGTAGCAGAGGGTCGCTGCCAAGCGTCAAGGTCGCGGTGCCTTGAAGAAGGTACCCGCCTTGCTCGGGGCTAACGCCGAGCTCCAGCACACGTTCTCAGGGAGAGACAGTGCGGGCGTGGCTGGCGGATGTCGCCTCGTACATAGGTTGATGAGCTTGAAGAAGCCCAAACCGAACGAGGGACGGATGCCGAGCCCCCATACCGGTGAGAAAGACAATTGCGGGCGTAGCAGAGGGTCGCTGCCGAGCATCAAGGTCGCGGTGCCTTGAAGAAGGTACCCGCCTTGCTCGGGGCCGACGCCGAGCTCCAGCACATGTTCTCAGGGAGAGACGGTGCGGGCGTGGCTGGCAGATGTCGCCTCATACATAGGTTGATGAGCTTAAAGAAGCCCAAACCGAGCGAGGGACGGATGCCGAGCTCCCATACCGGTGAGAAAGATAATTGCGGGCGTAGCAGAGGGTCGCCACCGAGCGTTAAGGTCGCGGTGCCTTGAAGAAGGTACCCGCCTTGCTCGAGGCCGACGCCGAGCTCCAGCACATGTTCTCAGGAAGAGACGGTGCGGGCGTGGCTGGCAGATGTTGCCTCGTACATAGGTTGATGAGCTTGAAGAAGTCCAAACGAAACGAGGAACGGATGCCGAGCCCCCATACCGGTGAGAAAGACAATTGCGGGCTTAGCAGAGGGTCGCTACCGAGCGTCAAGGTCGCGGTGCCTTGAAGAAGGTACCCGCCTTGCTCGAGGCCGACACCGAGCTCCAGCACATGTTCTCAGGGAGAGACGGTGCAGGCGTGGCTGGCGAATGTCGCCTCGTACATAGGTTGATGAGCTTGAAGAAGCCCAAACCGTACGAGGGACGGATGCCGAGCTCCCATACCGGTGAGAAAGACAATTGCGGGCGTAGCAGAGGGTCGCCACCGAGCGTCAAGGTCACGGTGCCGTGAAGAAGTTACCCGCCTTGCTCTGGGTGATGCCGAGCTCTAGCACATGTTCTCAGGGAGAGACGGTGCGGACGTGGCTGGCAGATGTCGCCTCGTACATATGTTGATGAGCTTGAAGAAGCCCAAACCGAACGAGGGACGGATGCTGAGCTCCCATACTAAAGATGCTTTTTGGGCTCACGATGTTATCCGAGTATCGAGCCTCTAGCTTGTAAGAGAAGCTTTTCAGGCTCGTGCTGTTATCCGAGCACCGAGCCCCAAGCTTGTAAGGGAAGCTTTTTAGGCTTGCGATGTTATCCGAGCACCGAGCCCCAAGCTTGTAAGAGAAGTTTTTTGGGCTCGCGCAGTTATCCGAGCACCGAGCCCCCAGCTTGTAAGAGAAGCTTTTTGGGCTCGCGCTGTTATCTGAGCACCGAGCCCCAAGCTTGTAAGAGAAGCTTTTCAGGCTCGCGCTGTTATCCGAGTACCGAGCCCCAAGCTTGTAAGGAAAGCTTTTTAGGCTCCCGATGTTATCCGAGCACCGAGCTCCCAGCTTGTAAGAGAAGCTTTTTGGGCTCCCGCTGTTATCCGAGCACTGAGCCCCAAGCTTGTAAGAGAAGCTTTTCAGGCTCGCACTGTTATCCGAGCACCGAGCCCCAAGCTTGTAAGAGAAGCTTTTTGGGCTCGCGCTATTATCCGAGCACCGAGCCCCAAGCTTGTAAGAGAAGCTTTTCAGGTTTGCGCTTTTAACCGAGCACCGAGTCCTAAGCTTGTAAGGGAAGCTTTTTAGGCTCGCGATATTATCCGAGCACCGAGCCCCAAGTTTGTAAAAGAAGATTTTTGGGCTCGCATTGTTATCTGAGCACCGTGCCCCCAGCTTGTAAGAGAAACTTTTCAGGCTTGCGCTGTTATCCGGGCACCGAGCCCCAAGCTTGTAAGAGAATCATTTTAGGCTCGCGCTGTTATCCGAGCACCGAGTTCCAAGCTTGTAAAAGAAGCTTTTCAGGCTCGCGTTGTTATCCGAGCTTCGAGCCCCAAGCTTGTAAGAGAAGCTTTTT
This sequence comes from Hemerocallis citrina, assembly GCA_017893485.1. Classification (NCBI taxonomy): domain Eukaryota; kingdom Viridiplantae; phylum Streptophyta; class Magnoliopsida; order Asparagales; family Asphodelaceae; genus Hemerocallis; species Hemerocallis citrina. The sequence continues at coordinate 401,976,082 of CM030359.1, read as the reverse complement.
AGGCTCGTGCTGTTATTCGAGCGCCGAGCTCGAGATATGTTCTTTATTTGTTACAAAATAGGAAGCCGTAGGCTTGTTTTAAGAAAGCTAGCATATTTACAATATATTTGAACTTTACAAAAGACTAGGCATGACGTGCCGATTACAATCATGATAATTTACATGAAGGCTACTCTCCTCCCAGGAACTTGATTAGGTGTTCCGCGTTCCAGTGCCTCTTGATGGGCTTGCCTTCGGCACTGGTCAGGCGGTACGTGCCTGGGCGCACGACTTCGGATACTTTGTAGGGGCCCTCCCAATTTGGTGCCAACTTTCTCTTCTGGCCGGGATTGGATACCGCCAGCTTTCGGAGGACAAGATCTCCGAGTTTGATGTCGGTTTGGTGCACCTTCTTGTTGTAGAACTTCTCAATTCTTTGCTGGTAGATGCTTTTTTTAATGGCAGACTTTTTCCTGACCTTGTCTATGAGGTCCAGGTCGGCTCGCAGTTGTAGGGAGTTGGCGGCCTCGTCGAAAGCCATGATTCGGGGTGAAGGGATCCCGATCTCCAAGGGAATGACAGCCTCTGCACCGTATGTCAGATTGAAAGGGGATTCTCCCGTGGGAATTCTCTTTGTTGTTCGGTGGACCCAGAGAATGCTGGGTAGTTCGTCGACCCATAACCCCTTGGAAGAGTTATCAAGTTGTTTCTTGAGGCCGTCGAGGATTTGGCGGTTCGCGTTCTCGGCCTGACCATTAGATTGGGGGTGGCACACTGAGGAGAAGCGCTGCTGGATGTCCAGATCTTCACAGAACTTGCAAAACTGCTTACCCGCAAATTAAGTCTCATTGTCTGTGACGAGTACCTGTGGAATCCCAAACCGACAGACGATGTTTTTCTAGAAAAACTGCTGAGTCTGTCGCTCGGTGATCGTTGCTAATGGCTCGGCCTCGATCCACTTAGTGAAATAGTCGATAGCCACAATGAGAAACTTTCGCTGGCCCGTTGCTTTTGAAAATGGGCCTACCAAATCCATCCCCCACATTGCAAAGGGGATCAGACTGGCCATGGACCGGAGGTTCTCCTGAGGAGCCCTCTTCACTGGGGAGAACCGTTGGCAGGGGACACACTTCTTCACTAGGGCGAGGGCATTTTGCAGCATAGTGGGCCAGTAGTACCCGTGATTTAGCCCCTTCCGTGCTAGTGAACGGCTTCCCATGTGACATCCGCCGATCCCCTCGTGCAGCTCCTTGAGGGCGTGCTTGGCTTCATCTGGGCTTAGGCAGCGGAGGTAGGGTCTGTAATACCCCGTATTTCTGAAATATATATATAGAATTTGGGGTTGCCTATAGAGATTTCTATAGGAGGGATTTATATAAATATGTTGAAACTTAAAAAAAAGTAGTTGGCTGTGTATATAGTATATGATATATGGATTTGTGAAGAATGATTTGGTTTGGAATTGTTTAAAAAGGGGCCCACCGGTTTGAGAAGAACAGCATGTTTGAGATTTGTTCTCTCTCACGGTGACGTGGGGAGAGAATGGGTGGGGCCCGCCAAAGGTGAAGTATTATTCGGAAGTGACTTTGAGAAATTGTGAAGGGATTTAATCCCATATCGGGTATAGAATTAAAAATATAATAATATAAATATAATTGCCAAGGATCAAGAGTCACCTAATCGGTTAACCAACTTTTGAGAGGCAGCCTGTGGTGGGCAGTTGTACTACATAGTATCTAATTTGTCTTATAAATTGTATAAATTGTCCGAGCTCGGGGCAGGGGCGTTACAGGGTCGGCCATCGATTGTTGTGTAGGATCTTTTGAAGAGGGTGGCATTGATGACCGCGAACCTTTCAGATCGGACCCTGATCCGCCTTGCTTCAGGTCGGTCTTCGGGGAGCTCTCCTTTGACTAGAAATATTTTGAAAAGAGTGGTCCAGTCGTCAGGAGGAGCTCCGTCTTCGACGCACAGAACCTCCGGGGAGTTTATACTTGGCTTCAACAGGACTTCAATCAGGACCGTGTGGTCAAGGCCTTCAAAGGATGAGGAAGCCAATTTCGACAGAGCGTCGGCCTGGGCGTTCAGCTCCCGGGGGATCCTTACGACAGCCGATTCGTCGAAGGACAATAATAGGGATTGGACCATGGCCCGGTACCTGATCATCTGATCGTCACGGGCCTCATAGTCCCTGGTGATCTGGTTGACCACCAGCTGAGAGTCGCTAAAGGCCTGGATCTGTCTGGCACCGGCTTAATGAGCCAGGTTGAGCCCGGTGATCATCGCCTCGTATTCAGCCTCATTGTTAGAGGCCGGGAAGTTGAGGCGGAGACAATACTGGAGGAGGAAACCATCTGGACCTCGAAGAATAATACCCGCACCGCTCCCTGTTTCGCAAGAGGAGCCGTCGACGTAAACTTCCCACGTCTGGTCGGCTTCTTTGCTTGCGGGTTTCTCGGAGATGGTGCATTCTGCGATGAATTCGGCGAGGGCCTGCCCTTTGATGGACGTTCTTGGTTGATAGCCGATGTTGTACTGGCTGAGTTCGATCGACCATTTGACTAGTCGTCCGGAGCTCTCAGGTTTGTAGAGCACGGCCTTCAATGGTTGATCCGTGAGCACCTGGATCGAATGCGCCTGAAAGTAAGGGCGGAGCTTTCGCGCGGCTATGACCAAGGCGTACGCCACCTTCTCCATCCTGGAATACCGGGTCTCGACATCGAGCAGGACCTTACTCACATAGTAGAGGGGCTTTTTTGAACCCCTTCCTCCTCGCGGACGAGGACGGCGCTGAGCACGTTCTTCGAAGCAGAAAGGTAGAGCCAGAGTGGCTCCCCTGGTTCGGGTTTGCTGAGGAGAGGAGGGTTGGAGAGGTACTCTTTCAACTGTGTGAAGGCCTCTTGCTGTTGAGCACCCCACTTGAACCTTCCAGTGCCGCGCAGAGCCTTGAAGAACGAAAGGTACTTCTCTCCTGACTTGGAGAGGAAACGGCCGATGGCCGCCAGTCTACCCATTAGCCTCTGGACTTCTTTGACATTCCTGGGAGGGGCCATGTCTATTATGGCCTGGATTTTTTCGGGGTTCGCCTCGATGCCGCACTGGCTGACAATGAACCCTAAGAACTTCCCCGAGGAGACGCCGAAGGCGCACTTCACCGGGTTGAGCCTCATGTTGTGGGTTCGAAGGACCCCAAAGGCTTCTTCCAGGTCAGTGACGTACTGCTGTCCTTGTTGACTTTTGACGAGTATGTTGTCGACGTATACCTCCATGTTACACCCAATTTGATCTTTAAAGACTCGGTTGACGAGCCTCTGGTAGGTGGCGCCGGCGTTCTTCAGCCCGAAGGGCATGATCCGGTAGCAATACAATCCCTGGTCTGTGACGAAAGACGTCTTAGCGATATCTGGAGGGAACATCCGGATCTGGTTATAGCCTGAGAAGGTATCCATGAATGATAAGAGCTCGTGGCCCGAGGTCGCATCGATCAGGGCGTCAATGCTGGGGAGAGGGAACGGATCCTTAGGGCATGCCTTGTTGAGGTCGGTGAAATCTATACAGATCCTCCAACTTCTGCTCGCCTTCTTGACCATGACGACATTCGCCAGCCACTCTGGGTAGCTGACCTCTTGCACGAAACGTGCAGACAAGAGCTTTTCTACTTCCGTGTTTATCGCCTGTTGTCGCTCCGGGGCGAACCTGCGTCGTTTTTGGACAACTGGTTTCGACCTGGGGATCACGCTGAGTTTGTGCATGATGAGATCCTCGGAGATGCCGGGCATATCAGAGGGCTTCCAGGAAAAGAGGTCGACACTGCGCCGAATGCAGGCGATTAGGGTGGACTTGAGGTCGGGGGCAAGGGAGCAGCTTACTCGAAAGTGCTTGATGGATCCCCTGTCTCGAATGAGACATCTTGCAACTCGTCTGCCAGTTCTGGACCTGGCTGTGTTCTTTCGGGCTCCAGCTCGACGACATCGAGGGGAAACACCCTGCTTCCGATCGCCGTCATGTAGCACGAACATGCTGCTTCTTGGTTCCCTCGGACAACTCTGACGCCAGAATTAGTAGGGAACTTCATTTTCTGATTGTAGGCCGACGGAACCGCCTGGAGGGAGCAGAGTTCCGGACGGCCGAGGATGGCATTGTAGGCTGCCTTGACATTCACAACCATGAAGTCCATGGACTCAGTCCTTCTGTTCGGGGCCGTGCCTACCGTGACATCGAGGGTGACGATCCCCTCTATAGTTACGGGGACGCCAGAGAATCCGTGCAGGGTGTACCCAGCGGGTTTTAGTTTCTCTCGGGAGAGCTTCAAGTTCTTGAATGCTTCCAGGAACAGAATATTGACCGAGCTCTCGTTGTCCATGAGGATTTGCCGGACCTCGAAGATTTCCATGCTGAGACCAATGACCAGTGCGTCGCAATGAGGAAGCCGGACTCCTTCTAGGTCCTCTCCTGAGAAGGAGACAGGAAGTTGCTGGACCTGGGGGGAGAGAGGGCCCTGTACGGTGTTGACATCCCGGACAAAGGCTTTACAGGAAGTGTTGGATTTCCCTCCCATTGGCCCTCCATGGACGCAGTGCAGGATTGCCTGTCCCTCGAGTACTTCGGGCTCCGGATCTTGCTCGGGACGTCGACGGTGCATTCGAGGAGGAGGGGAATCCCTTTTGTTTCTGTTGTCCCTTTGTTCTCGGGCGCCTTCCCTTTTGAATTCTCGGAGGTACCCTCGTTGAATGAGGGCCTCAATTTCGTCCTTCAGCGCGCGGCAGTGATCTGTGTCATGCCCATTGTCCTGGTGGAATCGGCAGTGGAACCGCTGATCCCTCTTCTTGCTGGTGTTGTTGGACGGTCGAGGAGGGTACTGGACGAGGTCGCTGTCTTCAATCTCTAAGAGGATTGTCGGTATGTTCTGCGTCAGTGGAGTGTACCTCTCGAAGCGGGGGATCGGCGGAACCTTCTTGGCGGAGCCCCCGTCTCTTGGAGCTTTTTTTGCCGGCTCAACCTCGTCAGCCTTGCACTTCCCCTTCCCGGGAACTTCCTTCTGGTCCTCTGGATTGAGGGCCTCTTCGGCTCAAATTTATTTTTCGACACGGTTGAGGAGGTCGGGGAAGTCTATTGGCGGCTTCTTTGCCAGGGAGGCCTTCAGCTGTCCATGTCGGACGTTGTGGTGGAAGGCTGCCGAGGCAACGCCGGGGTCGAGGAATGAGACTGACCTCACCTCGGCGGTGAACTGTCGGACAAACACTCAGAGTGGCTCCCCCTCTTTTTGCCAGAGTCCAAGTAGGGACACACTCGTTCTTTCGGCCTTTCGGCTGGTTACGAAGTGGGCAAGGAAGCTGCCCTCTAGCTGGTCGAAAGAATAGATAGAGCCGGGGGTGAGCTTGGAGAACCATTTCCGAGTTGGACCCCAGAGTGTTGTGGGGAAGGCTCGGCACAGGAGGGGATCCGATGCGCTGTGACTCATCATGAGGGTTTTGAAGCCCTCCATGTGATCAGCAGGATCGCCCTCGCCGTCATATGTCTCGAACTGAGGCGAACGGAAATTGTGGGGTATCTCCGCCTGCAGGATGAGGGCGGAGAAAGGAGGGCAAACTGGCCTGTACCCCTGAGCTGCTCTTGGGTCGCTGTTACCAACATGGTCGAGGCGCTCCTCCATTTCTTAGAGGCGCTTCAAAATGTCGCCATCATACTCTGGGGGGATTGTCGAGGGGTGAGACACACTAGCTTCGACCTCAGTCCGTGTGCGGGAACGGCGGGCGTTCTCATTGATGGGGACCCCTCGGATGGCACCCAAGATTTTCCTTCGGAAGTCCTGGAACTCCTGGTGGGTAACCGGGGCTCCTTCGGCCCGGTTTGGTTGGGCAGACTGTCGCCGACAGACCTGGTTGAGCGTAGGCTCCCGCCCTTGGGACGGGGGTCTGGGATGGTTCGGAGCCAAGTTGGAAGCGGCTCCTCCCCTGCCACGGCTGGCCTGTCGGTTCAAGATTACCCCCTACAGGTCGCTCTGGACCGGACAGGAGGCGTTGGGCTGGGGCCCGTGACTGGCCCCCTTGTTGTTTGGTCCCTGAGCATTGGCTGCGATGTCCTGTGGAGGCACATCGTGTCGGCGTGCGGAGGTAACAGCTTTTGCGGCCTTGGGCGCCATGTGAGCTCGGGTCGACGGGGGTGTCGACGGGAGCGGAGCTCGGGTCGGCGTCTACGAGGGTACCGTTGGAAGCGAGGCTCGGGTTGGCGTCTACGATAAATGGCTTCCCACAGACGGCGCCATCCTGATGAGGTTTGTTTTTGGGAGACATGTGGATGCACCAGGCGTGAGTTCTTACTCGATTTGTATTGAAGGAGGATACTCCTATGTAGACGACCCTCGACTGGGCGAACGGTAGTGGGGTAGGCGGTATTGAGGTGGAGGCTGATGCTCGGCTCGGATCTCTAGAGCTCGGATCTGAGGGTCTCGTGTACCTGCAGACGGTCTCGGAACACCGGGGTTGGTCCCGGTGGCAGACCCTCCGACGATCTAGTCAGTCACTAAGGGAGAGTAACAGTAACTAGGGTTTGAGTGCAGAAGTTTTGATTACCTGGAGAAGGAGCAGGGGTCTGGTATTTATAGAAGATGCCAACCGGGTCTGGACCCGTTTGGGGCCGGGTCTGGACCCGGTTGCCCGTGAGGCTGAAGCGGTGGAAACCAGGGCGGTATAGGGCTGACGTGGTAGATGCCCGGACGGTTTCTGGGCTGACGTGGCAGCGGCCCGGGCGGTTTTCCGACGCTGACGTGGCGGATCCGGGGGATCAGAAGGTGCGCGTATCCTGAGGGGATCCCATGGCCCAGGATGGGCCACGTCGTTTCTAACCCATATCAATGGGTTTTTACTCCAAACATACATTATAAAAGCATCTACTATCGTTGGCTAAAGCTACTCTAATTTTAGCAATGAGAATTTAGCATTTAGGAAATGTCGCTGCTATCGTTATTTCTAATTTTTTTTAAAATATTGTATTGAACCGATCTTCTTCATCCGTTTAACCTTTTTTTAATTTTTTTTATTAAAAAAATGAGTAGACGGTGCTTCTTCATCCGTTTGAGAGCAAGGACGGAGTAACATCCTCTTCGCTATTTTTTTTTTATTTTTTTTATTTCGTTTTTTTATTAAAAAAAATCAAGTGAACAGTGCCAGACGGATGCACATGATTATTATTATTTTTTTTAACGATTAGCAGATGACGTTTATACCCTTTACATTTGCAAGCAGACAAAATCGACCAGAAGGATGTTCTTCATCCGTCTGGTGCTTTTCAATTTTTTTTTTTTTATATAAATTCAAAATTTGAATTTACGAAAAAACCCCACTAAGTTCCTCCTATGTATATGCATACTTCTCACGGCAAATCATCTCATCCTTCTTCTTATCCTCCTTCTGAGTTATAAATTCCTTTTTACTCATTACTGATATCTTCATATCGAATAAAAAATAATGTCTATCCGAAGATATATCGGTAGAATTAAATCCACGATTCGCGGCGGATCTGAGCATGGCAACAACAGTACGGAGGCCGATCCGATGATGGAATCTCATGATTTTGCCGACCCGATTTTGTGGAAATCAGTGGTTGATGACTGCCAACATCTGTATCAACTCATTACCGATCAGCCTGCAGGTGAATTTTGTAAATTTAGAGAAAATTGGAGTGGTCCAATAAAGGCATACGAGCGATGTTCTCGTGTTCCATTAGTGAAGCACTTAATCGATCAAACCGGATGGCAGCATTCATTCACAATAAATACAGAAAAATCATCAATGAGGCTAGTGGAGGCCTTGGTTGAGAGATGGTGGGATACTACACACACTTTTCATTTACCGTGTGGTGAGTTGGGATTCACCCCGTTAGATTGGACAATGCTAACGGGGTTATCGATCTGATCCGGTACATCCCCTCCGTGCATTGATGAAGATTATCCCTTCGAAGTTGTACAGTCCCATTTTTTTCCAGAGATTACTGAATCAGATTGGAAATCTTCAGCAATACGCAGTTCATTCCTGATGAAGTATTTTCATAGTAACGTGATCGAGACAGCGCAGGTTGATGAGAATCTAGCGTTAATGATCACAAGAGCGTTTTTTTGTTCTTTCTTTCAGAGTTTCTTTTCTCCAACGGTTCTTCCTTGATAAGATCCGGTTGGCTTGCAGCACTATAAAATCTTAATAAAGTAGGTACATACGATTGGGGTGGCCAAGCACTAGCACTACTATACATGTCTCTAGATTCTTGCAGCAGAGTTAAAGTGAAGTCTTTTAACGGTTCATGGCAAGTACTAGAGGTAACATTACATGTGCTTTAAAGATTTATATTAAAATTATTTGTTCAATTTGGGAGTATTTATTTGTAAACTAATATAGGTCTTTCATCTACAGTATTGGGCGTATGAATATACAAATATATGTGTTCCAGTAACTGCAAAAACGAAAGATATGGCAGATGTTTTAATAGCTTCCGATAAATGGCCGAAAATTACACGTTGGAACAAAGATCAATTAGATACTAATATAGCAGACACAATTAGGTATAACATTGGCATAGCCAGATATCAATTAGATATGCGTTCTTCTGCATCTATAATTTGGCAACCTTATTCAAAATCGAGGTATGAGAATGAGCGTGAAGTGCAGATTGCGAACATACTATCTCGGCACCGAGTTATTTTTGAGTACTGCTCACAGGTAAAATTATCCATATTTGCAAAGTTTTTGTTTTATCTTAATTTATTAATAAATGCATCACCCTGAAATAGTTGTATGTGTGGTTGGAAATATGTATACGATATAGGATGTATGGTATCTAGGTAATCGTTGTTATCGCCAAATTACGGGATTTATTACTATCCTAATTGACCCACCAAAATTCGTACCTCGATTATTACCGGAAGATTTTTGTTCTCCTATTGACGCGTTAGTCTTAGTCCGGCTTGTGCCACAAAAGAAATACGATAAGTATTGGGCAGAGGTATCAATAGGTGCTATTATGCCGACTCTTTCGCTTCATACGAATGTGGATTTTATTGGTCCAGCTAGCATTATTGATCCAAATGCTCAATTGCCCTTCCCTGCTCCTCCTTTCTGGGCACCATCAGAGTATGCAACTGAAACGAACATACATGTTCCACCAGTACATAGCAAATGTGCAGTTGAGGTTCCACTTTTTTCAGGTGGTACAGTAACGAGGATTATCAAAGAGAGATCTTGCAATTTGGAGCCTTGCGGTATAATGTCATATGTGAGCATACCTCATAACATTTTTTATCAATATTCAAATTTTATTTAGAATACGATGGATTTTTAATTTTTTAAATAATTTATGAACAATATTTGCAGGACGAGTTATAACAACGGTACCAGGAGTCGACTTATAATGAAGCTCAATTAAGGCGATTCATAATGACAGAAACTGTGTTGAAAGAATCTATTCCCGTTCAAGTATTTACTGGCAAGAGAAGTGTTTCTGATCGACCGTCAACTTCTGGACGACGAAGTGTTTCTAGCGATCGACCGTCAAATTCTGGTATGAGAAGTCTTCATTCGACACCGAAATATGTGCCGAATACGCAGTTTGATAACGAGGAGTAGCATCTGTAAATAATGTTTAATGTCAATGTGTATGAATTAATTATTGTTTAATTATTGTTTAATTCATGCTTAATGCTTAATGAACATTTACTTAAGTGTTCAGATGTGTTTATGTTATGTCCTGTAAACAAGGGTAAAAATGACATTCTATATATAACTTTATGTCATGTTAACTTTATCCCATGTGATACTTTTTTGGATAGAAGAACATGAAATGATTTTTTTGGTCAAAGTTGACAATTAGTGTTTACTTGGTTTATACGGGGGAGAAAGGACACATACCTATCCCTAACCTACATTAGCCTATATGAAAGAATCACTTTATGTCATTTAATTGAGACTACACCACTTTACATTGTCCCTAAACTAACTTTATGTCATTTATTCTGACAAACCCATTGTCTCATTTCACTCACTTTTTAAAACAACGTCAAATGGATACACAGTCGCTTCATCGTCCCCTACATATACACCATAGTGCCTCCTCCCAGAGAAACAGATTAGCTACAATATCATCCACTTTATACTTTCATATTTGCAATGGAATGTGAATTTAGTTCATCGTCTTCCTCCACTTCATCAGACGAAGAGTCCGAGCAAAGTGCTCAACTAGCCATGTTGGGAAGACGTGTTCACCAGAACATGCAAATTTTCTCCATCGCATTTCAACAAAGTCAACAAATAAACCGCCAGAGATATATACGTCGTGAAAGGAAAGATGGGGACATACGTCTTCGAAGAGATTATTTTGCTGAGAATCCAATTTACGGCGACAACCTATTCCGACGTCGATTCCGTATGCGGTGAGTTTTATTCCAACGTATTTTGGAAGCGACTGTTAACTACGATGAATTCTTCCAACAACGAAAGGATGCAACTAGAAAACTAGGTTTATCTCCCTATCAAAAAATCACTGTTGCTATACGTTGCTTGGCTTACGGATCATCAGCTGATTCAATCAATGAGTACATGCAAATTGGAGAGACTACTGTTTTGAAAACAGTACGTCATTTTTGTGTGGCTATTGTGAACATGTTTGGACCTCAGTATTTGTGGGCTCCAACCGCTGCTGATATTCGAAGACTACTTAAAGAAAATCAAGCTCGTGGGTTTCCAGGTATGTTAGGTAGTGTTGATTGTATGCACTGGGCTTGGAAAAACTGTCTAGCAGCATGGTACGGCCAGTATACCGGACACGTTCGGGAGCCAACTATTATTCTTGAAGCAGTTGTATCTTACGACCTATGGTTTTGGCATTCATTTTTCGGAATTCCAGGATGCAATAATGACCTTAACGTACTCAATAGGTCTACATTATTTAATGATCTTCTTGATGGGTCTGCACCAGCCGCAAATTTCACTATCAACAATAACAACTACAACATGGGGTACTATTTAGCTGATGGTATTTACCCTCCGTTGGCTACCATAGTTAAAACATACTCGTCACCAGAAACTAAAAAGAAAAAAAAAATCCCAGATGCAAGAAGCTGCAAGAAAGGATGTCGAATGCGGATTCGGTGTTTTACAAGCACGATTTGTAATTGTAAGAGGTCCAGCACGGTACTGGGATGCGGACAGTCTATCTTATATAATGAAGACATGTATTATTTTACACAATATGATTGTAGAGGACGAACGGGAAGAAGCACTTCATGATTATGACTACGACCAAAGTGCGGACTCTACCTTCAGCGTACCGAGTAGAACTGGAGCTTCAACAAGTACCGCCAGATTAGCACACAATATAGAACTACATGATAGAAAGAAACATCATCAACTACGAGCAGATTTGGTGGAGCACATATGGAACGAATATGGAGATGAGTTTTAGTAAGAAATGTTTGTAATGTTTTAGAGTCATTTGCAAGCAATTTATATTTTATAATGTTTAACTTAGAATCAGTCAATATGTATTTCTGTTTTTCATTCTAGCTTATTATAAAATTATATTCTGTATTGTTTAATCTAGAATCAGCATTAAAAATGTATGGATCTACTTGGAAGACACATCAATTAAGTCTTTAATAATTTCAACTGAAATAGACACTTCTTACTAAGTAGTTAAACACAAAGTAACTACATAACTTAAAATAAGCAGGATACAATGGATTTTGCAAAATATATGAAAACAACATTGACACAAAAAATTCAACTAGTTGTAACCACGACTTTGCATAATTTTGTCTACACATGAAATAATGACATTGAGCCTCGGGTAAGCTGTTTATGTCCAAACTCATTATGCGGTCTTCCTCTTTTCGTTTTCTCATTTCGTGCTCTTCTTATTTCATTTTGTGCTCTTTTTGTTTGAGCTCAAGCTTCTTTTCCGTTGCCATCGTCAACCTATCAGATGACTCCTTAAAAATATTGTTAAATGTTCTAGTCTCAATTACCATTTCAGAAAATTGAGCTGAGTCAATTGGTCTTTTTCCTTTTCTCTTCTCCGCTTTACGGCCGGGTGGTCGGGAGATGGCTGGTGGCGAATCTAAATCGGTCGGTATATCTGATTCCCAGTCTTGCATTGCTGGTGTACGTATAGTGCTACCTTCTTCACCAGATTGAGAGCTACGGCCTAATTCGAAGACATGCATTGTACGTAGCGAAAATTTTGGCTGACCTTTAAGGACCTCATAACATTCTTCAAATTTAAATGCTTTTCCGGATGATTGCATGTATTCCACTCTTGCTTCGCGTATCTATAAAAAAAAGTAAATAAACTTGGGTAAAAAAACATTATACTTGTATTCAAAAAAATTAAATCCTCTAAATTGTACATACCTTATCCGCCTCAGTTGTTCCACTTGCAGCTCTATTTGTTACACTGCTCAACTTCGCAATAAATAGAGAAACAGATTTAGCAATTGCACAAAATCGACTGGAAAGAGAGCCAGCTGTCCGGTCGGTCGGAGTGCCAATTAGAGTTTTAAATTGGCAGAATACTCCATCCCAAAACTGTGTCCCGGATTGGTCGTTGCCGGTCAATGGATCCTGAGTAATAGATACCCAGCTTTGGGAAAGAATAACATCTTCATTAGATGTGTATGTCCTGCCCCTATTATTGCTACGGGTTGCCATTGCCGAATGTTGTTTTGTATTTGGCAAAATAAGAAGAAGGAATAAAACAATAGAAATGAAAGATAGATAGAAATATAGAGACAGAGATATGTAGATAGAAATAAACAGATAGGGAAGCGTCGATAGAAATAAGGAGACAGTGAAGTTCAATTTTTACATGAGCGGAATAGAGTGCCATATATTTATACACTGTGTTTACAAAATGTAACCGTTAAAAAAATTAATTCTTAAACAGTCAATAGCCATTGGATTTTTTTTTTTAAAAAATAAATTAAATACAATTGTGCCGTTGGATACACAACGGGTAAAAGGATAAATGTATGCCCAAATAATGTTTAGCAGAAGTGACGGACGGATGAACTTCATCCGTCTCTCACTTTCCATTATTATTTTTTAAATAAACTTTACCTATTTAATAAATTAATTTTATATATTAAAAATCAAATTGACGAATAGACGGAACAACTTCATCCGTTTTTCAATTTTTTTTAAAATCGAATTGAGACGGATGATCTTCATCCGTCGCTACCCTTAAACAGATAAACATCCTCCGTCCCCTATATTTAGCAATCGTCTAAACCGGCTCCTAACTTTAGCAGTCTACTGTACATTCCTATTCTAAATTTTGAGTTTTTAGCGAACGACTACATGGCGTTTTCCTAAAGCTATTTCTAATTTTTGAGTTTTTAGCCAACGATAGTGGATGCTCTAAATACTAGTATTTAGCATGTGCGATGCACGTTTTAATAAATATATAGTTTTTAATGTAATATAATATAGCATGTGTGAGGCACGTGTTAATAAATATATATTTTTAAAGTAATATATAAAGAGTATAATGGGAGAGTTTGAGTTGTCCATGAGATGCACGTAAGTTGGTAGATTTAAAGTGTATATATAATGGAAGAATTAGAGTTGCACATGCGATGCACATAAGGTGATAGATTGACACTAAGGTCGTCTCCCATTATAATATTAGAGATTAGAGATTAGAGATAGAGATATCGGGGTCCATTTCTAACTAAAAAAACAAGATTAAAATCTAGTTTTTTAGTGAGAAGTGGACCTCAATATATTTATAATATATGTTTGAGGTAAAAAATCATTTATGTCTAGCATTTTGTTTCTTAATTAGACTTCCTAACTTTGATACTTTGTTTACAGTCCTTTAAAGTACACTTGATTAGGGCTGCAAACAAATCGAGCTATTCGCGAGCTATTCGGCTCGAGCTCGGTCAAAACTTGGCTCGAACCGAGCTCGAGCTCAAAACTGAGCTCGTTTCCTTAACGAGCTGAGCTCGAGCTGGGTTTTTTTAAGGCTAAGCTCGTGAGCTAATATGGTCAAAATTCGGTCAAAGCTCGGCTCGAACCGAGCTCGAGCTGAAAACTGAGTTCGTTTCCTTATGAGCCGAGCTCGAGTCTGAAGGTATTCGGTTCGGATTGCAGCCCTACACTTGATCATACAGGAAAGTTTGTTTTCAGCCCCTAGTTTAACAATGATTTTCCATGAGGTTCCTTGGATGTACAGTCTATTCGTTTTAAATCCTCCACCATCCAAATTAAAGGAGAGTAGCGAGTAGTTGTATACATATGATGGAACCCATTATGAACCAATCCGAACACTAGCCATCATAATTTTTTTGCATTGTTTGACATGTGGCCACGGACAAATCTAATATATATGTACATAAAATAAACTCATTTGAAGGCTTCAAACTCGTGCACCCGTGGTGCCAATTCTTATATAATTGAAATTTTAACCATTCATTTCGCCTACCATTTGAACCAAGATCAAGAAGAATCCAAATAACTTAATTTTGCAGATTTATACATATAATGAAAGATAAATCGATGTGAATGATGCTGATCATCCATAATAGGTCTTATTGTGTATGTACAATTATTTTATAAGGAGAAAATCAACTTATATAAGCATGTGGTAACCATTCGGTACTTAATATCATCATATTGATGTTCGGACCTCTTGCTCACTAGTTAAGAAACTCATACTTTGTTTGGTATTGCTGTAAACAAAAAGTACTTCGTCCGCTGAAAATTAAGTGTTATTCCAAAAATTGTTGTTATAAATAATTATGTTTAACTTTAAAATTTTTCTAATAAGCATAGCACTTATTAAAAAAAGTCAACATATCACTTTACGTAGTTTTAAAGATACTACTTTTGCTTAATAACACATATTTACTTAAGTTTACCAAATACTTATTTTGAACTTAAAGGAGCTTTTATATGCAAAAGCTATCTCCAATAGTAATGTCAAACGGAGCCTAACACCTCTATAGATCATATCAATATTTGATATTGCCAATCATTTGTAGTAAAGAGGTAACATGTTTTTATAAATTTTAAAAAAAAAATTTGAGATGTTGAAAAATACGTCTTTTACTCATGGTGGCGGTTAGGCGCCGAACGCAGAAAAAAAGAGAGAGAAAAACACTGCAAGTAGAGGGGAGTGGCTCCCCTCATGGGTTAACTACAGATTAATTAGCATGGCCCATGTTATGAATGCTTACATTTGGCCCATCTTTCTTAGGTCCACATTAATAAAACTGGGCACGCACACTGTGATGAGATTAACTGAATGGGATGGGTTTAGATCATGCGCTTCATCTAACTAGGCCTGATCATATCCTTACCCCAAAAAAATGAGGACTTACATATCTTTTGCACGTGACATGTATGCATTTTTCATTATAGTTTTCTTTAATCTCAAAATCATTAATTAGTAGTTGTAAAAAGAATTTAATGAGCTTCCTCAACTTGTCAATAGAGGTAATTGGTTTCATCCACCAAATATACAAAGTCTGAATTACGGAGTTTCGATGTAAGCAAAGATCTAGAGAATCCAGGTTATAAACTTATAATTGAACTGGATTTGCCTGTGGCCGTGCCTACGGCACGTCTTCGAAACGATACAACATATGTAAGTTTTGTAAACCATAAAATAATAATTATGTAGTTCAAGTTTGAATAGTAAAACAATAATTAGTTGTAAATAAAAGTCCATGTTTCCATTAGTATATGTTAAAAAATAATTATAAACGGGAGTGTAAAATACAACTTCTTAGAAC
The DNA here is from genome assembly GCA_017893485.1 of Hemerocallis citrina. Lineage (NCBI taxonomy): Eukaryota > Viridiplantae > Streptophyta > Magnoliopsida > Asparagales > Asphodelaceae > Hemerocallis > Hemerocallis citrina. Next base: position 401,960,322 of record CM030359.1, on the reverse strand, counting down.
TTTGAGTGTGGAAAATGATAAAATTTAACTATTGATGAGATATTTGCTATTTTCAATGTAACATGAATAATAAAAAAAATGCATAAAAAATTGAAAATTTACAAACCTGAAATCTGAAAGTATAAGTTTATGAACAAATAGAGAGAGATTGAGAGAGAGAGGGAAAGAGAGAGAAATAAATAAATAAATAAAGGAGTTGTTTTGGGAAATTTGAATTTGAGTTTTGGGAAAAAACTTTGGGGGGGGAGAGGGGGGGGGGGGGGGGGGGGGGGGGGGGGGGGGGGGAGAAAATATATTTGGTGAGGTTAGATATCGATCATTGATTTTAACCCCCTATTGAATGAGAGCCACTTGATAGCTTTCTTTGTGTTTTATTATACAGATTAGAGGAAATGAAATTCCTTATTGATAAAACGTTCCTTCTATACCTATTTTCACGCGATATGATCGTGTATAGACGAGTTGTATTGGTCATGATGTTTTTTTATTGTATAAGACGCATGCATCCAAAAGACTAGGTTGCTAGGTGTTTGTCTATCCCGTACATCACCTAGTGCCATTTTTAATTTTTTTGCTAACTAGTTACAAATTTGTTACACTATAAACAAAATCTATACTATTATTAAGCAAAGCCCTATTTTGCTGGCTTTTTACTATTATACCCTCACAAACATAAAAGGCTAAAAAAATATATAGGGATCAAAAATGTAATTTGCATGACTAATAAATGAGAGTAAATCAAAAACTGGGTTGAATTAAATCTATACTATCAAAAACCGGGTTGAATAAATGTCAATGTAATTTGCATTGCCATTAAAAAGAATAAAAAAAATATAGAACCATGCATGTATATATCATCACGTTTTAATTACTGCACTGATAAAGGTGAACAATAGATATAGTCATGCACCCATTAATTAAATTGTGTGATTACTAGAAGGTAGTTTGAACAATAGATAACCGGGTTGAATTAAATCTATACTATCAAAAACCGAGTTGAATAAATGTCAATGTAATTTGCATGGCCATAAAAAAAAAAAAAATATAGAACCATGCATGTATATATCATCACGTTTTAATTACTACACTGATAAAGGTGAACAATAGATATAGTCATGCACCCATTAATTAAATTGTGTGATTACTAGAAAGGTGCCTACTAGAAGGTAGTTTGAACAATAGATATAGTCAAGTAGATATCTATTGAACAAGTGAACTAGAAGATAATTTGAACAAGTGAACTGATTTGACATGCAAATAAAAGAAGGTATTCAATTAACACGGTGCCTACTAGAAGGTAATTTGAACAATAGATATAGTCATGCACGCATTAATTAAATTGTATGATTACTAGAAAGGTGCCTACTACAAGGTAATTAAAATTCATTCATACCCATTCATACCCCTTCATCCCCTTTATTAACAGCAAAGGTGCCTGTTTTGTTGGTGGACGGAAAGCTCATCTGCGAGTCGTTGTCATCCTCAACTACATTGATGAGAAGTGGGCTTTCCCTGCACCATTGCTCCCCAAGTGCGCTTACATCCTCAAGTAGATTTTTGGCTGATTTTGCTGATAAGAAGGTGTGTTTGTCGTTGTTAATTGAATGACAGCGAAACTTTTATTTATATACCTCTGTCATTCATATATATATACCTCTGTCTTTGTTAATTGAATGACAGAGAAACTTATATATATACCTCTGTCATTCATATATACCTCTGTCATTCATAAGTGCGCAGAGAGTATGAGGTATATATATATCTATATAAATAAAAGTGAACTGATTTGTCATATATATATATACACCGATGCTATATAAAAGAGAACTTATTTGTCATATATAAATAAAAGTGAACTGATTTCTCTGTCATTTTATATAGGAAATGCAAAATAGGAAATGCATTTTAAATGACTGAGAAACAAAATAGGAAATGCATTTTAATAGCCATGGTTCTTTTTATGTTTGTTAAGGCTTTTAATCAAGTATTGGTTTGTCCCATGAAGACCAAATTTAATAGGAAATCTATTTATACTTCAAAGCATATATTATAGATTATCATATAGATTATTTACAATATTGATACTCTTTTTGCTAGATGAGACTTGATATTCATTTGTAATTTCGAGTTATGGGAATACATTGATCAATGTTTGTTGTGAATAAACCATTTTATATCACTCAAAATGAGATCATTATATGTGATGTTTAATCATAAAACTGTGATTGAAATGTATGGGTAAGGGTTGTGTAATGGAAATGTATTGCGTGTAAACTGCACGAAAGTCTAGCTTATAACTGTTCTTGAAAATTTTATGGCAGTGTGATTTCTCTCAGAATTATCTTGGCAGTGAAGTTTTAACTAGTACATCTAGGCTTTTATCTTAATTTTTTTCTCCTCTGGCTGTAAAATTTTGAATACCATCTTAATCCTAACTTGATTAATTACAACGACATATTGAAATAAGGTTTCATTAAGATTACCTTGAATAAAATGCTCTCTAACTAACAAAACCAACTAGCTGACATCATATTGAAATAAGGTTTCATTAAGATTACCTCAAGTTAATTTATGAGGACTCCTTTCAGCCATGTTCCAAAATTAAACTGTATAGTTATAACCTTTTTTGTTTCTGAACCTTGAATAAAATGCTCTCTAACTAATAAAACCAACTAGCTGACATCTTATTTAGTTTTCTCAGTATGTTCACAAAAATAATGGTCATTAGATTAATGCTATGGTAAATGGTTATTGATGTGTTATTTCGTAAAAAACTGGTTCTTACTTTGAAATAATCAGCTCACACTATTTGTTTCTCATACATAGGCTTCTGCTCAGGGGTTTTAATAATCAGCTTACACTGTTTGTTTCTCATACAAAATCCCCACTGAGAAGATGCCAAGAAATGGCCGTTTGAGTGATATTAAGAGACAAGCAAGATCTGCATCCCCATATCATGTAGTATCTAATAATCAAGAAGGTATCCTCCCGAAACTACTATTCTTTTATAAATTAAAATCATTGTCAATGATGTTCTAATTAATATGCACCTTTCAACAGTTCATTATGGCAGACATAATTCTACGACAGTTCATCCGGCAAGGAGACGCCATAACTGTGCTAGAAATTATGTCGACATAAACATGATGCCAGTACACGTGTTATCAGAATCCAAATTCTGCGAAAAATGTGGTGCTAAGTTGTTTTCAGCTGAAACAAGAGAGATATGTTGTAGGAATGAAAAAATCTCACTACCGCAACTTACAACGCCTGTCAAATTGAAGATGTTATATACTGATCAGAATGAGGAGGGAAAGCATTTCAGACATAACATTCGGACATACAATCATATGTTTGCCTTCACTTCGATGGGAGTTCATTACGATGCAAGTCTCGCCAATGGCTGTGACGGAATTCATACTTTTAGAGCCCAAGGGGCGATATACCATAGGATAGGAAGTCTACTACCTGTTCAACGCCCTAATTGGATAGGTAGTCTACAACCTGCTGGACCCCCTAGGCCAAGATATCTACAATTGTACATATATGATACTGAGCATGAAATTGAAAATAGAATGAGGGAAAATACTGGGATGCGGACACACATAGTTGAAAAACTGAAGACGATCTTAAATCACCATAACCCTTTCGTGCATCAATTTAGGCGAATGGCTGTGAGAGAGGACTTACCAAATTGTAGATTGTTGCTTAAAGACCATTCCTTGGGAGGTCACCAGTATAATCTTCCTACAGCATCTCAGGTTGCAGCAATGATAGTCGGAGGTGAAGATCTAACAAACGTTGGACCCCGGGAGACTATTGTGGAAACAATGGAAGGCAACTTACAGCTGATTCCAGACACGGTCGGTTAATATGATCCTCTCCAGTACCCACTTTTACTTCCGTGTGGGAACTATGGATGGGATGTCAACACCCATTGTTTAAATGGATATCAAGTTACCTGCCGAGAATTTTATTCGTATATGCTTCAGGTAGTGTACTAATATGAACTATATATATTCCTCTTTCATACTATACTGGTAAATAATGTTTTTGTTACAATTACAGATTAGAGCAAATGATACATCAATACTACTTCGTGCCGGCAGATTACTACAACAATTTATTGTTGACACTTACGTCAAAATTGAGATGCAAAGGTTACGGTTTTTGCGGGCCAATCAAGAAACTATTAGAGCGGAGTTGTACCAAGGGTTACAAGATTTATTCAATGCGGGAGTACGAAATGCAGGTATGTAATTAGTAGATTGAAAAGTCTTATTAATTTTTCCTTTTCCGCCTGTATTTTACAATGAATGGGAAGCTAATAGATAAATACTTTTCCAATGTATTTATAGGTTCAACCGGAAGGAAAATTATACTTCCCTCTTCGTTTGTTGGTAGCCCGGGAGACATGTATAATCGGTATCAAGATGCCATGGCTTTGGTTCAGAGGTATGGAAAACCGGATCTATTTATTACAATGACATGTAATCCATCATGGGATGAAATAACAAATGAATTGTTCTTGGGACAAGACCCTCAAGATAGGCCTGACTTGACAGCAAGGGTTTTCAAAGCAAAGCTAGAAGAACTAAAAAAAAATATCTATACCAGCGGAGTTTTAGGTTATGTTGCAGTTCATGTCCATATAGTCGAGTTCCAAAAACGTGGATTGCCCCATGTTCATATGTTGGTCATTCTGAATGAACAAGACAAACTGAATAATCCTGACGAGTACGACCACATTGTGCGGGCAGAGATTCCAGACCCAAATGTTGAACCTGAACTATATGATATAGTTAAAAAGCATATGCTACATGGACCATGTGGTATAGTGAAACCAAATTCTCCTTGCATGAGGGAAAACAAGTGCAAAAAGGGATATCCGCGCCAATTTGCGGAGCACATAGTACAAGGAGATGATTCGTATCCATTATATAGAAGACGTGATAATGGGATTAGTATAGAGAAACACGACATCTCCTTGGATAATCGATGGGTGGTTCCATATAATCCTTGGCTTTTGAAAAAATATAATTGTCATATCAATGTTGAAATATGCTCCAGTATCACGACCGTGAAGTATTTATACAAGTACGTATACAAGGGACCAGACCGAATCTCTTTTCAGATACGTAGAGAAACAGATCAAATGATGAGATCTCATAGTTTCTAGATGCACGTTGGGTTTGCCCACAGGAAGCATTGTGGAGGATTTTTAAGTTTCCAGTGCACAAAATATATCCAAGTGTGATAGCTCTTCATATACATCTTCCAAATATGCAGCAATTGACATATTATGCCGATCAACTGCTCGATGATGTTCTCAATGATGTGCAAACTTCAAAGACAATGTTGACTGAGTTTTTTCAAAAGAATCCAGAAGATCCTGAAGCAAGAAATTTATTATATTGAGAATTTCCAGAAAAATATTGGTGGGTATCTGGAGAAAAAAAATGTCAAAAGAGAGCAACTACGCAACGAGCTATCGGTAGACTTTACACGGTTCCGCCAAATGAAGGAGACCAATATTATTTGCGCATCCTACTGAATCATGTTAGGGGACCAGTCTCATTTGATGATATTCTTACAGTAGATGGGGTATTCTGCTCCACTTTTAAGGAATCAGCTGAAAAGAGGGGGTTCTTAGAAAATGACAACGGCATACGAGAATGTTTAATAGAAGCGGCAAGTACACATATGCCATCAGCGCTCCGGAGAATGTTTGCTACACTTTTGTTGTATTGTCAACCTACTGGTGTGCTGCAGTTGTGGACTGAGTTCCACCCATATATGATGGAAGATTACTCTTCAACGAGTACCGTGAATGTGAATTCAAGCATGAATCGTCTATTACGTGATCTGAACAGCATACTTCAATAGTATGATAAATGTAATGCAGATTATGGTCTCCCTGTACCCACATTTGATGATTTTACAAGTGGATCTACACAACAAATGATTGAAGATGAGAGATCCATTATTGTTACGGATGATGATTTAAGCTGTATAAATTTGTTGAATTCGGGCCAGAAGCATGCTTTTGATGTGATCATCGAAGCTGTTAATTCGAAAAAAGAGATGGTATTCTTCATTGACGGTCCAGGTGGTACTGGCAAGTCTTTTTTGTATAGAGCAGTATTGGCATACCTTAGAAAAGAAGGACATATTGCATTGGCAACAGCATCGTCCGGAATCATAGCCACGATATTACCGGGGGGAAGAACTACTCACTCTAGGTTCAAAATTCCTATTAAAATTGGGCCTAAATCAACTTGCTATATTAGTAAATAGGACGACACAGCCGATCTCTTACGAAGTAGCAGTGTTATACTTTAAACGAGGCAACAATGGTACATCGGTATGCTTTTGAAGCATTTGACAGAACCTTAAGAGATTTGACAGAAAAGGATGTCCCTTTTGGAGGTAAAATCGTTATACTTGGAGGTGATTTTAGACAAGTGCTACCAGTAGTACAGAATGGTACAAAATCGCAAACTGTAGATACATGTATTGTCAAGTCTGCAATTTGGGAAAGTGTAAATGTTGTCCATCTTACAGAAAATATGCGATCAAGAACAGATCCTAACTTCACAAGTATTTTGAAAGATATCGGAGACGGGGCAGCGACTACATATGAAAATGAAATGGTAAGAATTCCAGATGAAATGGTTATACCATGGACAGGTGACGATACCATAACTCATTTTGTCAACACTATTTATCCAAATCTTTGTGAGAATGTGAATGACAAGAGCTACATGGTGGAAAGAGCTATAATGGCACCAACTAATGAGTCCGTGGATAGTATAAACACTACCATTAATACTTTTCCAGGTGATTTTAATCTAAATTAGTTTTAATCTCTTCTATGTAAAGGCTTTGACTATTTATAAAAATAAATAAAGATTTTCCTATGTATCCATCTCTACTAACATAAATTTAAACTATACCATTGTCAGGTGATGAGAAAGTATATTATTCTTTCGACAGCGTAGAGGATGACGAGAGGAATCTATACAAACAAGAATTTTTGAATGAGATTTCTCCAGGAGGATTACCACCACATAAGCTAATTTTGAAATACGGGGCACCAATAATTTTTCTACGAAATATAGACCCAAAAGCAGGTCTTTGCAACGGGACAAGATTATTGTGTCGAGGTTTTTATCAGTACTTGATCGATGCAGAAATTGTTACTGGAATTTCAGCAGGAACACGAGTTTTCCTTCCTAGAATACCACTAAAACCTTCGGAAAGCATAAGCTTGCCGTTCAAACTAATTAGAAAACAATTTCCTGTGCGTCTGTGTTTCGCTATGACCATAAATAAAGTGCAGGGACAAACTATACCGTTCGCGGGAATTTATTTAAAAGATCATGTTTTCAGTCATGGGCAACTTTATGTGGCTTTGTCAAGAGGAATTTCAATGAACTCCACCAAGATAGCTATTCGTGAAGGAAAGTTGTCCGGGCAAGATGGAACATACACAAAAAATGTTGTCTACAAAGAAGTGTTATTCAATTAGAAAGCTCAGCTGTAGTTTTATTTTGGTTGGTACTGCATACTCTTCTATGCACTTTTACTTTTTTATATGGGTTTGGGTTTGGTTAAAAATGCATTTTGAATTTTGTATATCGTATAATGTATTATTGAAGTTTGATTATATAATCGTTCACACTTATATTCTATTATTTAAGCCTGCTATTTTTCAAGTTAAATGTTTTACTATTTCTTTTCTTATACGATATACAAATTCATCCCATGATGGCTAATGATTAAAATTTTTTATAGGCGTGCATCGCACGTGCATTATACTAGTAATTATGATACGAGCAACTTGCTCATTTAGAAAATTAGCAATTAATAAAGTGATATGTATGTGATACATTGTTCACATTCCTTTTTTCTCTAAAAAAAAATACCTTTCACTTTGGAACAATTTAGGCATGAACATATTGGTTTTCAAACCAATAGAAACACATACTATGATATAAAAAATTAAAGCAAACGGTATGGATCATTTGATCAATAGGTTTCCCTCTAAATAATAAATCACAGCAGTAATTTTATACGCACGAGGGCATTATCACCTGCTATTCGTTTGTGATATGGGTCAGGAATAACTTGGCCCGTCCTGGGCCACAGGATCCCCTCAGGATGCGCGCTCCTTCTGATCCTTCAGATCTGCCACGTCAGCACCGGAAAACCACCTAGAGCTCTGCCACGTCAGCCCAGAAACCGCTCTGGCGTCTGCCACGTCAGCCCTATACCGCCCGGCTTTCCACCGCTTCAGCCACTCGGGCAACCGGGTCCAGACCCGGCCCCAAACAGGTCTGGACCCGATTGGCTTCCCCTATAAATACCAGACCTTCCCCCCTGTCTGCAGGTAATCAATCTTTCTTCCACAAAACCCTAGTTACTGTTGCTCTATCTTAAGTGACTGACTAGATCGTCGGAGGGTCTGCCACCGGGACCAACCTCGGTGTTCCTAGACCGTCTGCAGGTACACCAGACCTTGGATCCAAGCCCTCCGATCCGAGCCAAGCATCCAGCCTCGCCTCACCCCAGCCTGTCTCCAGTACCGCTCGGCCAGCCGAGGGTCGCCTGATCAGTAGCTTCCTCCCTCAAATACAAATCGAGTAAGAACTCACACCTGGTGCATCCACACGTCTCCCAGAAACAAACTGCATCAGGTTGGCGCCGTCTGTGGGAAAGTTACTTCAGGAGCCGACCCGAGCCCGACCGTCAAGGTACCTCGACAGCCTGAACTCTTATGGCCCCCAAAGCGAAAAAGGCTGCTACCTCCGCGCCTCGGCAAAACTTGGCCCCGCCAGGTCCCACTGCCGAAGCACACACCTCCAATCTCGGGGCTCCCCACCAGGGACCCCAGAAGAGTGCCTCCCGTCCATCCCAGCCCGACCTACGGGGGGTAATCATCAACCGACAGATTAGCCGCAGTAGGGGAAGGGCCGCTTCCAACTCGGCCCCGAACCATCCAAAATCACCGTCACAGGGGCGGAGGCCAGCGCTCAGCCGCGTCGGAAGTCAACCCCAAACCGGGTCGAGGGAGCCCCAGTCACTTACCAAGAGTTCCAAGACGTCCGGAGGGAGATCCTGGGGGCCCTTCGAGGGGCCCCCCACCAGGAGGATGTCCGCCATTCTCAAACCAGGTTGGACGTCGAGGCCAGCGTGTCCCGCCCATCGACTATCCCACCAGAGTACGAGGGCGATCTCCTAAGGCGCCTCCAAGAAATGGAGGATCGCCTCGACCACATAGGCGACGGCGGTCCCGGAGCGGCTCAGGGGTACAAACCTGTCCGCCCTCATCCTCCAAGCAGAAATATCGCGAAATTTCCGACCACCTCAGTTCGAGACCAATGACGGCGAGGAAGATCCTGCTGATCACATGGAGGGTTTCAAAACCCTCATGATGATTCACAGCGCTTCGGATCCCCTGCTATGCCGAGCCTTCCCTGCCACCTTCCGGGGTCCGGCTCGTGAATGATTCTCCAAGCTGACCCCCGGCTCCATTTACTCCTTCGACCAGCTGGAGGGCAATTTTCTCGCCAACTTTGTCACCAGCCAGAAGGCCGAGAGGACAAGTGCTTCTTTGCTTGGACTCAGGTAGAAGGAGGGGGAATCGCTCAGGGTGTTCGTCCGGAGGTTCACCGCAGAGGCAAGGTCGGTCTCCTCTCTCGATCCGGGCGTCGCCTCCGCGGCATTTCGGCACAACGTCCATCATGGACAGCTGAAAGCCTCTCTGGCGAAGAAGCCCCCCATCGATTTTCCCGACCTCCTCAACAGGGTTGAGAAATACATCAGGGCGGAGGAGGCCCTAAACCCAGAAGAGTCCAGGGAGGTACCCAGAAAAGGAAAGCGGAAGGCCTAAGAAGTTGAGCCATCAAAGAAGGCTCCAAGGGACGCGGGCGTCATGAAGAAGGTCGCGCCGGTCCCTCGCTTCGAAAGGTATACCCTGCTAACCCAGAATGTGTCCTCCATCCTCTTGGAGATCGAGGACAGGCACCTCGTCCAGTATCCCCCTCGTCCGTCCAACAACACCAGTAAGAAAAGGGATCAGTGGTTCTACTGCCGCTTCCACCAAGACAACGGGCACGACACGGATCACTGCCGTGCCCTGAAAGATGAGATCGAGGCCCTCATTCAGAGGGTACCTCCGGGAGTACAAGCGAGAGGAAGCTCGGGGACAGAGGGACACAAGGAATAGGAGGACTCCACCTCCTCCTCGGGCTCCCCGGCAGCTCCTCGAGCGAGAGCAGGAGCTTGACGAACCTGAGGGTCAAGCCATATTACACTGCGTCCACGGTGGACCCATGGGAGGGGAGTCCAACACTTCCCGCAAGGCGTTCATCAGGGATGTCAACGCCGTCCAAGGTCCTCTCCCCCCTCAGATCCAGCAACTCCCCGTCTCCTTCTCAGGGGAGGATCTGGAGGGGGTGAGGCTCCCTCATTGCGACGCCCTCATCATCAACCTCAGCATGGCCAACTTCGAAGCTCAGCGAATCCTTGTAGACAATGGGAGCTCGGTCAACATTCTGTTTCTCGAAGCTTTCGAGAACCTGAAGCTCTCTCGCGACAAGCTAAAGCCGGCGGGGTACACCCTGCACGGATTCTCGGGCGTCCCTGTAATGATTGAGGGGATCGTCACCCTGGACGTCATGGCAGGTACGACTCCGAACCGAAGAACCGAGTCGATGGACTTCATAGTTGTCAATGTCAAGGCAGCCTACAATGCGATACTCGGTCGTCCGGGCCTCTGCTCCCTATAGGCTGTCCCCTCTGCCTACCACCAGAAGATGAAGTTTCCCACCGCAACCGGAGTGGGTATAGTCCGGGGGAACCAGGAAGCTGCCCGCTCATGCTATATGACAGTCATCGGGAGCGGCGTTTTTAGGAGAGCCTCCGAGTAAATTGTCCAGTTTGTAGTCGGCAAGTCGTGCCTTGTCTTTTGTAAAACTTTGAAGTGTTGAAATATGCCAGCTTTCTTAAAACAAGCTTATGGCTTCTTAATTTGTTGCAAGTAGAGAAAATGTTCCGCACTCGGCCCTCGGATGCAATCGCGAGCCAAAAACAGCTCCCTTACAAGATGAGCGCTCGACCCTCGGATTGAATCACGAGCCAGAACAACTTCCCTTACAAGCTAAAGGCTCGGTCCTCGGATGGAATCACGAGCCAGAACAGCTTCACTTTCTCACCGGTATGGGGGCTCGACATCCGTCCCTCGCTCGGTTTGGGCTTCATCAAGCTCATCAACCTAGGCACGAGGCGACATCCGCCCGCCACGCCCGCATCGTCTCTCCCTGAGAACATGTGCTGGAGCTCGGCGTCGGCCCCGAGCAAGGTGGGTACCTTCTTCAAGGCACCGCAACCTTGACACTCGGCGACAGCCCCCTGCTACGCCCGCAATTGTCTTTCTCACCGGTATGAGGGCTCGGCATCCGTCCCTCGCACGGTTTGGGCTTCTTCAAGCTCATCAACCAATATGCGAGGCGACATCCGCCAGCCACGTCCGCACCGTCTCTTCCTGAGAACATGTGCTGGAGCTCGGCGTCGGCCCCGAGCAAGGCGGGTACCTTCTTCAAGGCACTGCGACCTTGACGCTCGGCGGCGGCCCCCTGCTACGCCCGCAATTTTCTTTCTCACCGGTATGGGGGCTCGGCATCCGTCCATCGCACGGTTTGGGCTACTTCAAGCTTATCAACCAATATGCAAGGTGACATCCGCCAGCCACGCCCGCACCGTCTCTTCCTGAGAACATGTGCTGGAGCTCGGCGTCGGCCCCGAGCAAGGCGGGTACCTTCTTCAAGGCACCGCGACCTTGACGCTCGGCGGCAGCCCCCTGCTATGCCCGCAATTGTCTTTCTCACCGGTATGGGGGCTCGGCATCCGTCCCTCGCACGGTTTGGGCTTCTTCAAGCTCATCAACCAATATGCGAGGCGACATCTGCCAGCCACGCCTGCACCGTTTCTTCCTGAGAACATGTGCTGGAGCTCAGTGTCGGCCCCGAGCAAGGCAGGTACCTTCTTCAAGGCACCGCGACCTTGACGCTCGGCGGCGGCTCCCTGCTGCGCCTGCAATTGTCTTTCTCACCGGTATGGGGGTTCGGCATCCGTCCCTCGCACGGTTTGGGCTTCTTCAAGCTCATCAACCAATATGCAAGGCGACATCCGCCAGCCACGCCTGCACCGTCTCTTCCTGAGAACATGTGCTGGAGCTCGGCGTCGGCCCCGAGCAAGGCGGGTACCTTCTTCAAGGCACCGCGACCTCGACGCTCGGCGGCGACCCTCTGCTACGCCTGCAAGTGTCTCTCACCGGTATGGGGCTCGGCAAACCAGAGCAAGGCCGCAGCTTTCTTCAAAGCCGCTCGACCACCACGCTCGGTTACGACCTACTACCATGTGTTGACAAATTTTTTTATTAAGGTTTAGAGCGTCCGCCTTCGGTAGACGCCCCGAGCCTCAAGTCGATTTATTGACCATCCTCTCACCCGCGAACAACTCGGGGTTTACGGCTTTTTACAAGCCTAAACCCCGAATTGTTCGAGGGCGGCAGGGTGGCCATCGACCCTCTGCTCTCTCCGTCCCGGAACGAACGCTCCGAGACTTCGAGCCATTTGGCTGACCCTTCTCTCGCCCCCGAACAGCCCGGGGTGTACGGCTCTTACGAGCCAAAAATCCCGAATTGTTCGAGGACGGCAGGAGAGCCACCACGCTTCGGCTCTCTCCGAACCCCCGAACCGATCGGTCGGCCCACCGCTCACCAACGAACAACCCGGGGTCTTCCGGCTCTAACAGCCTGAACCCCGAATAGTCAGAAGGTGATCGGTGTGCCTCCGATCTGGAGTACTCGGAAATATTTTGTCTTCTGGGCGCCCGCCTTCGGCAGGCACCCAAGTCAAGCTACTCACTGCCTGACAAACAGCAAGAGGAATGGGGATTATATAGTCCCCTGAGGCCCACATTTATTGCGTCTGGAAATACGAAACGGCACAAGGCGAAACGTCGCCATAAATGCTCATGGGAATGCGAAACGTCGCCAGTTATTGCTTATCGAGAAGCTGAACCGCCGTGACATTCGCGCCCATTGCAACAAGTCACTCCGGAGCCAACCTCTGCACAACGAGCTCGGCAACCGTCCCTGGCAACCGAGATAATCAGAGCACGGAAAATCAAATGTTCTTATTTATTACTCATTGCTTACAAATCAATGAACGTCAGTACAAATACATAGAAAAAGCTCACAACTCACTCGCACTCGCCAGGGAACTCAAATTTTGGGCTCCTATCACACTCGGCCGGACCAAATGGGAAAGACGCTCCCGCCACTGAGCTTCCCACATCGTCTGGCTGAGCCTCGTTCAAGAAGAACGCTGAAGACCGCCCCGAGGTCGAGTTACTTGCCTCCTCGATCAGACCCGCGCCCAACACAAGCTTCAGCCGGCGAACCTCCAATTCTCTATCACAAACGGTCTCGCGAAGAAACGACTCCGAAGCCGAGTGCCCGCTCGAGACATCCGAGGTGGACCAGTCAGTCTCGACTACCCACAAGTCCCGGTCGGCAACAGCTTTCTTCAGACGGGCCACTTCCAGGCCAAGCTCCCTAGACTTGTTCAGAAAATAATTCTTGGCGGTCGTTCGGTCCCGAGCCTGTTTTCGTTGGCAAGCCAATACTGCCTCCCAAGCCTCCTTCCCCGCTCGAGTCAGAGGCACATCGGCAGGAATGGGGTCAGCGATCTGGGTCCCGTGCATCTACCAAAAGATGAAGACAAATATCACAAAAAACACAAGTCTTGAAGGGTCGGCCAAAAAAAAGGGGCCGACGCTCGGATAGCATCGCGAGCCATACCTCCTTCTACATCGCAAGGGGGCTCGGAGCTTGGATAGCATCGCGAGCCAATAATTCCTCTTCTATTTTCACAGAAGGTTCGACGCTCGGACCTCGGATAGCACCGCGAGCCCCAACCACCCTCCTTTCCTCAGAGGGGCTCGGAGCTCGGATAGCACCGCGAGCCCCAACTACCCCTCCGCCATTCAGAGGGGCTCGGAGCTCAGATGGAATCGCGAGCCCCATAAGCCCTCACCTTGTCACGAGGAGCCCGTCTGCCGACCCATAACGCTCGACAAACCGAGCCCCAGAAGAAGAACTCGACTCCTTCCAACTAGCGAGGACATCATCCGCCGACCCTCTGCGGTCGGCTGCCGACCCTTAGTCCCCAACAAAACAAGCCCTCAATAGGAGATCTCGGCGCCCCTTCGCTCTTCCAACTAGCGAGGGGATCGCCTACCGACCCTTGGAAGCTCGTCCACCGAGTCCTAGGGCTCACCCGCCGACCCCATGCCTCAACAACCGTCGCTTTGGCTCTCCGGGCTCGGTACTCTTGGCTCGGCACTCGGCGCAGTCTTGCCCAAGCTTCGCTTTCCTAGTTCGGCCATCTAGGCTCGGCCCTCCAAGCTCGGCACTACGGGATCGGTGCTCGGCGCTATCTCCTGGCCACATGCTGGCTTTCTCAAAGTCTTGCAAACAGGTTGAGGCTCGACACTCGGATATCACCGCGAGCCCAATGTTTCTCCTAAACGGCTTGAGGCTCAACGCTCGGATGTCACCGCGAGCCCCTTGCTTTTCCAACAAGTGAGGGGGTCGACGGTCGGCAAGAAGAGCCCTTGCTTTTCCAACAAGTGAGGGGCGCGTTTCCCAAACCTAGACTCTCGGCAAGGCGGGCTACTACAAAACAGTCTCGCCCAGGCTGGGTCATCTAGGCTCGACATTCTGGGCTCCGCACTCCGGGCTCGGCGCTCGGATGGGATTCCTTGCAACCAACTGGCTATCTCACAGTCATTCCCAGGCTCGGCCGTCCTGGTTCGGCACTCTGGACTCGGCGCTCGGTACTGACTCCTGGCCACCAACAAACTATCTTACAGTCATGCCCAGGCTCGGCACTCCGGGCTCAGCATTCCGAGCTCCGCACTTCGGGCTCGGCGCTCGGATGGGATTCCTAGCCACCAACTGGCTATCCCACAGTCATGCCCAGGCTCGGCACTCCAGGCTCGGCATTCCGAGCTCTGCACTCCGGACTCGGCGCTCGGATGGGATTCCTAGCCACCAACTGGCTATCTTACAGTCATGCCCAGGCTCGGCCGTCCTGGCTCGGCACTCTGGGCTCGGCGCTCAGCACTCGGCGCTCGGTACTGACTCCTAGCCACCAACTGGCTATCTCACAGTCATGCCCAGGCTCGGCATTCCGGGCTCTGCACTCCGGGCTCGGCACTCGGATGGGAATCCCAGCCACCAACTGGCTATCTCACAGTCATGCCCAGGCTTGGCACTCCGGGCTCGGCATTCCGGGCTCCGCACTCCGGGCTCGGTGCTCGGATGGGATTCCTAGCCACCAACTGGCTATCTCACAGTCATGCCCAGGTTCGGCCATCCTGGCTTGGCATTCTGGGCTTGGCACTCTGGGCTCGGTACTGAATCCTAGCCACCAACTGGCTATCTCACAGTCATGCCCCAGGCTCGGCACTCCGGGCTCGGCATTCCGGGCTCCGCACTCCGGGCTCGGTGCTCGGATGGGATTCCTAGCCACCAACTGGCTATCTCACAGTCATGCCCAGGCTCGGCCGTCCTGGCTCGGCACTCTGGGCTCGGCGCTCGGCACTCGGCGCTCGCTACTGACTCCTAGCCACCAACTGACTATCTCACAGTCATGCCCAGGCTCGGCACTCCGGGCTCGGCATTTCGGGCTCCGCACTCCGGGCTCGGCGCTCGGATGGGATTCCTAGCCACCAACTGGCTATCTCACAGTCATGCCCAGGCTCGGCCGTCCTGGCTCGGCGTTCCGGGCTCGGCACTCCGGGCTGGGCGCTCGGATGGGATTCCTAGCCACCAACTGGCTATCTCACAGTCATGCCCAGGCTCAGCACTCCGGGCTCGGCACTCTAGGCTCGGCGCTCGGATGGGATTCCTAGCCATCAACTGGCTATCTCACAGCCATGCCCAGGCTCGGCCGTCCTGGCTCGGCTTTCCGGACTCGGCACTCCGGGCTCGGCAATCGGCACTGACTCCTAGCCACCGACTGGCTATCTCACAGTCATGCCCAGGCTCGGCCGTCCTGGCTCGGCATTCTGGGCTCGGCACTCTGGGCTCTGCATGCCGGGCTCGGCACTCCTGGCTCGGCGCTCGGCATTGACACCTAGCCACCAACTGGCTATCTCACAGTCATGCCCAGGCTCGGCTGTCCTTGCTCGGTATTCCGGGCTCGGCACTCTGGGCTCGGCGCTCGGTACTGACTCCTAGCCACCAACTGGCTATCTCACAGTCATGCCCAGGCTCGGCACTCCGGGCTCAGCATTCCGGGCTCGGCACTCCGGGCTCGGCGCTCGGATGGGATTCCTAGCCACCAACTGGCTATCTCACAGTCATGCCCAGGCTCGGCCATCCTGGCTCGGCACTCTGGGCTCGGCGCTCGGTACTGACTCCTAGCCATCAACTGGCTATCTCACAGTCATGCCCAGGCTCGGCATTCCGGGCTTTGCACTCCGGGCTCGGCGCTCGGATGGGAATCTCAGCCACCAACTGGCTATCTCACAGTCATGCCCAGGCTCGGCACTCCCGGCTCGGTATTCCGGGCTCCGCACTCCGGGCTCGGCGCTCGGATGGGATTCCTAGCCACCGACTGGCTATCTCACAGTCATGCCCAGGCTCGGCCGTCCTGGCTCGGCATTCTGGGCTCGGTACTCTTGGCTCCGCACTCGGTACTGACTCCTAGCCACCAACTAGCTATCTCACAGTCATGCCCCTGGCTTGGCACTCCGGGCTCGGCATTCCGGGCTCTGCACTTCGGGCTCGGCACTCGGATGGGATTCCTAGCCACCAACTGGCTATCTCACAGTCATGCCCAGGCTCGGCCGTCCTGGTTTGGCACTCTGGGCTCGGCACTTGGCACTCTGTGCTCGGTACTGACTCCTAGCCACCAACTGACTATCTCACAGTCATGCCCAGGCTCGGCACTCCGGGTTCGGCATTCCGGGCTCCGCACTCCGGGCTCGGTGCTCGGATGGGATTCCTAGCCACCAACTGGCTATCTCACAGTCATGCCCAGGCTTGGCCGTCCTGGCCCGACACTCTAGGCTCGGCGCTCGGCACTCGACGCTCAGTACTGACTTCTAGCCACCAACTGGCTATCTCACAGTCATGCCCAGGCTCGACACTCCGGGCTCGGCACTCCGGGCTTGGCGCTCGGATGGGATTCCTAGCCATCAACTGGCTATCTCATAGCCATGCCCAGGCTCGGCCATCCTTTCTCGGCTTTCCGGGCTCGGCACTTCGGGCTCGGCAATCGGCACTGACTCCAAGCCACCGACTGGCTATCTCACAGTCATGCCCTGGCTCGGCCGTCCTGGCTCGGCACGCTGGGCTCTGCATGCCGGGCTCGGCACTCCTGGCTCGGCGCTCAGCATTGACTCCTAGCCACCAACTGGCTATCTCACAGTCATGCCCAGGCTCGGCCGTCCTGGCTCGGCATTTCGGGCTCGGCACTCTGGGCTTGACGCTCGGTACTGACTCCTAGCCACCAACTGGCTATCTCACAGTCATGCCCAGGCTCGGCACTCCGGGCTCGGCGCTCGAATAGGATTCCTAGCTACCAACTGGCTATCTCACAGTCATGCCCAGGCTCGGTACGCCGGGCTCGGCATTCTGGGCTCCGCACTTCGGGCTCAGCGCTCGGATGGGATTCCTAGCCACCAACTGGCTATCTCATAGTCATGCCCAGGCTCGGCCGTCCTGGCTCGGCACTCTGGGCTCGGCGCTCGGCACTCGGCGCTCGGTACTGACTCATAGCCACCAACTGGCTATCTCACAGTCATGCCCAGGCTCGGCCATCCTGGCTTGGCATTCTGGGCTTGGCACTCTGGGCTCAGCGCTCGATACTGACTCCTAGCCACCAACTGGCTATCTGACAGTCATGCCCCAGGCTCGGCACTTCGGGCTTGGCATCCGGGCTCCGCACTCCGGGCTCGGTGCTCGGATGGGATTCCAAGCCACCAACTGGCTATCTCACAGTCATGCCCAGGCTCGGCCGTCCTGGCTCGGTACTCTGGGCTCGGCGCTCGACACTCGCCGCTCGGTACTGACTCCTAGCCACCAACTGGCTATCTCACAGTCATGCCCAGGCTCGGCATTCCGGGCTCCGCACTCCGGGCTCGGCACTCGGATGGGAATCCCAGCCACCAACTGGCTATCTCACAGTCATGCCCAGGCTCGGCACTCCGGGCTCGGCATTCCGGGCTCTGCGCTCCGGGCTCGGCGCTCGGATGGGATTCCTAGCCACCAACTGGCTATCTCACAGTCATGCCCAGGCTCGGCCATCCTGGCTTGGCATTCTGGGCTTGGCACTCTGGGCTCAGCGCTCGATACTGACTCCTAGCCACTAACTGGCTATCTCACAGTCATGCCCCAGGCTCGGCACTTCGGGCTCGGCATTCCGGGCTCCGCACTCCGGGCTTGGCGCTCGGATGGGATTCCTAGCCACCAACTGGCTATCTCACAGTCATGCCCAGGCTCGGGCGTCCTGGATTGGCGTTCCGGGCTCGGCACTCCAGGCTGGGCGCTCGGATGGGATTCCTAGCCACCAACTGGCTATCTCATAGTCATGCCCAGGCTCGGCACTCCAGGCTCGGCACTCTAGGCTCGGCGCTCGGATGGGATTCCTGGCCATCAACTGGCTATCTCACAGCCATGTCCAGGCTCGGCCGTCCTGGCTCGGCTTTCCGGGCTCGGCACTCCGGGCTCGGCAATCGGCACTGACTCCTAACTACCGACTGGCTATCTCACAGTCATGCCCAGGCTCGGCCATCCTGGCTCGGCATTCTGGGCTTGGCACTCTGGGCTCTGCATGCCGGGCTCGGCACTCCTGGCTCGGCGCTCGGCATTGACACCTAGCCACCAACTGGCTATCTCACAGTCATGCCCAGGCTCGGCCGTCCTGGCTCGGCATTCCGGGCTCGGCACTCTGGGCTCGGCGCTCGGTACTGACTGCTAGCCATCAACTGGCTATCTCACAGTCATGCCCAGGCTCGGAACTCCGGGCTCGGCATTCCGGGCTCGGCACTCCGGGCTCGGCACTCCGGGCTCGGCGCTCGGATGGGATTCCTAGCCACCAACTGGCTATCTCACAGTCATGCCCAGGCTCGGCCGTCCAGGCTCGGCCGTCCAGGCTCGGCCGTCCAGGCTCGGCCGTCCAGGCTCGGCACTCTGGGCTCGGCGCTCGGCACTCGGTGCTCGGTACTGACTCCTAGCCACCAACTGGCTATCTCACAGTCATGCTCAGGCTCGGCATTTCGGGCTCCGCACTCCGGGCTCGGCGCTCGGATGGGAATCCCAGCCACCAACTGGCTATCTCACAGTCATGCCCAGGCTCGGCACTCCAGGCTCGGCATTCCGGGATCCGCACTCCGGGCTCGGCGCTCGGATGGGATTCCTAGCCACCGACTGGCTATCTCACAGTCATGCCCAGGCTCGGCCGTCCTGACTCGGCATTCTGGGCTCGGTACTCTGGGCTCAGCGCTCGGTACTGACTCCTAGCCACCAACTAGCTATCTCACAGTCATGCCCCAGGCTTGGCACTCCGGGCTCGACATTCCGGGCTCCGCACTTCGGGCTCGGTGCTCGGATCGGATTCCTAGCCACCAACTGGCTATCTCACAGTCATGCCCAGGCTCGGCCGTCCTGGTTTGGCACTCTGGGCTCGGTGCTCGGCACTTTGTGCTCGGTACTGACTCCTAGCCACCAACTGACTATCTCACAGTCATGCCCAGGCTCGGCACTCCGGGTTCGGCATTCCGGGCTCCGCACTCCGGGCTCGGCGCTCGGATGGGATTCCTAGCCACCAACTGGCTATCTCACAGTCATGCCCAGGCTTGGCCGTCCTGGCTCGGCACTCTGGGCTCGGCACTCAACACTCGGCGCTCGGTACTGACTCCTAGCCACCAACTGGCCAACTCACAGTCATGCCCAGGCTCGGCACTCCGGGCTCGGCACTCCGGGCTCGGCGCTCGGATGGGATTCCTAGCCATCAACTGGCTATCTCATAGCCATGCCCAAGCTCGGCCGTCCTGGCTCGGCTTTCCGGGCTCGGCACTCCGGGCTCGGCAATCGGCACTGACTCCTAGCCACCGACTGGCTATCTCACAGTCATGCCCAGGCTTGGTCGTCCTGGCTCGGCACTCTGAGCTCTGCATGCCGGGCTCGGCACTCCTGGCTCGGCGCTCGGCATTGACTCCTAGCCACCAACTGGCTATCTCACTGTCATGTCCAGGCTCGGTCGTCCTGGCTCGGCATTTCGGGCTCGGCACTCTGGTCTCGGCCCTCGGTACTGACTCCTAGCCACCAACTGGCTATCTCACAGTCATGCCCAGGCTCGGCACTCTGGGCTCGGCGCTCGGATGGGATTCCTAGCCACCAACTGGCTATCTCACAGTCATGCCCAAGCTCGGCACTCCGGACTCGGAATTCCGGGCTCCGCACTCCGGGCTCGGCCCTCGGATGGGATTCCTAGCCACCAACTGGCTATCTCACAGTCATGCCCAGGCTCGGCCGTCCTGGCTCGGCACTCTGGGCTCGATGCTCGGTACTCGGCGCTCGGTACTGACTCCTAGCCACCAACTGGCTATCTCACAGTCATGCCCAGGCTCGGCACTCCGGGCTCGGCATTCTGGGCTCCGCACTCCGGGCTTGGCGCTCGGATGGGATTCCTAGCCACCAACTGGCTATCTCACAGTCATGCCCAGGCTCGGCCGTCCTGGCTCGGCACTCTGGGCTCGGCGCTCGGCACTCAACGCTCGGTACTGACTCTTAGCCACCAACTGGCTATCTCACAGTCATGCCCAGGCTCGGCACTCCGGGCTCGGCACTCCGGGCTCGGCGCTCGAATGGGATTCCTAGCCACCAATTGGCTATCTCACAGTCATGCCCAGGCTCGGCCGTCCTGGCTCGGCGTTCCGGGCTCGGCACTCCGGGCTCGGCGCTCGGATGGGATTCCTAGCCACCAACTGGCTATCTCACAGTCATGCCCAGGCTCGGCACTCTGGGCTCGGCGCTCGGCACTTGGCGCTCGGTACTGACTCCTAGCCACCAACTGGCTATCTCACAGTCATGCCCAGGCTCGGCACTCCGGGCTCGGCGCTCGGATGGGATTCCTAGCCACCAACTGGCTATCTCACAGTCATGCCCAGGCTCGGCCGTCCTGGCTCGGCATTCCGGGCTCGGCACTCCGGGCTCGGCGCTCGGATGGGATTCCTAGCCA